>JAWDJD010000006.1:56801251-57388751 GCA_035047305.1 Bradypodion pumilum | reverse complement strand
ACAGCGTGAAAAGGTAGGAGATCACATTGTCCTTTTTGTGGGTGTGGGCAGCCAGCTTACAGGCACTCCGTTAGGTTTTTATTTTAGAGTTTTTGGTGTTCTGGAATCACGACGCTTGAAGTAGCTGTAGACTAGTTTAACACATCTTTATTGCATGGAGAACAGTACGAACACGAGGTAATGGTGGCAATACAACTCTTTTTATACAGTCACTATACATTTGAATCTGGTTACACAGTAGCCTCCCTCGCTTGGAACACACACTTGCTCTTTTTTAACCTCAACCCCGCTTTTTCAAAAATTGACAGAACCTTGTCTAATCTCTTAGCTAGTTCTGACACACTCCCCCTGTGATTAGCACGTCATCAAAATATGGGAGGACCCCGGGGACATTCCACGAGGGACTGGAAGATCCCGGGGCCCGAATTTACGCCCAACTGTAGGCGCATGACCTTAAAAGCCCCTTTGTGGGTTACAATTGTTTGCGCATCAGTGGCAGCTGGAGTTACAGTCAGCTGTTGGTACGCCTGAACCAAATCCAATTTAGCAAAGACTTTCCCCCCATGCAACGTGGCTAAGAGGTGACTAACAACCGGCACCGGATATGCATTTGGGCGGATTGCCTTATTTATCGTACATTTATAATCTGTGCAAATCCTAACCTCCATGTTAGGTTTCAAAGCAGTTACAATAGGAGTTTCCCACTCCGCAGAGTCCACTGGAACCAAAATCCCCTGGCCCACCAGTTTGTCCAGTTCTGCTTCTATTTTGTCCTAGAGGGCGAATGGGACCCTCCTTGGCTTGAGCCGAATGGGCCGGATTTCAGGGTCCAGGTCGAATGAAACTGGGGGCCACTTGAATTTCCCAAGCCCCTTCTTAAAACCGCCGGGTGTGCATTGCAAACATCCAGAATGGGGTCAGACCCGATGGCATGGATGCCCTCTATTGAGATTCCCAGGGGCTGGAACCACTGTGTTCCCAGGAGACAGCAACCCCCCTCCTTCAGGACTACTAAGGGCAGCCTCTCCCTGTGGTGCTTGAATTTCACCTTGAATTCCCCCACCCCCAACACTGGGATACCAACCCCTTGAACATCCCACAACTTGGTCTTTAGGGCCTTGAACTTGGGTTGCTCATTGGGGGAAATGCGTAGGAACTCCCGCTGAGATACTATGGAGTAGGATGACCCCGAGTCTATTTCCATCCTAACTGGGACCCCCTGCAACTGTACCTCAACAAAGTAATGGGGGTGTCCCAAGGACACGCTGTGGACAGCTGTGCTGCTGTTGCCGCAGACCCGCCGGTACACGCGATGTACTTCTGGGTCGCTATTGTCAGAGACTCTGCCGACACCGTCCGGTTTCCTCAGGGGATGCTCCGCTGGGCCCTTGTTCTCTCCTCGCCGTCGTCTGCATACTTTGGCGATGTGGCCCCTCCGTCCGCAGTTGTGGCACTCGGCCTTTTGGAATGGGCACTTGCTTCGGTTGTGGGGCGCCCTGCAGCCATCACAACAGCGACTTTCCTTGCCACGCTTCTCAGTTTCCACCTTCCGTACCTTTCGGATGCCCTCATCCTCGCTGGCCTCTGAGGATGAGGATGAGGAGGGGGATGCTGGGGATTGACGGTCCCGCCAGGCCACCTGCACTGGAGTCGATGCCCTGTCAGGCTGTGGGGCCCTTGACTTGAACAGTTTGACTCTGGCCCTCGATGCTTCCGCTGCTTGCGCTGCCCTCAGGATGGTGTTGAACATCAGGTGGTCCCGGTCCATCAGCCTTCTCTGGACCTCCTCATCCCTGAGACCACACAGCAGGTGGTCCCACAGGGCCTCGTCCAGGTCCACCCACTTGCAAGGGATCACAGCTGCTCAGAGGGCCGCGGCGTACTCAGCCACTGACTCACACTGGTACTGGTCCCTCCGGTGGAACGCGACTCTTGCCGGGAAAATGGACATCTGTGGCTGGAAATGGTTTCTGAGCGCTGCCAGGATTTCTTTGAGCAGCACTGTATCGATGTCTCTGGGCATCAGTATGTGCATAGCCAACTCAATCATGGGTAGCCCAATCTGTGCGAGGAGATGCGAGCGCATCTTTTCCTCATCCTGGATGTTGTCAACCGCCATTGCATGCCAGAACTGGCGCTCATAGAGGCCCCATCTCTCTGGCTTCTTGAGGTCAAAGTGAGGGATGTTTAGGCTGTGAGAAGCCATTATCCCATCCTCGCCGCCAATTTGGTGTTCTGGAATCACGACGCTTGAAGCAGCTGTAGACTAGCTTAACACATCTTTATTGCATAGAGTACAGTACGAACATGAGGTAATGGTGGCAATACAACTCTTTTTATACAGTCACTATACATTTGAATCTGGTTACACAGTATCCTATTGGCTACTGTAGGCGTGATGTCATCCGGAGTACCGCCCTTCTTGTCCAGGTAATCCGTGGCGGGAAGGTTTCCCGCGGCTGTACGCAATTGGGGAATTTGTACCATGTGAGTTGAATGCTCGCTACTCCATCTCTGGTAGTATGCTCGCATTCCAATAGCAGCTGAATACAATGTATATTTACAAATGGCTTAAGTATACATTTCCTGTGGAACCGGTTACATTTGACTTAAAGGCACAATGTAGCAGTTTCATTCCATATTGTTCTATACACAACAGAGTTATCCAATGCATGCATCATATTGGATAACGCTAAGACTTGTGGAACCCAGTTTTGGCATTATCCGAGGTATTACTGTACTGCTAATAACAAAGGTCACCAGTATCCAACCTCAACAGTTTATCCAGGAAGATACCATGATTGATTACATCAAAGACTGCAGAAAAACAGCAGGGTATTCCCATGGTCAACTTTTTCCTCATGATTAAACAAAATGAATCTATGTTTTCTTCCTTTTTGAAAATAGTAATAAAATAGTATTTGAAAGAAATCATCATACATCATGCCTCTGTGTGGTGGGGTTTAAGTGCTGTGTCAGACTATCACTGCATCTATTATAATTTTATTTGTCACTGGATTGCTGAATTTTAGCCTTGGTATCTGGTAATACAAGATTCTTCTTTACATAATGATTGTGAGACTAGAAATGTTATTATTATTTTTTTACAAAAATTATATCCAACAAGAACATTCAAGAGAAAAAAAATGATGACAAATTTCTCCTTGGCTTCACTATTAACTAGTACAGGGGTTCTCAACCTAAGGCCCATGGTCCGGATCCAGCCCATGGTGCCATTTCATGTGCCCCCCCTCCAAGGGCATTCAAGAAACAAAATGGTCACCCCCTTCGTGCATACAGGGCAAAATGGCCGTCCAGCCCTCGAAGCTGACTGAGAGAGCGTGACCCAGCCCCTGCCTTGAAAAGTCTGGGAACCCCTGATAAGAAAGTTCCTATATAAGAAAGTTCAGTGAACTCATCTCCCCATGTGTTTTAGTTCCGCTTTAGCAGCTGCAGAAATCTGTTTGGCTGTATTGCAGTTCATTGCCTGTAACTTGAAGACAAATATATTCAAACAATGTTTTATTTCTGACTAAAAATTAGGGTGGTATGTGTGGATTCCCCATGCCCCAATGGCATGGAACGGCCCGCGCAGAGGCCACTTCGGTGAGAACGCTCATGGCCCGTGGGCTCTGCGGGCAGAGAAATTAAGGGGGGTGGATTAATAATAGGGTTTGATTCACCCAATTATGACCTGACCGACGGTTCCGCTGAGGAGGCATTCCTCTAGCCTCTGTTACCCATTAAGGTAATCACTCATCTCTGAGTTTAGCATAATCCCAGGTGCAAATAGTGGCCATATTTACCCCGGTCTAAGCCCTAGACAATGGTGTTTCCCCTATCAATGTTTGCCCACGCTAATTAACTTTCCCCAGAGAGATTCCCCATTAACCTGAGTAAATAGGTGATGTGATTTTTCCTGCCTTGCCTTCTGATCTATAAATGTCGATAACTTTCCTTCAATAAACCACTGATCTGATCTCGCTCCATACTGCCTCATATCGTTTCTTGATTAGTCTCCTCCGGGACCCAACGGCCCCGATTCCTACATCTGGTGACCCCGAGACGTGATCTTACCCGTGAGTAAGCGATCACACGGTCCGGTTCTGCACTTGAACCGCATCCGATCATCCCGGAGGACAGCGCGGCAGCCCGGCCGGTAAACCAGCCGGTCGGGAAGGCGGCCTAAGCGGCGAGGCATTCCAGAGAGGCTTCCTACAGCTTGCTCCCAACTTTCGCGGCGGCTTGCAGGTTACGGAAAAACGCGTTCCGTTCAGGGTCGGCTGTGAACCCCTGACAGCGCAAAGGCCACCGAGGGCCCGTGGCAGCAGTCCACACTCCGAGTTCTACCCAGAGAATCGTCGCCAGAGCCTATTACCTTGCCCAAAGACGCGTCGACCCGTCCCGAGGAGGAAACTTCGGAGGACCCTTCGCAGGTAATATGGGGACATGTCCTCAGCGACAAGGTCCATCCGCTAGCCAAAGAACTCATGAGGAAGAGTTCAGAATCCTGGCCAGGGTATTTCAGTTGCGTTTTCACAGCCGAGAGCTACCGAGACTTTTGGCGTACCTAAGGGAACACTGCCTGCTTTACCCAGAAGTAGGTACGTTAACCCTTAAGCTTTGGGATCAGATAGGAGACTGCATTCAGCAACCCCCGAAAGCTCCAGGAGGCGTAATTCGCACATGGAGCAAATGTAGGAAACTCTTAGCGGAGATAGAACCAGTCCGGGTAAGGCCAAAGAACCCCCAGCGCCAGCCGAACCATCGGCACCCACGGCGCTCTATCCGTCATTACAGTTTAGGCAGAGTAGCGTAGGGAACTTTCCCTCGGTGGCAGCTGCAGACGTCACCGACGGAATGCAAGGAATGAGGAGCGCAGGCGCTTCTCTGACAGCTCCAGGTTCCCGAGTTACCAAGAATGCCCTTCAGCGCACAGTTGAGGAAGAACTCAGGAAGGGGGAATTGCCAGCAGAAGAACTAGCTGAGCTTAGTCAGATTTGTCCAATTCGCATGGAGATGGATGCCCTCACAGGGGCCCAGCAGATAGTTCACTCACCAGTCCCGTATAAGCTTCTCATGGCTATACGGAAGGCCATTTCAGAGACAGGGCTTCAGAGTCGGTTTACAAGGGGCACGCTTCAGCAAGTGTGCGAGAACACCATGTTCATCCCGCACGACTGGAAAGCCGTCATGCGGATGATGCTCAACCCTAGCCAGCATCTGATTTGGGACAGCGAGTTTCGCCTCGAGGCTCAGACTAGGGCTGCCAGGATGGGAGGCGCAGTACTTCCTGACCAGTTATATGGGTCAGGGGCCTTCGAATCCATTGATGTGCAGATCAACTTGCCGCTCGCCACTCTTCAGATGTCAGCCGAGGCTGCCTTTAGAGCTTTCTTCAAGGTTCCAGCAACTGGCAAGGCGACTAAGAATTACACCGCAATTAAGCAGGGAGCCCAGGAGCCCTACATGGACTTCATCAATCGCTTGGAGGAAGCGATCAGTAGGCAGATAGACAATGAGCAAGCCCAACAAGAGCTCAGGATGAAGTTAGCCAAGGACAATGCCAATCTAGACTGCCGTAAAATGTTGCTGCCGCTGGGCAATCGTCCCGACTTGACTCTCACGGACATGATTCGAGCTTGCGCCGACGTTGGCACAGAATCCTATAAGATGGGATTGCTAGCGGCAGCGGTGCAAGGGGGTAAGAGACCCAAAAGTAAAAATCAAGGGGCATGTCACAATTGTGGCAAGGTCGGTCACTTCGCTAGGGAGTGCCGATCCAAGGGGGGCGGACAAAATTCTGGCCGTTCCAAGGCTCCAAACACCCTGTGTCCAAAATGCAAGAAAGGCTACCATTGGGCCAGAAACTGTCCGAGTTCGGGAAACCGGAACACGGGCATGTCTCTGGCCCCGGTCCAAACAGAGGCTCCGCTCACTCAGAGCTCGCCAGAGCTAGACTAGATTCCGATCACCTTCCAGGCACTGCGAGGGCACAGGCCAGCCCCAAGGGTAGTACAGGACTAGAATTGACTTGTCAGGCAGACGTTACATGCGACCTGCCAGGCACGGTCTATCTGGTGGACTCCCAGTACATGGGTCCACTGCCCAAGTGCTTTATAGGTTTAGTTTTGCCCCGTAGTGTAGCAGGAGCACGCGGAATTCTCGTAATTCCAGGAGTCGTCGACTCCAATTTTTCAGGCGTTCTCCAAGTTCAGCTTTGGACCCACTTACCCCAGACAATTCACAAAGGAGACACATTAGCGCAACTGATCATGATTCCTTGTCACTCGCCAGCAGATAGCCAGGGAAGGCTCAGGGACAGCTCAGAGTCCCGGTCCGAGGACCGCTCGAGCGCCAGTGAGGCAGTACAAGGATACCAGGTCTTAGCGACAGTGGAGACCAACATTGAGTGGAAACAGCGGTCAGTGATTGAGGTATTTCTGAATAAAAGATCATTTTCAGGGTTGTTAGATACCGGAGCTGATGTGAGCGTGATAAGCAGGAGCCAGTGGCCACGGGAGTGGGCCATTGAGCCGGTCTCCGATGTGTGGGGGGTAGGCGGCATCCAAGAAGCGTTTAGGAGCCGGGAGTGGGTGGAAGTCACGATTCCAAGGGCTGACGGCACAGCGGTCATTCGGCCGCACATTCTGGACGTGCACATCAACCTTTGGGGGCGAGACATTTTACAGCAGTACGGTGCTACGCTTACCTTCGGGTAATGGCGTTGCCACTCAAATGGCTCACCGACACGCCGGTCTGGGTGGAACAATGGCCGGTAGTGGGGGAAAAATTAGTCGCCCTAAAGCAACTGGTTAAAGAACAGCTAGATGCAGGACATATAGAGCAGTCCACTAGTCCTTGGAACTCGCCAATTTTTGTCATAAAGAAGAAGTCGGGGAAGTGGCGACTCTTCCACGATCTCAGGGAGATCAATAAATGTATACAGCCAATGGGTCTGCTTCAATGCGGCATCCCAAATCCAAATATGATTCCCGAGGGGTGGGAGATCCTAGTTGTAGATCTCAAGGATTGTTTTTACACGATTCCCTTAGACCCCAGGGACAGGGAAAGGTTCGCCTTTACGGTGCCGGTTGTGAACCACAGTGAGCCCACGCAGCGTTACGCGTGGAAATTCTTGCCACAGGGCATGCTCAATTCGCCCACCCTGTGCCAAATTTATGTTCACAGCGCACTGGCAAAGTTTCGAAACCTTCACCCCAAAGCCTTAGTTTGCCATTTCATGGATGATATCTTGATCGCAGTGCCGCAACTCGGCAGCGAAATGTTTTCAGACCTCCAGGCCAGCCTGGGGGAGAAAGGTTTACTCATTGCCCCGGAGAAAGTGCAGAGAACCGAGCCCTTCTCATACTTGGGTCATCGGCTTCTCCGCTCTTTCGCAGCACCAGTTTTGCCCCAAATCAATTTGAAGGATTCGGTCACCTTGGTGGAACTGCAGCAGGTTTTAGGGAACATTAATTGGGCCAGACCGTATTTCCGATTGGATACGGATCTTTTGAAACCGCTCTTCTCGCTGCTAACATTAGGCAAGCAGCCGGCAGACCGGATACAGATTTCTCGAGAGGCGCGCTTGGCCCTCGAGAAAGTCAACCAAATTCTCAGCCAAAGGTGGGTGGACAGGATTGCTCAGGGGCCATATGCCCCGATCCTGAACTTGTACATAGTTCGGGCAGGATCCATGTTCACCGGAGCCCTACGAGTGGACTCCGAGAAAGGGGCGAGTATCGTGGAATGGGTGTACTTGCCGAACACCTCTTCCCAAAACATCGTTCCTCCCCAAGAATTGGTCTCCGCGGTGGTTTACCACGGAAGGCTGAGAGCCAGGGACATTTCAGGGCACGATTTAGCAAAGATCGTAGTCCCGTTCACCAAAGAACAGATTCAGCAGTTGATGCAGCTCGGTGACTCGCTTCCAATTGCTTTGGAAGGATTCACCGGATGCTTGGCATACCACTTGCCGAAAGACCCCAGACTTGTCTCACTTCAAACGCAGACAGTCAGCTTGTTCGAATTGCTTTCGCTGGTTCCACTTCAGGGGGCCAGGACAGTTTTTACTGATGGGGGTCGCACATATGGTGTCTTAACTTGGCAGGAGGGCCAGGCTTGGCACACTCTGTTAACTCTTCCACAGAAGTCCGCACAGCGGGCAGAGTTGGCAGCGGTGAACCTCGCCTTGCGCACCTTCGCCACAGAACGCCTCAACATCATTACTGACAGTCAGTATGTCAGGAATTTGCTTCACAGTCTACCGGGAGCATACATCACTCCCACGATATACAAGAACTTACTTAGTCTGTTCCTCACTGCTCAATTTCATTTGCGAAACCGCACGGAGCCGCTCTATATTGCCCACATCCGAAGTCACCAAGACCTACCGGGTCCGATTTCCACGGGCAATAGTAGAGCGGATGCGGCGGCAAAGGAAATTCAGCAACGTTCAGTGTTAGGTGTTTTCACTACCCCAATTCAGAATCATGCATTCTTTCACCAAAATGCCAAAGCGCTTGCGAGACAGTTCAATCTGCCACTTTCTCAAGCCCAAGGCATAGTTCGCTCTTGCCAGCATTGTGCAGGGGCACCGGGGGGGGCCTCGTGGGGGGTCAACCCCCGAGGGACAGAGGCTAACCAGGTGTGGCAGATGGATGTCACGCATGTTCCGCAGTTTGGCAGATGGCAGTACATGCACGTTTACATTGATACCTTTTCTCAATTCGTTTAGGTAACGGCGCAGAAAGGGGAGACTGCTTCCCACGTGGAGCAGCACCTCCTTTCCTGCATTGCGGCAATGGGCAAGCCGCGGCACGTGAAAACCGATAACGCCCCGTCCTACAGCTCCAGGCAGCTGGCGGCCTTCATGGCCACCTGGGACATTAAGCATACTTTTGGCGTTCCTTACAATCCGCAGGGGCAAGCGATTGTGGAACGGGTCAAT
The DNA here is from genome assembly GCA_035047305.1 of Bradypodion pumilum. NCBI lineage: Eukaryota > Metazoa > Chordata > Lepidosauria > Squamata > Chamaeleonidae > Bradypodion > Bradypodion pumilum. Next base: position 57,379,798 of record JAWDJD010000006.1, on the reverse strand, counting down.
CGGACACTCAAGTCCTATATTGACAAACAAACAGAAAGGGGGGAACCATCAGCCCTCCCCAAGTCACAGGGTCAGGCACAGCATTGTCTGAATAAGGTATTGTTCACGTACAATCACCTTAATGTTTTTTCCGATTGCACGCCGCAGGAGAAGCACTTCCGCCATTCGGAGGCTCTCCCGCGACTGATGGTCCGATACCGGGTGCCACCGGACCCTTCCTGGAGGGGCCCGGCACCACTCGTAACCTGGGGAAGAGGGTATGCTGCAGTTATGTCTCCTACAGGTGTCATTTGGATTCCAGCTCGGTGTGTCAAGCCTCACTTGGAACCACATGGCGTGGACCCAGACCGACCCGAGTCCGATCCCGGAGATGGAGGACCTCACTCTGACCGAGAGAACCCGTCGGAAGAGACGGCCACAGATGACAGCACCGAAGATCACCTGGGAGATGGTCAAGGTCCTTTGCAGTGAGGCCGAGGACGCCATCTGGCGCGAGGAGAAGGAGCCAACGCCGGAGAACCTCACGGCTGCAATCTTTGCCCGAATTCATGCCAACACCATGGCAGTCACCATCATCCTGACTCTCTCCCTACTTGCGGGGGGAGGCGTTCAGGCTGCCTCATTGAAGGCCAACGATTTGATGCCAGGCAGAGACCTTTCTGCCAGGATGCATTACAACATATGGGAAAGGTTGGCGGGTCTCATCAACCAGTCCGATTTTTGCCTGAGACAATCTTGAGCACCTGCTTCATCCCAGTGTGCCACTCTCCAGGCGTGCACCCTAGGGATGGGGACTGGCTAGTGAAACGGATTTTCAGCCCGTACAACCCAGCAAGCTCCTCGGAATACGCCCGCTGGGAGATGCGACTGACAATGACTTTGCTGGCTGACGCAGCCACTCTCCACACTCCTCGAGTGGCGGTCAGCCCGAACTCTACTTGTGCTCGGATGACCGGCTGCTCCGCAGTCGGCCGAAGGCGCCGTTGCCTTGAAGTTGGCAGCGGCAACTGGACTTGTAACAACCCACAGACACTCGGTTCGATGTATGCTCATGTTACCCTACCATCTGGTTGGTTCTTTACGTGTAATCAGTACACTTGGAACTACATTCCCGCAAATGTATCAGATGCTATATGTTGTATCAGTCGTTTGACACTGTTACTCCCTACTAAGGATATGGTCACCCCAAGCACAAATGTTACAAATGTTCCAGCACCCATACGACGCACTCGCACCACTCAGTTAGACAGCTCATGTGAGAGCAGCTTTAGAGTAATGAGTTCAGCCGAATATCTCTCGTTGGCAGTCAGCATTCTTGGCGTGCCAGGCTTGGCCGTCGGCAACGCTCGGAGGATTGGTCGACTGGCTTGCGGACTAGCTAAATCCATTAACCATACCTCCTCGGCGATAGCGCTGCTCAACCAAGAGCAGGCAGAGCTTCGCCATGCCATACTTGACAATCGAGCGGCTATAGACTATCTCTTATTGCTACATCATCTGGGTTGCGAATCTTTTCATGGTATGTGTTGCTTTAATCTCACTGATAACTCCCGTAAGGTTCAGAGTCAGCTCACAGACCTCCACACCATAGTCGAGGGCATCAGGGAGGGTTCTGCATGGGGGACTTGGCTGAGTTCATTGTGGAACTGGATGTGGTCATGGATTCCATGGGGATGGCTTCAGACGGTGCTCAAGGTGATTGTGGGGGTGATTGTACTGGGCATAGCAGTATGCTGCTTCGCGCAATGCATTCCCTCACTAATATCAAGGTGCCTCTCCCGGAGGAAACCCCGAACCGTCATTCCTGCTCATCAGCTGGTGCCCCTCTTACGCAGAGTCGCCAGTCAGGCTCCTAAGTAAAACGAAAAGGGGAGATGTGGATTCCCCATGCCCCAATGGCATGGAACGGCCCGCGCAGAGGCCACTTCAGTGAGAATGCTCCTGGCCCGTGGGCTCTGCGGGCAGAGAAATTAAGGGGGGTGGATTAATAATAGGGTTTGATTCACCCAATTATGACCTGACCGACGGTTCCGCTGAGGAGGCATTCCTCTAGCCTCTGTTACCCATTAAGGTAATCACTCATCTCCGAGTTTAGCATAATCCCAGGTGCAAATAGTGGCCATATTTACCCCGGTCTAAGCCCTAGACAATGGTGTTTCCCCTGTCAATGTTTGCCCATGCTAATTAACTTCCCCCAGAGAGATTCCCCATTAACCTGAGTAAATAGGTGATGTGATTTTTCCTGCCTTGCCTTCTGATCTATAAATGTCGATAACTTTCCTTCAATAAACCACTGATCTGATCTCGCTCCATACTGCCTCGTATCATTTCTTGATCAGTCTCCTCCGGGACCCAACGGCCGTCCTAGCGGCCCCGATTCCTATAGGTATGCTTTTGTTTGTCTAGAATAAGACATAGATACTCAGATGCCTGACATTACCATCTTGAATTTGTTGAAAAGTACTGACTATTGTTTTGTTGCTTTTGGAATCCCATAGCCCCATGGGACTTCACCCCATTAAGCAAACCTTAATTGAGCTTAATGGATCAGAAAATAATTTTTGTCTTGCTTTTACATTTTCTTAGGTTTGCAGCCTATTCTGCCACAAACAAATACGTTTTCAGTATAGCTTCCTACAAAATATATTTTTGTTGTTGTTCAGTCACACAGTTGATTCTGACCCTTTGCGACCCTATAGACCACTAGCATAGTTTGCCCGGCGTTGCCAGGCTTTTTAAAATTGTGTTGGATACTAAAGGCTTTCGTTTATTTGTCGAAGCAATGGCGATGCGCTGTTTTAAATGGTGGTGTAAGTTTTTTGGATTTTGTGGCTTTGAGTAATTTTGTTTTTGAACTTGTTTTTTATGTTTATGTAAAAAAATGTAAATTTAATTTAATTTAATTTAATGTAATATTATTTAGTTTTAAATTTGATTTTGTTTTTTAAAATGTTCTTTTAAATTTTTTTTGTTTTGGTTTTTCATAGTGAAAAGTGGTTTTATTTTGGTAATTTTTGAGATTAGTGTGGTTTTTTTTGAATGTTTGTATAATTTATGTGATTAAATTTAGAATTATTATTATTTTTAAAATATTTTAGAATGTTTTTTCTGTTTTGGCCACTGGGTGGTGGTGGTGAGCTTTTGAGCTTCTCATTGCATTTGGTACCTTCTGTCCTCTTGGTGTTGCTTCCGGTAAGTTTCCTCTTTCTCATTTGTGTTCCGGTTCTCATAGAAGGAAGACGTCTTTTTGTAAGTAATGTGGGGGTTTTTTTGGGGGGGGTTGGGGTGGATTCTTTTTGGGGGGGTGTATGTGTGTGTTTATCTTGTTCATATTTGGCTGTTTGTTTGTGATTTTGTGTGTTTTTTCTAGTGTGTGTGTGTGTGGGGGGGTGGTTTTTTTTCTCGCAGGCCATGCTGGATGGCCAGTGGGAAGGAAGGCCAATTGCGGGGAGGCTTTTTTTCCCCATGGGCCATGCTGGATGGCCCGTGGGAAGGATAGGCATTTGCGGGGAGGCTTTATTTCCCACGGGCCATGCTTCATGGCCCATTGGAAGGAAGGGCATTTGCTGGGTGGTGGTTATTTCTTTCCCACGGGCCATACTTGCTGGCCCATGGGAAGGAAGGGAGAGGCAGTGGGGTGTTTATTCTTTTTCCCCGCGGGCCATACTGGCTTGCCCGGTGGGAAAGAAGGGCAGTTGCGGGGGGTGGGGGGGTGGGTTGTTTGCTTTAATTTTTGGTGCTCTGGCTGGCCCTTCGAAGAGAAGGGCAGCGGCGGCCGGGGGTGGTTTTTTTTTTTGTTTCTCGTCTTTTTGGGCCGCCGGCTGGCCCTTCGATCGGAAGGGCCATGGTGGCGTTGGGGGGGGGGGGTTCCCCCACGGGCCATGCTGGCTCGTTCATGGGGAAGAATGGCTGCAGCGGTGGGATTATTTTTAACTTTTATTTTTCGTGCGCCGGCCCTTCGAACGAAAGAGTAGCGGCGGCGGTTTATTTTTTATTTTTTTCCCCCACGGGCCATGCTGGCTCGCCCGTGGGGTTGAATGGTTGCGGAGGCGGCTTTTTTTAGTTTTGTTTTTGCGCGCCGGCTGCCTCATCGTTCTGCTCGCACATTGCGCGCAGGACGCTGGGGCTTGTAGTAATGTGTTGGTGCTTTGTGTTGGTGCTGCGTTTTTTTAAATTCCTTTTCTTTTGATTGGCTGCGGCACGTGTTCGAACGCTGCTCCGTGCGAGAGCCTCTCAGCCTGATTGGCTCTGGCGCGGCGCGGCGCAAGGACTTTCGGGAAGTGATGTTCTTTACGTTTCTTGCCGTTAGTGGGGCTGAGGCCCCCGTGCCGGATTTTTAAATCCTTCGTTGACCTGCGTAGGCAATTCGGCCGTGCTCTCGAAGGGAGGGTGCGGGTCAGTAGGGCAACGCACAGCAACGTATAGCCAATTCCAACGGTGAACACTTGGTTTTATAGGTTAAGATTGTCCTCCAGGCACCTCTGTCATCCATCATCATCCTCAGCCCACCCAGCTCATAAACTCATCAAATTACAGAAATAAGAAACAGAACATTGAAAAGTCTTTTAATTTTTGAATAAAAATGCATAAACAACAGCTATGTCTTGATGGCAGAATACACATACTGTATATACAATCCAATATTTGGCTTCACACCAAACATGTAAAAAAAACAACAACATAAAATCATAGTAAATAATTTGAAAGTGGAGCAAAGGTTTGGCTACAAAGATCCTTCTGGAAATTCCTCATGAGCTCTGTTATATCAAGTCAACCCACAGATCTGCAAGCATTGCTGGTGAGCAAATGAATGCAGTCCAAATTGGTGTAATAGATAAAAGGAAATCTGTGGGTTGCCCGTGTGAATAATTGGCCAAACCTTTCCCAAGGGGTTTGCCCGGCCTTCAAACGATCCGGGGACCAACCGGACTTTGCTGGAAAGGCAATTGGGGTACGGGCTAGTTAGATAGTAGGGGGGGGCAATTCATAAAGCCTTGGCTGATGGCTACGATAGAAATAGGGCAAAAGTCAAAGGTGATGACTCTAATGGAAATACACAATCCTCCGCTTCTGGCCGCGGATTAGGTTAGGCAAATAAGCCGCGCCAGACAGCAGAAGAATTAGGCACCCGGAGTCAATACACATGGACTCCGAGATTAGGGCAGGAACAATGGGTTTCACCAACCCAAGGTAATCAGGTGCGAGTTGTCCATTAACACCTAGGTACCTTCCTAAGAACTGGCATTGTAGCTGGACCACCGGAAGAGGTCACGTATGCAAGCCTTCTGTATTAGGGGGTCACGCACATCCTAGGCGCGCATCACCCCAAGGCAGGGTAATACATAGGTGCCACCTGACCCAGGTCGGGGCTGGACTTCACCGCACGATTGTCTCGCGTGTCTTCCTTGCGGCCAGCCACTCCAACACCTGGGACCCATTGCAACAGAAATCAAATGTTAGTATTGTTATTTGGGGAATATGGACAGAAACTTTGGATGTCATGCATGCAGCAGTCATAAAAACCAATACCATATTTGTGAGAGGGCGTATGTTATTCTTTATAGGTACTATTGCTCATTGTTTTGCTCATTATAATTATTGGTATACCCTTTCTTTTGCTAGTAAAGGTAAAGGTAAAGGTAAAGGTCTCATTTGCTCGAAAACCAGTCGTGTCCAACTCTAGGGGGTGGAGTTCATTTCTGATTACAGCCAAAGTACCAGCACTTTCTGCATTTGCAGACATTTTCATGGTCATGTAGCAGGTATGACTAAGTGCCAGGGTGTACAGAACACTTACCTTTCCCTCCAAAGTTATCCCTATTAATCTACTTGCAATTTTTTGCTTTCGGACTGTTAGGTTGGCAGGAGCTGGAACAGATGAGAGGTGCTCACTCTGTCATGCAGCACTCGGGTCTTGAACTGCTGATCTGTCAACCTTCCAGTTGTCAAGCTCAGCATCTTAACCACTAAGCCACCATGGCCTTCCCTTCCCTTGCTTCATAACAATTGTGTGTCATCCAGTCAATTCTGATTTATGGCAGCTCTTTCCAGGGATTTCTAGGTAGAGATTTATTTATTTTGGCATTTTCTCAGTTTTCACTTAACTGCCTAAAGAAGATACCGCATAATAGACCTGAGACAACCAACAATTTCATTATTTATGAACTCAATTCTGTACCACTTAAAGCAATGTTAGCAGACACTTCACAGTGGCTCCTAAATTGGGTTGCCATACATCCTGGAAAAACAGGATTGTCCTGGATTCATGGTCAGAAAATTTTTCCTGGCCAGTTAAATAAAAATCGTGTTAAAGTCCCGGATTTTTAAAAACTTACTGATTGTGTATTTGAACACACCATTAAAATAAATTCAAACTCTCGCCATCAAACAAGCAATTTCTTGCCACATTAAAGTCCTTGCCCCACACCACCGCCCATTAAGTGTGACCAGTGTGTTTCCTGGGGAACTGAGGATGTTAAGAGTTGACCATGATGCGACTTCTCAGAAGTACAACAGATGGCAGCAATAAATGTATTGATTTATGTATTGATATATTTAATCTGAAAGTGTTTTATAGCTGTCATTATATTATGTTTACTTTAAAAAGTGTTATTTTGTACATAACCCACCCATTTTTGTCAAGTATACTTCTGTCCCAGTTTTGTGGGAGAGAATTATGGCAACTCTACTCCTACAGGACTTTATAAAATCTGTCCGCATGACAAAGTGTGATCGCTGCTGCTGCTGACGTCAGGCGGTGGGGGCGGGTGGAGGGGCGGTCCACAGTGGGCCCGGGTACTCACAGACCGTAGTTTGGGTGCCCCTGCAATAGCAGTTTGTTGCACTGAAAGTCCATCTGTGGGATGCTTCTCAATAATAATATACTTTTGCTTTCAAACCATATGTTCAAGTAGTATCTGTATATTTATATTAAAAATTCCAAAGAAATTATCCATACTTTTGACCAAATCCTAAAAAACAGCAAGAAGCACCAGAAATTACCAGAATTCTTTGAATCATCAAAGGCCAGGCAGGGCAGAAACAGCATTGTGTAAAGTTTAAAATCTGCAAGGATTCACAGTGGATCATATGTCTTAAGAGAGACACAATCCCAACAGGGCACACATTGCTAAAAGGGCAGCACACAATTTGTTTTCTGAGGGAAGTCACAGGTGTGAATGAGATGGGTTAATGTGAGAGTAATTATGAAACAGTGGTAAATTAAAATGGCTTATGACCAAGTCAATATTGATGGCCAGTGTGAATGACTGTTCAGAATTTCCTCAAAGTTGCATATTTCAGAAACCAGAGTTCCAAATTAAAGCCACATTTGCCACCATGGACTATGAAATAATGCAGGCTGAAATGTAAGATACACATGAATGTGGAGTGGGGGTGGAATATGTGGTATAACAATTGAATACTTTTCAACACTGGAAAGAGTATCACTTCTAAATACAGTAAAACTCCGGGTTACAACAGAAATCCATCCCAACAGCCTCCATTTGTAACCCAAAAAAATTGAAAATCAAAACATCCATAGGGAGGCATTGAAAAATTTAAAAATGGTCCTGAATTGATCATTGTAAACAACAACAAAAATACATTACAAATTTGTAAACCGGGATGGCATTTCCATAGGCTTTGCCATTGTAAACCGCAGCAAACTTAAACTGAGGCTGTTGTAACCCGGGGTTTTACTGTACATACTAAACGTATGATATAATTTGATTCTGAATTTTTTATCAGACTCAAAATCTTTGCCAGCAAGAAATTCCCAATACAAAGATCTATAAGAATTACAGATGGTCAAGACTTTCAGTTCCTTACTCCAGAGCCAAGAAACTATGAGCAACTACAGTCATCAGGAGAACAGATCCTTATGCAGTATTTTTAAAAAGAGGGGAAGAGAAATAGTTTTTTTCTTTTAAACATTTGTGTTTTCATGTATACAAAATTTTAGAAAATTTAGAAGTAATGGCGGTGGCTTAAGAGAAAAGTGGAGCCCTTCTGTTAGCAAAGTGTTCAGTTGTCCTTGTTTGAGGCCTGGTGGCATAGTGGTTAAACTGCTGTACGGCAGCCAAAATATTGTGAGTTCAATCTTGAGGGTGGTTCAAGGTTGATTCAGCCTTCCATCCTCCCAAGGTCGGTAAAATGAATACCCAGCATTTTGGGGGCAAAATGCTAATTAACTTGTAAACATCCCAGAGAGTGCACTAAGCGCTAAATACCGTATTTATTCGTGTATAACGCGCAAAATTTTATACCAAAAAAAGAAATCAAAGTTGGGGTGCGCGTTATACACGAGGACTGGGTGCGCGTTATAAACGAGCCTCTTTTACTTCCTTTTTAGAATTGGGTCGGCTGTCTATTGCTGCGGCGGGTGAAGGGGAGGCGGGGGGGGGTGGCTTTGAAGAAATTGACGGGATCTGATTGGGTGGCGCGGGAGACGAGGCGTGGCCCGGAGGTAGCTCGCAGTTCGAGCGAGGCTCCTGGAGGTCGGAAGTGCTCGTTTCGGATTGCATTTTCTGCAACAGGTGGGTCTGATTATCCCCCCCTCCCTCAATATTTTAAGGCGTGCTCTTTTTCACCGATATAACTGGTTCCCCTTTAGATGGCATCTCAGGGTATCAAGCGTAAACGTTGTGCATATGACGCTTCGTTCAAGCTCAAAGTTGTTGATCATGCTGAAATGCATGGAAACCGAGCAGCTAGCCGAGAAAATTTTATACCGAGGTTTCATGGAAAATTAGGGGTGCGCGTTATACACGAGTGCGCGTTATACTCGAATAAATACGGTAAGTGTAATTGCTACTGCTATTGCTATTGTTGGATGCATATAGCAATTGGAAAGATTCAAGTAAAGGGTTATTTGCAGGGCAGTTACCTGATCTGATTCTGGAAAGGCAGCAGCTTTCCCCTCAAAAAGTGTGTGTGGAGGAATAGTATAATATGTATCAGAAAGTCCTACCACAGATTTTCATGATGTCAAATCTAGTTGCACCTCACAAATCACATGTTTACTTTGGACATTTACAAATCTGGTAACTTATTGTTTGGAAAAGCGCAGTAAGTTTTTTCTTATCCATGTAATTCACAAAAGAGAAGCATGGTTCAAGAACCTGGCACTGAGAACCATGATAAAAATAAATTAGGAGCAATAATGGAGGAGTTGAGATATACGCACAATACTTGCCAAGGGTCAATAAGCTGCATAGGTCTTAAATGGAGAAAACACATGGATGGCTGCCCTGTTCTGAAGAATGCAAGCTATGAGATAAACTTGTAACATAATATTCTTATCACAAATTCTTAAGGGACCAGAGTCCAGGGTTTCCCCAGAGTCTACATTATGGGTGCCAAAAAGTATACTAAATCAACGTCTCTCTCAATATCTTCATACATATTTGTGGTGTTCTCTCTTTTGCTTGAAAGTTTCCTAATTGTTGAATACCAAGGAATTCCCTTATTGCGAGATTCTTACTTGAATATGAGATCTTTTGGCCCATGAAACATCCCCCCCCCTAACTTTGGAACTTTCAAGTCAACACTGGGTGTCTTGTTTCTCAGCCCAAGTTCCACACTAGTTGTGACTCTGATTGTGGACTCCTACTTACTGTAAGGATGACAAGGCCAATTATAATTTCACACACAAGGATGGACGGCTGCGGTGTGGACAACAGGAAAAGGGGGGGGAGGAACACCCCAATAGTAACAAATGGTAAAAAGAATAAAAGTGCCAAACTTTAATATATAGTGCAGAACAACCAAATCACATGGGTAAATATACAAAAGTTGTAGAGGACAAAAAATGACTATATACAAAATCCGTCGCTACAGCTCAAGTACAGATGTATGATACACGATAATAAAGACAATGAAAAAATATATACACGGAGTCCGTCACCACGGCTCATGTCGAAGTTATACGATGAAACATGTAGACAACACCTATAGCTGGGCACAAGTAATAGAGTCTTATACAGTCAAAATGCAAAAATCTCATAATAAAGCTGAATACATGATTAATAAAAGGTCCATATATAGAAAAGTCCATAAAAGGAACAGCATGATAAAGGAATCCGGAGGCTACTGCAACCACAGGTAAGTAGGTACAAACGAAGCAGAATGACAGGTCAATATCCTTCCGGTAAAATAGATATTTCGTATCCTTTCTCAAGAATCTGCAACAGTCATAAATGGAAAGTCTCTATGTAAAACATGCACAAATACAAAAATACAAAACATTCTAAACAACATAGCAATAATTACAAAAGGTACCTGCATGAAATGATATACTAGCGCGCTCAATCAACCTCTCAGTGCTATCTCATATTGGGTCAGAGCGTTAAAGGAAACACTGGAAGTAAGGTTAATATACTATCCAAACGAACACATGTGAAAAATAGTTCCTATTGACTAATCAGGTGGAAATAACCCTTACATTTTACATAACCCTTGCATTTTGACTGTATAAGACTCTATTACTTGTGCCCAGCTATAGGTGTTGTCTACATGTTTCATCGTATAACTTCAACATGAGCCGTGGTGACATACTTCGTGTATATTTTTTTTCATTGTCTTTATTATCGTGTATCATGCATCTGTACTTGAGCTGTGGCGATGGATTTTGTATATAGTCATTTTTTGTCCTCTACAACTTTTGTATATTTACCCATGCAAGTATAATTTCAGGAAAGTAAGTTTCGGGGCTGCGGAGCATCATGGCGGACTGACCGGTATCGTTTTCCGTTTGTTCTGAAGGGAGAGCCGCTTAAAAGCGGGAAAGGAGGTATTTTGGAGTTGCGTTTTGGGCTCAAAAGTATATTAAACGGAGTGTGAGATCAATATCTTCGGCCAGGTTAATTTGGAGGGTAAAATATAGAGAGGTTGCCGAGAAATCAAAGATCTTTTGGCTGGGGACAAGTTGTTATTCTTTCTCTGCAAGAGCTTGGGGCGTGCTTCCTCTCAGGCTCGAAAGGTTTCGAGAATGAAAAGACTGACTGACTGAGTTTACCGGTCTTTGCAGTTTTGGGATACAAAACTATTTGAAAAAGAAAGGAAGAAAGGAGAATTAAGAACTTTCTCTTTAAGCCTTAAGTTTTGGAATATTGAATACTGAATACTGAAACTTTGGAGATTAAAAGTCGGACAGTGGGATTTAACAAGAGGACTTAAACAAACACTCAACTTCGCAGATTCTCATGCTCAAGGAGAGACTGAGGTAACTCGGGGCTGTCTCTGCAGGGGAGCGAGGTATGAGTGTGGAACTAAGAAGACTTGCTAATCACTTAGTCTTTGTTATTTAATTGCGGAACTAAGAAGCTGATGTTGAAACAATCCCACGCCCAGGTTGTTTGAGCAGCCTGTTTGAAATGTGCCAGCAATCTAAGAGATACTTCGAGACCGAAAGGCTGGAAGACCTCTATCTTCAGGGAATATAAACAATTAAACATACAGCGAAACCTGGGGTTTAAGAGGTTTAAAGAGGAATGAAAGAAATATAAGAAACTGAGAGGAACGGAAAGTACAGTAGATAAAAGCGGGGCACAGACACTGAGTGGAGCAAGGTGAGGGATCCCGGAGCTCCAAAAGAGACTGAGGCTAACAGAACCAACAGAATTAAAATATTACAGTAAAAGACTCTCTTTTTGCTGGATTACAAGGACGGGACTGTGGCTATGAGAAGGCAGTAAAGAAACAGTGAATATTGGATTATCGGACTATTGGATTCCCAGCGGTTTATGGACACTAATTAGCTAATAAAAAGGTTTTTCATTGTGTGTCCAGTTAAAATTCGGACTGTTACAGGATTGTGTACTCTGCAAGCAGAAGCAGAAAGCAGAAGGATAGAGGACTACAGAGGGATACAGCATTGCTAAAAGGAGCATAGGGTTGCAACGCTCCAAGGACTCAGAGACTCACCAGCTGGGAATTTAATTTGCATATCTCCCCTTATCTTGGTTTTGGAACACCTGGGGTTTTTTCTTTCTTTCTTTGGAAAGAGGGGATTTAAGAAAGAGGAATTGAACGGCTCTCTTAAAGCAGTATTTGATTGTTCTCCATTTAAACTTTGAATTTATTATTCTCTATTGGTATATAATCAGATATATTCTACTTTTTTTCTACACTTATTATATTATAAGTATATTAATGCACTAATGAACTGTTAATTTAGGATCCTGTGGTTAAAAGGCAGCAGTTTAATGAGCAAAAAAATTGATAATTTTGAACAGGATTTAAAGTGGGTGAGAACAGATAGATTGGAGAGAAGAGAACAGGAGGGTAGGAGAAGAAAATCGTTGCAGGAAGAACTTATCGAGATCCAAGAACTAGAAGAGCTGAGGAAGAAAGTAGCTGAAAGGAGGTTAAAGATTAAACAACAAGAAGCCTTGGATCAGGAAGAGAAAGAAAAACAAATAGAAGTGGGGGGTCAAGAGATTCTGATAGGAGAGGAGTCAAGAAGACAGATGGCTACCAAAAAAAAGGGGTTTGACAAGGGGAGGGTTAAAGAGGTAGAAGAGGAGCAGGTTGGTGATAGAGGCCCAAGTCCAGATTTAAATGATTTAAGAGGAGACCTGGAGCTTAGGTTTGATAAATTAGAGGAAGAACTTCAAGCTAAACTACAAACATTAGAAGATCAGCGAGCAAAAGATAATCAGAAATTTCAAAAAGAAATAAAAGAAAGTATCACACAAGCATTTAAGAACACCAAGAAAGAGTGTACCAATTTATTGAAAGAAATAGATGAATTGAAGGAGGGGATGAATGCTATTGGGAAAGAAGTTTGGGAAATGAAACATGAGTTAAGAGAGGTCAAGGAGCAGGTACAGTTAAAAGAGGAGAAACAGAAAAAATATGATAAAAGGTTGGAAAGAATGGAAGATCAGGAGAGAAGGTGCAACGTGGTTATTAGGAAGATACCAGAACGGAACCCGGATAACTTGAGACAAAGATTGGTAGAATGGATTAACGCAATGGGAATGGGGGAGGAAATGGAATTGGAGGATATAGACAGTGTGTACAGACTAGGAAAAAAAAGGAGCCAAGAAAGACCTAGAAATGTTTTTTTAAGATTTGGAAATCTAGGACAAAAGTTAAGGATAATGAAATATGTTAACTCCTCGGGGGATGATGCTTTAAAAATGGAGGGGGCACAGCTAGAAATATATAAAGATATTTCGTTAGAAGAACGCATTTGGAGACTACAAATTAAGCCAATCACAAAAAAATTGCGTGAGAAAAACATACAATATAAATGGAGACCACATAAACAATTAATTTTTACAGTGAAGGGGAAGAATTATTGGATTAGGGAAGAATCTGATGTCTTAGAAATTTTGATGGAAGCTAAGATTATAGAAAAAGGGTCTACAGAATGGAAGCAACTTAAAGATGGCTTAATAAATGTGGGAGTAACGCCCATGTTAGAACGGGAAGAGGAGGAAGTTGAAGGAGCAGAAGGAGGGAAAGACTAGGTCATTAAAGGATAAAAAGAGAGAATCTACTGCATGGAATAAATTATGACAAATTAAGATAACCATTTGTAATAAGAAATAAATAATGAACAAGAAACGGATGTTAAGTATTAAGGTCCACTCGCCAACCGCAACCCCCCCTCCCCTCTTTGGTTTTCAAAGGTTACTTTAGTAGAAAGTGGGGAGGGCTGAGTTTTTTTCCCCTGTTTTTCCCTCTTTCTTATTTGTTTGATTGTTGGTTTGTTTAAGCTTTGTTATTTTTGTATATTTTCTTCTTCTTAAGATAATTGTATATTATTTAATTTAAGATGCGCTGGAGGAGGGAGAGTATAACTTGTTGTGGGTTGAGGTATTGGTTCACATATTATGGGGAATTCTGCAGTAACAGTAGAGAAAGCACTAAATATGTATACTTAAAAAGTTAAAAATTATCTCATGGAATGTCAGGGGCCTAGGGAACCAAATTAAGAGGAAACGTGTGGAAGGAGTTCTGAGAAGGGAAAAAGCGGATATCATTTTTCTCCAGGAGACACATCAGAAAAGCGAAAATAAGAATAATATTTATGTAAAAGGGATGGAAATATATGAGAAAAGCCTAGGCTCAAGTAATTCAAGAGGGGTTGCTATATTAATATCGAATAAACTAGATTTTTCAATGAGCAAGAACATTAAAGATAAGGAGGGAAGGTTTCAGCTAATAAAAGGTAAAATAGAGGAGGAAGAGTATACATTTGTCAACGTATACTCACCAAACAAGAATCAAGGGGTCTTTCTAGATAAAATTCTACCCATTATAAAAAAAGAAAGATCAGTAAATTTAATTATAGGGGGAGATTTTAACTTAATCAGGTCAGGATTAGATACAACAAATAATTTTAGAAAGACTCAAGATAAATTGATTGACAAATGGATAGGGAAATTAGGATTACAGGATGCGATGAGAATGTTGGCAGGTAAAAAAAATATATTTACCTTTTGCTCCTTAAAACATAGATCTTATTCTCGCTTGGATTATTTCTTTGTGTCAGAAAATATGCTTACGAATTTAGAAAACTTTAATTATGGCAATTTTAATATCTCAGATCACACATTTATTTCGATAGAGATGCGGCTGAATATCAGTACCTATCAAAATAAGGTATGGAGGATGGATACTAAACTATTAAAAAATGAAGAGATAAAAAAAAGATTAATAAATAAATGGATAAAGAACTGGGAAGATAATGATACGGGTGAGGTGGAATTACATATCCTTTGGGACGCAATGAAAGCGGTTATTAGAGGTGACTATATACAAGAGAAAGCAATATTTGAAAAAAAAATGAAAAGTCAAGTAATTAAAAGAGATAAAGACATAAAAGAACTAGAAAGGAGGCACGCAGCTACAGGAAGTATCTCAATTTGGAATAAATTACAGGCATTAAAAAAGGAAACAATTGCAGCAGAAGTTGAAAAGGTTAGGGTAGATTTGGCATATTTAAAAAGAAATGATTTTGAATTCAATAATAAAGATATGAAAAATTTAGCAAAAAAAGTAAGACAAAAAAAAAGTAAGGGATATATAGAGGCTCTAATTAATAAAGAAGGTATAAGGCAGTATAAATTGGAAAATAAATTATCAGTAGCAGAAGAATTCTATACAAAATTATATACAGAACATAGAATTGATGATAATGTACTTCAAGCATATTTGAATAGAAATTTGACATACCAATTAAAGGAAGAACATGTAAATATAATGGAACAAGATATTAAAGACAAGGAGATTGAAGAGGTAATTAACAACTTAAAAAAGGATAAAACGCCAGGAGAGGATGGTATTCCTTCGGAATTTTATAAGGAATGCCGAGAGGTATTAATTCCCAAGTTAAAAAATTTATATAATTATATATTGGAAGGGGGGGAGATCCCCAAGTCTTGGAGTAATTCGATAATGGCTCTAATTCCTAAACCTGGAAAGGATAAAGAGAATATAGAAGCATATAGACCAATATCATTATTAAATCAGGATGCAAAAATTTTTACTTCAATAATTAACAATCGGCTTAATAAATTCATAGACACTTATATTGGAGAAGACCAAGTAGGATTTGTTAAAGGAAGACAAATGGATAAATTAATAAACCGGTTAATTAATATTATTGATAAATTAAAAAATAATAAACAAAAAGTATGTATAGTGGCATTAGACATATATAAAGCATTTGACTCAATTCAATGGAAAACAATAAAAGGAATATGTGAGAAATTGCAATTCGGCCCTAAATTTAATCATGTGATAGGACAATTGTATAAAGAAAGCAAATCTAAAATTAAAATGAATAATTGTCTGGGGAAAGAAATTGATATAAACGCGGGGACAAGACAAGGATGTCCACTGTCCCCATGTTTATTTATATTGGCAATGGAACTGCTAGCAAATGATATAAGGCAAAATGAGAAATTAGTAGGAATAGAAAATAAAAAAATAAGTCTATTTGCGGATGATACTTTATTAGTTGTAAAAGATCCTTTAAATAATTTAAATAAAATACAAGAACATTTAAGAGCCTTTGAAGAAGTAACAGGATTAAAAATTAATTGGACGAAAACTGAGGCTATCACATGCAATTTAACCCAGGAGGAAAAGAAAAAAATTGGAGATAGATTTAGTATTACAATAAGAGATGAATTGAAATATTTGGGAATATTTGTGACGAACGATCCAAAAGATCTATATAATATTAACTTCAATAAGTTAAGAAATAAATTGAAACCATTACTAGAACAGATAAAACGAGCAAAGACTTCATGGTTTGGAAGGATTAATATTTGTAAAATGAAAGTTATACCCAAATTGAATTTTCTGTTTGAAAATTTACCGATTAAAATTAAAGAGTCAGAAATAAATAAATGGCAAAAATTGATAAACGGAATTTGCAATAATAATAAAAGAGCAAGAATTAGTAAAGGATTATGGTACATGAAAAATAAACAGGGAGGATTAAACATTCCAAACATTAAAGCGTATTTTCAAGCCTTTCATATAAAGAAATTAATTAAATTATTAATTCAGCAAAATGAGGTAATAGGTGAAGGGGATCAAGAAGAATTTAAAAAATTAAAAGGTGAAACATTTCTTGCACAAGTAAATAATAAAACAGAGATTAACTGCTTTTCTATAAAGAATATTTATAACGTATGGAAAGGGGTTAAGAGGAAATTGGCACCAGACATTTCCCCAATTTTAGAAATTTTAGATTTCCAGAGTTGCCCATTATTATCCTCACAAAAAATAAGACCTATTCTATTGCAAGAAAAAGTGTTGTTAATAACAGAATGGATTAAAAATTGCAATACATATCAGAAAAGGAAGGAGGTATATAATAAATTAAAATTAAATTGGCTACAAGAATTGGGGATGGAGAAATGGGACAAATCGATAAGGGGGATTATAGGAGTACCTAGGGCAAAGACGCCATTTGAAGAATTGGTCTTGGAAATAAGGAAAGGGAAGATAAGATTTCAGGGGTTAGTAGGTAAACTGTACCAAATGCTTATCCCAGGGGAAGGATCACACTATACACTTAAACGAATTTGGGAGGAAGATTTAAATATTAAAATTGAAGAAGAAGAGTGGAGGAAAAAGTGGGGAAACAGAATAACAAAAACTATGTCAATCAAGGAAAAGGAGCATGTTTGCAAGGTACTTTGGAGGTGGTACCTTACCCCAATCAGACTCAAGCAAATTGATATTAATAAATCTGAATTGTGTTGGAGATGCAATGAACAAAAGGGGACATATTTGCATCTGTGGTGGTTTTGTAAGAAAACAAATACATTTTGGAAAGTGATAGAGAAGGAGATAAACGAGATTCTTGGCATAACAATGATTCTAGAACCCAAACTAGCTATATTAGGAGAAATAGGAAAAATGAGATTAAGTGAGGGTAATAAAGAATTAATTTTGACATTGTTGCTGGTTGCTAGACAGCTGATAGCCCAAGAATGGAAGGGTAACGAAAATCTAAATAAGAATAGGTGGTATAAAGAGGTTTGGCAACTAGCACTAAATGAAAAATTAACTAGCCAAATTAGGTTAAAACAGGGTTTTAAAATCAAAATACAATTTTGGGAAATATGGAAACCTTTCATACAGCACGCATTAACAAGTGAAGAAGGAAGTAAGCCTGGCCCTGACATGATTCAATTTTGGAAGATTTAAGTATATTGTGCCAATTGAAATTGCTGCAGAATAGGGTTTTGCACGGATTAAAAGTTGAAAGAATGAAAGAGTGAACAAGATATTGATATATTGTTGTTATTCCTTTCTCTTTTCTTGGTGTTTTTTCCCCTTTATTGTTAGTTTTAAGTATTTATATGTTTATGTTTGTTTGTATTTTATGATTATTAATTAAAAAAAAAATGCAAAAAAAAAAAAAAAAAGGAAAGTAAGTTTCGAGCTGAAATTCTTTATGTTACAAATTGTGGATCCTACTTCCGTTGCTGTTTCTCCTGAAAATGAATTAGGTTGTTTCATTTGTTTAACTGAACCTGAAAATACCTTCAGGCCATGCAAAGTAGCCTGATTTCTTCCTTCTGCCATATTTAATTTAATTTAATTTAATTTAATTTAATTTAATTTAATTTAATTTTTGCGCTTATATACCGCTCACTCAGGCGGTTTACATAGCGGACAATAATACGAAATACAGTAACATAACATACAATAAATACAGCAAAAAATCAATCACCAAAAGTACAATTACAAATCCCTGTCCGCAAAAATTACAGAAATATATATATATATATACACTACAATATGCACTACATGTGCACTACAATGCAGTTTCTAACAATACATCAAATAAGGTACAATACAATAAAATCCTAAACATCAGTTAATCACATCAAAGAGTACAAAATATTAAAAAAAAATTCAAAACGTCAAATAACAATATAAAAAATATACCCAGCACAGTCCTTTTAGTCCTTCCAGAAGGGGGGTGGGTGGAACAAAAGCGTGCACAAGTCCTGAAGCTCCAAGCCGACCAGCCTCCTCGCCTCCACCAAGGCCCAGACCATGGCAAGTCCAGCTGCCCGCCGCGGCTGGCCCCAAATCCTAGCCAACAACAAGAAGATGGTAGCAAAGCATCCCAGGGGGCCAACCAGGACAACCCGCAGCATCTCCCACCTGTCTCCACTCCTGGGAGCCGGTGGCGTAGACTCCCGGGCAAGACAGGGAGTCCCTCTCCGCGACGACGGCGTCTCCCCTTTTTCTGCTCTCTGGGTGGGCCGGCCCAGAGAGTGAAGTCTCCACTCCCGGGATCCGGTGATTTGTTTATGAGAAGCTAGATGTGGTTCTTAGATTAGAAACCAATAAACACAAATGTAGCGATCAAAGCCCCGGGGTTGCAGAGGGCAAGTAATGAGACATGCACAAAGATGGTCAGGTTGACGGCTTGATTGCTTTATTTTTACAGCAAGTATTTATAATCAAACTTTTAGGAGAACCAAACTAGATGCTCGCAGAGATTTTCTCTGCCAATGTGATTAATAACTAACAAATGTAATTGACCAGCGATATTGACAGAAAGGCTTTCCTGGCTTCGTGGCTCCAGGATAAGTAAAGAAACAAGACTAGTTAATGTTTAGGTACAAACCTAAAACAATAGGATTAATGTGACCCATGCCATAAGGTCAAATGTTGGTCATTAAGGATTAAGGGACTGTTCGCCTTGTTTAATTAGTATTGGATTCCTCCAAGTTGTGTCCCAGAACGGGATGTATAGTTAAGAGCGTATCATTAACTTTCAGAGAAAATGCTGGCCAAGGGATTTTTTCTCTGCCCCAACTGATCAGAACCCATATTCTAAATAATAATGTATATATTTTGAACAATCATGGGGTCACACTAATAACTACCACTACACACAAATGCCTCAAAAGTCACAGTAACTAGAACAGTCCAAGAAAAGAAAAGCCAAACTATGGCCCGTGGGCCAGATCCAGCTCTTGACGCCAATTCATCCGGCCCATGCTGCTCCTGGAAGCAGAAGTAAAACATGCATGTGTGTTTTACTTCTGCTTCTGGTGGGAGGAACCATGTGACTGGCATGCTCAACCATGTGACCGACCCATGGCCTGAAAAGTTTAGGCACCGCTGAGCTAAACAGAGCAATGTTAGGATATAAAATGACACAGAGCCCCAATCTGAAACAAACCCACATTCTGGATCAATACTTTGTACTTGTTTTTCCTTTAACATCAAGGCTGTAATTTTAAGCACACTCGTGTAATCCACCCTATAGTTCTAAGAATAGTTTGGTAATGGATGGCACAATAAATCTGTGTAACAGCTTCCCATGTTGTAAGGAAAGCTTACTTTTTGGAACAATCTATTTCAATACACTTAGAATATAATGCCAAAAGTTAGTCTTCAAATGATATAGCAAGAAATGTTAAAGCTTTGCTCTGCTTGCTACAAATTCATCTGGTTTCTATTACATTGATAGGATTATCAAGCAACATTCAACTGGAAAACTTCCCAGAATTAAAAGAGCCTAATATTGGATTGACTGGACTACTAATAGATGCTAAACATAGAGATCACCAAACCAGAATACTACAGAGGATGATGGGAGAGCAATGTTGCCTGCGTGAATGGGGCTCTCAAGAGTTTCATCAATGTGTTATTTTAAGTGAACAAAATGTGGAGCTTTGAATATGAATGTTGTATCTTAAAAACATGGATCCTATACCACGAGGCTGATTCGTTGGCCTCAAGTGTCATATTTTAAGTGCAATAATTTGTCTGTTGATTGTTATATTACTACATGGACAATATTACTCAATTAATTGCAAAACTGTTTGCAATGCATGCATGAAGAAAATGTATGCCTGAGAACATAAGACAGAACTGGAGAACTATCAGGGTCATAAAAATGTAAGAAAAGTGCCTTTGGCAACATCAGACTATGCCCAATAAACCCAGTTTTGGTTTCCTATGGTATAAGATGGATTTCTTTTTTTACATCACATGATACATGAGTCTTCTAACAAAATGGGAAAGACTGAAAATGTGAAATAATTGTAGGAATCGGGGCCGCTAGGATGGCCGTGGGGTCCCGGAGGAGACTGATCAAGAAACGATACGAGGCAGTATGGAGCGAGATCAGATCAGTGGTTTATTGGAGGAAAGTTATCGACATTTATAGATCAGAAGGCAAGGCAGGAAAAATCACATCACCTATTTACTCAGGTTAATGGGGAATCTCTCTTGGGGAAGTTAATTAGCGTGGGCAAACATTGACAGGGGAAACACCATTGTCTAGGGCTTAGACCGGGGTAAATATGGCCACTATTTGCACCAGGGATTATGCTAAACTCGGAGATGAGTGATTACCTTAATGGGTAACAGAGGCTAGAGGAATGCCTCCTCAGCGGAACCGTCGGTCAGGTCATAATTGGGTGAAGCAAACCCTATTATTAATCCACCCCCCTTAATTTCTCTGCCTGCAGAGCCCACGGGCCAGGAGCGTTCTCACCGAAGTGGCCTCTGCGTGGGCTGTTCCATGCCATTGGGGCATGGGGAATCCACATCTCCCCTTTCGTTTTACTTAGGAGCCTGACCGGCGACTCTGCGTAAGAGGGGCACCAGCTGATGAGCGGGAATGACGCTTCGGGGTTTCCTCCGGGAGAGGCACCTTGATATTAGTGAGGGAATGCATTGCGTGAAGCAGCATACTGCTATGCCCAGTACAATCACCCCCACAATCACCTTGAGCACCGTCTGAAGCCATCCCCATGGAATCCATGACCACATCCAGTTCCACAATGAACTCAGCCAAGTCCCCCATGCAGAACCCTCCCTGATGCCCTCGACTATGGTGTGGAGGTCTGTGAGCTGACTCTGAACCTTACGGGAGTTATCAGTGAGATTAAAACAACACATATCATGAAAAGATTCACAACCCAGATGATGTAGCAATAAGAGATAGTCTATAGCCGCTCGATTGTCAAGTATGGCATGGCGAAGCTCTGCCTGCTCTTGGTTGAGCAGCGCTATCGCCGAGGAGGTATGGTTAATGGCTTTAACTAGTCCGCAAGCCAGTCGACCAATCCTCCGAGCGTTGCCGACGGCCAAGCCTGGCACGCCAAGAATGCTGACTGCCAACGAGAGATATTCGGCTGAACTCATTACTCTGAAGCTGCTCTCACATGAGCTGTCTAACCGGGTGGTGCGAGTGCGTCGTATGGGTGCTGGAACATTTGTAACATTTGTGCTTGGGGTGACCATATCCTTAGTAGGGAGTAACAGTGTCAAACGACTGATACAACATATAGCATCTGATACATTTGCAGGAATGTAGTTCCAAGTGTACTGATTACACGTAAAGAACCAACCAGATGGTAGGGTAACATGAGCATACATCGAACCGAGTGTCTGTGGGTTGTTACAAGTCCAGTTGCCGCTGCCAACTTCAAGGCAATGGCGCCTTCGGCCGACTGCGGAGAAGCCGGTCATCCGAGCACAAGTAGAGTTCGGGCTGACCGCCACTCGAGGAGTGTGGAGAGTGGCTGAGTCAGCCAGCAATGTCATTGTCAGCCGCATCTCGCAGCGGGCGTATTCCGAGGAGCTTGCTGGGTTGTACGGGCTGAAAATCCGTTTCACTAGCCAGTCCCCATCCCTGGGGTGCGCGCCTGGAGAGTGGCACACTGGGATGAGGCAGGTGCTCAAGATTGAGGCAGAACCAATGTCCTGTCTCAGGCAAAAATCGGACTGGTTGACGAGACCCGCCAACCTTTCCCATATGTTGTAATGCATCCTGGCAGAAAGGTCTCCGCCTGGCATCAAATCGTTGGCCTTCAATGAGGCGGCCTGAACGCCTCCCCCCGCAAGTAGGGAGAGAGTCAGGATGATGGTGACTGCCATGGTGTTGGCATGAATCCGGGCAAAGATTGCAGCCGTGAGGTTCTCCGGCGTTCGCTCCTTCTCCTCGCGCCGGATGGCGTCCTCGGCCTCACTGCAAAGGACCTTGACCATCCCCCAGGTGATCTTCGGTGCTGTCATCTGTGGCCGTCTCTTCCGACGGGTTCTCTCGGTCAGAGTGAGGTCCTCCATCTCCAGGATCAGACTCGGGTCGGTCTGGGTCCACGCCATGTGGTTCCAAGTGAGGCTTGACACACCGAGCTGGAATCCAAACGACACCTGTAGGAGACATAACTGCAGCATACCTTCTTCCCCAGGTTACGGGTGGCGCCGGGCCCCTCCAGGAATGGTCCGGTGGCACCCGGTATCGGACCATCGGTCGCGGGAGAGCCTCCGAACGGCGGAAGTGCTTCTCCTGCGGCGTGCAATCGGAAAAAACATTAAGGTGATTGTACGTGAACAATACCTTATTCAGACAATGCTGTGCCTGACCCTGTGACTTGGGGAGGGCTGGTGGCTCCCCCCTTTCTGTTTGTTTGTCAATATAGGACTTGAGTGTCCGATTGACCCGTTCCACAATCGCTTGCCCCTGCGGATTGTAAGGAATGCCAAAAGTATGCTTAATGTCCCAGGTGGCCATGAAAGCCGCCAGCTGCCTGGAGCTGTAGGACGGGGCGTTATCGGTTTTCACGTGCCGCGGCTTGCCCATTGCCGCGATGCAGGAAAGGAGGTGCTGCTCCACGTGGGAAGCAGTCTCCCCTTTCTGCACCGTTGCCCAAACGAATTGAGAAAAGGTATCAATGCAAACGTGCATGTACTGCCATCTGCCAAACTGCGGAACATGCGTGACATCCATCTGCCACACCTGGTTAGCCTCTGTCCCTCGGGGGTTGACCCCCCACGAGGCCCCCCCCGGTGCCCCTGCACAATGCTGGCAAGAGCGAACTATGCCTTGGGCTTGAGAAAGTGGCAGATTGAACTGTCTGGCAAGCGCTTTGGCATTTTGGTGAAAGAATGCATGACTCTGAATTGGGGTAGTGAAAACACCTAACACTGAACGTTGCTGAATTTCCTTTGCTGCTGCATCCGCTCTACTATTGCCCGCGGAAATCGGACCCGGTAGGTCTTGGTGACTTCGGATGTGGGCAATATAGAGCGGCTCCGTGCGGTTTCGCAAATGAAATTGAGCAGTGAGGAACAGACTAAGTAAGTTCTTGTCTATCGTGGGAGTGATGTATGCTCCCGGTAGACTGTGAAGCAAATTCCTGACATACTGACTGTCAGTAATGATGTTGAGGCGTTCTTTGGCGAAGGTGCGCAAGGCGAGGTTCACCGCTGCCAACTCTGCCCGCTGTGCGGACTTCTGTGGAAGAGTTAACAGCGTGTGCCAAGCCTGGCCCTCCTGCCAAGTTAAGACACCATATGTGCGACCCCCATCAGTAAAAACTGTTCTGGCCCCCTGAAGTGGGACCAGCGAGAGCAATTCGAACGAGCTGACTGTCTGCGTTTGAAGTGAGACAAGTCTGGGGTCTTTCGGCAAGTGGTATGCCAAACATCCGGTGAATCCTTCCAAAGCAATTGGAAGCGAGTCACCGAGCTGCATCAACTGCTGAATCTGTTCTTTGGTGAACGGGACTACGATCTTTGCTAAATCGTGCCCTGAAATGTCCCTGGCTCTCAGCCTTCCGCGGTAAATCACCGCGGAGACCAATTCTTGGGGAGGAACGATGTTTCAGGAAGAGGTGTTCGGCAAGTACACCCATTCCACAATACTCGCTCCTTTCTCAGAATCTACTCCTAGGGCTCCAGTGAACATGGATCCTGCCCGAACTATGTACAAGTTCAGGATCGGGGCATATGGCCCCTGCGCAATCCTGTCCACCCACCTTTGGCTGAGAATTTGGTTGACTTTCTCGAGGGCCAAGCGCACATCTCGAGAAATCTGTATCCGGTCTGCCAGCTGCTTGCCTAATGTTAGCAGCGAGAAGAGCGGTATCAAAAGATCCGTATCCAATCGGAAATACGGTCTGGCCCAATTAATGTTCCCTAAAACCTGCTGCAGTTCCACCAAGGTGACCGAATCCTTCAAATTGATTTGGGGCAAAACTGGTGCTGCGAAAGAGCGGAGAAGCCGATGACCCAAGTATGAGAAGGGCTCGGTTCTCTGCACTTTCTCCGGGGCAATGAGTAAACCTTTCTCCCCCAGGCTGGCCTGGAGGTCAGAAAACATTTCGCTGCCGAGTTGCGGCACTGCGATCAGGATATCATCCATGAAATGGCAAACTAAGGCTTTGGGGTGAAGGTTTTGAAACTTTGCCAGTGCGCTGTGAACATAAATTTGGCACAGGGTGGGCGAATTGAGCATGCCCTGTGGCAAGAATTTCCACGCGTAACGCTGCGTGGGCTCACTGTGGTTCACAACCGGCACCGTAAAGGCGAACCTTTCCCTGTCCCTGGGGTCTAAGGGAATCGTGTAAAAACAATCCTTGAGATCTACAACTAGGATCTCCCACCCCTCGGGAATCATATTTGGATTTGGGATGCCGCATTGAAGCGGACCCATTGGCTGTATACATTTATTGATCTCCCTGAGATCGTAGAGGAGTCGCCACTTCCCCGACTTCTTCTTTATGACAAAAATTGGTGAATTCCAAGGACTAGTGGACTGCTCTATATGTCCTGCGTCTAGCTGTTCTTTAACCAGTTGCTTTAGGGCGACTAATTTCTCCCCCACTACCGGCCATTGTTCCACCCAGACTGGCGTATCGGTGAGCCATTTGAGTGGCAACGCCATTACCCGAAGGTAAGCGTAGCACCGTACTGCTGTAAAATGTCTCGCCCCCAAAGGTTGATGTGCACGTCCAGAATGTGCGGCTGAATGACCGCTGTGCCGTCAGCCCTTGTGATCGTGACTTCCACCCACTCCCGGCTCCTAAACGCTTCTTGGATGCCGCCTACCCCCCACACATCGGAGACCGGCTCAATGGCCCACTCCCGTGGCCACTGGCTCCTGCTTATCACGCTCACATCAGCTCCGGTATCTAACAACCCTGAAAATGATCTTTTATTCAGAAATACCTCAATCACTGGCCGCTGTTTCCACTCTATGTTGGTCTCCACTGTCGCTAAGACCTGGTATCCTTGTACTGCCTCACTGGCGCTCAAGCGGTCCTCGGACCGGGACTCTGAGCTGTCCCTGAGCCTTCCCTGGCTATCTGCTGGCGAGTGACAAGGAATCATGATCAGTTGCGCTAATGTGTCTCCTTTGTGAATTGTCTGGGGTAAGTGGGTCCAAAGCTGAACTTGGAGAACGCCTGAAAAATTGGAGTCGACGACTCCTGGAATTACGAGAATTCCGTGTGCTCCTGCTACACTACGGGGCAAAACTAAACCTATAAAGCACTTGGGCAGTGGACCCATGTACTGGGAGTCCATCAAATAGACCGTGCCTGGCAGGCCGCATGTAACGTCTGCCTGACAAGTCAATTCTAGTCCTGTACTACCCTTGGGGCTGGCCTGTGCCCTCGCAGTGCCTGGAAGGTGATCGGAATTTAGTCTAGCTCTGGCGAGCTTTGAGTGAGCGGAGCCTCTGTTTGGACCGGGGCCAGAGACATGCCCGCGTTCTGGTTTCCCGAACTCGGACAGTTTCTGGCCCAATGGTAGCCTTTCTTGCATTTTGGACACAGGGTGTTTGGAGCCTTGGAACGGCCGGAATTTTGTCCGCCCCCCTTGGATCGGCACTCCCTAGCGAAGTGACCGACCTTGCCACAATTGTGACATGCCCCTTGATACGAGGCAGTATGGAGCGAGATCAGATCAGTGGTTTATTGGAGGAAAGTTATCGACATTTATAGATCAGAAGGCAAGGCAGGAAAAATCACATCACCTATTTACTCAGGGGAATCTCTCTTGGGGAAGTTAATTAGCGTGGGCAAACATTGACAGGGGAAACACCATTGTCTAGGGCTTAGACCGGGGTAAATATGGCCACTATTTGCACCAGGGATTATGCTAAACTCGGAGATGAGTGATTACCTTAATGGGTAACAGAGGCTAGAGGAATGCCTCCTCAGCGGAACCGTCGGTCAGGTCATAATTGGGTGAATCAAACCCTATTATTAATCCACCCCCCTTAATTTCTCTGCCCGCAGAGCCCACGGGCCAGGAGCGTTCTCACCGAAGTGGCCTCTGCGCGGGCCATTCCATGCCATTGGGGCATGGGGAATCCACAAATAATATTTTTATTTATTTAAATGTACATAATTTTAAGAATTATTTTGGTCAAAAAAATCAATGAATAAATATTTCAAATAAAGAGCCCTGGTGGTACAGTGGTTAAACTACTGCACTGCAGCTAGAAGGTTGTGAGTTCAATCCTGACCAGGACTCAAGGTTGACTCAGCCTTCCATCCTTCTGAGGTCGGTAAAATGAGTACCCAGCAAGTTGGGGGGAAATACTAATTAAGTTGTGAACTGCCCAGAAAGTGCACTAAGTGCTATGGGACGGTATATAAGTGTAGTTGCTATTGCCAAATAAATGAATGGAAGCAAAGCATTTATTTTGCAAGGAGTGACTTTACCATTACTCACCATCCATGACCTAGTGGGAATTTGACCCAGGGTCTCCTGAGTCCTCATCTATCACTTGGCCAATAAGCCACACTGTCTCTCAATGGGAACAATAATAAAATTTAACAATTTCCTCCATTATGCTCCATGTAAACATTTAACATCTGGGCCTTATCAAAGCAATTCTCTAGTCAAATTTACAGCCAGCTGTATTTATTTACATCTCTTCTACATTTTTACTGCCTTTCCTTGATAAGAGACATGCCTTTAAGACCTAAGTTCTTATCATCCATTCCATGTGATTCAGTTTAACAGGTCAATTTATTTGGCCTCAGAAGGGAAGGAAAATAACTAGAAAATATTGTTCCACAAAGCTATGCCCAAGGGCTTGCCTCTCTCAATAGTTTATCCAATGCAATAATATGGAGGGTCTTCCTATGCTTTTTCTTATGCAAGGGATTTTGGTGGTGGTGGAGACCTCTCATACAAGGATTAGAAAACCTATGGAGTTAGTTCTCATTTCCTCACGGTGCTGCAGTCCTGTTGTAGTATGAGGTGTGATTCTACTTAATAAAGCATTGGGAACACAATTTAAGATGCCAAAAATGGCAAGCATTTTTGATAATCCATAGATTGGATTTCTTCCTTTCTGACCATAACCAGAATGACATTGTTCAGGACGTTCTTCTCATTTGCTGAATTTTATTTTATTTGTTTTTGCATTTGATCCCCCCCCCCCCCCGGTGCTATTGCTGTGGTCCTTTGTGTCCCTCAGGGGCTCAAGGGCCAATACAGCTGACAAAAAAAGTAGGAAACAGTTATGACAGAAGCAGTGATGCACTGAAGCTGGTCCTGTCCTGTCCAACCATACCAATAGCAGAACTGGCTGGCCATGCCCACCTCCCTCCCACACCACCCCCACTTCCTCCTCCTCCTCTCTCCACACTCCGGATGTGACCAGGAGCCAAGAAGAGGAGGAGGAAGAACAGCCGCTGCTGGCGCTGCTGGAAGGTGGGCAGGGCGGTGGACTGGCGAGGTGGTGGGCTGGGTGGCCTCCCCCTCCCAGCAGCACAGGCAACGTTTCCCATGCACCTCACCCAGGGCTGAAGGCGTGCGGGATGTGTGGAGGTGAAAGTGCACCCGGACAGTGAGGGGCTGACCCGCCAGCAGCGCCTGACTGCTCTGGAAAATCTCGTCCTCCTTGTCTCCCAGACAATGGACAAAGCGGCGGCAGTCGAGGCCTAGGCACAACTGCAAAACATGCCTGATCCTCATCTGGCCAGGCGGGCTAAATCAGGAGGCCGGGGCGGCTGCGCTGGGGTCTTCCGCCTCTTACTGGGACCAACGCTCCAAGAGCAAGGTAGGTATCTGCCCGGTTTCTTTTCTTCTTTTCTTTTTCTTGGGGGGGGGGGATGAGGCCATGCCCACAGTTAGCCACACCCACAGTTAGCCACGCCCACAGTGTAGAGTTCTTCACTGGACGGAAGGTTTCCCCAAGTAGAGTAGAGGTGGTAACATGTCTTTCACTTGGCAGTCATGGCTAGGAGAATATATATTTGCCCTTCTTAAATCACAAATTGGCTTTTCAACGTCTTCCTCCATTTTTTAATAGAATGAGAATAAAGCACATGTTATGTGCACTGCAATGGGTTAGTGGTTAAGATGCTGAGCTTGGAGACCAGAAGGTCGGATTTCGATACCTGTGTGCTGCATGATGGATCTTGGGGACATGAAGGGAACTTCATCCAGGTGTCCCCTGAGCAGAGTTTCTCCAGCAAAAATCCTTTCAACCCAGAGAAATTTCTGACACAATTTATTTATTTAAGCACAGGATGACTCCTCAATTGCAGTGCAACTCCAAACTTTAAAATCTTAACACTAAACAAGTGCTTTATCAAAAATGTTTAACTCTCTTAATAACATTTTGTTAACTATTTACAGCAGAGGGTTACTAGTTCCTTTCACTCTATTTATTTTACTTTCCAAATTTATATGGCCGCTTTTTTCACCTCAGTGACTCAAGGCGGCTCACAACATTGGTTAAAATCTGTTCCCCATACTCATTAAAACCGAATACAAAACATTATAAAAACATCCCCAATCCCATTAAAAGAGGAGCATTTGGGCCCGGACATGGCCAAATAAGCCATCAGGGCTGGGTTGTAGTACTAGATGCTCCCCAGACCTGCTGGCAAAACTATGTTTTAAAGCCTTCCTGAAGGGGGGCAACTCTGCCTGGAGGCGCAGTTCAAGTGGCAGGAGGTTCCAAAGGGCCGGAGCAGATACTGAGAAGGCTCTCCTCCTGGTCCCAGTGAGGTGCGCCTCCCTGACTGATGGGACCACCAGGGAGCCCCTGCGGTCTGCTCTCGTAGGACGGGTTGAAAACCTTGGGGTGATGCAGTCTCTAACTCTTATCAGAGTCTCTTTATGTCTCTTTATACCCTAGCTTTAATGAAAACATGTGTGAAGAATGTATAATGAGGAAGAATGAAAGAAAGAGACCAAGATTTAAAGGAACGCTGAAAAATCCATCTCCGTGTTCAACCCAAACGGGATAATAGTGCAAAATCTATGTATATAGAAAGCCTCACGTTGTAAGAGAAGGCGCTCGAAGTCATGTCTATCATAAGGATGTGATCGTAAGGTCTCCAAAACAACAGCTTGCAATTTTTTGATGGAATGATTAGTTTCAAGGAAATGGTTGACCATGGGTGCTGATGAAACACGATTCCGGATTCTGGATAAATGCTCGCCTAATCGAATTTTAAGGGGGCGCTTCGATTGTCCAACATAGGCAAGTCCACATTCACAGATGATCATATAGATAATATTGTGGCTATTACAATTGGAAAAGGAGGATAAGTTAAGTTTAAACTCACTACTAGAGATTTTAACATAATTGGTACGCCTCATATGATGACAGAACTTACAGTGGCCACATGAAAAGTGGCCATTGGGCAAATTCGAACAGAATGTGATACGAGACACATCAGTACGGGAGACAAGACTGCTCAAAGTACGAGTTCTACGGAAGCCAATAGTAGGTAGTTGGCTACATCCGGGAATGGAATCAACAATGTGCCAATGTCTAAGTATGGATTGTTTAATTCTGTTGGCCATAGGGGTGTAATCGAGTGACCAAAACACATTGGACTTAGGAGATCTGACAGGTGGATTAAAAAGAGTGTGTCTTGGGCGATTGTGGATCTTAACTCTGGCAGCTTTGATAACTTGCTTAGGGTAACCTCTATGTTGTAATGCATTATCGATGGAATCCAATGCCAGACGAAAGTCCGCATTGTTGGACGAATTCCTTTTGGCTCTCAACATGAGACTGAAGGGGATGTTAGTTTTGAGAAAATGAGGGTGGAATGAGGAAAATTGCAAATATGCGTGTCTATCTGTTGGCTTTCGGTAGGGACGCATTTTCAAACGGTCGTTCTGAATAAAAATAGATAAATCAAGAAATGGTAAAGAACTAGAATTAACAGAATGAGTGAATTTGAGGCTGTTATGAAGAGAGTTGATCCTCTCCAAAAACGAGGGAACAAGCGAGGGATTTTTGAAAACAAAAAATAGATCGTCGATGTATCTGTTATAAATGATAATGTCAGAAAAGAAAGAGTTAACAACAGTGTCCAAAATAAACATTTTATCAAAGTGATTCATGAATATATTTGCAACAGAGGGAGCAAAATTCGAACCCATCGCAACACCTTGGAATGTTAGTATAAAGCGATGCTACGTCCATGGTGAGGAGGGCGGCGCCAGGTGGAACAGAAACATTCTCTAACGACTGAATTAAGTGAGACGAGTCCCTAACATATGATGGAGTAAGGGGAACAAAGGGTCTGATGTGGGAGTCAATAAACTTAGATATAGGTTCTAAAAGGGAACCATACGCTGAAATTATAGGTCTACAAGGGACATGAGAGATGGGTACTGAGTCAAATTTTACTTTATGAATCTTGGGAAGTAGATGCAGAACCGGGACCCTAGGGAATCTGTTGTACAGAAACCTAAATGTGCTGCTGGGAATATAACTCATAGATAACCCTTCCTGAAGAACAACAGAAATAATATTGGAGATATATGGAGTTGGATCATGATCTAATTTAAGGTAAAACGAGGTGTTAGATAATTGGGCAGAAGCTTCTTTAAAATAATCTGCTCTGTTTAATATAACTAACCCTCCACCTTTATCTGCGGATTTTATAATGATGTTCGAATCATTGCCCAAATCATGAAGTAAGGCAATATAATGGGAAGATAAATTGTGAGAGCACTTAAAGTTGTGCTCAAGGGAAGAAATGTCGCAAAGGATTAGTTGTTTAAAGACCTCGATAGACGCATTATCAACAGTAGGAGTGAAAGTGGACCGATAGACGCATTATCAACAGTAGGAGTGAAAGTGGACCGAGGAACAAATAATCTATTCTCATTAGAGGAATCCTTAAAGAAAGCCCGAAGTTTAAGAAGCCGAAATAACTTAAACAAGTCTACCCGAGTGCGGAAAGGGGAATAGTTGGGGGTGGGAACAAAACCCAAACCAAGATTTAATAACTGGGTCTCCCTTACCGTGAGGATCCTGTCAGATAAGTTGAAAACCAGGGACGGTGTTATTTCTTCTTGGAATGCTTGAATGGGCGGGACCCTAAAAAAATCATTCCTATTGGTGTTTTTAGAGAATGTAGAAGAATTTGGTTTGGATCTATTAGGTCTAAACAAATAAGGGTCGCGTGTTCGTTCATCACCGGAGGATTCAACTATGTCAGAGTCAGTTGTCTCATAATCTGTGTGCTCTAAGGGTTTGCGCCAAGTGACTTGCTTAGGAGCAGTGGGACGGGCGAATTGCCATCTATAAATCCGAGCATTTTGGTAGTCATTTTTATCTCTATTTAGTTTCTTGTTTTTGAAACTGAGTAGACCTTTTTTGAATTCGGAGAGGTTCTGGTAGAGAGAGGTGATATTTGTAAGCTCAGAGGAATTGGAGGATGATGATAAATCCTTTCTGATGTTGTCAATGTCGGAATCAAGTGCAAGCACGTCATTATTACATTGATCGATAATAAGTAACATGAGATCAAACGAACATCTATCAAGGATGGATGTCCACAAGATTTAGTCTAGCAGACAAGTAGTCTCCCCACATTCCTTGGTAGATATTGAGCACCTCAGCTGTGGCCTTCATCACTCAGTGCCTCATGCCTTCTCCGTTCTTTTCTTGCTCACTCCGATAAGAAGGCTTCCTTGCTTCTTCCTCCTGGGCTTGTCTCTCTATGGCAGGAGTTCTCAATCTTTTGAAGCCGGGTGCTGGGTCATGCCCCCTCAGACAGCTTCAGGGGCCGGATGGCCATTTTGCCCTTCCTCCACCACATGGCACTTCCTGGTGCAGAGGAGGTGGTGGGGGCCACATGAAATTGTGCCCACAGGCCACAGAATCCCTGCTCTAGTGGTATCCTTAGTTGTACTCACTCCCTCATCCAGGAGTCTTCCTTGAAGAAATTGGTCCACCCAAAATGTAGACCCTTTATGTTATCTTCTGGATGCCATTGTTCAGACTCTCCTCCTCCATTCTGCTCCTCCCTTTTCATCTCTGTCTCTTCTGTCTTTTTCACCCAATCCAACACTCCAGTCCACTCTGAGTCATATGCTCCCCAATCGACTAGGGAAATTGATGTTGGGAACTCCTAGCCAGGGTCTGTAGGGACAATGGACCACCTAATCTATGGGTGGCCAAACTATGGCCTGTGGGCCAGACCTGGCCTACAGCACCATTTCAT
Source organism: Bradypodion pumilum (assembly GCA_035047305.1). NCBI lineage: Eukaryota > Metazoa > Chordata > Lepidosauria > Squamata > Chamaeleonidae > Bradypodion > Bradypodion pumilum. The sequence continues at coordinate 57,347,057 of JAWDJD010000006.1, read as the reverse complement.
GTGGCCCACCGCTGCCCTTGCTGCTACCGGAAGCAAAAGAGGACACATTTATGACAGCTGTAAAACACGCCTGTGCAAGTGTAAATGTGCCTATGCCTGCCGTAAACACTGCCATAAATGCACCCATGGATGTCATAAATGCATTTACGTCAGCCGCAGATGCATTTTACGGCAGGAGGAACCATGTGACCAGCCCACTCAACCATGTGACCAGCCCGCAACACAAAAAGATTGGAAACCCCTGTCCTAGTCCCTTGTGGGAATCTATCTGGTTTCTGTCTGCCTGTATGCTTCCTGCCTGCATTCTCCACATTTTGTAAACAAAGGTCCCTCTGTGATGACGTGAGACAATGCTTGCTTTTGCACATGCGTAGACAGTGTGAAAAAATGCTGATTCACCCTCTATATATGGGTCTGAGATTCTGATAGGCTGATGTGTGTGTGACTCATGTAACTATATACTCTGTTTAATAAAGCAGACACCATGATTCCTTTGTTGAGCTCTAAAGACTGCAGTTGTATGCATTTCATTCTGTCTTTATTTCTATAATTCTTCCTAATGGAGCTGGCTCTGCTTAGGAACTTTTCTTTCTCTGACTCTCTGTGGCTATAAACTGCTCTGAGTAACGCTGATAAAATCTCTACAACTGGTGCCCCTGATGCGAGGCTCTGAACTGCGGTAAAAACCTTTGAACTCCGATACAGCAATTAACACCTCATAACGACTGGGTAAGGTCAATTGTCACTCACCCCGACCGGAAAAGGTCTGACAGGCGCCTGAAAATTCATCCAGAAAGTGGATCCCTTACAGGGTGAGTTGGCTGTTTTATTATGGGCAACGTGCTTGATTCATCGCAAAAAAAGTTTTCTAAAGATTTGCTTTATCTTTTGAATAAGAATGGGCAGAGAGCAGATGCCACAGAAGTGCAGGAATTACTTAAGACTATAGACAATGTTTCACCTTGGTTTCCACAAGAAGGCAGTCTTGATTTAAAAACATGGGACAGGGTTGGAAATGACTTTCAGAGACATGCTGGGGTTTCTGTTCCAGTGCAGCACACTTGGTGTATGATTAGAAATTGCCTTCAAAAACTTACTCCAAGGAATATTCTTCTGTCCCAGAGGCTTGCTGCCCCACTGCCACAGCTTTTGCCACCAGCCAAGGGAGAGCCTCTGCCCCCTACTGCCCCCCCCAACCATATGGTAAACAACAGCATGAACTCCCTGATGGAAGTGGGGGTGGAGATGGAGGTGGGACATTATATCCTGCCTTGCAGCAACCAAGCGCTGTTAGCCCTACAAAAGCCCAGTTCTCTGCTGCTTTAACTGTGGCTGTTCTGGATTTGGAGCCTGCTACTGCATTTCCAGTCATCGGAGAAGTTCTAGCAGTTGGAAATGCTACAGCACTTCCTGCCATCTCTAACAAAAGAAACCTAGTGCCAGCTGATTGGAAACAAATGATCAGGACCTCATCGCAGATGGAAGCTATTACTGCATGCAGGGTGAAAGGCAGAAAGGATTGTGATTCCAAGGGGAGCACAGAAGACCTCAGCTCGCCCCTGAAGCAACCCTCATCACGAAAGGAGGAGAGGACCAAGCAGGAGAAGCTGAGTGGTAAGCTTGATTCCTCACTTGTGGGCAGGAATTGGAAGGATGGGCCAGAGGAGGAATGCAGAAACCCCAAGCCCAGAAAGAGGTCTTCTCGCAAATCCAACCAAACAGGTGCAGTTTGTCATCAAGTTAAGATTCAGATGCTGCAACTGAAAGAAGCCCAGAGGAAAAGTGGCGTGGATCCTTCCTTTATGGACAGCAGACTTTTGCCAAAATACAAGGAGGGAGAGGACATACTCCAGTTTGTGGCTGATTTTGAATCGTTCCGCCCTTAAGCAAAGAGATCAAGAGTGGGCTGTTCCATGTTTCAAGCATCAGGACCGCAGGGGAAGCAACTGGGAAGTCCCTGTACTGTTCATCAGTGTGGAGGTTACTTGCAAATTCAGGAGAAGCTGTTCTTCGTGCTCCTACCTCATCTGCCTGCTGAAATACAGATGGGTGTGCCTGCAGCATGAAGAAATGAGTGTGTTGGCTGAAAAGCTGAAAGATGTGCTTGTTTGGAGGGTGGAGGTTTGCCTGGTTGTCTTGTGAATTCAGTGTGAATTAACTCATGGCCTAATTCCAACCTTGCCATACCAAGAAATGTGCTGGAGAGAAGATAGTGTTTAAGTTCTAATCTGAGAAGAAGACATCTTCAATCAACATTTGGACTCTTAATTTGGACATTTTAATTGGACTAAAAAGTTTGTGTGGACTCTAAAGAAGAATTGGCTTTGTTTGCATTATCAAACCTGAAAACCTTTTTAAAATTGTCTACATGCTCATGCTATGAGGTTGAAATACTCTAATGATATTTGTACTGTACCTATTGATCTACCATGCTATGCTGGTTTGAAGATATTGAATGCCTCTTTCACATGTACCTAGTGAGAGAAGAAATGTAATGCTTTACTCATGTAATTGGGGAGTGAGAAATGCTTGCTAGAATGCTACAGAAACCTCCTTCATGTAAGGAAGAAGAAAAATGTTCATGGTTTGTTCATGCTTAAATGTTTTGCTTATTCTCTTGCAGGTGCAAGACCTGTCTTTGCTTATGTTATATTTTGCTTTGTGTAACTGCATATCTCAAGGTACCTACAGAAGTACATGGAAGAGTTTTCAGTACCCTACATATGTAAATGGGTTTGTTATATTACTATTGTGTCTATATGTCAGGCATGTTTCATGTCTAGTTCCATGGTGCGAGTAATGACATGGCACTGGTCATCAAACATGGCATGTTTCTGTTTCTTAGAGGAGTTGGTCATCGGACACTTGCAACATATTGACAGGTCTACCCTCTTCTCCAACCCTCCGGAACAATTTAACAACACCTGCTGGCAAAGCATGACGTTCAAGAAATACACTAAAGGGCTTTGTTTGTGCTGTCATAGTTTTGGGGTCTGGAATAGTAAATGGAAGTACTGGACTCAAGCAAAAAGGGTTTTGCAGAATGTAGGCAATTATACGGGATGTGATGATTATTTTTGGTTATGGGGTAGTTATAACAGTTCTTATAAGCTTAATTATACCTTGTTTAACACTACTATTGGAGATATATATGATGTATTTCCTATGTTTACTCCTGATTATTCTGCTATAGCTAGTGGTTCAATTTGCAATGGATGGTAAATTAAGGATCCCAACATGTGGTTCTTTTTTAATGGAGTTGCCATGAATTTCCACCCAGGACAATATCAATGTGCAGCATTGGGTTATTTTACCTTACCCATACAAGTGCAAACGCCTCTTCAGGCTGATGCACGGCGCCGGTGGGCTGTGGCTGGCCCCATGGGTTCTGGTAGCAATGATGAAGTGATAATCGATGTTCAGCTTTCTGATGGTAGCTCCTGGAGGAGAGCTATAGGAAGTGCTATCACTGGAGCACTCACCTAGGGATCGTGGCCTGGTGTCATTTCCCAGGAAAATAGAAGGTCCATTTTGGGACTCACCTGTAGGCTGGAGAAATCAATCAACGCCACAGGGAGGGTTATATGGGATCTTCAAATGGAAATCACTGAGCTCCATCAAGATCAAATGCAGGACAGACTGGCCATAGATTACCTATTAGCAAAATCCGGAGGATTTTGTAAACTGGTCGGGAACCAGGGGTGTCAGGTGAAATTCCAGGATCTGAATAATACTATTGAGAAAGAACACCAGGATTTACAGGAGACCATTACTAATAATGTACACACTGATGTTAATCTCTTTGGGGGTGTGTGTGGCTAAGATGACGACGAGTTAACACACTTTTTTGTGGGCTCGTGCTTTTCAATGAGGAATTAAATGAGAAATTAAATCTGAATACAAATAATTTCAAAAGATTCTACATGAGGAAAGTGTAAAGATCCGGCAAGTAAAAAAGCTGAACTGAAGATCGAAGTTTGAGAGCGGATTTGACTGGGGAGGCAAGCGGCGAAAGCCGCGACTCTCCCAGCGGTTCCGCGGTGAACGGGATCGAGGAGATTGGAGTAAGAAGCTGTAAATTTACTGAAAATATAAAGGCTGAAACTAAGATTGCTGGCTGCGTTGCGGACGGGGGTGGATTGGAAAACAGAACGAAGGAAGGCAAGTGATTGAAGGATCGAGGACATGAAAGAAAGTAAGACGGTGGGAAAGGAGGGATAATGGCGGTGATGGTGGCAGAAAGCGAAACTTAAAGAGGGGAAACAACGGTAGAAGCTTTAGGAGTTTTACGGACGGAAGGGAGAGAAAGGAAGGCAGGGGGACAAGAAGGTGAAGATTTTGGAGTGTGTGTGTTGCTGAAGGGATGGAGATTAAAGGGGCGATTGGAGATTTTTGGAGGTTTTGGAGGCTTCGGAGAAGAAGAGAGGAGGGACACCCCGCGAAGCCACAGCCGATGCAGAAGATGTGGCAGGCGTTCACGCCAGAGGATTAAATAGATATGTGCTGGATCTCTTTTTTTCCTTTTGTTAAATATAATTTAAGTACTCCTTTTTTTGACTTTTGCCTGAGTCCCTGTTTTGTCTCTCCCTCTCCATCATCTTCCTTCTTCCTTGCAAGAGTTTGGATATTAGTCCCTGGATAGCACTGGGGGATTTGCTTATTGGAACATTGTTTTAAGGTGGATTAAAATAAACCATTGCCAATTCTTGGAGAAAGTTTTCAATCAAGCTACTGGATTACCAGGTGGAATATAAATTTGGCTTATATCAGCAAGATCCCTTTTGCATTTTTGGATTGTACTGGCCTGGAATCATTTGGCCTCAGTATTGAAAGTTTGGCTGTTGGAGTACCCCGTCTTTGTTACTGGATTACAGTTACGTTATCTTGCTTGGTCTGGCTTTTGCTTCTTGTTTGACCTTCACACAGGAGATATAATACCAACAAACACTTCCTTGCCTGTGGTGGATATATTAACTCTTTCATGGTTTGATTCTTGGTTTGTTGAGTGACCTAACATAATTGGATTCTAACTCTGGAGCAGCATCAAGTTGAGAGACAAGAGGGTGTAAGAAAAGGTGCTGGGTTGAAGTTGCTATTTGATATTACAATGGATAAAGTTGCAAGGGGAAAGACCAAGGAAGAAGAAGTTGTAAAGCCAAAAAAAGGCAACCTTTTATCAGAAGACCCATCTCCTCCGACATCATCTCCGGAACAACCACCACTTGATCAAACTCAGATAATGGTAGAACTTGGGAAGTTATTCAAGAAAATGGAAAAGATGGAGGAGTCAAGAGCGAAAGCTAAAAGTGAAATTATGGGAAAACAGGACAAATTGGCTACAATGTTCACAGATTTTTCAAAAAAAGTGGATCTTAATTTTCAAAGGATGGATGATAATGTAAAATTAATGCAGAATGATATGAAATTGATGCAAGGGGATATTAAAGGGTTGCATGAGGAGGAAAAGGAAATTAAGATGAAAGTGGATGTGCAGGAAAAAAGAATTGATGTTATGGAAGAGATGATGAGAAAACAGAATATTTTGATACGCAAATTGGCGGAACAAGTGCCAGATAAGCTAAAAGATAGAATAATTGTTTGGTTAAATAATTTGAATATGGTAAAAGTTTTTGTTCATGAGGATATTGCAAGTGTGTACAGAGTGGGACCGAGGAAGGGAAAGGTGGTACAGAGGAATGTGTTGGTTAAATTTGCAAACTGGGGAGACAAATTGAAGGTGATGGCCTTTCTAAAACAAGCTGGATCTGGCGCTTTAAAAATGGATGGAAATGATGTGGAAATATACAGTGATATTTCAATGAAGTAACGTGGTTGGAGGTATAAGATGAAGCCAGTAACAAGATTTCTGATGGAAAAAGGGATAAAATACAACTGGCGATATCCACAACAGTTGAGGTTCTTTCATGAAAGGAGGTTGCATGTGATTGATGCAGAGATGGATGCATTGGAATATATGTGTATGAATGACTTGGTTAAGGCATCTTCAAGGGAATGGTTGGCATTGAGGAAGGCCTTGTTGGAATCTGGGGCAATAAAAAGGGATTACGGTGGAGCAAGGGAGGAGGGGGCAGCGGGAGGAGAGGACACAGAAGAGCCAGAGTTGCAAGTGTTGATGGTAACTGAAATGGGGGGAAGTGAGGGTCAGCAGGATGGAAAATAGGTGGGATGTTTGTAGGGAAGATGAGTTAAAGTAAGATTGTGAATTAAACCAGATTTTGTATAAGAGGTATATTAGCGCTTGAGCTTTCATTGTAACGTTGTCTTCCATGTTCCCCCCCTCCCCTTTTCGGATGACGGAGGCGTTCTTTTTGGCTCAAGAAGCGGGGAGGGTATTAGTGAATGTTTTTTGTTTTGTTTTTTTGTTTTTTTAGTTATTGTGGGTTAGATGGTATCTCGTCCAAGGGAGAAATCAGAGATGGTGGAAGAAGGTGGGTAATTATATTATGAGGCCTATTAAATTATTATCGTGGAATGTGAAAGGTACAGGCTCACCGATTAAGAGGAGAAGAATTCAATCAGTGTTGAAGAGGGATAGAGCAGATATAGTTTTTCTTCAGGAGACTCATCAAAAAGCTCAGGATACAAATAAAATCTTTTTAGGCTGGATGCAGCATTATGAGAGTTCATATGGCACATCAAAATCAAGAGGGGTGGCAATTTTGATAGCAACTAGACTGGGGTTTGAGATAGTTAATAGGATACCGGACCCCGAGGGTAGATATTTGATTGTGAAAGGGAAGATAGATGAGGAGGAAATAACACTGGTGAATGTATATGCCCCAAACGACCATCAGACTGAATTCTTAGAAAAAATTCGTAAAATATTGGTAAGAGAGAAAACAACGAGGATGATTGTGGCTGGGGATTTTAATCTGATAAGATCTAATTTAGATTGTACAAATATGTTAAGATGTGGAAAAGGAATTAAAGGACAAACATTGGATAATTGGATGACATCTTTGGGACTGAAAGATACTTGGAGGGAACTTAAGGGATCAGAAAGGGTCTATACTTATTTCTCACAGGTCCATAATTCATATTCCAGAATTGACTATATATTTGTAACAGAGAATATGATTAGAAATCTGGAGGAAATAGAAGTTGGGATTTTTAAGGAGTCAGATCATTCGAAAGTTGTGATGGAAATTAGGATGGATGGTAAAAAGAGGGCGAGAAGGGCGTGGAGATATGATGACAAACTATTTAGGGATCAAAAATGCAAGGAGCAAATTAGCAAGAGGTGGGAAGAAAACTGGCAGTGGAATGATAATGATGAAGTAAACTTTAATGTGGTCTGGGATACCATGAAGTCAGTTTTTAGAGGTGAAAGTATTAGATTAGCCAGTATTAAATACAAAAAGTTTAAGATTTTGCAAGACAAAAATGAAAAGGATATAAAGAAATTGCAGGAGGAACACGCAAGGACAAAGGATAGGAAGGTTTTTGAGGATTTGCAAAGATTAAAGGCGGAATTGGTTCGTAAGGATATAGAAAAAGTGAAGAGAGATTTGGTGTATTTAAAAAGAGAATATTTTGAATTTAGTAACAAAAATTCAAGGTTATTAGCAAGAGCAGCTAAAGAAAAGAGGGAAAAGAGAGAAATTGGAGTCTTGATAAATGAACAAGGGGTGAGATGTAATAAAACTAGAGATAAGTGAAAAATTGTGAAAGAATTTTATCAGGCCTTATATGCAAAAAAAGATATAGATATAGACAAACTCAAAATTCAATTAGAGAGACAAAAATATACTAGTATAAAACAGGAACATAAGGAAAAAATGGAAGAACGAATAACAGAAAAAGAGATAAAAGACGTAATAACTGGATTGAAAATGGGTAAAGCACCAGGGGAAGATGGGTTACCAGCTGACTTTTATAAGGAATTCAAGGATATAGTGGTTCCGAAGTTGGTAAAATTGCATAATTATATTCTGGATGGGGGAACAAATTCCGACCTCATGTTATAGGACCACGATTGTATTGCTGCCAAAACCTGGAAAAGATTTAGAAAAAGTGGAATCTTATAGACCTATTTCATTGATCAACCAAGATGCCAAAATTTTTGCGGCAATATTGGCAAATAGGTTAAATAAATTTATGGGCAATTATATAGAAGTAGATCAAGTTGGTTTCTTGAAAGGAAGACATATGGCGGATCTGACAAGAAGAACATTAGATTTATTGGATATAGTGAGGCAAACAAAGGAAAAAGTAGGTTTGATATCCTTGTATATATTTAAAGCATTTGATTCTTTGCAGTTTGTGGCAATAAAGGAAATAATTAAAAGTTATGGTTTTGGCGACAAATTTAGAAGAATAGTTGATCAATTATATCAACAAGGTATAGCTACTGTTAGAGTGTACGATGAGGTTACAGACGAGGTAAAATTAGAAGCAGGAACGAGACAGGGCTGCCCGTTATCTCCAATTTTGTTTATTATGGCCATGGAGTTGTTAGCTAAGGCTATCAGGGATTATAAAGAAATAGAAGGAGTCATGGGAACTAAGATAAATTTGTATGCCGATGACACTCTGATAATTGCTAAGCATCCAGAGAGGGCTCTAGACAGGATTCAAACTCAATTTAAAAACTTTGAAGACATTACAGGCTTGAGGATAAACTGGGATAAATCAGAAATGATGTTATGTAATATAAGTAAGGAAGACCAGAAGAGGATGAAAGGGATGGGTAATATTCAAATTAAGGATAAACTGAAATATTTAGGGGTAAATATTTCATATAATTTTGAAGATTTGAAGAGATTGAATTACAATAATTTGAAAGTAGAAATTAAAGCTAGAATTAAGAATCTTCAAAAACTAAAACTGTCATGGTTTGGAAGAATAGCTATCACCAAAATGATGCTTTTGCCTAGGTTAAACTTTTTATTTGATGCTCTGGCAATTCAAATGAAAGAGAAGGAAATTAAGGAATTTCAAAAATTATTTAATGATTTTTGTAATGGTGGAAAGAGATCAAGATTGTCAAAAAAATGGTATTTATCTCAGAAAGAAGGTGGACTAGGGATGCCGAATTTGTTGTCTTACTATCGAGCGTTTCAAATTAAGAATGTGGTAAAGATTTTGGTTGAGGGAAAAGCTCTATGGGAAGACATTGAAATGAAAGATTATAAACACATAGGCAAAATCCTAGGGGTTAGTTCGGGAAAATTAATAACTAAAAATACTATGATGAAGGGTTTGGTAAACACTTGGAAAAAAGTAAAGAAGGTTTTGGTTCCAAATACCTCACCAATCATAGAATTGGAAGATATAGCAGACTTTCCGGTAAAAATAAATAAAAGGATAAAAAAGATATTGGTAAAAAATGGTGTAACCCTCCTTAAAGATTGGATACAGACCTGTAAAGTTAATGATAGAAGAAATGATTTGTTTGCTGAACTTGAACAGGTTTCAGACTGTGAAGGTAAATAAATGGAATGGTAAATATTGGAGAAAACCGGAATTGTATAGAGAAATGACAGAATGTGAGGTGTTGATTTCAAAATTAAGAAAAGGAAATGGAGCTATTAAGGGTGTAGTTAGTAAATTGTATAAAATGCTGAATATTGAGGGTGATCCACATGAGGCCTTAATGTCAAGTTGGAAACAGGAATTGAATATAAAGATTGAAAAAGATGTATGGAAGCATAAATGGAAAAAGAGGATAATGAGAACATTATCAGTTAGAATTAAGGAGCATAACTTTAAAATGTTGTGGAGGTGGTACCTGACCCCGGTGAGGTTGCATCAAATGGATAATAAAAAAGATAAATTGTGTTGGAGATGTAAAAAGGAAATTGGAACATATGAACATATGTGGTGGAGTTGTACTGTGGTTAAAGAATTTTGGAGAAAGGTGGAGAAGGAGATTAAAGATATAATGGGCAAGAGAATTAAACTGGGGTCAGGTTCCACTTTGTTAACAGATTTAGAAGGTTTTAATTTAAACAAGGATGAAAAAGAATTATTGAAAATAATTCTTACAACGGCCAGACAATGTATAGCTAGAAATTGGAAAAATGATATAAACATAAAGATAGAAGAGTGGTATAAGGAGATGTGGAATTTAGCATTGAATGATAAATTAACTTGGGAAACAAATAAGCTCCTTGCTTATGGTCACCCATGCTCTGGTTACCTCCCGACTAGATTATTGTAATGCGCTCTACATGGGGCTGCCCTTGACGACCATTCGGAGGCTGCAGCTGGTCCAGAATGCGGCGGCCCGGGTGGTGATGGGGTGTGGGTGATTTGCCCATGCCTCACCGCTACTTCGGGAGCTGCACTGGTTACCAGTTTGTCTCTGGGTGCAATTTAAGGTGCTGGTTTTGACCTTTAAAGCCCTATATGGCAGGGGGCCAGGATATCTTAGAGACCGCATCGTCCCAAGAGTGTCTGCCCGTCCAACCAGAGCGGACCGGAGGGGCTCTCTAATAGTGCCACCAACTAGGGGTGCACATCTGTCTAGCACCCAAAGGAGGGCCTTCTCCGTGTCCGCACCAACTCTCTGGAACCTCCTGCCAATAGACCTAAGACTCCAAAGTGAACTGCTGCCCTTCAGGAAAGGAGTGAAGACCTGGCTGGCAGGGCAGGTGTGGGGCCCGAATGGGACTATGGTGCCCGCCTGCTGGCTTTTATAAGAACTCTATCTTCTTCCTTTTGTATAGTGGGTTGGATGGGTGGGCGGGATATGGGGGTTTTTTAAAGGGGGTGGGTTGTGGGTTTTTATAATGTTTTTTATGTATTTCTAGAATTATTGTAATGCCGCCCTGAGTCGGGTTCCGCCTGAGTGGGCAGCATATACAAATATGACTATAAATAAATAAAAATAAATAAATAAGAAAAAGGGTATTATTAAAGAAAATAGATTTTGGAATATTTGGCATGCTTTTGTGGATCACTCTCTTAGAGGGGGAGAAGTAAGCAAACCTGTACCTGATCAAATTGCCTTCTGGATGGAAAGTATTAAGAACCTCTGATTTCTCTGGACATTGTAAATATCACGGGGTGAGCATGCCCATATAATTTTATATGGGTATGCATGTATGTAGGTTTGTATGTGTGCGTATATGTGAGCAGGTGCATGTATGCACTGGCGCACATATATGCATACTGTAATGTTTTATTACAAATAATAAATTTTTGAAATAAAGGGTATATTATGCACAATACTTGAGATTTAAAGTTTAAATCACCAGTTATAAAGATTGGTTAATAATGCACTAATGCATTAGTTTAAAAAGATATTGGTGCTAGAAGGTAAAATGATATATTGTGTATGTATTGGCAAAATGTATTTTCTATTTTCCTATATGTATATGTGTGTTATATTATCTGTTGTAATTTTGTTTGAAAACCAATAAAAAAATTATATAAAAAAATCTCTTTGATTGGATGACTTCTTGGTTGCCTGATCTGTCTGTCCTCAGACAATTTTTCTTTTATGGGGTCATTGCTATTATTTGCCTTATAGTTTTATGTTTTTGCATTTATTGTATTCCTAATCTTATTTCTATATGTAATACTTGTCCACTGCGTAGAAGGGAGACATCTGGTTTTGCAAGACGGCAATTGTACTCGACACGGTATCATCCTCTTGAACAAGGTACCAGGAGTCAGGAGGGGTACGATGTCCAGGAGAACAGCGATGATGAATGTGGAGGAGTAGTTATGGAGTATACTGACATGCAGGGGTATAATTGGCCGTCCCTCTCTCAACATTAAAATGAAAAAGGAGGACATGTGGGAATCTATCTGGTTTCTGTCTGCCTGTATGCTTCCTGCCTGCATTCTCCACATTTTGTAAACAAAGGTCCCTCTATGATGACGTGAGACAATGCTTGCTTTTGTACATGCGCAGACAGTGTGAAAAAATGCTGATTCACCCTCTATATATGGGTCTGAGATTCTGATAGGCTGATGTGTGAGTGACTCATGTAACTATATACTCTGTTTAATAAAGCAGACGCCATGATTCCTTTGTTGAGCTCTAAAGACTGCAGTTGTATGCATTTCATTCTGTCTTTATTTCTATAATTCTTCCTAATGGAGCTGGCTCTGCTTAGGAAATTTTCTTTCTCTGACTCTCTGTGGCTATAAACTGCTCTGAGTAACGCTGATAAAATCTCTACAGTCCCTCAGGAGCCTGTTTACTTGGGCCACTTCATTACACCTGTCTAAATATAAAGAGCTCCCACTATTAGTTTTCTTTAGCCCAGTACCATCAGTTTGAAGTGGCTGTGCTTTTCCAAAGTGTTGAGCCAAGATCTTTTCAATTGTTGATTAGGGCCAGCCTCAAGTCAGACAGGCAGTAGTCCCCCCTCATGTGATTGATATAAGAGGCAGTGAATCACACACACATCCTTCTGAGAGGTTATATGCCAATGTGGCCAAGTGAACCATGGGCAGATTTTACAGGCATGCTGCAATGCAGAGAACTGGCCAGTGTGTGGCTTCAAATAAATGCTCAGACCCAGCTGCCTGGCTTGACCTATCATTCCTAGGACTCATGTTTTCTGTTCTGAGGAATAGTCCAGACACCACTAACAGTCTCTTCAGCCACATGGTGTGTAGTGCCTTGCTGTGAGGAAATATAGATCATATCAACATGTTTGGATGAATATGTGGAAACCACTGCTGGTGACAATGATGGAGATATGGGCTTGATTTTTCTCCCCCTTTTCCTCTGGCACCATACTTGCATCACTTTATGCAAAAGAATCTACTTTATCTACTTCCTCTAACCACAAAATATGACACATAAAAGCACTAGACACAAGAATGGAATAAAATAAACCAGATGGATTCACTAAGCCACTTTCCCATGGCAATTCAAGATATTAATGGAATGGGGTTAAAAGACCATCTACAATGTATAATTGTTTGGGTTACTCTCTTATCAAGGTTTGCCAATTCATATTATTCTGTGATCAAAATCTTTGCTTGTTTCTGCCCATCCCTCAACATTACAATCATCCCAATGATATGTGAACCTGCAATTCAGAGGCTTTACTAAGAGCATCAAATTGTGCTCATATTGGCAGTAAAAGAACACTTTAACTAAGATATCTCTAAATAGCTTAACTCTAATTCCACTGGGACTAGTAGAAATGCTATTAGCAAACTTTGCATGTCAATTTTACAGCTTTATTTGATCTGGGAGATAGTCATGCTGCAGCAACTTCAAGCAACATGTTACCATGGGAAAAATTCAATATAGCCCAGATATTAGAGTGCCAGTTATATTTTAATATGAGTATACTCATTCATCTGATATACAATTACATCATACTTCTTTTAACAGATACTGTACATGCTTTGTCCAACTTTGCAAAATTTCTCATAAAGTAATTGGAACAAATGTTGAACTGGCCCATCCTTTCATCATCCTAAAAGATTAAAGAAACTCCCTTTTTTAAAAAAAAGGAAAAAAAGAAAATTATATTATTTTGGTCATCAATCTTACGATTCAGAGGCAGGCTTGCAGCTGAGTAAGATTTCTGGGTTCTCTGTAAAGAAAAGAAAATCAACTAGAGTGCAACATACTGTTTTTGAGAAGATATTCAAAGCATATTCACTGCAGATTTCAGTGTCTAATGCTGCAATGGGATGCTTGCTAAAGTAAAAGTAAAGGTAAAGGTTTCCCTTGCTCGAAAGCCAGTTGTATCCGACTCTAGGGTAGAGTGCTCATCTCTGTTTCAAAGCTGAAGAGCCAATACTGTCTGCTTCTGCAGACATTTCCATGGTCATGTGGCAGGCATGACTAGACACCAGAGCACAGGGAACTCTGTTACCTTCCCACCAAAGTGGTCCCTATTTATCTACTTGCAATTTCTTGCTTTTGAACTGCTAGGTTGGCAGGAGCTCTGGAGCTGGGACAAAGACGGGAGCTTATTCCATCCTACAGTACTCGGGAATCGAACTGCTGACCTGTTCCCCTAAATTCTGTGTCATTATACTTGTGACTGTTGGTGATACATTGTCTCAGCAGCTAAGGAGACTAGTTGGCCTTCTGTTTTCAGTAGTTGAGTCCTTCTGAAATAATGTTTTCTCATGATCACTGTATGGTTAGCAAATAGAAGCTGTCCCATTCAACTGCCATTGTTTCACAATGTCCTAGCAAAGGAGTTATTATCTCACTTGGCTATCCAGTATCTTGGCATCATGTATAAAATTTCTTTTTCTGAAGAACATGTGAGGAGTTTGTTTGGCCACAATATGAATGCACCATCTGTTTAGTTGTGCTCCTTGTGGGTGGAGGTACGTATTATTTACCGATCACGAAGTGTACGATGGATGGAAAAGACTTGTACTTTGGCAGGAGCACAGAAACAGATTAAAGTTAGCCCACATAGTCTCCAAAAATCACTAAAGCTTAGTACGACAGTACGATTGTTAGACAGTACGATTGTTAGAAATCCTGAAAATTGCCTTCCCATGCTTTGTTGGGTTTTCTTATGCTGAGGAGGGCCTCACAATATCTCTCTAATGGCACTAAACTACATTTGCACTTAAGAGGGCCATATTGTTTTCAGGTTTAGCAAAAGCTGTTTTCATTCAAGTTGAAGCAACCTATGCAGTTACACTCATTGGTCTCTACACTCCATTGTGATCTCCAGGGTTCACTGTGGTTTGCCCACGCTCATAAATTGGCCAAAACCTTTCCCGATGGGCTCGCTCGCCAAGCACACGGCTGAGAACCACCTCGGGCTCTGATGGAAAGGAAATTGGGGTGCAGGCTAGATTAATAATTGGAACAGTTCATGAAGCCTTGGCTGGAGGTTACGGGGGAAATAGGGCAAAAGTTAAAAGTTGATGACTCCAGGGTAAAACTCGCTCTTCCTCTTCTGGCCAAAGATTAGGTTGGGCAAACATGCCGAGTCAACAGCTAAGTAAGTTAGCTTCCCAGAAACAATATACATGAGCTCCAAGATAGGGAGAGAACAATGGGTTTCGCCAGCCCAGACCTTAATTAACTGCGGGTTGTCTATTAACTACAGGGTGATGTCCGAGCACAGGCATTGTCCTGACTATCAGAAATGCCACATATGCAAAAGCCTTCTGTGATGAGGTCACGTGCACCTTAGGCATATAACCCTCGAGGCAGGGTAATAAATGTGTCCACCCGAGACAGATCGGGGCTGGACTTCACCGCACGATTGTCTCATGTGTCTTCCTTGCGGCCAGCCACTCTGACATCCCAGAGAGCCATTTTGCAACACCTGGTGACCCCGATGTGATCTTTACTCGGGGAAGCCATGCTGCGGTTCCGATCGGAATGTTACCCTGGTCGGAACTCCGCGATCTCCAGGCTAGGGCAGCGTGGTCCTCAGCAGAGACCGCGACCATACAGAAGCAAGGAAGGCGACACGAACATAAGCCCGGCAGACCCCACGTATCGGAACGGACATGTTCCAAAGCCAGGGGAGAGCCATGAATCCCAAAACATCTAAGGCAGAGCCAGAGAAGCCTGCAGCAGCCATGACCACTGTCCCACTCCATTGAGGGAACCCAAAGGCCATCATCCTGTGCCTCACTCACACCAACCGTACTACCTTCAGCAAAAAGGCATGTCGACCTCATCCTGTGGAAAGCGAGTCCAGAGGACCCCCAACCAGGTAGTATGGGCGCATGCATGGGGGTGCATAGTTCATCCATTAGGGAGAGAGCTCAGGTTGAGGAGCTCAAGAGCCTGGCCAGGCTATATAGCATCAGCATTCATAAGAGGAGCCTGACAGAATTAGTGAGGCATCTGAGGGAGCATTGCTTGTTCTACCCAGAAGCAGGCACGATGGATACAGAGATTTGGGACAGAGTAGGGAGATGCCTTAAGGAGGAACCCTGAGCACCCGCCAAAATCATAGGGGCTTGGAGCAGGTGTAGGCAGATAATCTCAGCAGCTAGTCGAGACCGAGAAACCCACAGCGTACATAGAACCATCAGCGCCAGCGCGTCTCTATCCGACCATTCAGTTCAGGCACGGGGGCATAGGGGACACCTCTTCTGCAGCAACTGCAGAAGCTACGCAGGTAGGCGAAAGCCTAGGATGCACAGGCACTTCCTTGGCCGCTAAGAGTCCCTTCCAGTTAATGGCAGAGGAGGAAACACGCAAGGGGGCATTGTCGGCTGAAGAACTGGCTGAGCTCACAAGGTTATGTCCAGTCCGCTTAGAGATGGACGCCCTCACGGGCAATCAGGTGGAGGTGTACACGCCTATTCCATACAAATTGATTGCAGAAATCCGCAAAGCCATCAGAGATACAGGGCTCCAAAGCAGATTCACCAGGGGCATGCTCCAGCAGCTGTGGGAATCCACCACGCTCATCCCTCATGACTGGAAGGTCATGATGAGGATGAATCTGAACCCCAGCCAGTACCTCTTATGGGACAGCGAGTATCGGCTGGAGGTGTAGGCTAGGGCTGCCCAGATGGGAGGCGCAGTAATCCCCGAGCAACTATACGGCTCCGGACAGTTCGACACCATCCAAATGCAGTCTGTCCTGCCCGCAGCCACACTCCAGCTGGCTTCTGAAGTTGCCTTCAAGACATACCTCAAAGTGTCAGCCACTGGCAAGGGCGCCAAAAATTATACCACCATCAAACAGGGAGCGCAGGAGCCTTACATGGATTTCATCAACCAATTGGAGAAAGCAATTAGCAGGCAGATATTTAACCAGGAGGCCCAAGAGGAGCTTAGGATGAAGCTGGCAAAAGACAATGGCAACCTCAACTGCCGCAAAATCTTGCAGGCAATGGGTCACAGACCTGATCTGATGCTTACCGACATGATCAGGGCTTGCGCTGACGTTGGGACAGACTCCTACAAGATGGGGCTGTTAGCAGCGGCAGTGCAAGGGGAGAACCAGCCCAGAGGACCAAGGGGAGCCTGCCACCAGTGTGGCAAGATGGGGCACTTCGCTAGAGAGTGCAGGTCGAAACAACCCCACAAGAAGGGGGTGGCCCCTTAATGAGCCGCCCAGCAGTACCATCCACCCAGTGTCCAAGATGCCACAACGGCTTTCATTGGGCCAACACCTTCCCAAATTAGGGAAACCGGACCGCGGACGTATCTCTTGTCCCGGTCCAAATAGAGATAGCAGCCGCACTGGAAGCTCCAGAGCAGACCTCCCAATAAACACTCCCAGCATCCCTCCCAGCATTTCCAAGGTACAGGCAGAAGCTAAGGGCAGCGCAGGGTGAAACCTAGAATGCCAGGAGGATGTTTTTTGCGACCTGCCAGGCACAGTCAACTTAGTTAACACCCAGTACAAATGTCCCCTGCCCCAAGGCACAGTACGGTTAGTCTTGCCTCAAAACAGTGCAGGGAAGAAAAGGATCTTCGTGGTCCCGGGAGTTATTGACTCCGATTACACAGGCATCATCAAAGTCCAGCTGTGGACACACCTACCCCAGACAGTCAGCAAAGGGGATTCAGTAGCGCAATTGATCATGGTTCCATGTCATCTGCCAGGTGGGGACAAGGAAGTGAGCAGAGGAAGTTCAGGATTTGGGTCAGCAAACCACCCAAGAGAGGAAGGGGTAGTAGAAGGATACCAGATCATAGCGACAGTGGAAAAGAACATAGAGTGGAGACAGCGACCGGTCATTAAGGTATTTTTAAACAAAAGACCTTTTGAAGGTCTGCTCGACACCGCAGCGGATGTTACCATAATTAGCAAGACATTATGGCCCACGGAGTGGGCAATTGAGACAGTCTCAGATTGGGGGGGGTAGGAGGAGTCCAAGAAGCTTACAGGAGCCGAGACTGGGTAGAAATCACTATCCCGGGGGCAGACGGCACAGTGGTTATCCGACTGCACGTTTTAAGCATGCCCATCAACCTTTGGCGGAGGGACATTCTGCAGCAGTATCGTGCCACCCTAACTTTTGGGTAATGGCCCTCCCGCTTAAATGGCTAACCGATGAGCCAGTATGGATGGAACAGTGGCCGATAGTTGGGGAAAAGTTAGAGGCTTTAAAGCAGCTCGTTAAAGAGCAGCTAGATGCGAGACACATAGAACCATCTACCAGTCCCTGGAATTCACCGATTTTTATCATAAAAAAGAAGTCCGGAAAATGGCAACATCTTCATGACCTAAGGGAGATCAATAAGTGCATTCAGCCCATGGGACCGCTTCAATGCAGCATGCCCAATCCCAACATGATCCCTGAAGGGTGGGAGATCTTGATCATAGACTTAAAAGACTGCTTTTACACCATCCCTTTAGATCCTAGGGACAGGGAAAGGTTCGCTTTTACGGTGCCAGTCACCAATCATAGGGAGGCAACCCAATGTTTCGCGTGGAAATTTTTGCCACAAGGAATGCTCAACTCACCGACCTTGTGCCAAATTTACATCTATGTGGCATTGGAGGGATTCCAGAACCTTCATCCCAAAGTCTTAGTCTGCCATTTCATGGATGACATATTGATTGCAGCACCCAGATTGGGCAGTGATGTATTTTGTGACCTCCAAAGAACATTGGGGGGGGGGGGAAGGCTTGGAAATTGCTCCTGAGAAAGTGCAGAGAACCGAACACTATTCCTATTTGGGGCACTGGTTACTCCGATCTTTTGCAGCTCCCGTGCTGCCTAAGATCAATATCAAAGATTCCATCACACTGCTGGAACTCCAATAAATTTTAGGAAATATCAATTGGGCAAGGCCATATTTTAAAATTAGCACTGATCTCTTAAAGCCGCTTTTTTCGCTGCTAACTCTAGGAAAGCAGCCGGCAGATCAGATTTAAATTCTGAGAGAGGCTGAGCAAACTCTCCAGGAAGTCAACCACCTTCTCAGCCACCGCTGGGTAGACAGGATTAGCCAGGGGCCATTCACACCCGTGCTAAATCTGCACATCATTAGAACAGGCACCATGTTCACAGGAGCTCTAGGGACAGACTCTGGCAGGGAGCGGAAATCATGGAATGGGTGTATCTACCGCATACCTCTTCCAGGAATATTGTTCCTCCACAAGAACTGGTAGCCACAGTCATTCACAGAGGGAGGCTGAGAGCTAGGGTCATTTCAGGACATGACTTGGCAAAAATAGTCATGCCCTTCAACAAGGAACAGACACGCCAGCTAATGCAGTTAGGAGACACTCTCCCGATCGCATTAGAAGGTTTGACAGGCAGCTTGGCATACCACTTGCCAAAGGATCCCAGACTGGTCTCACTTCAGACTGAGACAGTCAAATTACAAGGCATACTGTCCTTGATTCCTCTACAAGGAGCCAAGACAGTATTCACCAATGGGGGGAAAGTATATGGAGTTCTTACTTGGCGCGAGGAGCAGGCTTGGAAAATGCTACTGACACTCCCGCAGAAATCGGCGCAGAGAGTGGAGCTGGCAGCAGCGAATCTTGCCTTAAGGACATTTGCCCAGGAGCCATTGAATATAGTCACGGACAGTCAGTATATAACAGCAGGGCTGACACAGCCATAAAGGAAGCGCACCAAAAATCAGTCTTGGGCGTCTTTATGACCCCAATCCAGAGCCATGCATTCTTTCATCAGAATGCCAAAGCTCTAGCAAGGCAGTTTAACCTGCCACTGTCACAAGCACAAGGCATCGTGCATTGCTGCCTGCAATGTGCAGGAACACCGGGGGGGGGGGCCTCATGGGGGGTAAACCCACAAGGGACAGAAGCTAACCAAATTTGGCAAATGGACACAATTTGGGAGATGGCAGTACCTGCACATCTCCATTGACACATTCTCGCAGTTCATCTGGGCCACGGCTCAGAAGGGAGAAAATGCGACCCATATAGAGCAACATCTAATGTCATACTTCACAGCCATGGGTAAACCAGGCCACTTGAAGACAGACAATGCACCAGCTTATAGTTCCAGACAGCTAGCCACATTCCTAGCCACTTGGGACATAAAGCACACATTTGGCATTCCATACAATCCCCAGGGACAAGCCATTGTTGAACGGGTGAACCGGATGCTAAAGTCCTACATCGAAAAACAAACAGAAAGGGAGGAGATAGTCCCCCCCAAAGAGCCAGGGTCAGGCACAGCAACGCCTGCACAAGGTTCTATTCACATACAATCACTTAAATATTTTTGCTGACTGCACTCCGCAGGAGAAGCATTTCCGATGCTGGGAAACTCTCCCGTGCCCCATGGTTCGATTCAGAGTGCCGCCAGACCCCTCTTGGAAGGGTCCGGCGCCCATGATAACCTGGGGGAGAGGGTATGCAGCAATTATGTCTCCCACAGGTACCATCTGGATTCAGGCTTGCTGTGTGAAACCATATCTCAAACCACATGGCGTGGAACCGAGCAGCCCTGAACCCGTTGCCAGAGATGGAGGAGATAAACCTGATGACGGGGCGGAGGTGGGGCAGGTGGCCTCGCCCGAGGTGACCCAGGATGGAGGAGGAAAGAGTGACCTGGGGAATGGTCAAGACCCTGTGTGATGGCGCCATGTCCATCCTAAGAGAGCAAAACACTGAGCCCACTCCACAAAACATGGTGGCCGCAGTGTTAGCTCAAATCACCTACAATTCCCTGATGGTGGTCTTGATCCTTGATGTCCGAGCACAGGCATTGTCCTGACTATCAGAAATGCCATATATGCAAAAGTCTTCTGTTACAAGGTCACATGCACCTTAGGCACGTAACCCTTGAGGCAGGGTAATAAATGCGTCCACTCGAGACAGATTGGGGCTGGACTTCACCGCATGATTGTCTCACGTGTCTTCCTTGCGGCCAGCCACTCTGACATCCCAGAGGGCCATTTTGCAACAGTTCACATACAGTTCTATGTAAGTTGAAGTCCTTGACATAGGAAATGGAAGGGAAATTGTTTGAGCTCAAGACCTCATTATTAAATATAAAAATGTGTGGAGGCAGTGGTTGGCTCCAAAAAAAATTACTACCACACTGTGGCCGTGGTATGGTGGGCATGGCCAGGAAAAGCCCTGCATTGCACTTGAATTATGACTACTTTCAAAACTTGAATGGGTGGGGCCAGCCAGAATTTCTGCTACTGGTTGTGGCAAACTGGTGCAATCCTGCTGATGCCCACCACTGTGTGGAAGGATATCTTTGTTTTGTAACATTCTTTTCAATGGCTGAAGTGGACGCAGCAATGGCTGCTAGACCTCATTCAATTGATGGAAGAGTAGTTGAGCCTAAAAGGAGCTGTAGCAAGAGAAGAATCTGGAAACCCTGGGGCTCATGTTACTGTGGAAAAGCTGTTTGTGGGGGGAGAGCTGATCCCCTTCTGAAAAGCACTAAAAACATGGCTATGCCAGCGGGTTTGGGGCATGACCGGCTCCACTTCTCAATCATGCTGACTGATTTAGCCTGTGTGGTAGCTAATTCAGCCTAATAGTCCTTTTTTTAAAAAAAAAAATATTTCACAAATCTAATACATAATACAACACATTACAGTACAATAAACAAATACAACAACATGATACAAAACAATCACCATGTGATATTTACATTGCCATAGAGACGGAGTTTCCTCATTTTTACTTAATTCATTTCCAAAATGAATGCTGATCAAGCCTTGGCTTTTGACCTTGCTCATTATTTAGATTATAGTCCAAAAACCAACTCCACATTTCCTGAAATTTGCTTTCTTTGATTAATCCTTTTTAAAAATATAATTCCCAGGTAAGTTTATCATTTAGTGTGATATTCCATAACTCATTATACCATTCTTCAATTTTTGGAGTAATTTCATTTTTCCAGTACCGTGCTATACAGTGTCTAGCACTTGATAACATAACTGCCATTAGTCCCCTTTTACTACAATCAACTTTATCTACATCTGTTAATAAAACTGCAAGTGTATCTAATTTGACCTTTACATTCAAAATCTTTCCAATTTCATACTCTACATTCATCCAAAATGATTTCAGCTTCTTGCACCCCCACCACATATGTTCATATGTTCCTATGTCCTCCTCACACCTCCAACATACACTTGATTTTGTTTTATCAATTAAATGTAACCGCACAGGGGTCATATACCACTTCCATATTAACTTATGATTATGTTCTTTAATTCTTACAGATAAAGTTTTCATAATTCTTTTTTTCCACTTTCAATTCCAACATTCATCTGTAATTCTAATGTTTAGATCTTGCTCCCACATTGTTTTTAATGCTCTCTGAGATTCATCTGATTCATCTAATATTTTATATTATTTACTCACTAAACCTTTGATTTCTATTTGGCCATTTCTTAATTTATATACTAACTCCTCAAACTGTGTCATATTTCTATCTAAACTCACTTCATTCCTATATTTTTTATTCCAATTATTCAATGTTGCAACTTGAAGCCAATTTAGTTTCAGCTGATTACAAATTTCTGACATTCTTTGTTTGTCTTTGAAAGCTGTCAAACATTCCTTTAATAGTTACCTTAGGCTCAACCATTATTTCTTTAGTCCTACAATCCATAACGAGCGGAAATGACTTTAAATCCTTCAATTCTATAATCGGTGATAACCCTGGAGATAATTTGTTTTTCAATAATATCCATGTTCTAAGTAGTGTTTTAAACATTTTTTTCTCTGTGTTGATTTTAAAATTTTCTTTACCCAAAAACATTAATGATTCATCTCCCAACCTTTCTCGCAGTTCAATTCCCCCCCAAATCATTTTTTGCCTTGTCAAAATTTTACAAATATTTTTCAATTGAAATGCCCAATAATATTTTGTAATGTTGGGGATTCCTAAACTACTTTTTTCTGAGAAGAATACTACAATGTTTTTTATATTCTAGCTCTTTTTCCATCGTTGCAGTAATTATTTATTAAATTTTGAAATACATTTAATTCTTTCCTTTTAATGTTAATTTTGAGTGTATCAAAGAAAACATTTATTTTAGGCAGCAATTTCATTTTGCATAGCGAAACACGCCCAAACCAAGATAAGTTTAATTTTTTATATCTTACTATCTTCTCTTTTAACTCCTTCTCCAGCTTGTCGTAGTTCAATTTCTTTACATTGTCATACTTGTTTGAAATGTTTATTCCTAAATATTTAATACTTTGCCTAATTTGCAAATTAAATTTAGATTTTATACTTTCTTGTGTTTCAACATTCTCATTAAAAAAATTGCTTCTGACTTGTCCCAATTAACTTTGAGTCCGGTTACCTTACGAAATTCTTCTAAATGTCCATATACTTTTTCTAATGAGTTTTGAGGATTTTTTATTATTAATATTGTATCATCTGCATATTGACTAATTTTTATTCCTTCTACCCCTATTAGCTCCATATCTTCCCTAATAACATTAGCAATTAATTCCATAACCATGATAAACAATGATGACGACAATGGATCCCCTTGCCTTGTACCAGCTTCTAACTTAATTCCCTCTGTTAATTCATCATTTACTTTAACTCTTGCCAAACCCTTTTGATATAATTGCCCAATTACTTCACAAAATTTCGGTCCAAATCCATACTTTTTTATAATTTGTTTTATAGTGATCCACTGAATGGAATCAAAAGTTTTGAATATGTCTAATGAAAAAAAAAACTATATGATCACTGTGTTGTTGTGCGAGAAAGGAAAGTCAACTATCCTTCTTGTCAAATCCGACATGAACCGACCTCACAAGAACCCTACCTGATCTTTACTAATATAATTACATAAAAATTTATTTAACCTATTGGTTAAAACCACCGTGAAAATCTTTACATCTTGGTTCATCAGGGAGATCGGTCAGTAAGATTCAATCCTTTACATTTTTTCCCTATTTTTGGTATTAAAATAATAATTGAATTATACCAGGATGCGGGAACTATACCTCCTTCCATTACATAATTAAATATCCTTTCAATTCTTGGTACCAAAACTTCCTTGAAATCCTTATAAAATTCTACTGGCAAGCCACCCTCACCAGGGGCCTTACCTACTTTTAATTTGTCTATAACATCAGTAATTTTCTGTTATTCTTTCATCCATATAATTTCTATGCTCCTGACTCAATTCTATTCTTGACCATTTATTTAAATATATCTCTAACTCTACCTCATTTATTTCCTTTTTTGAGTAAAGCTCCCGATAAAATTTATCAGCAATTTGAATCTTATCTTCTAATTTATTACATCTTTCCCCAGAATCGTTTATCAAAATCTGAATATTTCTTCTATCTTTTTTCTTCTTCTGCTGCTTTAGCTAATAATTTGGAGTTTTTATTACCATACTCAAAATAGTTTCTTTTAAGGTAAATCAAATTCTTTTTTACTGTTTCAATATCTTTTTCAATAATCTTCATTTTTAATCCTTGTAATTTATCGAATACTCTCCTGTCACCTGTTCTTACATGTTCTTCTTGCAACTTTCTAACTTCTTCCTCTATTAATTTTAACTTTTCCTTATTCTGTCTAGTGTTCTTGCATGAGAGTTTTATACTTTCTCCTCTGAATATCGCCTTCATAGTCCCATAAAACTCCATCATTGACATCCATTGTATCATTTATCTCCCAATTTTCATCCCATTTTTTAATTATTGCTTCCTTATTCTTTTGATCTCTATACAATTTTGTATCATATTTCTAAACCCCTACACCTTTTTTACCTTTCAATCTAATTTCTAAAATCATTTCAGCATGATCAGATTCCTTAAATAGTCCAATTTTAATATTTTCAACTTTACTTATCAAATTTTCTGAAATCAAAAAGTAATCAATCCTTGAATAGGAGTTATGAACTTGTGAGAAAAATGTGTACCCTCTTTCTGAACCTTTAATATCTCTCCACACATCACACAATCCCATTACTTTTAACCACTTATCTATAACATTAGCCTTATTATGCATGTACTTAAACATGTTTGAGGTATCCAAACTCGATCTGGTTAAGTTGAAGTCTCCGGCTATGATTAATTTGGTTACATTCTCATTCCTTAACTTTTGAAATACAACATTCAAAAATCCCTCTTGCTTCTCATTTGGCACATAAACATTAACAATTAATACTTCCTCATTGTTAATCATTCCTCTAATTATGAGATATCTTCCTTCGGGGTCAGCAATAGTCCTTAACTTTATGAAACCCATCCTTTTTTATATTAATATTGCTACCCCTCTCGCTTTCGAGTTACCAAATGCTTTCTCATAATGCTCTATCCCCCTTAAATACAAATTATTCATGTTATCATTTTTTCATGTGTCTCTTGTAAACAAATCACGTCAGGGTTACCTCTTCTAATAGCCGCTTCAATATGTTTCCTCTTAATTATGCTACCAAGACCTTTGATATTCCATGTAACAACTTTAATTGTCTCCATACTTAATTATATTACATTCCGTTGATACAAACCCCGTCTCCTATTGGCATGTGTGTGACCTACTCTACCTCTACCTAACCCTTCCCACACATAATACAATAACTGAACAAAAAACATATAACAGCAATTCTTCACCCTCCCCACCTTTCCTAAAAAAGAAACACCCTTGAAATTCAAGGAGGGGAGGGGGGAGTAAGCAATTCTGAGAGCCCAGCTGCTAGTCATCCTGCCCAACATATTCAACAAACAACACTTAATCACCGTTATAGGCCACAATTATATATTTCAGCATCTCTTCTTAATATGTGCTATACATGCTTCAAATATGGTGAATACTTAGACTTTTTTTGTCATGAGTCATGTACATTCCTGATATTATTAACTCTTCTTTGAGATCATTCCATTCCTTGGTATTGTTCTCAATTATTTTTGCATCCACTAAAATGTCTAGGACATACAATCCTTATTTTATCATGTACGATTTTTCCAAATTTATAAATTTTAATTTTTTGTTGAGAGCCAAAAATACGCAATTCCTTTTTTTCTTAATTTCTTTGGAATTGGTTTCAACTGTATTCGCCAAGTCCGCTACTTGACAGAGATGTCATTATAAACCTCTATATTATTTCCCTCTAATTTCAATGTATCTGAGCCAGAGTTCCTGATATGCTGCATCAGAGCCAACTTCAAACCTTCACTTGCAAATCTCACTAATACACTTCTATGCCCTATGCATAAGCTTCTTAGAACCTAGTCTGTATACATTTAAAATATCTTCAGCCACAAACTTTTTCTCCATTTGTAAGTCATTTAACCAACTCAATAATCTGGTCCTTAACTGGTCCGGTCTGCCCTCAGGAATATTTCTAATTATTACATTACATTTTCTATACTGGTTTTCCAAAAATTCTATTCTCGCCTGATGATTATCTATCTTCACTTCCTCTTCTTTTACCTTTTCCTGCACCACCTGCACTTCTTTTGTCAATACTTCAACTTCTTTTGTGCTCATGCACATCCCTTCCTTTAATTCAGACATCTCTTTCATAATGCTTGCTACTTCCGTTTTGGTGAATTCCATCATTCCTGCCATCATCATCATCATTTTTTGCTGAAATGCTTCAAAACTTTCCTGTTGCAACTTAATATATTCCTGATTATCTCGAACTCACTGCTCTTCTAATGTTTCAAATTTTGTCTGGAGAAACCTCTCGAAACTTGCTAACTTTGCTTCAATAGAACTCTTAGACTCATTCATGTCAACTTCTTGAGACTTATCCCTTTCTTGGGCTTCAACCACCTTCACTACTGTTAATTTCTTTTTATCCCCCCTGTGCCTTATTTTCTTCCTCAGTACTCAACTGCTCTATCTGGTCTATTTCTGATTGCTGCTTAAGTTGCTGTTTATCTTGAAGCTTCTTCCTTGCCTCCATATTTACTCTGAGTATCCTCAGCTCTTCAACTTCCCTGATTTCATCCTGTAAAGATTTTCTTCTCCCTTCGCACTCTGTTCTTACTAACCTTCCTGTTCTTAACCAAACTGGATCTAACTCTATCTCTTGTCTCAACAGCTTACCCTTCTCCCTTCGACTCATCCGACTTTAATAACAAATATCTTTACACTATTTCACTACCTAACAATTTACTATTTTCCAATTTCACTGTATCACACACTCCAACCACACACACTATATTCTATACACTTTATGCGATTATATACTCTATACACTTATATGTTGAAACCTCAAGTGCAACTCTGATTTATAACACAATCAATCTACTGCTTTACTTAATATTACAATGTAGGGCAGCTTTTCTATTTTATATTTGAAACAATTTAGCATTCAACTTAAATTAACTTTCTCAAGATAGCTTTTATAGCACAGCTGTGCTTCAAGATAAGACAAGACAGAAAACCATCCTTGAGTTTAATAATGTCCTTGGAAAACCAGCTGTGTTGTACTGTGGTGAATAACTACTGCAAGTTGAGAAAGAAAGTAACCTTCTTCTTTCTTCTTCTTTGCTGTTCTTCTCTTTTTTATTCTTTAGCAACAATAAAGCAACAATTTATTTTATTTATTTTTATTTTATTGTCAAATTTCTATACCGCCCACTCAGCCAAAGCCGACTCCGGGCGGTTCACAACAATGGGTAAAAACATATAAAAACAAATAAAACAGATAAGAACCCACCCCTAAAAAGAGAGGGGTGCAGGAACTGAAGAAACCGTGGGGCAGGCATCCTCCCCTATATTAACCACCCAACGGAAGCCACCCCTCCACCTGCACCCCAAACTTGGCCCGCCAGCCAGGTTTTTAGTTCTTTTCTAAAGGGCAACAACTCCGTCTGGAGACGCAGTTCCACAGGCAGGAGGTTCCAAAGGGCCGGTGCGGACACAGAGAAGGCTCTCCTCCTTGTGCCAGAGAGGCGAGCCCCCCTGGCCGATGGCACAATTAGAGAGCCCCTCCGGTCCGCTCTGGTTGGACGGACAGACGTCCTTAGGGCGATGCGGTCTCTAAGGTAACCTGGCCCACTACCATATAGGGCTTTAAAGGTCAAAACCAGCACCTTGAATTGCACCCGGAGACAAACTGGTAACCAGTGCAGCTCCCGCAGCAGTGGTGAGGCATGGGCATAACGTCCACACCCCATCACCACCCGGGCCGCCGCATTCTGGACCAGCTGCAGCCTCCGAATGGTCATCAAGGGCAGCCCCATGTAGAGCGCATTACAGTAGTCTAGTCTGGAGGTAACCAGAGCATGAGTGACCATGAGCAAAGAGTCCCGGTCCAGGAGCGGGCGCAACTGGCGAATCACCCAAAGTTGGGCAAAGGCCCTCCTGGCCACAGCCACCACCTGTTCTTCTAGCAGCAGCCGCGAATCCAGGAGGACCCCCAAGTTGCGCACCGGGTCGGTCTGGGGCAGAATAGCCCCATCCAAAACCAAAGATGGTAGCTCCCGGGATAAGGCGGGACCCCCTATCCATAGCCACTCAGTCTTGCTAGGATTCAGCTGTAGCCCATTTGCCCCCATCCAGACCCCAACAGCCTCCAGACAGCTGGAAAGGACTTTGAAACTCAATATAGTCAATTCCAATTCAAATCTCCATACCACTGTCTCCGAACTTTCTCAGCACCTTCTTATTCCAGGGGAAAATATTCAAGCCTCTCAATGTTGGGGAATGCAGTAAACAAACTCAAACAAAGTGTGTCTCAGTACACCTTCCGTTAACCCAGTAATGGTGCCAATGAAACAAAGTAACTTTCAATATATATTTTCAAAATGATCAATAAGAATGGCGATGGAACAAAGTAGCCTTTGAAATGTCTTTTCAAAAAATAAAAATGTTAGATGCCATACTAAAGCGAACCAATCAAGGCATGGTGCAAGTAAAACTCAATGAAGCCCACTGTTGCAAGTCAGCTATGCACTTTTCCATTGCGCACGGAGAAAAAGCACTTAATTAAGTTGGTAATATACTCAGTATTCGGGCTGCCCAGAACAATCGCACTGGGATGAGAACAACTGTGGCATTTGGATCAAGCTTCCGCTGACCCATTCACATCCCCCAGCTCTCAATCCCCAACAAGCAACTATTACTCCGGAAAGCCTAAAATGAGTCAGTTTTTTTTCTTCCACTCTCCGAGACTCTCCAAAGCTGCCTCCTTGCTTCTTCTCGACCTCTTCCTCTGCCTCAAATTGTAAAGCTCACCATCCCTCATCCTCCATTGTCACTCTGCTTTTGCTCCTTCTCCACTTTGTCTTTGTTTCGATCGCTCCCAATACAGCTCACTTCTTCTCTCCTTTCCTCACGGAGAGTCCAACTCAGCTCCAGTCAGTCTTTCGAACCTTCATGAGCACTCTTTTACTGACAAAATCTCCCTTAACAGCATGTTTATCCAAGCGCCCTATACAGTCCCAAAGATTTAGCACTGCCTCAAGTTCTGAGACTCCGAGGCTCTCAACCGGTGTTCCTGGTGCTCCTAAGTGCTCTGCGGCACCGCAGCGATTTTTACAACACAGCCCCTTTATCAATATATTACGTTCAAGCTGTCAACAACTATAAGCTCTTTCTTCACCTTTTTTTCAGAAAAAAATCACGAACTTAGCACATTTTATTCCACATTTGTGGCTCCCCTTTCCAGGCAGAGACGAAAAATGCTGCTGCTTCAAGTCATCTCCATGCCAAGCCCCCCTAATAGTCCTTTTTAAAGTGTGTCCAGGGAGGGTATGGATGTTTTTAGACAATTTATGTGGTTTTAATTCGATTTTTAGAGAGGGATTTTACTTGATGTTTTATCTGATGTTTTTACCTGATTGTGAACCACTTTGGGTCACCCGTGCATGAGGAAAGTGGTACACAAATTCTGTAAATAAATAAATAAAATAATAAATATCTAATGTGATGAATCCAAGAGTTGCTATTTTATTAGGGATTGGATTGTCACACTGGAATTGCTCAAAAACAGAGCAATTTCCCCCATGTTAGCATTTTGGAGGGAGTTTTCTTGAAGATATTCCTGGTAACAAATGACATATATCTACCATTGTCCTGTACGTTTGTTTACATCTGGTAAAAAAGAAGACCATTATACTTCTAAAGTGACTGTTCTTTCTAGAAATGTAAGAAGCATAGATAGTTTTATTTTATTTTCATTTATTTTAACTTTGAAAGTATTAAGTTCCCACTCCAAGGGTGCCCAAACTACGGGTCTACTCCAAGGGTGCCCAAATCCGGACCCCGACGTCAATTCATCCAACCGGCGCCACCTGCACCGCTTCTGGAAATGGAAATAAAATGTGCCCATGCATTTGATTTATACCAGAGCAACAATGTGTAAAGCCAATTCAGCGAAAAGAGAATGCATCTGTGTTCTATTTAAATTTAATTACCAGAAACTAAGAAGAATGTATTGAAGACTAAATACATAAATAAATATTTTTTGTAAGTGGGGGAGGGGAGGGGGTTCTTAAGTTAAGAGGGCCAATTTGGAAAGAAAAAATATTTTTGGATAAAGAAATGAAGAAGAGAAGAGATCTAAGATTTCCACAAATATACCAACATTCACAAACTCGAATAGAAAGGCCATGTAAAAGATAGGAGATCTATTAAGGAAAACAAGAATAAAATAAGGAAGAAATCTGAACAAATTTGTTTTTACTTACTTAGTTGATCCGTGTTTCACACATCAGTTTGACATGGTGGATGAAAGTATCATCTCCCACTATTTCGAGATTTTAGCAGCCTCTTGCCATCAGGATGTCCTACTGCTACCATATCAGGGTCTGTTGGCACGGGGGAACAGAGGCCCATGTTTCGATGCCCCTTTAGCCATTTTAAACATGATGACACCGCTGGCTGGTTTCATGTCAAAGTTGGCCATATTAGAGCAATGCGCTGGCCAGGTGCATTGCCCATATACCTGACCCCATTTAGCTGACCTGTGGTTCCAGAATGGAGGACCGTTCCGGACCGCTAGCCAACACCATTGTGGCATGGTTGAACTGATTGGGTGAATACACCCCCACCACCATAGCTGTTGAACGGTCAGGGTCACTGATGTGCCATGTTGAGGCACGAGGTCGGATTTGCAGCACTGTGTTTATTTGGCAAAAATGAACAATATATATTTGGTGAAAATAAACAACCTAAATATAAAAAATAAAAGTATGTCCATTTCTTAAAAGTGCCATGAAGTGTGTTGCACACTCATACGCACGCACGCACAGTATCTAATCTGTTTTAAAAATCCAGAGCCAAACACAGAATCAGTGTTGATAGCGGCACTTTATTAGAGTTCTGTCAATATTGTTCAGCCAGACATCCCAGATGTGAGAAAGCAAAAGTCACTCCAGAACATCTTAGTACAGCATTAGCAAGTGGATTGATTTTTACAAGAAAGAGACTAAGCGGTGACTATTTTCTGAAGCTTATTCAGTAGAATATTCAATTAACAAATTTCTTTTGTTATCTGCAGGAGCCAATTTTAAACATTTGGCCAAGTACAGTGGCTCCACAATGCTGGCCAAAATTCCATCAGAGAGTCAGCCAAGTCACACATAAGTTGACGTGGTACTTTAAAATGAAAAATAATATTTTAATATGAGTTTGGTTGGTAGTCAGTTGTTTGGCTTTAAGAGGGAAAATAAGCCTTATAAAGATATGTGAAGGGTAAACATTATACAGTAGTCATAACTCTGCCTGTTCTTGCTTGATGGAGCATCATGCCAGCAGTTACTGATGTTATGCTGTTAAACTGTGTGTTATGCTATGGCCTATTGCTAGTGTTGTCTGAATGAGAGGGGAGGTGGAAACAGGATTATGCTCATACCTCCTGGCTGAAACCCTTTCTGCACATCTGAAACACCTCTGTCTATACAACCTGTACATTCAGGCATTCTTCTGAATATCTGCAGAACGTAGAAGCAAGGCCAAAATTCATCAAGAGATATAACATTATTAAAGTGATAGACTACATGTGCATTTCAAAAAATTGAAAAGGATCACAATCACTCTGTGGATTTCACATACCACATCCTGTTTCTTCCCACAATTCCTAGAAAAGGAACAAATATTCATAACAGCCAAAAGACATAAATTAATACAACTTGAAACAATTATTTAAAATGCCATTGATGCTTTCTAAACAATATTAAAGATATTTGTTTTCATCTTTTTTTCAAGCTAGGATTATGCTGCCCTCTTCCCATCAGATGGAAAAATATGAAAAACACATTTAATTCAACTCATTGACTTACTGTTGATGAATTTAGTTGGAAAAAGGAAGCTTTTCTAGAATTGATGCAGACTAATTGCATTTAATTCACAGGATCCCTTTTTCAAACTAAATTCATCAACAGTAAGTCAATGAGTTGAATCCAATCAATTAGAAATAGATTACCAATGACTAATTTCAATGGACCTAATTGAAATATTACTAATGATGGCTCTATCATCTTATATTTAAACTTGGATTCACCACAGTCAATGTAATAGAAACTGAAGAACTAATTAATAATAAGAAACAATGTCTAAGTCATCTTTGTCGAATCCAAACTTAGATACAGTACGGGATGCTGTATATTCCTGACAAAGGATGACCCATCTTACACTGATAGAAATCTTACAGGAATTGCAGTGAAACCCTTTCCCCACCCAGCAGGACCATACCTGTGATAATAATGAACATTTTGCTAAATTAATCTTCATGAGTTAAGTTCCCAGACTTACACGAGACTAAGTCTCCTTGAAGCATTTTTTTAAAGATTCTTGACCTTGTTACATTTTGCTTTGAGTTCGGCAGGTGGATAACTGTTAATTTTATCTGTTGTGACAAAACACACAGAAACACAGAAAACAGTTACTTTTTACCATTTCAGTAAGTATGTGATAAAGGTAACCAATTCTATCTATCTATCTATCTATCTATCTATCTATCTATCTATCTATCTATCTATCTATCTATCTATCTATCTATCTATCTATCTATCTATCTATCTATCTGAGTAAAACTTTGTAGATATTGCTAAAATATTTCCTTGAGCAAATTTGAAGATTGGCCATGTTTAATAATTTTTTTCTACTAACAACTAATGGTCATAAACATGTTAGTAAAGTCAAGAGAGCAACCAGGGTCCAGATGGAATTGTGCCTGTGTAAGGCTGATACAGTACTATAATCAGCCAGAGGCTATTATTCTTAAAGTAATGTTTCCTATTTTTCGAGTCCCTCAGGATCCTCTATAAATTAGTCAGTGCTAAGCTTTATCAAGTAACATTCCAAACCATCTTGCCTATGTGATAATTTTGTCCCTTGTTGACTGTTATTTGTCCCTTGTTGACTGATACCTTCTCGGTATCCGCCCCGGCCCTATGGAATCTCCTGCCACCAGAATTGCACCTCCAGATGAAGTTGCCCCCCTTAAGGAAGGCTTTAAAAACATGGCTTTGCCAGCAGGTGTGGGATGCATCCATATTATTTTATTTATAAATTTATTTATAAATTTATATCCCACACTCCTGGTGGAGAACATCACTCAGGGCGGCTAACAACATGAATAAAACAGTTAAAAAACAGCAAAAGCTAAAAACAGTCAAGTCCCACTAAAACAGTATATAAAAAACCCAGAACAAACCTAAAACATTCAAACATTAAAAAGCTACCCCGATCTTCCCTCCCCCAAGATTAAAAACAATAACAGAAATACAGAAATACACAGGATCCCTCAGGCAGGCTATACGAGCCAGTGGGCCTGTGAGGTGGAATCAGACTAACCCCACACCTGCTAGCACAACCATGTCTTTAACATCTTCCTAAAGGATAGGGGATCCAACTGGAGATGGAGTTCTAGTGGTAAGAGGTTCCACAGGGCTGGGGCAGACACGGAGAAGCACAACCCAGCCCTGATGGCTTATTTAGCCTGGTCCGGGGTTTTCTTTCCTCTGGTCCAGGTGTCCCACTTTTAAAGGGAATAGGGAGGTTTTATGGTTGTTTTAAAGTTTTTAGAAAGTTTTTAGTGTTTGGTTTTGTTGTATGGGGATGGATTTTTTGACCAACATTGTGAGCCGCCTTGGGTTGCCTGGGCAAGAAAAGCAACCTTACAAATCTAAATAAATAAATAAATAAATAAATAAATAAATAAATAAATAAATAAATATTTGTCTGCTTCTTTTGTTCATCTTATTATTTTAACAGTCATGTCTAGATTTAGTGTTGTGTAGGGTGTCAGGTTTTTGAAACTTCTTTTGGAATTGTTGTTGTAAACCATCCAGAATATGTCGATGTCAGGTGGGAGATATGTAAATTGAATGGATGAATATTCTCTACAAATGACATTGAGTCCCAGGAGGTGCAAACTGGGTAAAACCACATTAAAATGCAAACTCAGTGGCTTTCTCGCCAAACCCTAGTCCTAATTCCCTCTGGAGATTCTGAGTTTAACATGCAAGGAGTAATTTATTTCTGAAGGAGGTATGAAAGATTCACATTTAGTTGACTTTAGGTGTCCCATGTGTAACACTTGCAAATTAATCAACATTATAAACAAAATCTCTTTGTACCAAATGTGAATTAGGAAAAAAAACATGATTTTTCCTATTTGTGGAACGTTGTTAGTTCTATAAGAATATTTTTGTGAAATTGTGGTGTCCGATTGTCCTGCACATAATGATGGAATGGCCCACCTGCTTAAAAGCAGGAGAAAGGCATTTTACCTGAAGGAACAGGTAACTACCTTTTAGAAATTAGCACTTTGTGTTTGCCTTGTATGTGTTATTTCATTGTATACAAACATTGCTCTGCAATGGGGGTTCTGGTTTTCTCTCTGTCTCTGAACTGACTGTGAGCTCTGTCGCTCCACAATAAAAGCCATGAGATGGGTTTCTATACTGTACCCTGTACCCACTTGCCAATTTATGCACAGGAATGACCTTACAGTTCCTCAGTGAAATGGAGAGCGGGGGGTTGAGTATGGAACCCCTTTATTGGCAGAGGTAATTCTGAGAACTGTAGTTTAAAAAAAAACAACCACCACCAACTTCCAAGTTTGAGAATCAAAGGTCATAATAATATAGAAGAATAATTCTAAACATGAAATGGAAATAAATCACAATGTGGACCACTAATGGCATAGTCTGATGCAATCTATTTCTTATTGTTCACATGACACACAAGAAACGTGATCCCATCCTGTTGTGTTCTGTTGGTTTTATTGTACACACGGATTACAATGTATCTGAGCCAATGTAACCTTGCCTATAGCAACAATGTAACCTTCAGCTGTATCAGATAAACCCTGTAATAGGACGCGAGCTAATGACCACCAGCTGGCAGCAGCGAGCGTCCAAGCTCTCTTGGTCCAAACTCATCAAAGGCAACAGCGCGGGAAGTTTTCCCGCCACCACCTACACCTGGACAAGAAGGGCGTGACCTGCAATGACGTCACGCAGACAGTAGCCAATGGGCTACCATGGCACCACGTTCAAATGTGTTACTGCTGTATATAAAGAGCTATCGATCCGCCATTACCTCATGTTCCCTCTGCCCACGATGCAATAAACCTGAGTTAACCCAGCCCGAGGCTGTGTCCTGTGTCTTGGTTTGCATACACCAAATTGGCGACGAGGATGGGATCATGGATCCCCACGGAACAGCCAGGGCACAGAGCGGTTTCAACATCACCAAACCGCAAGACTGGGAGCTGCTTGAGATGGATTTCCAGGCGGCCCTGGTGGAACTCAGAGTCAAAGGAGAAGATGAGGAGAGGAAGAGGGCCATCCTCACCAGAATGCTCGGGATGGAAACCAAGCGGACGCTGGTGGGCATAATCGCTCCGAAGAAGGTGAGCGACTTTAAGGCGAGCGACATCATGAAACTGCTGCGAGAGCGGTTCTGCCCCTCGAGGGCAATGTTTCCCGCTCGGAGCGCGTTTTGGAGGCGAGTCCAAGCGCCGGATGAGTCGGTTGAGGCATTCGTGGCCGCCATGAGGATAGCCGCCGCCCCCTGTAAATGGGGCGATATACTGGAGTTGGTCCTCAGGGACGGCGTGTTGTGTGGCCTGAAAGACAAGGAGGTACAGCGCAGCTTGATGAATAAGGAGCCGCCACCCACGCTGGCCGAGGTCATAGAGGCCGCGGAAGCCGCAGAGTCCACGAATGCCGGAGTGGACGAGATGCACCAGTGGCGTGAGTGGCGTCCTAGAGCCGGCAAGGCGGAAAATTCGGTGCACGGGAAGACCGGACAGTCGGTGCACGCGACTCGACGGGCCTCAAAGTCGTCTACGGAAGGCAGCGACGGCGAGGAGGTCCAGAAGGTCCGGAAGGGTGGTCGACGCTGCGAGGGTTGCGGAGCGGCCCACGAGCGCGCGAGATGCCCGTTCAGGAAGGCCGAGTGTTACACCTGCGGCCGTCGGGGGCACATCGCCAAGGCGTGCCGAAAGCGGAAAGAGGGCCGGAGGCAGTCACAAGACCGCGCGGCCAGACCGGACCGTCCAGCGAGGCCCAAAGATGGCGCCCAGACCACGAGGAAGCAGGACGGCGTGGGCCGCGTCTCGGACGGCAGCGAGGACGACGCCTCAGTGTTCAGCGTGTCCGCGGGACAGTCCCATTACTTCGTTGAGGTATTAGTACAAGGGGCCCCTATTAAGATGGAAATTGACTCGGGGTCCTCCTATTCCATAATTCCCCAGAAAGAGTTCCTGAAAATCGACCCCCACGTGCGGCCCAAGCTTAAAGCGTTGAGGTCCACACTACGGGACGTACAGGGAAACAGCATTCCGGTGTTGGGGGTCGGGAAATTTCGGGTCAATTTTAAGAGACATTCTGCGGAACTGCCCCTAGTTGTCCTCAAAGGGGGAAGCTGTAGCCTCCTAGGGACACAGTGGTTTCAGCCCTTAGGTTTGTTCATAGGGGGGGTGCATACCGTGGGGGGGGACCCAATACAAGCGGTTTGCGATGCGCATCCCGCCGTTTTTGAGAAAGGACTCGGAAAGTTCAAGGGACCCCCTGTAGCTTTCGACATAGACCCGGAGGTCCGCCCGATAAGACTCAAACCACGCAGGGTGCCGTTCGCACTCAAGGACAAGATAGAGGCGGAACTGGACAAACTGGTGGGCCAGGGGATTCTTATTCCTGTTGATTCCGCGGAGTGGGAAACTCCAATTGTAACGGCTCTAAAGGCTAACGGGGAGGTGCGCATTTGCGCTGATTATAAGTGTACAATTAACAAGGCGATCCGCCCTAATGCATACCCGGTGCCAGTGATCAGCCACCTTTTGGCCAGGCTAAATGGGGGAAAGTGTTTCGCTAAACTCGATTTGGCACAAGCCTATCAGCAACTCCCAGTGACCCCCGCCACGGCCGTGGCACAAACGATAGTTACACATAAAGGGGCGTTCCAGGTGTCGCGGTTACAGTTCGGCGTGAACTCGGCACCCGGCCTTTTTCAATCGCTCGTGGAACGCCTCCTAAAGGGCCTGGAGGGGGTGTTGCCTTATTTTGATGACGTGTTGATAACAGGGGGGAGTGAGGCTGAACTGGCAAAAAGGTTGGACAAGGTACTGACCGTGTTCGAGAAAGCGGGGCTGAGATTGAGGAAGGATAAATGTGTCTTTTTCGAAACCGAGGTCGAGTTTTTAGGGTTCAGGATCACACCCGAGGGGATTAAGCCGTCTAAATCCAAGGTAGCAGCCATTAAAAAGGCCCCTCGCCCCACATCCAAAACCGAGCTGCAGTCTTTCCTGGGGCTCCTCAACTTTTACCATACATTCCTCCCGCGGAAGGCGTCCGTGGCCGAACCGCTCCATCGGTTGCTTAAAAAAGAGGAGCCATGGATGTGGGGTGACGAGCACGAGAGGGCGTTCAAAGAGCTAAAGCAACTCCTAACATCTGAGGCAATCCTGACGCACTTCGACCCAAAACGGCCTGTGGTCCTAGTTTGTGATGCATCCCCGGTGGGGGTGGGGGCGGTGCTTTGCCACGTGTTGGAGGACGGAAGGGAAGCCCCGGTAGCGTTTTACTCAAGGTCCCTGTCCCAAGCGGAGCGAAATTACGCGCAAACCGACAGGGAAGCGTTAGCAATAGTAGCGGGGACCAAAAAATTTCACGACTTTTTGTACGGCCGCCCGTTCAAAATCGTGACCGATCACAAACCGCTGTTAGGGATTTTCACGGCTAACAAGCCCACGCCGCAGATCCTGTCCCCGAGAATGCTGCGATGGGCTATTTTCCTCAACGCGTACCAACATGAGTTGGAGTACAGGCCCGGAAAGGAGATCAGCCATGCTGATGCGCTTTCGCGATCCCCTCTGCCATTGTCGGACGACCAAAAGGCGAGAGCAGAAAGAGACCGCCAGGTGTTGCTGATTGAGGTTTTGGACGCACCCCCAATAGTACCAGCCGATATTGCTAGGGCGACAGGCAAGGACAGGACGCTGGAAAAAGTTAGTTCATGGGTGCAGAAGGGGTGGCCGGCTTCGTCCCCGAGTACAGAGTTCGACCCATTCTTTAGGAAAAGGCTAGAGTTGTCCCTAGAGAGGGGGTGCCTTCTGTGGGGCCAACGGGTGGTGGTCCCTGCGCCCCTGCGGACGAGGGTGCTCGAACTGCTGCACGTCAGCCACCCGGGCATTGTTCGTTCTAAGGCGCTTGCCCGGAGTTACTTCTGGTGGCCACAGCTGGACGCGGACATTGAGCACATGGTCGGCACTTGCGAGGCTTGCCAGGGATCCCGACCTGAGGCGGCCCGTCTCCCGCATAGGGAGTGGGACACAGCAAGGGGGCCGTGGTCCAGAGTGCACGTGGATTTCGCTGGCCCGTTCCGAGGAACCATGTTTCTCCTGGTGGTAGATGCGTTCTCTAAGTGGCTGGAGGTTATCCCAGTAAAGAGCACGTCCTCCGCCACAACAATTAGCCGGCTAAGGAGAGTCTTTTCCACATTCGGTTTACCCGACACTTTGGTCAGCGATAACGCTAGTTGTTTCACCTCCGCCGAGTTCGGGGCATTCATGGAGGCAAACGCCATTCGGCATGTCACGTCCGCACCGTTTCACCCGGCCACGAATGGCCAAGTGGAACGGCTGGTGCGGACAACGAAGGAGGCGCTGCGGCGCATGGGCCCGGGGGACCTGAATCACCAAGTATGCCAGTTCCTCTTAGCGTATAGGGTAACCCCCTTAGCGTCAGGCTACTCGCCGGCGGAGCTCTTGATGCGGCGAAAACTGACCACGATCCTGTCCAGGCTAGACCCGACGAGGGTCGAGGATGAAGGGAAAAACGTAGGGTTGGCAGTCTCGAAGGGTTTCGCCGCCGGGGACCCTGTTCACTGCAGGAACTATTCCAGCGCAGGGCCGGCCTGGGTACCAGGGAAGGTTGTAGAACAGACGGGGCCAGTATCGTACCGGGTCGAGACTAACACCGGCCTCCTCTGGAGGAGGCACGCAGACCAACTGAGGCACCGAGTGAGTGGGCCAGTCAGTGGAGCTCAGCAACAGGATTCAGCGTTAGGGTTCTCCCCCACCCGCTTAACCCAAGGGGGAGGCAGCAATGGACAACGGTCCCAAGCAAGGGGGGAAGGAAGCAGAAGCAGCGGCCCCGACTCATATCCTTTTGATAGCAGCGGCCCCGACTCATATCCTTTTGATACGCCTGTTCTATCAGGGGCCGGGGAAGGGGGAGAGGAGTTCGCGACCGCTGCCCCCGATAGTAATTTTGAGTTTGATTTTGCGAGCCGGGGGGGTTTTCAGGAGTGTTCCCCCACCCATCCAAGCGAGAAGAGGGGTTTTTCGTTAGCCCCCAGTGCCCCCGGTTCCTCCCTAAGAAAGAGCACACCTCCCAACAACGCCGCGGAGCCGCGGAAAGTCACTAACGAGTCTCCCTCTCATATTACAGGACAGGAAACCAGGGGACAAAGAGAAGGTAGCAAACCCGGGGAGAGGCAGCCCGCATCGAGACCCCAGCGTGTTCGAAATAAGCCATCTTGGCTGAGAGATTTTGTCTCCTAAGGGGGGGGAGTGTGTTTAAGTGTGGGCTCGAGACTTTGTCTCGTCCTAGGGGGGAGGGGTGTTGTGTTCTGTTGGTTTTATTGTACACACGGATTACAATGTATCTGAGCCAATGTAACCTTGCCTATAGCAACAATGTAACCTTCAGCTGTATCAGATAAACCCTGTAATAGGACGCGAGCTAATGACCACCAGCTGGCAGCAG
This sequence comes from Bradypodion pumilum, assembly GCA_035047305.1. Taxonomy (NCBI): domain Eukaryota; kingdom Metazoa; phylum Chordata; class Lepidosauria; order Squamata; family Chamaeleonidae; genus Bradypodion; species Bradypodion pumilum. Next base: position 57,307,059 of record JAWDJD010000006.1, on the reverse strand, counting down.
CGAGCGTCCAAGCTCTCTTGGTCCAAACTCATCAAAGGCAACAGCGCGGGAAGTTTTCCCGCCACCACCTACACCTGGACAAGAAGGGCGTGACCTGCAATGACGTCACGCAGACAGTAGCCAATGGGCTACCATGGCACCACGTTCAAATGTGTTACTGCTGTATATAAAGAGCTATCGATCCGCCATTACCTCATGTTCCCTCTGCCCACGATGCAATAAACCTGAGTTAACCCAGCCCGAGGCTGTGTCCTGTGTCTTGGTTTGCATACACCAAACATCCAAACCCAACTTGTGCCCTGTAGAGCTTTTATTTTGCAGGCCTGGGCTGAAGCAATTCCCAGCAGATGGAAAGGTCACTTTAAGAAAGATCTTTCAGGTTAAAGTGATCCTTCCTGGTCTGTTGAGGCATACATCTTTATAGCCATCTGATTACACCTTGAGTTGGTTTTTTTAAAAAAGAAGAGCTTTCTAAACCATGTTTCCAAAACTTACTCTGAAGAAGGTATAGAAATGTTTTGAGGAACATCTGGGCATATTTCAGTTCAGGCTCATGAATTCTGCCAAGCTGGATCAAATGTTGCTCCAAGGGTAGACTTGCCAACTCCTCAAGTTCAGTGCGATTGTAGGTTGGTCCCAGAGAAAGCACCAACAGGGCATAGCCTTGGCACTTGGCTCTCAGAGATGCCTTCTTTAATAATTCTTTATCCCATGGATGTGCTTCCCCAGCAGATATAATGTTAATAATCTTGTGTTTCCTTGGGCTGGGGACTTCTAAGAAAATATTGTTAATAGTCCACTGGATGGCCTGACCGATCGCAGCTACTCCACCCAGCTGTTGAACTGAATCTTGGATATGGTTTTTCATCATCTCTGTGTTACTGTATGTTACCAAGTCAAATTCTTTCTTTACTGGAGCTTTCTGAATGTGGGGCTGGAGTACTGGTGGGTTGTGGCTCACCAAAGCTATCCTGTCACCTACAGAAGAAGTTGCAGGCTCAGAGGAAACCTCAAAATGGTCAAGTGTGCTACTTAAGAAGCCTTTTATCTTCTCAAATTCACTAGGGTGCATTTTCTGTGAGCTATCCAAAATGAAAACTGCATCCACGTACGCCTTCTGTGTGTGGGTTCTCCTGGCACAAGCTGCATTTGGTTTACATTTATCTGAAAACAAAACAGAGCATTCAGAATATTTTCTAAACATGGGAGGAAGACCCTCAACATGCTCTGTAACTAAATGTAAGAAACATTCCAGCCTGCTCTGTCTGGAGTTTGTGACATTATCTGTCTGTCTCTCCTTCTATCTGAAGAAGCAAACAACTTCTTCCAGAATGAGAAAAACGTTGGCTATGTCCATCCATTTCAAACAAACAAGGCAAATTTTAACATTGATGCCAGAATTCAGGCATGCAGTGGTAAACATCTGCATCAAAAAGTAAAAAGAGAAGTGGAGGAAACAGCAGTGTGTGTGTGTGTGTGGGGGGGGGGTTTGCGGGTGGAGAGAGAGAGACACAGACAGACAGAAAGACACAGACAAAGACACACACACACACACACAAAGAGTGTGTGTGTGTGAGAGAGAGAGAGCTTAGTATCCTAACTGTGTGACTTATCCAGTCAAAGCCTACATAGCAAGTATCCTTCCATAGTCATGCAAACATTCAGTTCTCATAATGTGATAATATTTCAGGAAACATTAGTAATCTAAGTGGCGGGAAAAGCAAAACAAAGCTCTTCCAGAAAACAAAAAAGCTCTTTGAATAGCAACGGAAGTCTAGTACCGTGGCAGCAAGAGAATATATAATATCTCAGTAAAGGTTAGACAAATAATTTGAATGAGAGGAGAAAGAAGAGAACATTCCAAGGCTGTCTCAACAGCTGTCTGAACAGCAAAATGACTGGCCCTACAATTCCATGGACTAGCTGGCATTGCTCCTGGAAGAGTTTCAGGAAACACCACTTCCATTTTATTTATTTATTTATTTTTTGGGACATTTGTATCCCACCCTATTGGAAGCCTTCTCCATATAATACATACAAATGCATACAAAAACAGTCATAAAATATCTAAAAACACCCAACAATACCCTCCCTATCGCCTTAAGAAGTACAAGTTAAAAGATAAAAGCAATACATGAAAGCATAAAAACAGCATATACTAAAAACACTATACTGACACTACTGACAGATCACAGAAGAGCCCAGGCAGTTAAACTAGCCACCGGGCCTGGGCCGTACCACATGATGGATCCCACACCCGCTGACAAAGCCAGGTCTTAAGGGCCTTTCTAAAAGGGAGCAGATCTGTCTGGAGGCACAATTCCGATGGTAAGAGGTTCCACAGGGCCAGGGAAAACACTGAGAAGGCTCTTCTCCTGGTCCCCGTCAAGTGAGCTTCTCTTGTTGCGGGGACCACCACAGAGCCTCTCTGATCTGCCCTCATAGGATGGGTAGAAAACCTTGGGGAGATGCGGTCCCGTAAGTATCCTGGTCCACTACCATGTAGGGCTTTAAAGGTTAAAACCAGCACCTTGAATTGTACTCAGAGGCACACTGGCAACCAGTGCAGTTCCCGAAGCAGCAGTGAGGCATGAGCATAATGCCCCCACCCCATCACCAACTGAGCAGCTGCGTTCTGGACCAGCTGGAGTCTCCGAACAGTCATCAAGGGCAGGCCCATTTAGAGTGCATTACAGTAATCCAATCTGGAGGTGACCAGAGTGTGAGTGACCGTGAGCAAGGAGTCCTGGTCCAGGAGCGGATGTAATTGGTAGATGACATGAAGCTGCGCGAAGGCCCTCCTAGCCTCGGCCACCACCTGCTCGTCGAGCAGCAGCCGCGAGTCTAGGAGGACCCCCAAGTTACGTACCGGGTCTGTCTGAGGCAACATTGCCCCATTCAGAACTAAAGATGGAAGCTCCCAGGATAACAAATCAATTGCTCATGCATTGAAGCAGAAGGAGCTACATCTTTACAAATTGGAAAACATATTGTGGTACTTGTGGGGGTGGGGGGAGAACAAACTCCCAGTTGCTTGGTTAGATAGGAAACCTCCCTGATAGAATGTTAAAATGGCAGAAGGTAGAGTAGCTCTCTTGCCTCCATTGATGGATGGATGGATGGATGGATGGATGGATGGATGGATGGATGGATGGATTGGTTGGATGGATGGATGGATGGATGGACGGATGGATTGGTTGGTTGACTGACTGACTGACTGACTGACTGACTGACTGACTGACTGACTGACTGACTGACTGACTGACTGACTGATTGATTGATTGATTGATTTTGTGTCAGAAATTATTCTGGATTGAATGGATTTTTGCGGGAGAAACTCCACTTAGGGAATGTCCAAATGAGGCTCCTTTCATGTCTCCAAGAGCTGGGACAGAGAGACAGATGCTCAATCCGCCATGCAGTACCCAGGTTTCAAACTGCCGACTTGCTGGTCTTCCAGGTAACAAGGCGAGCTTCTTAACCACTGAGCCACCGCAGCCCCTGATTGATTGATTGATATATTGATTTGTTGCATATAAAGTAAATAAATTGACTGCTTTGTCAGATTTCCTGAAAAGCAGGACAGATGCCTTTGTAAGTCAAGTGGTTTCCCTATGTCTCGCAAAGGGGCATGGGGGAATGCTTTCTGAGTCCTGACATACACGTTTTATGGAGGCAGCACTGTTGGAAGTTGTTGCCTCATGCATTCTTGCAAGTCACAGATGAGGCTGGAGGTATTTCAGCAGGCGTAATGAAGTGGTGTGGGAACAGCTCCTCTACCTCTGGTGTAATAACAGCTCTCAGTCCCATAATTCGGCCTGGGAGGGAGTTTCTGCCATATTATACTACTGGGAGCTTATCCCCACCACCACCACCACCACCACCACCACCGATAGTCCCATCTCTATTGGCTAAGATCAGTCAGAAAAAAGAGCCAAAAATTAGATCAGAGGTAAGGAAGAGGTAGAGTGATGGAGAGGCCAAATTGCAGCAAGGAGTCCATCCTCCAACACAGGAACACAACCACTATGCCAACACAAATGTTCAGCCCAAGTGTAGCTCGTTCTAAGTAACTTCTGACATCTCAAATCTGGGAAGGGTTGGGTTCAGCGTATTTTCACCTGGCAAAATGAGCTGCCCTTCCAAAAATCTTAGTTAGGCTCATGCCCTCATTCATTAATGGTCAATAAGTTTGGATGATCACGATGTCATGGTAATTTGCTGTTAATGATTCTTGTTCCATTTTTAGGTACAATATAAATTTAAGTTTCACTATCATTGTAGGATTGTAGGGCTGTGGTGAGTCAGTGGTTAAGAAACTCGCCTTGTGTTGTGTTTAATGGTTTTACCTTCCACAATGTATCTGAACCAATGTAACCTTGCCTATAGCAACAATGTAACCTTCAGCTGCATCATATGAACCCTGTAAGAGGACGCGAGCTAATGACCACCAGCTGGCAGCAGCGAGCGTCCAAGCTCCCTTGGTCCAAACTCATCAAAGGCAACAGCGCGGGAAGTTTTCCCGCCATCACCTACACCTGGACAAGAAGGGCGTGACCCGCAATGACGTCACGCAGACAGTAGCCAATGGGCTACCATGGAACCACGTTCAAATGTATTACTACTGTATATAAAGAGCTATCGATCCGCCATTACCTCATGTTCCCTCTGTCCACGATGCAATAAACCTGAGTTAACCCAGCCCGAGGCTGTGTCCTGTGTCTTGGTCTGCATACACCAAATTGGCGACGAGGATGGGATAATGGATCCCCACGGAACAGCCAGGGCACAGAGCAGGTTCAACATCACCAAACCGCAAGACTGGGAGCTGCTTGAGATGGACTTCCAGGCGGCACTGGTGGAACTCAAAGTCAAAGGAGACGACGAGGAGAGGAAGAGGGCCATCCTCACCAGAATGCTCGGGATGGAAACCAAGCGGACGCTGGTGGGCATCATCGCTCCGAAGAAGGTGAGCGAATTTAAGGCGGACGACATCATGAAGCTGCTGCGAGAGCGTTTCCGTCCCTCGAGGGCAATGTTTCCCGCTCGGAGCGCGTTTTGGAGGCGAGTCCAAGCGCCGGACGAGTCGGTTGAGGCATTCGTGGCCGCCATGAGGATAGCCGCTGCCCCCTGCAAATGGGACAACATCCTAGAGATGGCCCTCAGGGACGGCGTGCTGTGTGGCCTGAAAGACAAGGAGGTGCAGCGCAGCTTGATGAACAAGGAGCCGCCACCCACGCTGGCAGAGGTCGTAGAGGCCGCGGAAGCCGCAGAGTCCACGAATGCTGGAGTGGACGAGATGCACCAGTGGCGTGAGTGGCGTCCTAGAGCCGGCAAGGCGGAAAATTCGGTGCACGGGAAGTCCGGACAGGCGGTGCACGCAACTCGACGGGCCTCAAAGTCGTCTACGGAAGGCAGCGACGGCGAGGAGGTCCAGAAGGTCCGAAAGGGGGGTCGACGCTGCGATGGTTGCGGAGCGGCCCATGAGCGCGCGAGATGCCCATTCAGGAAGGCCGAGTGTTACACCTGCGGCCGTCGGGGGCACATCGCCAAGGCATGCAGAAAACGGAAGGAGGGCCGGAGGCAGTCACAAGACCGTTCGGCCAGACCGGACAGTCCAGCGAGGCCCAAAGATGGCGCCCAGACCACGAGGAAGCAGGATGGCGTGGGCCGCGTCTCGGACGACAGCGAGGACGACGCCCCAGTGTTCAGCGTGTCTGCGGGACAGTCCCATTACTTCGTTGAGGTACTAGTACAAGGGGCCCCTATTAGGATGGAAATTGACTCGGGGTCCTCCTATTCTATAATTCCCCAGAAAGAGTTCTTGAAAATCGACCCCCACGTGCGGCCCAAACTTAAAACGTTGAGGGCCACGCTACGAGACGTACAGGGAAACAGCATTCCGGTGTTGGGGGTCGGGAAATTTTGGGTCAATTTTAAGAGACATTCTGCGGAACTGCCCCTAGTTGTCCTTAAGGGGGGAAGTTGTAGCCTCCTAGGGACGCAGTGGTTTCAGCCCTTAGGTTTGTTCATAGGGGGAGTGCATACAGTGGGGGTGGACCCAATACAAGCGGTTTGCGATGCGCATCCCGCCGTTTTTAAGAAAGGACTCGGAAAGTTCAAGGGACCCCCTGTAGCCTTCGACCTAGACCCGGAGGTCCGCCCGATAAGACTCAAACCGCGCAGGGTGCCGTTCGCACTCAAGGACAAGATAGAGGCGGAACTGGACAAACTGGTGGGCCAGGGGATTCTTATTCCTGTTGATTCCGCGGAGTGGGAAACTCCAATTGTAACGGCTCTAAAGGCTAACGGGGAGGTGCGCATTTGCGCTGATTATAAGTGTACAATTAACAAGGCGATCCGCCCTAATGCATACCCGGTGCCGGTGATCAGCCACCTTTTGGCCAGGCTGAATGGGGGAAAGTGTTTCGCTAAACTCGATTTGGCACAAGCCTATCAGCAACTTCCTGTGACCCCCGCCACGGCCGCGGCACAAACGATAGTTACACATAAAGGGGCGTTCCAGGTGTCGCGTTTACAGTTCGGCGTGAACTCGGCACCCGGCCTTTTTCAGTCGCTTGTGGAACGCCTCCTGAAGGGACTGGAGGGGGTGTTGCCTTATTTTGATGACGTGTTGATAACAGGGGGGAGTGAGGCTGAACTGGCAAAGAGATTGGACAAAGTACTAACCGTGTTCGAGAAAGCGGGGCTGAGACTGAGGAAGGACAAATGTGTTTTTTTCGAAACTGAGGTCGAGTTTTTAGGGTTCCGGATCACACCCGAGGGGATTAAGCCGTCTAAATCCAAAGTAGCAGCCATAAAGAAGGCCCCTCGCCCCACATCCAAAACCGAGCTACAGTCTTTCCTGGGGCTCCTCAATTTTTACCATACATTCCTCCCGCGGAAGGCGTCCGTGGCCGAACCGCTCCATCGGTTACTTAAAAAGGAGGAGACATGGATGTGGGGTGACGAGCACGAGAGGGCGTTCAAAGAACTAAAGCAACTCTTAACATCTGAGGCAATCCTGACGCATTTCGACCCCAAACGGCCGGTGGTCTTAGTCTGTGATGCATCCCCGGTGGGGGTGGGGGCGGTGCTTTGCCACGTGTTGGATGACGGAAGGGAGGCCCCGGTAGCGTTTTATTCAAGGTCCCTGTCCCAAGCGGAGCGCAATTACGCACAAACCGACAGGGAGGCATTAGCAATAGTAGCGGGAACCAAAAAATTTCACGATTTTTTGTATGGCCGCCCGTTCAAAATCGTGACTGATCACAAGCCACTGTTAGGGATTTTCACGGCAAGCAAGCCCACGCCGCAGATCCTGTCCCCGAGAATGCTGCGATGGGCTATTTTTCTCAACGCATACCAACATGAGTTGGAGTACCGGCCCGGAAAGGAGATCAGCCATGCTGATGCACTTTCGAGATCTCCTTTGCCCTTGTCGGACGACCAAAAGGCGAGAGTAGAAAGAGACCACCAGGTGTTGCTAATTGAGGTCTTAGACGCACCCCCAATAGTACCAGCCGACATTGCTAGGGCGACAGGCAAGGACAGAACGCTAGAGAAAGTGAGTTCATGGGTACAGAAGGGGTGGCCGGCATCGTCCCCAAGCACAGAATTCGACCCATTTTTTCGGAAAAAGCTAGAGTTGTCCCTAGAGAGGGGGTGCCTTTTGTGGGGCCAACGGGTGGTGGTCCCTACGTCCCTGCGGCCGAGGGTGCTCGAACTGCTGCACGTCAGCCACCCGGGCATAGTTCGTTCAAAGGCGCTGGCCCGGAGTTACTTCTGGTGGCCACAGCTGGACGCGGACATTGAGCACATGGTCGGCACTTGTGAGGCATGCCAGGGATCCCGACCAGAGGCGGCCCGTCTTCCGCATAGGGAATGGGACACGGCAAGGGGGCCATGGTCCAGAGTGCACGTAGATTTCGCTGGCCCTTTCCGAGGAACCATGTTTCTCCTGGTGGTGGATGCGTTCTCCAAGTGGCTGGAGGTTATCCCAGTAAAGAGCACGTCCTCCGCCACGACAATTAGCCAGCTAAGGAGAGTCTTTTCCACGTTCGGTTTACCCGATACTTTAGTCAGCGATAACGCTAGTTGTTTCACCTCCGCGGAGTTCGGGGCATTCATGGAGGCTAACGCCATTCGGCATGTCACATCCGCGCCGTTTCACCCGGCCACGAATGGCCAAGTGGAACGGCTGGTGCGTACAACAAAGGATGCGCTGCGGCGCATGGGCCCGGGGGACCTGAATCACCAAGTATGCCAATTCCTCTTAGCGTATAGGGTGACCCCCTTAGCGTCAGGCTACTCGCCGGCAGAGCTCTTGATGCGGCGAAAACTGACCACGATCCTGTCCAGGCTAGACCCGACGAGAGTCGAGGATAAAGGGAAAAACATAGGGTTGGCAGTCTCGAAAGGTTTCGCCGCCGGCGACCCTGTTCACTGCAGGAACTATTCCAGCGCAGGGCCAGCCTGGGTACCAGGGACGGTTGTAGAACAGACGGGGCCAGTGTCGTACCGAGTCGAGACTAACACCGGCCTCCTCTGGAGGAGGCACGCAGACCAACTGAGGCACCGAGTGAGTAGGCCAGTCAGTGGGGCTCAGCAACAGGATTCAGCGTTAGGGTTCTCCCCCACCCGCTTAACCCAAGGGGGAGACAGCAGCGGACAACAGTCCCAAGCAAGGGGGGAAGGCAGAAGCAGCGGCCCCGACTCATACCCTTTTGATACACCAGTCCTATCAGAGGCCGGGGAAGGGGGAGAGGAGTTCGCGACTGCTGCCCCCGAATGTAATTTTGATTTTGATTTTGCGAGCCGGGGGGGGGGTTTCAGGAGTGTTCCCCCACCCATCCAAGCGAGAAGAGGGGTTTTTCGTTAGCCCCCAGTGCCCCCGGCTCCTCCCTAAGAAAGAGCACACCTTCCAACAACGCCGCGGAGCCGCGGCAAGTCACTAACGAGTCTCCCTCTCCAATTACAGGACAGGAAACCAGGGGACAAAGAGAAGGTAGCAAACCCGGGGAAAGGCAGCCCGCATCGAGACCCCAGCGTGTTCGAAATAAGCCATCTTGGCTGAGAGACTTTGTCTCCTAGGGGGGGGAGTGTGTTTAAGTGTGGGCTCGAGACTTTGTCTTGTCCTAGGGGGGAGGGGTGTTGTGTTTAATGGTTTTACCTTCCACAATGTATCTGAACCAATGTAACCTTGCCTATAGCAACAATGTAACCTTCAGCTGCATCATATGAACCCTGTAAGAGGACGCGAGCTAATGACCACCAGCTGGCAGCAGCGAGCGTCCAAGCTCCCTTGGTCCAAACTCATCAAAGGCAACAGCGCGGGAAGTTTTCCCGCCATCACCTACACCTGGACAAGAAGGGCGTGACCCGCAATGACGTCACGCAGACAGTAGCCAATGGGCTACCATGGAACCACGTTCAAATGTATTACTACTGTATATAAAGAGCTATCGATCCGCCATTACCTCATGTTCCCTCTGTCCACGATGCAATAAACCTGAGTTAACCCAGCCCGAGGCTGTGTCCTGTGTCTTGGTCTGCATACACCAAACCTTGTTAGTTGCAAGGCCAGCAAGTTGGCAGTTCGAGACCTGGGTACTGCATGACGGATTGAGCGCCCGTCTCTGACCCAGCTCTCGGAGACGTGAAAGGAGCCTCATTTGGGTGTTCCTGTTTCTAACACGAAATTATTATTATTGTAGGACACATATACTTCTCTCTCCCACCCCCCCCACCCCCATTAACACCAAAATAAAAAGAAAGATTTGTAGATTCGAGTAACGATTCATTTAGATCTCCTGGAAATCTGCCATGGGCTGTCAGATTTGTGCCTTGATTTTTTAAAATACAGTTATCCTCTGTCAAATATAAATGTAAGCAAAGCATATTTCATACCGTAACAAAGAGTGCAAGTTTGGAGCTTGTATAAAAATGGTGTGTAATCTCCCTTCCTTGGAAAGGGAATTACTTGAAACTGTCCAGAATCATCCATCTGGGGAGGAAATGAAAGGTGAGGAGGAGGCTTAAGACAATAGGCAAAATATATTTATGCATGTATACTAAACCACCCGGACACACAATATTACAGCAAAAAAAAAATGTTCTAATTTATAGTTTTCGTTCCAGATAGTGCATTCTGTTCTTGCCTGCAGGCTGGAGAAAGCAATTTAGAAAATTCATGGTAAAAGGTAAAGGTCTCCCTTGCACGAAAGCTGGTCGTATCTGACTATAGGTTCATCTCTTAGAGCCCAAAAGCTAGTGCTCTCTTTGTCTGCAGATATTTCCATGGTCATGTGGCAAGCATGACTAGATGCCAGAACACACAGAACGCTGTTACCTTTCCTGCCAAAGCGGTACCTATTTATCTACTTGCTTTTTTTACCTTTGAACTGCTATGTTGGAAGGAGCTGGAACAGATGACAGGGGCTCTCCCCATCATGAAACACTCGGGTCACGAACTGTTGACCAGCCAACCTTCTGGTTGTCAAATTCAGTGTCTTAACCACTAAGCCACCGCAGCCCCAAAAGTGTTCCCTGTTTACTAATGATCTTGGTAGCACAGACAGCTGCACTCTGTAACAAGTTTGGGCACTATGTGTTCTTAATTCCCCCTCCCCCCCATTAGTCAATGGGATGCTGGCTGGACAGTTGTCAGTCAGTCAGGTAACTTGCTGACAAGCTGACAAGCCAGAGGCTGTGAGTTCAGCTGTCCCCATGTGCTTTCCAGGAGAAAGATCCATCCTGTGTAGCTTTGGGCAAGGTGCATTGGATCAGGGTACCTCAGAGGGAGGGACTAGGGGGCCTCCTCTAAGCAAAGCAATCACACTTACATATCACCCTATAGCACTCAATGCACCCTCTGGGCAGTTCACAAGTTAATTAGCATTTAATTAGCATTTTGCCCCTCCCCCCAATTTGCTGGGTACTCATCTTACCAACCTTGGAAGGATGGAAGACTGAGTCAACCTTGTGTCCTAGTCAGGATCTAACTCACAACCTTTGGGTTGCAGTACAGCAGTTTAACCACTACACCACCAGGGCTCTAAGTATTCTATTCCTAGAAAACCCTAGATAGAGTTGCCAGAATTGACTGCACTAGTCTGATTGGTGGCACTATAACTCTATAACACCATTTGATTGTTTCTACCATTCTGGATGTTTTCTCTCTGTGTGTATTTTGCATTGCTTCTCAAAGAGAAAGTTGGTTAGAGTTGTTTTATGGTAACTTCAGAAACCTTAGGGGAGGAAGAGCTCTTTATCTGAATGAGTACGGTTACACCTTAAAAAGTACTGTATATACTCTAGTATAAGTCGAGTTTTTTAGCCCCCAAAATGAGGTCCAAAAATGGGACGGCTTATACTCGGGTCAACCTAAACACTAAAAAACATACCCACACAAAAGTCTAAATTAATTAATTTTATCGTATTTTCATCTATTTTAATTATTGAAACTCATTAGCGGCAGCTGCATTTTCCACCCCTGACTAACTCAGGTCAATCTGTTTTCCAAGTTTTAAACGTCCAAATTAGGTATCTCGTAAGCTCACATTACATAACCATAACACAGGTTATTTGAAATTGTCTTGAGGGGGTTATTTTAAACTGATATCTATGATGCATTAAATTGTACCAGTTTTGTGTGTGTGCCCAGGTGAATTTGTGTATATTCCCTCTCTGTATTATCTAGAAATGTATTTACCAAGGAACAATTTCATGTCTCAAAACCAAGTGGTGCTATTTGCAAAGCAAGTGTACTCATTAGGTAAAGGTAAAGGTTTCCCTTGCTTGAAAGCCAGTCGTATCCAACTCTAGGGTTCAGTGCTCATCTTTGTTTCAAAGCCGAAGAGCCAGCACTGTCTGCTTCTGCAGACATTTCTGTGGTCATGTGGCAGGCATGACTAGACACTGGAGTGCACAGAACACTGTTTACTTTCCCACTGAAGTGGTCCCTATTTATCTACTTGCAATTTCTTGCTTTCAAACTGCTAGGTTAGCAGGAGCTGGGACAAAGACAGGAGCTCATTCCATCCTGCAGTATTCGGGAATCAAACTGTTGACCTCCTGCCTTCCAGTCAGCGTCTTAGCCACTTGAGCCACTGCTGGATCGGTATAAAGCTACAAAAAATAAATAAAGTGATTTACAAGACATCATCATGGATGTGACCATTGTTTTATATTCCATCTGGCCATAAATCAATTTTAAAAAATACAAGTTTCAAACAATGTCATGGAAGTGAGGAATTTGCAGGGCTTTAAAATTCCTTCAAAGGAATTTGTTATTTTCCCTCCACTTTACTATTTAGCACATTTTATGTTCCTACTTTTCAAAATACATTCCCCATTATCTACATGTATGACAAAAAAATATATGTACAGTGGGAAAGTAGACCTGCTCTACAAAAATGTTCTCTCTATTTCACACCTTTTGCTAACAAGACTCTTTCTGGTTACCTTTAATAAAGAGCAAAATTTAATTACTGAATGCAAAAGAATTAGAAAATATTGTGTTTTCTCACCCCAAAGGAATGACTGATGTCCAAGATATTATTAAAAACAATGACCACTGGAACAATATCCAATGCGTTGAATTCAAACACTGCTGTGTTGATTGAAACAGGATTGACAGACTGGCCATTACTGAAAAACACAGCAACTTTCCTCACATTATCACCCTGGAGAGTTCGCTTGAAGACATTCCTGCCAACAAATCTCATTGACCCTCCGAGGTCGCGTTGGCTTGCTGATCTCTGGTATGGAAGAGCTTGGAGCTCCTGAAGCAACTGACTTTTCCTGTGGAAATCCGAGAAGCGGATCAGATAGTGAGTGTCAGAGCTGTACAACACAACGGCCACCTTCGCTCCCACTGGGCAATTGCTTTCTCTGATTTTGGTCCTGTTCACAGTCTCTATGACAATCTCCTTCATACGTTGAAATAGCTGGAATGTGGTATCTTGGGAGACATCCAGGGCAAATACTAATTCAGTGGGATAGGCAGGGCATTCTGGTGATCCTAGAACAAAATGGCAAGCTATGACATATCAAAAAGCAGATTATTTATGCTGCAATAAATACCTAACCACAGCTATGTTATTATTTGACATAACTGTATTACTCAGGCAAGACCTGACTTTTAGCTTGGAGGTACATGCAGGTCTAACATTCACCTGATATTTTTAAGTGACATTCTTTGAACAAATTGTATTTTTCCTAGCATATATCACTTGCTGATGTGGTGTTGGAGGAGAGTTTTGAGAGTCCCCTGGACTGCAAAGATAACAAATAGGTTAATCTTAGAAGAAATCAACCCTGACTGCTCATTGGAAGGTCAAATAGTGAAGATGAAGCTTAAGTACTTTGGACATCAAATGAGAAGGGAGGATTCACTTGAGAAGGCCTTGATGCTGGGAAAGCTGGAGGGCAAAAGAAGAAGGGGCGTCCAAAGATGAGATGGATGGATAGTGTGGTAGACGCAGTGGGCACAGAGCTGGGCGGGCTGAGGAGGATGGTGGAGGACAGATGTGCCTGGAGAACAATTGTGCCTGGAGGACAATGGTCCATAGGGTCGCAAAGGGTTGAAATCGACTGTGCGAATGAACAACTTGCAGAACCTCTTAGAGTCAGCCTTGTGACAGCTATCTGTGTCTTCCAGCAGGCTAGTACAGTTCAGGAACTTTAGTTAAACAAGAAAGGGAACCACCATTCTAACTATGTTGCAACCAGTCTTAAACATCTGTACTAGCTATTATTGAATTGATCTCAACCTTTAAACCTCCAAGTGGCTTGGTGCTAGGTACTTGAAGGGCTCTCTTTTCCTGTATCAGGAGTGGTAATCATGTGATTTACGGTCCATATGCAGCCCAAAACCTGTTTTAATGGTTCCCTCTGCTCCTTTGAGGGGAAAGTTTTTCTCATTAATTTTTTAAATCTCCTCGGAAATGGGAGAATCACACCTAGAGGAGGGCAGAAACTTCTAAAACAAATGTGTGTGTGTGTGTGTGGGTGGGTGGGTGGGTGGGTGGGTGTTCCCCTTCTATTTTAGCATAAATCCATGTGTGTGTGTTTAAACCAGAAGGAGTGAGCAACCTGTGGACCTCCTAGTATTATTGGACTACAGTTCTCATCGGTTGTAGCCAGCCTTGCCAAAACAGAGGCATGATGGGATCTGGAATTTACCAACAGCCGAAGGCCCATAAATTTTATATGGTTTACTACAGGCTACTGTCAGTAATGCCAGATGGTACTGTGGAGACATATCATAGACTCATACCAGACAGTTTCTTGTGGCAAGTTGATATGCACAAAATGACTGCTACATGGATTTTCTGATAAAGAGAGTCAGCATCATGAAATATTTCATGGCCACATAGTGAATTGAAAAGATGAAGGCAAAACTCACAGGGTCAAAGTCCAAGGAAATTGTGATTACTATCCATCCCACTCACAGGCTTCCTGGTTTCCTCTAAGCTTATCTGCAGTCTTTGGAGCAGTTGCAAGAGAAATTCATTTTCCAAGGAACATTAAGCTGCTGCAACTTGTCCCTGTTGTAATGCACTATATTCAAGCCTAGAGTTGCCATACGTAATGGAAACCTGGGAATTTCACGGGTTGAAACTGTCCCACCTGGTTGCATTAAAAATATTGATATTTCCCACTTTTGAAACCAAGCTTGGTTTCAAAAGAAAGAATATTGTGCCTTTTTTAACCTTAGAGTAGCAATTCTATTGAATTGCCAGCAGGTGGCGTCTATGAGCAGCAGATGCAGAAAGAGCTCCGGTTGACTTTTCCCCATCTCCTGCCAACCTAACAGTTCGAAAGCAAGAAACTGGCAGGAGGGGGGGGGAGGTAAACAGCGTTCCATGCACTCCGGTGTCTAGTCATGCCTATCGCATGAACACAGCAAGGGAGGCACTCCAAGAGGGTTTTTCCCTCCTCCCCCTCCTGTCAACTCTTTCTTTCTCTCCTGGAGTTCGGGGGTGGAGGAGCCTCTTTCCCCAGCCAGCAGACTTTCTTTTCCCCCTTTCCCCAGAGTAAAGCTGGGGGGAGTGCCTTCCAGCAACATGAACGTGGCTGTGGGGCTTTCACCTGGTCGGAGGCAAAGAGTTGACAGGAACACTGGCTCTTCGGCTTTGAAACGGAGATGAGCACTGAACCCTAGAGTCGGATACGACTGGCCCATTTTTGTGAGAGGGAAATATGGCATCCCTAAAGCCTAATTTGATTTTGAGTAGAGAAGAGTAAAAGCTATTAGCCTAGTGAAGGTGAAGGTCAACTTGCTTGAAAGCCAACTCTCATATCTAACTATAGTGCTCATCTCAGTTTACAGCCAGCGAGCCAGCACTGTCTGCATTTGCAGATGTTTCCATAGACATGTGGCACACATAACTAGACATTGGAGTGTACAGAACGCTGTTACCTTCCCACTGAAGCGGTGCCTTTTATCTACTTGAAATTTCTTGCTTTCAAACTGCTAGGTTGGCAGGAGCTGGAACAGCACTTGGGCCTCAAACTGATGACCTGCCAACCTTCCAGTTGCCAAGTTCAGCATCTTAACCACTAAGCTACTGCAGTCCGTTACAATTAGGTAAAGGTAAAGGCTTCCCTTGCTCGAAAGCCAGTCATATACTACTCTAGGGTGCAGTGCTCATCTCTGTTTCAAAGCTGAAGAGCCAGTGCTGTCTGCTTCTGCAGACATTTCCATGGTCATGTGGTACACGGAACGCTGCTACCTTCCCACCGAAGTGGTCCCTATTTATCTACTTGCAATTTCTTGCTTTTGAACCTTACAAAAATCGATTCCTCATTTACTGATATGGACTGATCCAGCTCCTTGACTTTTTGAGTTGTCCAGCAGTAGAGACCCTCACAATGAGAGCCTGCTCTTCCAAATTTCCCCCATAGCACTGGTAAGAAGTAGCTCTTGTCAAGTTTGCCAGTACATAACACGGGGGCATTTAAGTAGTATTAAATTAAGTACAGTACTGTACTCACCTTTGTAGCAAGCTAAGCAAAAGAGAAAAAAATGGTATAGAATTATTATTCAGCAAATATAGGTTTCTTCTAAATAGCTCACCAAAATGAATGAGTTGCTTTTCTTTTACAGCCACTGATTGGTCTTAACCGGAGTGCAATTTTGAATGAACAAGCTATTCACAACTATACACAGCAAATGGCAATTGCATTTGGGCCTGAATAAGATTGTTTAAATATGAATGAACGGATGATCAAATGCAGCAAATTTTCCAGGAGCCTGAAGAAATAAATCTATAAGGTTTTTTGTATCTCCTGCTGCAGACATTTCCACCCCACATTGAAGAGCAGACAAGCTGAATTTAGACGCTATGACACAGTCAGCTAAGATTACATGATCTTAGATGTGACATAACAGTAATGATATATGCAACCAGGCACTGAAAACGTTACTTTTTTTGGCACACAACTCTCACAATCTCCCAAGCTTGCAATGCTGACTGGAGGATTCTATTAATATAAGAAGTAACATTTCCAAATGTGGTATGGGAAAGGGACATAATGCCTCCCAATGGATCATGTACTCTTATGTCCATGAGCTTCAGCTGATGAAAGCACCATTTCAGTTGTATTTATGCAAAACATTCACTGATCTCTACCATGATCAGGTCTCCTGGATCTAGGCTGCACTGAGTGGAATTGGAATGGTTCCTGTAGATAAACATATATCCCACACCACTGCTTTGGACTTCAGATAATGTTTTCAGGAATGGTCCTTGTACAAAAGCCAGCTTGTATTCTGCTCATAGACATCTTTCAAAAACAGCTCTCTTGATTTTCCCATTCCAAAATAAATATTTCCAAGTGCATTCACCTTCACCAGGCCAAGGAACATATGTGCTAGTTTGTACAAGTCAACTCAATAGGGGCAGGCTTCACAGCAAGTTTATTTATTATTTATTTATTTATTAAATTTGTATACCGCCTTACTCAGCACAAGTGCAACTCAAGGCGGTTTCCAACAGAAAATATGATACTGTTACAAATATCAAAAATACAATTACAATTACAACACCACATGACAATAAAGACATAATACAAAATATTATAGAGTATAATAACATCTCACATAATAATAATAATAATAATAATAATAATAATAATAATAATAATAATAATAATAATAATAATAATAATAATAATAATAATAATAATAATAATAATAATAATAATAATAATAATAATAATAATAATAATAATAATAATAATAAGAAGAAGAAGAAGAAGAAGAAGAAGAAGAAGAAGAAGAAGAAGAAGAAGAAGAAGAAGAAGAAGCAATAAACACAATAATACCAAAAGTCGTATCACAGTATAGAACAATACAATAAAGCACAGTTATACAAAACTCATATTGCAATATAGAACACTACAACAATATCAAAATACAATAACCTCTCCGTACTGGCCCCAGAAAAAAGTCCAATGGGGGCGGCAGTGCAAGTCCTGCCACTGCCGTGACCATTTGAGCCCTGAGCAAGGGGGAATGCAGGGCACAGGACACTGGCGGTGATGGAACCCCCGGTGTCCAGCTCCGCAAGAGTCCCTCTGCCCTGAGTAGGGATCACCGGGTCCAGCGGCGGATATAACGAAGGGCGGGCGAAGGGGAGGAAAGTCCTTTTGAACCCACCATGCCTGGGGATTTTTCATTATTACCCGTTATAAAAAACTACAATGTTACTTTTCTGTTAGGCTGGCCAGCCATTCTGCACCCCTGTACCTGATGTGTATAAATTTATGCCATGAAGTTTCACTTTTATGTCTAATGAAGTGAACTTGATACACGAAAGCTATTTTGTGTTGTTTACTCTCTAATAAACTATGAGATGTTGTTGTTAGGATAGAAGAGGGGTCAGCAGACTTGGCTCTCCAGGTGTTCTAGGACTTCAGTTACCAGATGCCAGTTACCAGTACACCTGCTGATCAGGGCCTCTGGGAATTGAAGTCCAAGAACATCTGGAAAGCCAAGTGTGCTGACCCCTGGGATAGAATATGGAGTGAGAGAATGATTTCCTATAGGCAAAGATGTCAGGCAGGGTCATTTTATTCCCTTATCTGCCCAATCTGTATGCAGAACATATCACATGGAAAGCTGGACTAGATAATAATAATAATGCCCTTGATGACCAATCGGAAGCTACAGCTGGTACACAACGTGGCTGCTTAGGTGGTGACGGCGTGTGGGCGTTATGCCCATGCCTCACCGCTCCTCCAGGAGCTGCACTGGTTGCCAGTGTGCCTCCAGGTGCAATTCAAGGTGCTGGTTTTGACCTTTAAAGCACTACATGGCAGTAGTACAGGATACTTAAGAGACTGTGTCACCCCAAGGTTTTCAACCCGTCCTACGAGGGCAGACCAGAGAGGCTCTGTGGTGTTCCCATTAGCTAAGGAAGTACACCTAACTGGGACCAGGAGGAGAGCCTTCTTGGTGTCTGCCCCAGCCCTTTGGAGCCTCCTACCACCTGAACTACGTCTCCAGACAGAGCTGCTCCCCTTTAAAAAAAACCATTAAAAACATGGCTATTCCAGTGGGTGTGGGGCACGAGTGACTCCACTTCCCAACCCCAATGGCTTGTTTAGCCCGCTTGGGGAGTTAGCTTGGCCTGGCTGTCCTTTTTAAGAGGGGTGGGGAGGGTTAGTGTGGTTTTATTAGATAGTTTTTATGTGCTATAATTGGTTTTAGATAGGGGTTTTCAGATGTTTTTAGTTGACGCTTTTACCTGACTTGTAAACCACTTTGGGTCACCCTGGGGTGAGCAAGACGGTATATAAATATTGTAAATAAATAAATAATTTCATGTCAGAAATTATTCTGGGTTGAAAGGATTTTTGCTGTAGAAACTCTGCTCAGGGGATGCCCAAATGAGGCTCCTTTCATGTCCCCAAGATCTTTTCCCACCGAAGTGGTCCCTGTTTATCTACTTGCTATTTCTTGCTTTTGATCTGCTCGGTTGGCAGGAGCTGGGTCAGAGACGGGTGCCAAAACTGTCATGCTGTACCCAGGTCTCAAACTGCTGACTTGCCGGCCTTCCAGCTAACAAGGCGAGCTTCTTAACCACTGAGCCACCGCATCCCCATGCTGGACTAGATCTAGATGAAGGAGTCAAAAGTGAAAGAAGAAATTTCCAAACCTGGTGGGTGGAGGGAGATCAAAACCAGTGAGGAAAAAAAGTAGAGAAAGAAAGAGCAGCAAAGTAAGGAAAATATGTGTGCATATTGGGAAATAAGGGATTACTCATCCTACCACAAAGCCGATTCATTTGTTCACAATTTTTATCTCTCCTTCATGAAATGAATTTCTGTAGCATGCAATCAGACAACAAGAAGGGTGCATGTCTGATTGCACCAGAAGGGATCATTTTGCAGGGACTTATCTTCTTTAAAGTAACTCTTCTATCTTTCCAGAAATTGCTCCAGCCAGCCCCAAAATAGTAGCCACCCTGCTAAAGCAGAAAAGTCCCGCTTGAGTACAGATCAAGGACCAGCTGGGGCACTATTACAAATACATTATGTGATTGCTGGAAATAACTCACACCAGACCACACCACAAATGGTCTATAATGCAGGTTACATGTCCATTCAATCACATATAGTTGCCATCATATAGCAATTTCCTTGTTAAACTCAGTGGGATATGCTTTCGTGTGTTCATGTACAGATCTTCATCGATATTTAATCGGCAGCAGTTACCCGTTCTTCTGCAGAGAAAAATACCTGATTGCATGTCCACGAGACCAAAGTCTTTGTAGTGATCACAATATGATAAGGATTCCCTTTATACCCCAGTACATGCCCAAACACAAGACCACTGATATTGGAATCAATACTTACAACTGTGTCCCCGAATATAAGCAATGAGCTGGCATGGCTACAGGGGAAGAAATGAAAGGGAATAGATGAATGATCAAAGAACTGATTCAGAGGATTTTTTTTTGTTTTTGCATGTTTAATATATGTACAATAGATACATACAGAAAAGGAAGCAAAACCCTTGGTTCCTTTAACACCCTGAAAAGAAGAAAAAACAATAACAGATTACCTTTGCATACATTCTCAGGAAATCATTTTCATACATAGTTGAGATTGGTTATAAGGCTGAAAGTTTTTCACTGATCTGAGAATACATTTCTCAAAGAATTGAAAAGGTGTTCAGTGCAATCACATGCAAAACATTGGGAAACCTAACAGCACAATGAATTGTGTTATTGAGCATACTTATAAGGCATACATTCTTAAACACAACACACTGTACCAGCTGAGCCTCAAATATGCAAAATGTGGCATGCCTGAAGATGTCCCTGTGAATTTGTGAATAAGCCAAATGCAAATCTAACATGTTATTGCCTTGGAATACTTCCATACATAGGGATCCCATAGCTGTCAAGTTTTGGATTTGAAAATAAGAGAAAATTCCCGGACAAAACGGGAAACTTAACAGCAATGCTTATCCTGTACAGCCTTCCAGTGGTGGCATTAGGGCATTGCAGGCTGACTGATACGGGATGCCGCCAGGAAAGAGGGTAAAATACGGGAGGTTCCCGGCCAATACGGGACACTTGACAGCTATGGGATCCTAAGGGTATCAGTCAAAATGCATTATGCCACTCCCAAAAACATTTCAACTTTAAAGGATATTTTTTTTCTAATAAGGAAAATGAAAAGATGGAAGAAGTGTAGAAAAGCAGGCAGGTAAGATTACAAACCCAAGGTTATGTTATCTGCACTCTACTGGAACATTAAGTGAATGAAGGAGTAATGGCACCATAGAATCATAGAATAACTGGGTTGGAAGGGGCCTTTTAGGCTCAATGCAGGAATCATAAATGTATTGTCTGGAAATACCTGTAGCACTCACACTGATACCTCCCTATAAACTGGAGGTGTGTTCAACAGGTACCTTTCTCCTTCAATAAATATGCAAGAAAAAGCCAGGAAGCTGCTCTCCACCCTTAAATTTATCTTCAACTATGCATAATAAAACCACATCACCATTTCAATTAGAAACATAACACAATGATTTGAAGCAACATAAATGGTAGTGTATGCACTAATTAATATCTCATGGTAAGCCTGTTATGATCACATGGGGTCTGCTAATGCATCCATAGGCAAGTCAGAGAAACTAGCAAATCTTATTGTATGAAAAAGTCTCCAGCATGACTCAATACACATAGGAAAATAATATTTGCATTTGCTATGGTGACATGAAAATGAGAAAACTGTAAAACACTGAAGCTTCGCATAATTGCATTGTGCCCCTTCCCACTGCATGATTGTTTTTTCCATTCAAATGAAGTTTCACAAAAGATCTGTCATAAAGGTTGCCAACCTTGCGTCCTGGAGGACCAAGATCCCCTGGTGTTCCTTTTAGGCCAGGAGTACCTTCAGGACCCTGAAATCAATGACATAATGACAGTTCCTTTAATGGTATTCATACCACACAATGATACCAGCAATTAGCATATAGTACAGACAATAAGTAACTGAGGTTGCTAGTGCTGACATCGTTATGTATATTGTGTGGATACTTGAAAATTAGCTTAATTCTGATTCCTTGTGGTTAGCATTTAAACACCTATACAGCTGATTCTACAGTACTGTGCAAAAGTCTTGGACCACTACCAGGTGGTTTAGGAAAACTTTAATGAGTGATTGTGGGGGCCAAACTCAGTCCCTAGACACTTAGACCCACCACAACTGGACAGAGTTGTCCTCTCCAAGTTTGGATTTCAGGTGTCTGAGTTATGACCCCCCCAAATCGCGCAACCACCTCATGGTGGCCTGAGACATTTTCACAGAACTGTATGCAGTCACATAACTGTTGTGATAAGGAGAATTCTGAAGAGATGAACAGATTTACATTCAAGATACGCAGATATAAATCCAAATCCTTCATTATATTGGAACTGTGGACTCGATTTTAAATGTGTAACTAATATTGAAACATTTTTCACAAATTCATCTGAATTTTATCTAAAAGTAGTTTGCTATTGATGGAGTATTAAAGTTTTGCTTGCCATTTGCCTACGGATCCCTTTTGGTCCAGGTTCTCCTGGAATTCCAGTGTCGCCGATGGTTCCCTAAATTAAACAGATTAAAAACAGAATTTTTTAAAAAATGATATATATGAATTGGTATATGTTTTTGGAAGATTCTCATTGTTTATCAAGAGATCTATGTCCTTTGAACCAAAGCACCCTAATAACAAAACAGTCTACTAAAATATTTAAATTTAAAACAATAGATAGATAGATAGATAGATAGATAGATAGATAGATAGATAGATAGATAGATAGATAGATAGATAGATAGATAGATAGATAGATAGATAGATAGATAGATAGATAGAGTTTTATTTCTTTACCACTTTTCTCATCCCAATGGGAGACTCAAAGCGGTTTACAAGCATTTAAAATAACAAAAGGCAAAGATACAATGTAAATAAAAATACAAGTAAATTACAGTTACAGTTACAGTAGAAATCTCCACAATATGGCAAATTCTAAATTACAGAGTACAATAAATACAATAACACCATATAAAACAATATATATAAAACAATCACAACATAATGCACAACCTCAGACAGCTTCAGGGGCCAGACGGCCATTTTGCCCTTTCTCCACCACATGGCACTTCATGGTGTGGTGGGGACCATGGAGGGGCCACATGATATGGCGCCGCGGGCTGCAGGTTGAGAATCCCTGGTCTAGCTCCTCCTAGATTCCTGTTCAGAAAGATAGCTAACACAAATATAGAAATACAGCTAACACAAGTATAGGAAGACTAAAGAAAATAGGGGAAACAATTAGGCCAGCCAGGTATGACCTAGGCAACATCCCTAAGGATGTGGAACAGATTTAATGGCTTAGACTTGATAGACAGAGTACCAGAAGAATTATGGACAGAGGCATGGGACATCATACAGGAAGCAGCAAGGAAAATCATACCAAAAGAAAGAAGCGTAAAAAAGCAATGTGGTGTTGGATGAGAGTTTTGAGAGTACCCTAGACAGCGAGGAGAACAAATAAGTCAATCCTAAAAGAAATCAGCCCTGACTGCTCATTAGAAGGTCAAATAGTAAAGATGAAACTAAAGTACTTTAGACATCAAATGAGAAGAAAGGAGTCCCTTGAGAAAGCCTTGATGCTGGGAAAGATGGCGGGCAAAAGAAGAAGGGGGTGGTAAAAATGAGATGGCTAGATCATATTGTAGATGCAATGGACACAGAGCTGAGCGGGCTGAGGAAGATGGTGGAGGACAGAGGTGCCTGGCGGGCAATGGTCCATATGGTTGCATAGGGTCGAAATCGACTGTGCGACTGAATAACAACAAAAGTATGATCAAAGGCAGACCTTTCCTACTTTCTGATTGCACTTTAAAACATAATTGGGAAAATGCTACAGGGGCCCTGTAGACATGGGCAAGTTTCTGTAAGGAATGTGCAGAAGTCCAAATGAATCCAGAAAACTCCAAAGATATCTTAAGGCTGGAGCACAGTAGTCATCTTTGCAGTAATCTACAGTACAGGATGATCTTTAATTTGGCGCATGCAGTTATTCCCAATACAAGATCTTGATGTTCTTTCTTAATCAAAAGTCAGACAAACAGCTAATATTTCACCACAAGGAAATTTTTCATCCACACTTTTGCCCATTCAGTTTCTAGACGATTAAAACACACCGGCAATGGCTGAGTGACGATATAGATTCTCTTACTGGAATTTTTGGAAGTACCTTACCTTCCATCCTATGGGTCCGGGAAATCCCATTTTCCCCTGTAACACAAATAAGATAAAAACAAGGTTTTGCCATGTTTATCTGGTGCTGTTATAAATATATATTTTCCATAAAGGCACAAAGCCTAGACACGGAAGAAGAAGTAAAGGTGCGATAAAATGATGATGATGTAAAGATTGCACTGGATTATGCTGGAAAGTGTGTCTTCTTGACTGCAATCTTAAAAGATAGCTTTAAAGCAGGGGTTCTCATGGGCCCATGGGCCGAATCCGGCCAACGGTGCCAAATAATCCAGCATGGTTGATCTGGTTCATAATCTGTAGTACATTATCTGGTCGCTGGCTAACAGATCAAGCCATACCAAATAGCAATCTGAACAATAATCTAAAAAGAAAGGGACTTGCCATTTTTCTCTCCATCAAATTACAATTCATCCAAACGTCTCTTTTATTTGTGCTTACCTGTTCTCTTGTTATACTGTGGGATCAGTCTTGTTCCCTCCCTGTTTTCTTCTTTTTACTTAGACCTTTACTGTGATCTGTCTGATACTTCACTTCATGAGCTACTTTCATCTAGCCATGAATCCTTTGCAGTGAGTTCATTTCTTTTCGGCAGAGACATCTAGGACCTGTTTTCACCACATTTCTATAGATGGTACATAGATATATTGGGGCTTCCAGTAGAATATAAGATATGAACTTTCTCCATTGTTAATTTTCTTAATCAACCTCTATTTTCTGTGATTTAGTTTCCAACCACAATTGGTGTGTCCAAGAAGCCTACAGGCCCTCATCTATTTTAGAGGTTTCAAATATCTTCTTTCCTATAATGTATAGGAAAAGAGATCTCTATATATGTGAGAAGATGACCAAACATACAGAAACCACTAAGCTGCTTTTGTTTTGAATGGCTCTATTTGTTGCCAGTCTGATGGGCACCAAGGAAGTGGGAGACACTGCTTAAGTAAGCTCACTAGTATTCATACTTTTAAAACAAACCACACAATATGTGCCTTAATTCCAACTGATAATAGCAATGGGCAGCATCTTATGTATTTATTTATTTATTTATAATTCAAATTTCTATGCCACCCAATCAGGCGAACCCGACTCAGGGCGGCTCACAACAGGATTAAAACATACATATTAAAAACAATTAAAACCCCAACATACCCACCCACGTATTAAAAACTAACCACACCAGCTAATGGAAACTAATTAATTGTCAGTTGCAATTCACAAGTGACCATGCACACAAGCAACACCCTGTTAATTATTTTCAATTATTTGGTGTATGCAAACCAAGACACAGGACACAGCCTCGGGCTGGGTTAACTCAGGTTTATTGCATCGTGGACAGAGGGAACATGAGGTAATGGCGGATCGATAGCTCTTTATATACAGTAGTGATACATTTGAACGTGATGCCATGGTAGCCCATTGGCTACTGTCTGCGTGACGTCATTGCGGGTCACGCCCTTCTTGTCCAGGTGTAGGTGGTGGCGGGAAAACTTCCCGCGCTGTTGCCTTTGATGAGTTCGGACCAAGAGAGCTTGGACGCTCGCTGCTGCCAGCTGGTGGTCATTAGCTCGCGTCCTATTACAGGGTTTATATGATACAGCTGAAGGTTACATTGTTGCTATAGGCAAGGTTACATTGGCTCAGATCCATTGTAATCCATGTGGAAGGTAAAACCATCAGAACACAACACCCCTCCCCCCTAGGACGAGACAAAGTCTCGAGCCCACACTTAAACACACTCCCCCCCCCAGGAGACAAAGTCTCTCAGCCAAGATGGCTTATTTCGAACACGCTGGGGTCTCGATGCGGGCTGCCTCTCCCCGGGTTTGCTACCTTCTCTTTGTCCCCTGGTTTCCTGTCCTGTAATTGGAGAGGGAGACTCGTTAGTGACTTGCCGCGGCTCCGCGGCGTTGTTGGGAGGTGTGCTTTTTCTTAGGGAGGAACCGGGGGCACTGGGGGCTAACGAAAAACCCCTCTTCTCGCTTGGATGGGTGGGGGAACACTCCTGAAAACCCCCCCGGCTCGCAAAATCAAAATCAAAATTACAATCGGGGGCAGCGGTCGCGAACTCCTCTCCCCCTTCCCGGGCCTCTGATAGGACTGGTGTATCAAAAGGGTATGAGTCGGGGCCGCTGCTTCTGCCTTCCCCCCTTGCTTGGGACTGTTGTCCGCTGCTGTCTCCCCCTTGGGTTAAGCGGGTGGGGGAGAACCCTAACGCTGAATCCTGTTGCTGAGCCCCACTGACTGGCCTACTCACACGGTGCCTCAGTTGGTCTGCGTGCCTCCTCCAGAGGAGGCCGGTGTTAGTCTCGACCCGGTACGACACTGGCCCCGTCTGTTCTACAACCGTCCCTGGTACCCAGGCTGGCCCTGCGCTGGAATAGTTCCTGCAGTGAACAGGGTCGCCGGCGGCGAAACCTTTCGAGACTGCCAACCCTATGTTTTTCCCTTTATCCTCGACTCTCGTCGGGTCTAGCCTGGACAGGATCGTGGTCAGATTTTGCCGCATCAAGAGCTCTGCCGGCGAGTAGCCTGACGCTAAGGGGGTCACCCTATACGCTAAGAGGAACTGGCATACTTGGTGATTCAGGTCCCCCGGGCCCATGCGCCGCAGCGCCTCCTTTGTTGTACGCACCAGCCGTTCCACTTGGCCATTCGTGGCCGGGTGAAACGGCGCGGATGTGACATGCCGAATGGCGTTTGCCTCCATGAATGCCCCGAACTCAGCGGAGGTGAAACAACTAGCGTTATCGCTGACTAAAGTGTCGGGTAAACCGAACGTGGAAAAGACTCTCCTTAGCTGGCTAATTGTCGTGGCGGAGGACGTGCTCTTTACTGGGATAACCTCCAGCCACTTGGAGAACGCATCCACCACCAGGAGAAACATGGGTCCTCGGAATGGGCCCGCGAAATCTACGTGCACTCTGGACCATGGCCCCCTTGCTGTGTCCCATTCCCTATGCGGCAGGCGGGCCGCCTCTGGTCGGGATCCCTGGCATGCCTCGCAAGTGCCGACCATGTGCTCAATGTCCGCGTCCAGCTGTGGCCACCAGAAGTAACTCCGGGCGGACCTCCGGGTCTAGGTCGAAGGCTACAGGGGGTCCCTTGAACTTTCCGAGTCCTTTCTTAAAAACGGCGGGATGCGCATCGCAAACCGCTTGTATTGGGTCCACCTCCACTGTATGCACTCCCCCTATGAACAAACCTAAGGGCTGAAACCACTGTGTCCCTAGGAGGCTACAACTTCCCCCCTTAAGGACAACTAGGGGCAGTTCCGCAGAATGTCTCTTAAACTTAACCCGAAATTTCCCGACCCCCAACACCGGAATGCTGTTTCCCTGTACGTCTCGTAGCGTGGACCTCAACGTTTTAAGTTTGGGCCGCACGTGGGGGTCGATTTTCAAGAACTCTTTCTGGGGAATTATAGAATAGGAGGACCCCGAGTCAATTTCCATCCTAATAGGGGCCCCTTGTACTAATACCTCAACGAAGTAATGGGACTGTCCCGCGGACACGCTGAACACTGGGGCGTCGTCCTCGCTGTCGTCCGAGACGCGGCCCACGCCATCCTG
Organism: Bradypodion pumilum; assembly: GCA_035047305.1. Classification (NCBI taxonomy): domain Eukaryota; kingdom Metazoa; phylum Chordata; class Lepidosauria; order Squamata; family Chamaeleonidae; genus Bradypodion; species Bradypodion pumilum. The sequence continues at coordinate 57,279,690 of JAWDJD010000006.1, read as the reverse complement.
CTTCCTCGTGGTCTGGGCGCCATCTTTGGGCCTCGCTGGACGGTCCGGCCTGGCCGAACGGTCTTGTGACTGCCTCCGGCCCTCCTTCCGTTTTCTGCATGCCTTGGCGATGTGCCCCCGACGGCCGCAGGTGTAACACTCGGCCTTCCTGAACGGGCATCTCGCGCGCTCATGGGCCGCTCCGCAACCCTCGCAGCGTCGACCACCCTTTCGGACCTTCTGGACCTCCTCGCCGTCGCTGCCTTCCGTAGACGACTTTGAGGCCCGTCGAGTTGCGTGCACCGACTGTCCGGACTTCCCGTGCGCCGAATTTGCCGCCTTGCCAGCTCTAGGACGCCACTCACGCCACTGGTGCATCTCGTCCACTCCAGCATTCGTGGACTCTGCGGCTTCCGCGGCCTCTACGACCTCTGCCAGCATGGGTGGCGGCTCCTTGTTCATCAAGCTGCGCTGCACCTCCTTGTCTTTCAGGCCACACAGCACGCCGTCCCTGAGGGCCATCTCTAGGATGTTGTCCCATTTGCAGGGGGCGGCGGCTATCCTCATGGCGGCCACGAATGTCTCAACCGACTCGTCCGGCGCTTGGACTCGCCTCCAAAATGCGCTCCGAGCGGGAAACATTGCCCTCGAGGGACTGAAGCGCTCTCGCAGCAGCTTCATGATGTCGTCCGCCTTAAATTCGTTCACCTTCTTCGGAGCGATGATGCTCACCAGCGTCCGCTTGGTTTCCATCCCGAGCATTCTGGTGAGGATGGCCCTCTTCCTCTCCTCGTCGTCTCCTTTGACTTTGAGTTCCACCAGTGCCGCCTGGAAGTCCATCTCAAGCAGCTCCCAGTCTTGCGGTTTGGTGATGTTGAACCCGCTCTGTGCCCTGGCTGTTCCGTGGGGATCCATCATCCCACCTTCGTCGCCAATTTGGTGTATGCAAACCAAGACACAGGACACAGCCTCGGGCTGGGTTAACTCAGGTTTATTGCATCGTGGACAGAGGGAACATGAGGTAATGGCGGATCGATAGCTCTTTATATACAGTAGTGATACATTTGAACGTGATGCCATGGTAGCCCATTGGCTACTGTCTGCGTGACGTCATTGCGGGTCACGCCCTTCTTGTCCAGGTGTAGGTGGTGGCGGGAAAACTTCCCGCGCTGTTGCCTTTGATGAGTTCGGACCAAGAGAGCTTGGACGCTCGCTGCTGCCAGCTGGTGGTCATTAGCTCGCGTCCTATTACAGGGTTTATATGATACAGCTGAAGGTTACATTGTTGCTATAGGCAAGGTTACATTGGCTCAGATCCATTGTAATCCATGTGGAAGGTAAAACCATCAGAACACAACAAATTAGTTATCACAGTTTCTGCATTTTTGTTGTGTTTGTGTAAAAAAGCAACAGGGCTGCAGTAAGTGTTTGCTTAGAAACTTGGGTTTGTGTTTAAGATTATTTTAAAAACCTACCTTTACTCCTTTATATCCTGGCCTGCCAAAGCCAATGGCACCATCATCTCCCTAAATTCAAATTTTATTTACATTAGCATGTTATTTTCATAGCATATATTTCTCAATGCTTCCATTTTGCAACCATACCTGAACTAAAAATGGATCTTGGGAAACCTATTTCATTAGTTTAAAAAAAGAGATTACTCATCTTCATTTCCTGCATGTTTTGATTCCCCCCTCCCAAAAAAAAATTTAGAATAAGATTTTCCTTTAGATTAATTTTGACACCTGAATAGAAGTAAGATTTATTATGGTGAAGATTCAGCACTAGATAATTAACACAATATAAAAATAGAGATGGATAATATACCTTACAATATACATAATGTAAAAAAAATTCCATTGCTGTTAGCCAGGATGTTGACAAAGAATTATCACAGGCTGTTGAGCTCCCAATAAAATCTGGCTGCTTTATTAGTAATTTGGAAGAGAAGAAACATAGAGTATGTGGAGAATAGGTAGAAGAAAATCACAATGAAAGGCACAGTAAAAGGAGCAAAATAGCAGGCCAAGAAAGACAGTTTATCTATCTCCATTTTCATTGGGACATGTGCATTCTTAGTAAGTTATCCTACAATAGTTCCTTCCAGGAACATAGAAGGCAAAACATTACATCAGGCTAATGCAAAAACTTCTGTAGTCTTGGGAAATGATAACTTAGCAAGGTAGCCAAAAAGCAGAAGTGTCTCGAGGCTTAGCTAACAATATTTAGTGGCAAAGCTTATGTGCTGTTGTAATTCTGGTTCCAGAGATTTTATTTAATAAGTGATTTAGCTTTTGAGTATCCAGGAGCTAATAAACTGCTGGAAGAAAATCCCAGACCCTATAATTTTCCAACTGCAGTGAAGAAAAATGAGCAGGATCAAAACTGGAATACATAAATACAGACCCTGATTCCCCATGGGCCAGGTAGTCCCTTCTCCCCTTTTACTCCAGGATCACCAGGCTCTCCCTGTTAAATTAATATAACATTAATATTAACATCCTAAGCAATAGCCATCTCCTCAATAATGCTATGTAAATAACAATAGATTGTGTTAAGGTTAAAACTAAGGACATCATAAGAAATCAAACCCACAGCACAAAACCCAAAAAGTCTAACTGCAAAAAGGGAAAGTATCATTTACGTCTCTTCATATTTGAACGAACATGAGACCTTACATATCCCCCCTTCCAAATTGCTCTCTCCCCAGCAATAGCATATAGTATTATATCACAAAGATAAATATTCTCCTAGGACAGTGGGGGCGAACCTGTGGCATGCATGCCAGAGGTGGCACTCAGAGCCCTCTCTGTGGGCATGTGTGTTGTCCCAGCCCAGAGTTCGCCCTGCCCCTCTGCCCACCAGCCCAATGTGAGCGCTTCCTCCCTCTCCCCAGCACATAGTTCACCCTGCCGTGTTGTCACTTTGTGATAAATAAGTGGGTTTTGGGTTGCAGTTTGATCACTCAGTCTCTAAAAACTTCACCATCACTGTCCTAGGAGCATTTTTCAGGTGGAGCAATAATTCGGGTTTACCCCATTTCCAGCACATTCAATTCCAATTCATAAATTTGTTCCATTGCATCCCCACATTAATCCATACATTTCCCTTTTAAAATGTCTGCATAGGTGTATCTCTCAAAGGACACATTTAAAAACATATTTCATACTAAGATAAACAAGTTTGGGATCACTGGAATATCTTTATTTCACTTCACTTTTTAAAATGTTATTGAACTACATCACAGAATTTGGATAACAGCAGAATCCAAATTCATGTGCACATGAAGCTGGGAAGTTCTGACCAAGAGTTCTAGATTTGCCTGGATACATTAAAGATAACAATGTCCTTCTCCAATACAGAGTTATAGCTGTTTTGGAATTAAAAAAACAGATACATTTGATTCAGCATTTGGATCATGCATGTAGCAAAAAACCCTTCAAATTCACCCACAGTAAAAGAGGGTCAAATCCCAAGTATTTTGATGGTGGAGTTGCCCACTATATCTGTAGTCTGAAGCATAATAAATCTCAAACCCATTTTTTTCTTATACGTATCTGAACTTCAGGTGAGTCATGTGGACATCGCCTGATTTTGTTAAAGCAAACAAAAATGAAGGTAAGGTTTTAAAAATACACCTGATTCCCTCGGATGCCCCATCTTCCAGGAATGCCTTTTGGACCTGCCACTCCTGGGTGACCCTGAAAAAAAACAAGAAAAAAATGAAAAGCTAGATAATATATGTGCAAACTGGAGTTTTATTAGATGAAACATTATTTTATACAAAACTTCTCTTATGGCACAACTACACTGCAGGAGAAATGCAAATAGATCCAATGTGAAGTTGCTCCCTGGAAATCAGGTTAATTTGCTTTAGCCAATCTCATAGGAGTTAGCAAAGAATGGGAGGAAACTGGCACTAAAAAGCCTTTTTTGCAGCCTGTTAAAGTAACCCTGCTACCTTAACAAGCTGAAAACAATGATCATTGATAACATCATCTCTATGCCAATTCCATTCTCTTTCTTTCCCCTCCAGCTCCTTTGGTGACCGGCTGCCCCTGTGCTAGATTAAGGTAAAGGTGTTGCTCTTGCTCAAAAGCCAGTCGTATCCGACTCTAGGGTTCTCTGCTCATCTTCGTTTATAGCCAAAGAGCCAGTGCTGTCTGCATTTGCAGACATTTCCGTAGTCATGTGACAGGCATGACTGTACACCAGAGTACATGGAACACTGTTATCTTTCCCACCAAAGAGGTACCTATTTATCTATTTGCAATTCCTCACTTTAAAACTGCTAGGTTGGCATGAGCTGGGACAGGGATGGGAGCTCACTTCATTGTGCAGCACTCAGGTCTCAGACTGCTGTCCTACCAACCTTCCAGTTTAGTGTTTGAACCACTAAGCCACCGCAGTCCCCCAAGTGCTAGATTAGCAAGTCTTTAAAAGAAAACAGAAACAAAACAGAGAAGAGAAGCAAAGAGAAAAAGGCAAGCAGTTCAAAACATCAGCTTTGGATAAGAGAGGATTCAAATGGCAGCCATTTCCCCACTGCCCTGCCTCTATCACTTGTGCTGTAGCCAGGTGGAATGGATTCGAATATAAGGGGTACAAACCCTTCTGGATTGTCTCAAGCAATGCCACCACCTGACTGTTGAGAATGCATTAAATTCCAAAAGAGTAGAAACACAGAGAGAAAAACCTGTGGATTGGGCAGGGGGAGTCTGTTATGTTCTGTAAAGCTGTGCCTTTAACAATGTACCTTTGCCATGTGTTATCAATGTAACCTTTCTGTGTGCAACATTATAACCATCAGCTGTATCAATGTAAACCTAATAAGGGGACGCGAGCTAGTGACCACCAGAGGGCAGTAGCGAGCGTCCAGCTCTCATGGATCATATTCACCTGGTTCAGCAGCGCGGGAAGATTCCCCGCCACCTCTTCACCTGGTCAAGAAGGGCGTGACCTCCTACGACGTCACGCAGGCAGCAACCAATAGTCTGTCAACGAGCCACATTCAAATGTATAGCCAGCTGTATATATTGAGCCACTCATCCGCCATTACCACATGTTCCTCCGGATCATCATGCAATAAACCTGTGTTAAGCCAACCCTTCGGCTGTTTCATTGTCTTTGGTCCCTTACACTAAATTGGCGACGAAGGTGGGATATGGCAGCCCACGGGACCAAGACATGCGCCGGTTTCGAAATCAGGAAACCGGGCGACTGGGAGATCTTCGAGATGGACTTCCAGGCAGCACTGATCGAGTCCGAAGTCACGGAAGAGGCAAAGAAAAGGGCCATCTTCACCAGAATGCTCGGACAAGAAACCAAAAGGACCTTGGTGGACCTGATTGCACCGAGGAGGGTGAGCGAATTCAAGGCCAAGGAACTCATGCAGATGCTGCGTGAGCACGTCCGGCCCGCCACAGCGATGTTTCCTGCTCGGAGTGCGTTCTGGAGGCGAGTCCAAGCGCCCGGGGAGACGGTCGCCGCATTCGTGGTGGCCCTGCGGCTGGCGGCCGGCCCGTGCAAATGGGAGAATGCCGAAATCACCCTCCGAGACTGTGTGCTGTGCGGCCTGAACGACGCCGAGACCCAGCGCACATTAATGAACCAAGAGCCGCCTCCCACGTTGCAGGAGGTCGTCAGAGCGGCCCAGGCCGCAGAAGCTACAAAGGCCGGGGTCCAAGAACTCCAGGACTGGCGGCCGAAGACGAGCAAGGCAGAGGCTCCGGTACAGGCGGCCCGGCGAACTTCGAGGTCATCCACAGAGAGCAGCGACGACGAGGACGTCCGGAGGGTCCGGAAGGAGAACCGGCGATGCGACGGCTGTGGAGCGGCCCACGACCGCGTAAAGTGCCCCTTCCGGAAGGCCGAGTGCCACAACTGCGGCCGCCGCGGGCACATCGCCAAGGTGTGCAGGAAGAAGCGCGAGACCCGGAGGAGCTCCGCAGACCGTTCCGCGGGACAAGACCGCCCAACGAGACCCAAGGACGGCGCCCAGGCCACGCGGAAGCAGGACGGTGTGGGCCGCATCTCCGACGGCAGCGAGGACGACGCCCCAGTGTTCAGCGTGTCTACAGGACACCCCCGCTACTTTGTTGAGGTACTAGTCCAAGGGGTTCCCATTAGGATGGAAATTGACTCGGGGTCCTCATATTCAATCATTTCCCAGAGGGAGTTTTTGGGAATTGCCCCCCACAAGCGACCCAAGCTCAAAGCATTGAGGTCCACACTACGGGACGTGCAAGGGAACAGTATTCCAGTGTTGGGGGTTGGAGAATTTCAGGTCAAATTCAAGGAGCACGCCGCGTCCCTTCCCCTAGTCGTGCTCAAGGGAGGAGATTGCAGCCTCCTCGGAACTCAATGGTTCCAGCCCCTGGGTTTGTTTATTGGGGGGGTGCACGCTGTTGGGATGCACGCCGTTGGGACTGATCCAATTCAGGAGGTGTGGGAGGCGCACCCCGAAGTCTTCAAAAAAGGACTGGGGAAATTCAAGGGGCCCCCAGTGACTTTCGACCTGGACCCGGAGGTCCGCCCAATTCGCCTTAAACCACGCAGGGTGCCGTTCGCACTCAAGGACAAGATAGAGGCGGAACTGGACAAATTGGTGGGTCAGGGAATCCTTGTGCCTGTTGATTCTGCGGAGTGGGAAATTCCAATTGTAACCGCACTAAAAGCCAATGGGGAGGTCCGCATATGCGCCGACTACAAGTGCACCATCAACAAGGCGATCCGCCCGAATGCATATCCGGTGCCGGTAGTCAGCCATCTGCTGGCCAGGTTACACGGGGGGAAGTGTTTCGCTAAGCTCGACTTAGCACAGGCCTACCAGCAGCTTCCGGTGTCCCCTGCCGCAGCTGCTGCGCAGACCATAGTCACCCATAAGGGGGCGTTCCAGGTGACGCGCCTCCAATTCGGCGTGAATTCGGCGCCAGGAATTTTCCAGTCACTCGTGGAACGCCTCCTGAAGGGACTGGAGGGGGTGTTGCCTTATTTTGATGACGTGTTAATAACGGGGGGAGTCGGGCTGAATTGGCCAAGAGGTTGGGGAAGGTCCTGACAATATTCGAAAAGGCGGGGCTGAGGTTGCGGAAGGACAAATGCGTCTTCTTCGCAACCGAGGTTGAGTTCCTAGGGTTTTGTGTGACTCCTGAGGGAATAAAACCATCCAAGTCCAAGGTGGCAGCCATTAAGAAAGCCCACCGCCCCACCTCCAAGCCCGAGTTGCAGTCGTTCCTAGGGCTGCTCAACTTTTACCACTCCTTCCTCCCCCGAAAGGCAGCGGTGGCTGAGCCGCTACACAAACTGCTAAAGAAAGACCAGGCATTGAAGTGGGGCGATGACCAAGAAAGGGCATTTAGCGAGCTAAAAAGCCTCCTGGCGTCCGACGCCATACTGACCCACTTCAACCCCAAACGCCCAGTAGTTCTGACCTGTGATGCATCTCCAGTGGGGGTGGGGGCGGTGCTGTGCCACGTGTTGGAAAACGGAAGGGAGGCCCCGATAGCATTTTACTCCAGGTCCCTGTCCCAAGCGGAGAGAAACTACGCACAGACAGACAGGGAGGCACTAGCAATAGTCGCGGGGACGAAAAAATTTCACAATTTTCTGTATGGCCGCCCCTTCACCATTGTGACGGACCACAAGCCCCTGCTAGGCATCTTTACCGCAGATAAGCCCACCCCTCAGATCCTGTCCCCGAGGATGCTCAGGTGGGCCATTTTTCTCAACGCGTATCAGCACGCGTTGGTCTACCGGCCCGGGAAAGAGATCAGCCATGCGGACGCTCTATCTAGGTCTCCCCTTCCCCTAAAGCCCAGCCAGGTGAGCAAGGGGGAGCGGGACCATCAGGTTCTCATGATAGAGGTGCTGGATTCGCCCCCCGTAGTGCCCGCCGACATTGCCAAATCGACAGAGAAGGACAAGACGTTAGCGGCAGTTAGCTCCTGGGTGCAGAAAGGGTGGCCGGCGTCCTCCCCAGCGGAGGAGTTCGCTCCATTTTTCAGAAAAAAGCTAGAACTGTCCCTAGAGAGGGGGTGCCTCTTGTGGGGGCAGCGGGTGGTGATTCCCACTTCCCTTCGGCCGCGGGTGCTCAAACTGCTGCATGTCAGCCACCCCGGCATCGTGCGTTCCAAGGCGCTGGCCCGGAGTTACTTCTGGTGGCCCCAGCTGGACGCCGACATCGAGCACATGGTCGGCACTTGTGAAAGTTGCCAATGCTCCAGACCAGAGGAGGCCCGCCTTCCCCACAGGGAATGGGACGCGGCTAAGGGGCCGTGGTCCCGGGTGCACGTTGATTTCGCGGGCCCGTTCAGAGGCACCCTGTTCCTTCTTGTAGTGGACGCCTTCTCCAAGTGGTTGGAGGTTATCCCAGTCACGAGCACCTCCTTGGCATTTGCGGAGGCTCTTTTCCACGTTCGGCATACCCGACACATTAATTAGCGACAACGCTAGTTGTTTCACGTCCTCCGAGTTTAGGGCATTCATGGAGATTAACGCCGTTCGGCATATCACCTCCGCCCCATTTCACCCAGCCACCAACGGCCAAGTAGAGCGCCTCGTCCGCACCATGAAGGACGCATTGCGGCGCATGGGCCCAGGGGATCTGAACCTCCAAGTGTGTCAGTTTCTGCTAGGGTACAGGGTGACCCCGTTGGCGTCAGGATACTCCCCCGCAGAGCTCTTAATGCGCAGGAAACTGACCACCATCCTTACTAGGCTAGACCCCACGAGGGTAGAGGACAAAGGAAGGAACATCGGACTGGAGGCCACAAAGAGTTTCAGTGTAGGCGCCCCCGTGCACTGCAGGAATTACGCCAGCACGGGCCCAGCCTGGGTGCCGGGCGTAGTCGTGGAACAAACCGGCCCCGTGTCGTACCGCGTGGAAACCAATACGGGACTCTTGTGGAGGCGGCACGCGGACCAGCTCCGACGCAGGGTCCCCGATGAGCAGGGCGCAGACCGAGCAGGGACGGAGTCAGCGTTAGGGTTCTCCCCCACCCGTTTAGCCCAAGGGGGAGGGAAGGGAGACCGCGGGCCCCCACCAAGGGGGGAGGAGGATGTCCTCATAGATACCCTGGGGGATCTTTCCGAGGAGGAGGAACCCGACCCCATACATATCTCGCGGAAGGTCCCCACAAATGCGGGTACCCCCACCAAGTTAGATTTTGATTTTCAGAACCGGGGGGGGGGTTTCGGAGTGGTCCCCCACCCGTCCAAGCGAGAAGAGGGGTTTTTCGTTAGCCCCAACGGCCCCCGGTCTGCCCACAATGGAGTTTTTCCCTTCCCCTAAGGCCGCCAGACAGCGGCAAGCCACTAACAAGTCTCCCTCTCCCATTTCAGGACAAGGGACCAGGGAACAAAGAAGCAATAACGCCCCCGGGGGGGCAGCCCTCTTCATGGCCCAAACGCACATGCAACAAGCCATCTTGGCTGAGAGACTTCGTCTCATCCTAGGGGGGAGGGATGTTATGTTCTGTAAAGCTGTGCCTTTAACAATGTACCTTTGCCATGTGTTATCAATGTAACCTTTCTGTGTGCAACATTATAACCATCAGCTGTATCAATGTAAACCTAATAAGGGGACGCGAGCTAGTGACCACCAGAGGGCAGTAGCGAGCGTCCAGCTCTCATGGATCATATTCACCTGGTTCAGCAGCGCGGGAAGATTCCCCGCCACCTCTTTACCTGGTCAAGAAGGGCGTGACCTCCTACGACGTCACGCAGGCAGCAACCAATAGTCTGTCAACGAGCCACATTCAAATGTATAGCCAGCTGTATATATTGAGCCACTCATCCGCCATTACCACATGTTCCTCCGGATCATCATGCAATAAACCTGTGTTAAGCCAACCCTTCGGCTGTTTCATTGTCTTTGGTCCCTTACACTAAAGAGTCTGAATTGAGTTACATTGATTTATATGTTGTGGAATCATATTATATTCATCAATGTAATTATTATGTGCTATGGACTGGGGTGGCGGAAGTGGTTAAGATGCTGAACTTGACGACTGGAAGGTCCTCACAAGAAATCAAAGCAGACATACTGTACCAAAACAATAATACAGTGGTACCTTGCTTAAAGAGCATAATGCATTCCATGGGATTGCTCTTTAAGCGAAACACTTGGTAAAAGCACCATTTTAAGTGACCGATTGTGACTTCTGCCAGGGCACTGAGAACCCCGATTTAGTTGTTAAGCAAGTTTTTGGTTGTTTTAGTTGTTAAGCGAGGCGACCATTCAGAGAAAATCCTGCTCTTTAAGCGAGTTAGTCTCTAAGCGGGGCACTCTTTATATGAGGCTTTACTGTATGCTTACTGACATCATTCTGTCATTTTTGAGGTTGTATCCCATTACTGCTCTTCTCACTCTTTTATTGACAATTATGGCTACTCCATGTCTTCTAAAGTTTTCTTGTCCACAGTAGTAGATGTGATGGTTTCCAGAGCTGAATTCGCCCATCCCTGTCCATTTGAGCTCACTGATTCCCAAGATGTCAATGCTTATTCTTTCCATCTCATTTTTTACCACTTCCAGTTTACCTTGGTTCATTGATCTCACATTCCATGTCCCTATACAGTATTGCTCCTTACAACATTGCATTTCCCCTCCCCCTTTCCTGTCCATCCCCTTTCTCCCCTCTGAGGTGTTAAGCATCCTGTATCACCTAGCCTGCCCTTTTGTTTTGCCTTTTGTTTTGGTCCATAGGGTTCTCTTGGCAAGCTTTGTGGCGTGGTTTGCCGGTTTCTACGCCATTTTTTTCCTCGCATCATACATCATATCACAGTTTTAAAAGTTTAGAACAGTTTACACTACATATTGTCATGCATAATTATCACACTCTAAAACACAGTCTCTATGTTACTTGCTATATTAAGTCAGTATGAAGTCTCTATGTCAGTCTCTATATTAATTCAGCTACATTTTTCACATCAGCTACTTATCCTTGTGTCCTCACTCCCCAAGTGGGGTTGTTGTCTCTGGGTCCCTTGCTCCAGGGGCATCGCAGTGGCGGGCAGTGGATGTTTTCCCTGTGTCTCAGCTGTTCCTCTTCCTCTGCCTCTGGCTGCAGTGGTGGATGGTGACCTTCTCCCTCCCAGGCCTCTGGATGGTTTCTGGGCAATTGGGGCCTGGTCTTTCTCTGCCTCTTTCTTCCTTGCACCCAGGTTTTAGGATGGGGTGGAAGGGAGGGGCCGATTCTTCACTCACCTCCCTCCAAGGCTTCTGGATGGTTTCTGGGCAGTTGGGCCTGGTCTTTCTCTGCCTCTTTCTTCCTTGCACCCAGGTTTCAGGATGGGGTGGAAGGGAGGGGCCGATTCTTCACTCACCTCCCTCCAAGGCTTCTGGATGGTTTCTGGGCAGTTGGGGCCTGGTCTTTCTCTGCCTCTTTCTTCCTTGCACCCAGGTTTTAGGATGGGGTGGAAGGGAGGGGCCGATTCTTCACTCACCTCCCTCCAAGGCTTCTGGATGGTTTCTGGGCAGTTGGGCCTGGTCTTTCTCTGCCTCTTTCTTCCTTGCACCCAGGTTTCAGGATGGGGTGGAAGGGAGGGGCCGATTCTTCACTCACCTCCCTCCAAGGCTTCTGGATGGTTTCTGGGCAGTTGGGCCTGGTCTTTCTCTGCCTCTTTCTTCCTTGCACCCAGGTTTTAGGATGGGGTGGGAGGGAGGGGCCGATTCTTCACTCACCTCCCTCCAAGGCTTCTGGATGGTTTCTGGGCAGTTGGGCCTGGTCTTTCTCTGCCTCTTTCTTCCTTGCACCCAGGTTTCAGGATGGGGTGGAAGGGAGGGGCCGATTCTTCACTCACCTCCCTCCAAGGCTTCTGGATGGTTTCTGGGCAGCTGGGCCTGGTCTTTCTCTGCCTCTTTCTTCCTTGCACCCAGGTTTTAGGATGGGGTGGAAGGGAGGGGCCGATTCTTCACTCACCTCCCTCCAAGGCTTCTGGATGGTTTCTGGGCAGCTGATTTGGAAAACAAAACAGTGGCCACAGGACTGGAAAAGATCAGTATATGTTCCAATCCCAAAAAAGGGCAATGCCAAAGAATGTTCAAACTATCGAACAATCGCGCTCATCCCACACGCCAGCAAGGTGATGCTCAAGATAATACAGGATAGACTTCAGCAGCATGTGGAAAGAGAATTACCAGAGGTGCAGGCTGGTTTCAGAAGAGGCAGGGGGACTAGAGACCACATTGCCAACATACGTTGGATCATGGAGAAAACAAAGGAATACCAGAAACAAGTTTATTTTTGCTTTATTGACTACACTAAGGCATTTGATTGTGTGGATCACAACAAGATGTGGCAAGTGATTAAAGAGCTGGGAATACCAGAACACCTCATATGCCTCCTGAGAAATCTGTACATGAACCAAGAAGCAACAGTTAGGACAGAACACGGAATGACCGAGTGGTTTGGAATAGGAAAAGGAGTAAGACAAGGCTGCATTTTGTCACCCTGCTTATTCAACTTATACACAGAGCACATAATGCGCAATGCAGGGATGGAGGAATCACAATATGGGATCAAAATTGCTGGGAGAAACATCAACAATCTGAGATATGCAGACGACACCACCCTAATGGCAGAAAGTGAGGAAGACCTAAAGAATCTCTTGATCGGTTTGAAGGAAGAGAGTGCAAAAGCTGGCTTGAGACTCAATATCAAGAAAACCAAGATAATGGCAACAGGCCCGATCAGTTCCTGGAAAATAGACGGGGAAGAAGTAGAAGCAGTGACAGATTTCACTTTCTTAGGATCTAAGATCACTGCAGATGGAGATTGCAGCCATGAAATAAAGAGGCGGCTGATTCTAGGGAGACAAGCCATGAGAAACCTGGGGAACATAGTGAAAAGCAGAGACATCACCTTGAAAACAAAAATTAGAATAGTCAAAGCAATGGTATTCCCAGTGGTAATGTACGGATGTGAGAGCTGGACAATTAGGAAAGCTGAACGCAGAAGAATAGATGCCTTTGAAATGTGGTGTTGGAGGAGAGTTTTGAGGGTACCTTGGACAGCGAGGAGAACAAATAGGTCAATCTTAGAAGAAATCAACACTGACTGCTCATTGGAAGGTCAAATAGTAAAGATGAGGCTAAAGTACTTTGGGCATCAAATGAGAAGGGAGGATTCACTTGAGAAGGCCGTGATGTTGGGAAAGGTGGAGGGCAAAAGAAGAAGGGGGAGGCCAAGGATGAGATGGATAGATGGTATTGTAGACACAATGGGCACAAAACTGGGAGGACTGAGGGGGATGGTGGAGGACAGAGGCGCCTGGAGAACGATGGTCCATAGGGTCGCAAAGGGTCGGAATCGACTGTGCGACTGAACAACAACAACTTACTGTATGCTGCCCTTCTCTACAAGGTCTTCTTCCAACAAAGGAACAGAAGACTTCACAGCATTTAAAGGGCAACTCACCCAACTTCTAAACAGCATGACTCCCAAGAGACAAGCAGCACCAAGCGAAGCAGCACCCATACATCACTCTTACTGAGACATCTCCTAAAGGTAAACCCAGCAGACATCTATACAGATCCTGACTCCGAATCTGACATGGAATCTGATGTAGATGCAGACCTGAACACCACCTCTTCAGATAAGAACAAAGAAACCATCAGAATACACCAACCTACCACCAGACACCCTAATTCCATTTATCCAATGGTGGTGGCAGCCAACTCCACAGACCTAAGGCCTGGAGCTATTTTTGCAAGAGACCCGAAGTTTGACAAGTTCACTGCCCTTCTACTGGCTGAACGCCAGATATCACCAACATGCCGCCTTCCAAATCTGACACCACAGGGCACAACCCAAGCCCCACCAGCCAACTCAGACAAACCACAGGAACAGAGATGTGATATAGACCCCCACGATGGGAAGGAATCCCAGCCTAACAATATATCTAGAACAGACACACCCGCTGAGGCAACAAGGCCCGATAGCCATCCAAGTGAAGAGGAATGGACAGAGAGTACCATCAATTCTGACATGCCGCAAGGCTCAGCCCAGGGAACTACAAGGGAACCGGCACAGACTGAGTGTGTCCCTATCTCAGCTGCCACACAGCTACCCACCAACTGACAGCCCGTCAACCAGCATAGGATGGCGCTGCCACAGGAAAGCAGACACCCTAAATCTCCTCTCTCAATTTGACATCATACTAGTACAAGAAACCTGGGCAAGGGCAGACATCTCTCTAAATGGATACCACTCACACACAACAGAGGCATCTGCAGGAAGTGGACGTCCTAAGGGCAGTCTGGGACTACTAATCTCCAACTCTCTTCGTGCAACCACCACACCACTTAGCCCTCTCAACCAATTGGTGATGGTTGCCAAGATCGAACTAAAAGCCATCACACTATTGAAAATAAACGTATACCTACCTCCTCAGTGCAGGAAATCTGAAAGCAATATTATCTGAACCAAACTATATCCTTGAGCTAATGCTGGCACATCCAAAAGCATCTATGATATGCCAGAATGGGGCAAGATGACAGGGCACTATTTGTATGTTGCCACCTTCCCCCACCCGACCTGGTGATAAACTGTCTCTGGACAATGCCAAAACACCCATGGCTTAAGGTGATATTCCATCACTGGATGAAACGTAGGAGGTTGGCCCTTTGAGAGTTACTTTTAAAAATACAGCTACAGTTCCAAGGCTTCCCAAAAAAGTTTGTTGTCATTATAATTTCATTTTTTAAAAGAAAAGGAAAGATCTTCTTTCCTCTTTCTTAAAGATAGATGTCTTTTAGTTACATTTTAAAAGATCTGAATATATCTCCTTTAGCAGCATAAGACATAGTACAAAGAAGCACTTAGACCATATAATTTTCATCTCCCACCATTTAGTGAAATTCTGCAATTGCCAGTCCCAAGCCTGGATGAGAAGGGAAGAGGGTTGGGCATCCAATTAGCACCCCAGCCCTTTAAAACTTAATTGCTGATGAAACGAGTAGCCTCTTGCCCAATATGCTGTAGTGGTGGAAACCAGCACTACACCACATGAGAAGGTACTACTACTACTACTACTACTACTACTACTACTACTACTACTACTACTACTACTACTACTACTACTCCCTTTTGACTCTGCATGTGCTCTTAAGCAGAGCTGCTGCTGAGGAGAGCCAAACAAAGGAAGTGAGCACTGGTAAGTTTTGCAGTTGGAGTAGAGCTGCTTTAGAGGCCTCCACTAGTTTAAATTGACAATTTAAACTGCTGAGAGCCACCTCTGTTCAAACAGAGGAAGCAGTTTGAAGCTTCCAAAAGCAGGGGGCAGAGCCACACCAGGCCCTTCCCTGAACTGTGACTCATAGGGGCGGAAGCACACTAGCCTTTAAAAGCTCTGAGCTCTTTCAGGGTCAACCCTTTTGACTCTGCATGTGCTCTTAAGCAGAGCTGCTGCTGAGGAGAGCCAAACAAAGGAAGTGAGCACTGGTAAGTTTTGCAGTTGGAGTAGAGCTGCTTTAGAGGCCTCCACTAGTTTAAATTGATAATTTAAACTGCTGAGAGCCACCTCTGTTCAAACAGAGGAAGCAGTTTGAAGCTTCCAGAAGCAGGGGGCAGAGCCACACCAGGCCCTTCCCTGAACTGTGACTCATAGGGGCGGAACCACACTAGCCTTTAAAAGCTCTGAGCTCTTTCAGGGTCAACCCTTTTGACTCTGCATGTGCTCTTAAGCAGAGCTGCTGCTGAGGAGAGCCAAACAAAGGAAGTGAGCACTGGTAAGTTTTGCAGTTGGAGTAGAGCTGCTTTAGAGGCCTCCACTAGTTTAAATTGATAATTTAAACAGCTGAGAGCCACCTCTGTTCAAACAGAGGAAGCAGTTTGAAGCTTCCAGAAGCAGGGGGCAGAGCCACACCAGGCCCTTCCCTGAACTGTGACTCATAGGGGCGGAACCACACTAGCCTTTAAAAGCTCTGAACTCTTTCAGGGTCAACCCTTTTGACTCTGCATGTGCTCTTAAGCAGAGCTGCTGCTGAGGAGAGCCAAACAAAGGAAGTGAGCACTGGTAAGTTTTGCAGTTGGAGTAGAGCTGCTTTAGAGGCCTCCACTAGTTTAAATTGATAATTTAAACTGCTGAGAGCCACCTCTGTTCAAACAGAGGAAGCAGTTTGAAGCTTCCAGAAGCAGGGGGCAGAGCCACACCAGGCCCTTCCCTGAACTGTGACTCATAGGGGCGGAAGCACACTAGCCTTTAAAAGCTCTGAGCTCTTTCAGGGTCAACCCTTTTGACTCTGCATGTGCTCTTAAGCAGAGCTGCTGCTGAGGAGAGCCAAACAAAGGAAGTGAGCACTGGTAAGTTTTGCAGTTGGAGTAGAGCTGCTTTAGAGGCCTCCACTAGTTTAAATTGATAATTTAAACTGCTGAGAGCCACCTCTGTTCAAACAGAGGAAGCAGTTTGAAGCTTCCAGAAGCAGGGGGCAGAGCCACACCAGGCCCTTCCCTGAACTGTGACTCATAGGGGCGGAACCACACTAGCCTTTAAAAGCTCTGAGCTCTTTCAGGGTCAACCCTTTTGACTCTGCATGTGCTCTTAAGCAGAGCTGCTGCTGAGGAGAGCCAAACAAAGGAAGTGAGCACTGGTAAGTTTTGCAGTTGGAGTAGAGCTGCTTTAGAGGCCTCCACTAGTTTAAATTGATAATTTAAACTGCTGAGAGCCACCTCTGTTCAAACAGAGGAAGCAGTTTGAAGCTTCCAGAAGCAGGGGGCAGAGCCACACCAGGCCCTTCCCTGAACTGTGACTCATAGGGGCGGAACCACACTAGCCTTTAAAAGCTCTGAGCTCTTTCAGGGTCAACCCTTTTGACTCTGCATGTGCTCTTAAGCAGAGCTGCTGCTGAGGAGAGCCAAACAAAGGAAGTGAGCACTGGTAAGTTTTGCAGTTGGAGTAGAGCTGCTTTAGAGGCCTCCACTAGTTTAAATTGATAATTTAAACTGCTGAGAGCCACCTCTGTTCAAACAGAGGAAGCAGTTTGAAGCTTCCAGAAGCAGGGGGCAGAGCCACACCAGGCCCTTCCCTGAACTGTGACTCATAGGGGCGGAAGCACACTAGCCTTTAAAAGCTCTGAGCTCTTTCAGGGTCAACCCTTTTGACTCTGCATGTGCTCTTAAGCAGAGCTGCTGCTGAGGAGAGCCAAACAAAGGAAGTGAGCACTGGTAAGTTTTGCAGTTGGAGTAGAGCTGCTTTAGAGGCCTCCACTAGTTTAAATTGATAATTTAAACTGCTGAGAGCCACCTCTGTTCAAACAGAGGAAGCAGTTTGAAGCTTCCAGAAGCAGGGGGCAGAGCCACACCAGGCCCTTCCCTGAACTGTGACTCATAGGGGCGGAACCACACTAGCCTTTAAAAGCTCTGAGCTCTTTCAGGGTCAACCCTTTTGACTCTGCATGTGCTCTTAAGCAGAGCTGCTGCCTAACGGCGCGCGAGATTGCAAACTAGTAACAAAAGAAGAATATAATCTTACTAGGTAGAAAGGTAGTAAACGTGTACATTTTTGGGGCCCAGAATACTGCACTTGTTAAAATGGATTCTGAGGGAACCGTTGTAGTTACCTGCAATACTTGTGCCATGTTTGTGTTCTTGCCAAAGCTTATGGAGAACTACACTTGCAGCAAGTGCAAGCTGGTTGCACTACTAGAAGAGAAGGTCCAGCAGCTAGAGGCCCGCATACCTAACCATCAACAAATTAAAGAGCTTGAGCTGTTCTTGGACAGAGCGGAGCAGACTATGCTGGCAAAGAAGAGACAGGGCACAGTTCTGAGGGAGAAGGCCCTTCACTAACTCAGGAGGGAGATGGTTGGAGGAATGTGACCCAAAGGAGGAGAAGAGTAGGGGATCACTCTGAGAGTCTGAAATTACAGAATAAATTTGAGGCTCTTTCCCTCATCACACCTGATGAGGAACACACAGAGGAACAACTGGTTCCACCTGATGATCTCTCCTTCATCACACTTGATGAGATCCAGGAAGATGAACAACAGGAACAAACTGAGGTTCTCTCCCTTAATATGGTTGATGAGGTGCATGTAGATGAACAGATTGCAGGAGAAAGGCTCCTTGTACTAGGCGATTCAATAATTAGAAATACAGAGAAATGGATTTGTGATGCACATGATAACCGTATGGTGACTTGCCTGCCAGGTGCAAAAGTTGCAGACATCACAAGAAATCTAGATAGATTGTTAGAGAGAACTGGGAAAGAGCCAGTTGTCATGGTACACGTTGGTACCAATGATGTTGGGAAGGCCAAGCGGTCTGTCCTGGAAGCCAAATTCAGGTTGTTAGGAAGAAGATTGAAGTCCCGGACTTCCAAGGTAGCATTTTCAGAAGTGCTGCCTGTCCCTCGCGCAGGACCTACCAGGCAGGCAGAGCTCAGAAGCCTCAATGCGTGGATGAGGTGGTGGTGTCGAGAGGAGGGTTTCAGATTTGTCAGGAACTGGAGAACATTTTGGGACAAGCCAAATCTGTTCAGGAGGGATGGGTTGCATTTGAACCATGATGGGACCAGATTGCTGGCACTCAACATCAAAAAGGCTGCAGAGCAGCTTTTAAACTGATAACTGGGGGAAAGCCGACAGGAGCTGGGCAGCATCCGGTTCGGGAAAGTGTGTACTTGGGTAGTGAGGAGGATGCAAAAATTACTGAGCAGAGCGAGGAGCTAGTCACTAGCATTCTAGCAGAAGGATGCAAGAGGCAGTCTAACAATGCAACTGGACACAAAAGACTGTGTCAGAAAAGCATATATAAATGTTTGTATACAAATGCCAGAAACCTCCGGAACAAAATAGGGGAGCTGGAATACTTAGCAATAGATAAGAATATTGATATTATTGGTATCACTGAAACCTGGTGGACGGATGATAACCAATGGGATACAGTTATCCCAGGCTACAAACTGTACAGGAAGGATAGGAAGGGGCAAACGGGAGGTGGTGTAGCCTTGTATGTCAAAGAAGTGATAAAATCGTATGAATTGGAATATCTAGGTGATTTGGAGTCACCATTAGAAGCTCTGTGGGTAAGAGTACCAGGCCACAAGGATGGTCTAACAGTAGGCATATACTATCGGCCTCCGACCCAAACTCTTGAGGGAGACAGGCAGTTGGAGAATGTTGTAAAGGAGGCATCCAAGAAAGGAAGCCTGGTTATAATGGGGGACTTCAATTACTCTCACATAGACTGGGTGAACTGTTGTTCAGCACATGATAAAGAGATAAAGTTCCTAGATATGCTAAATGATTGTTCCCTGGGACAGATGGTTGAAGACCCAACTAGAGGTACAAGAATCCTTGACTTGAGCCTGAGTAATACTCAGGATCTGGTGCAAGATGTTAATGTGACTGATCCAATAGGGAACAGTGACCACAACTCAATTATGTTTAACTTGATTATAGACCGCAAGTCACTGATAAAATCTAACACAGAGACCTTAAATTTTCAAAAAGGAAATTTCCCAAAGTTGAGGAAACTAGTAAAAAAGAAGCTGAAAGGGAAAATTGAGAGAGTCCAAACACTCCAAGAGGCATGGAGGCTGTTTACAAAAACAATAACAGAGGCCCAATTGGAATGCATACCCAAAAGGAAAAAGGGCACTGCCAGGTCCAAGAGGACTCTGATGTGGCTTACAGGAGCTGTTCGGGAAGTGATCAAGAGCAAGAAAAGCTCATTTAGAAGATGGAAGGCTTGTCCGAATGAGGACAGCAGGCAGAAACATAAATTCTGGCAGAACAAATGCAAGGCAACAATCAGGAAAGCAAAGCAAGACTTTGAGGAGCGTATAGCTAAAAATACTCAGAGAAATAACAAAGACTTCTTTAAGTACATTAGAAGTAAGAACCCAACTAGGAAGGCCATTGGACCATTAGATGACAATGGAAGGCAAGGGGTTATTAAAGAGGAAACAGAGATTGCAGAGAGACTCAATGAATTCTTTGCTTCAGTATTCACTGAAGAAGACAGAGGCCACATGCCCAAAACAGAGCCTATCTTCGTAGGGAGGGAAACCGAAGAATTAAGCCAGATAGAAATAACCAGGGAGGAGGTCCTTGCATGTCTTGTTAAACTAAACACTAACAAATCACCAGGACCAGATGGCATCCATCCACGAGTTCTCAGGGAACTTAAAGATGAAATTGCTGATCTCCTAGCCAAAATATATAATCTTTCCCTCAAATCAGGCTTTGTGCCTGATGACTGGAAGGTAGCGAATGTAACACCAATTTTCAAAAAAGGATCCAGGGGTGATCCAGGAAATTACCGACCTGTCAGTTTGACATGTGTCCCAGGTAAAGTGATGGAAACCATCCTAAAAGATAGAATTAATAGGCACATAGAAGAGAAGGCGCTGCTAAAGGAGAGCCAACATGGCTTTTGCAAGGGCAAATCATGCCTCACTAATCTGTTGGAATTTTTTGAGAGTGTCAACAAGCATGTGGATAAAGGGGATCCAGTTGACATTGTTTATCTGGACTTTCAGAAGGCTTTTGACAAGGTCCCACACCAAAGGCTCTTGAATAAACTTACCAGTCATGGAATAAAGGGACAGGTCTTGTCCTGGATCAGCAACTGGCTAAGGGACAGGAAACAGAGGGTAGCACTAAATGGACACTTCTCCAAGTGGAGGGAAGTAAAGAGTGGGGTTCCCCAAGGTTCAGTACTGGGACCCCTGCTTTTCAACCTCTTCATAAATGATCTAGAGGTAGGAGTAAAAAGCAAGGTAGCCAAATTTGCTGACGACACTAAATTATACAGGGTAGTGAAAACTGTGAGAGATTGTGAGGAGCTCCAGAGGGATCTCTCGACACTGGGGGAGTGGGCAAAACAGTGGCAAATGAGTTTCAACATTAGTAAGTGCAGAGTGATGCATGTTGGGGCAAAGAACCCCAATTACATTTATAAACTGATGGGGTCTGAACTCTCTGAGACAAACCAGGAAAGGGACCTTGGTGTCCTGGTGGACAACTCAATGAAGGTGTCAACCCAGTGTGCCTCAGCAGTGAAAAAAGCAAACTCAATGCTAGGGATCATTAGGAAGGGTATAGAAAATAAGTCAGCAAGTGTCATTTTGCCTCTTTATAAATCTATGGTGAGGCCCCATCTGGAATACTGTGTACAGTTCTGGTCGCCATACCTCCAGAAGGATATTCTGGAGCTGGAAAAAGTGCAGAGGAGGGCAACCAGAATGATTAGGGGACTGGAACACCTTCCTTACCATCTGAGGCTGCAACGGTTGGGCCTCTTCACTCTTGAACGACGACGTCTAAGAGGTGACCTGATTGAAGTTTATAAAATCATGCACGGTGTGGACAAAGTAGATAAGGAAAAACTGTTTTCCCTATCGCATAATACTAGAACTAGGGGACACTCCATGAAACTTTTGGGTACTAGTTCTCAAACAAATAAGAGAAAGTACTTTTTCACCCAGAGGATTACTGGTCTATGGAACTCCCTGCCAGAAGAAGTGGTGACAGCTGTCAGTCTTGACAGCTTTAAGGAAGGATTAGACAAGTTCATGGAGGAGAAGAGTATCAATGGCTATAATTATGGATACTTAAGGACAACCTCCGGGTTGGAGAGATAGGCAGGATATCTCTCAATATCATTTCCAGGGAATCCTAAGCAGGTGAAGGCATCTGCTTGGGAATACCCTGAAGGAAATGGTGAGCCACTGTGTGAGACAGAATGCTGGACTGGATGGGCTGTGGCCTGTTCCAGCAAGGCTGTTCTTATGTTCTTATGTACTACTACTACTACTACTACTACTACTACCAACACCAACACCAACACCAACACCACCATTTATGGAGGCCATACCGTCTGTTTATTCAATTCAATTCGGTTCAAGTTTTATTTATACCCCGCCTTACTCTACCCAATGGGTGACTCAAGGCGGCTAACAAACAAAGTAAATATACAATGCAATAAATGCAAGCAAAACAATATCAGCAAAGCAATACATAAATACAGCATAGATTAAACAATGATAAAAACAGAGCAATATAGAATACAAAATAATGCATACAATGCATACAATCAAATATAGGCAGCACAGCAGCTCATACAATAGATACAACATTACTGTCCCCCGCCATAGCGCCGAACTATAAACTATAAATGTGACTAAACAAAGTTACAGTGCAAAAAAGGGGGTGGGAGTGAGGATATCTCTCGTGAAGTTACAATCATAATCACTATTGTTATTGGGGAAAATCAGAAATTGCAAGTAACTTATTTGTAATGAGTTACTTCTAACTTCTGCAGGAGACAACATTAATTGGATACCAATTGAAATAGATAGAAAGCACAAGAATCAGAATCCAAAGATAGTTGCCCATCTATGTGTACTTTCCCCGACACCATCCATTATTTCATGAGATAGTCTTCTTCTTCTTCTAATTCTAATTCTTCTTCTGTGTCTAGGCCAGATGTGAAACTGCTGAAATGAAGGCACCTTTTGATGAGTTCATTCTGCAGTTCCTTTCACCTGACCTAGTATGAGAAATGTTAGCCAGCAACACAAGGTGGCCATTACCAGGGTACAACTGATTGTGGTTCAAAAAACACCACAATCTTTGAGGATGCTCTGTGTACCCCATGGGAAGCTGCTGAGGAGGCTCTAGTCTTAAAAGACATTGCAGGGTTGCATGAGAGTTCTCTGTCCCATGCATGATGATTAAGTGGCCACATTAGGAAGCTCACAGATTGATCAAAGCAAGATCTGGATCTGAGCTTTGTAGAAAGCAGTGTGAGAATTTGTCAGACAGTTTGATTGCTTAAGCTATAAAGCAACATAGCAAGTATGGAAAATAAGTAAATAAAATTCATATCATACAGTTACACACCGGAAACCCTTTGCTTCCACCATCACCTCTCATTCCTTTCTTCCCCCGAATTCCTCCATTGCCCTAGAAACATGTCACAAAACAAGAAGTGAGTCCAAATAAATCAGAAATACACAGAAATATGTTCATAAAATGTGTGAATTCAATGTGTAGGTAAAGGAATGCACTAGCCCTGTCACTGACCATCATTGTTTTCCTCATGTTCAGTAAAAGTGACTTGTCTGAAGAAGCAACCTTATTGCATCCCCAGCAAGCTCTGTATGTGAGCTAGAATGTGGAAAAATCCAGTTTCCCTCAATATAATCTTGAACAGTTTAAATGTTGACCTGTGGACCTTTAAATCCTTGTTGTCCAGGAACACCACTGGGGCCATGGGATCCTTGTCTTCCCTGTAGCAAAAAAAGAAAGAAAAGAAAAGAACAACAAAATGGTGCTTTGTATTGCATTTATTAAAGAAATGGTCCTCTACCCAAGCTTCAAGGAAGGTGACACTCCATCCACTGTGGCTGAGAGATGCCTTCAAAGCAACGAGATGACAGCCGTTTGTGGGAAGTGCATTTATTTTTTAAAATGTTTTTAAAACAATGTCTCCTGAAGTATCCAGTTTGAGTTAGAATTGTAGGATACTCCTGCTATTTTTGAATTAAAATCAATTACTCACTTACAATCTTTTGCCCTGTTAGGGAGAACATAGGTGTACCAGATAAGAAATCATAGTTTAAAACTAATTTTACTTTTAATTAAAACTTAGATTTCCTTTTAATATGGCTATCTCTAACATCTCTGCTCTTTAGTGCTGGCCGAGATTTATTTCTATAGAAACACCTTGTTCTGTATGAATAAAACATGAATATCAGTATGTGTGGAGTAACCGAACAAGATATTTATCACTTAAATAAGGGGTTCCCAACCTAAGGCCCATGGGCCAGATCTGACCCCTGGTGCCATTTCATGTGGACCCCCACCCCTCCAAGGGCATTTGAGAAACAAAATGGCCACCCCCTTGAAGTTGTTGGAACAAAATGGCCAGCTCCATCATGCAGGCAGGGCAAAATGGCCATCTGGCCCTCGAAGCTGACTGAGAGAGCGTGGGCTGGCCCCTGGCTTGAAAAGGTTGGTAACCCCTGGCTTAAATGAACACTGGACGGGAACTGAAAAGAACAGGGGAAAGGGAATAAAAAGATACAGATGTAGCCCAGTGGTGGGCTCCAAAAAAAATTACTACCACACTGTGGGCATGGTATGGTGGGCGTGGCCAGGGGGAAAGCCCTGCGTTGCACCCAAATTAGGACTACTTTATTTCAAAACTTGGATGGGCAGGGCCAGCCAGAATTTCTGCTACCGGTTCTGGCGAACTGGTGCAAACCTGCTGATGCCCAACACTTATGTAACCCCCAAGAGGGTCAGCTAAGAAATACTGTATGGGAGAAACTTTTGCAAAAATGCTATATGGAGTGGTGTTTTGACAGCAGCCAAGGGCAGACTGTAATTCAGATTCTTAGCAGTATATTATTCAGATGTACCTTGGGGCCTTGATGTCCTCGTTGACCTTGATGTCCCTGAAATAACATAATTGCAAACAGTTACTATGTGTCAGTCCTTATGTTGACAGAACCTCATGTTTCCTGTCATGCTCAGTTTTTTAAAATAGATTTTTGAGCCTAAAACTGGGTGGGAGGCGCCTTTAAATGAGAGTACTGGTGGTAAAGTAGTTAAACTGCTGTATTGCAGCCTGTGAGTTCGATCTTGATGGGGATCAAGGTTGACTCATCCATCATTCCAATGTTGGTAAAATATGGACCCAGCATGTTGAGGGCAAAATGCTAATTAACTTGTGAACCACCCAGAGAGGGCATTAAGTGCTATGGGGCGGTATATAAGTGTAACTGCTATTGCTATTTAAATGGCAAATTGTGCCCCTGAGGGCTTGTAAGGGTATGACTGGATATTTTGTTGTCAGTTTGACATCTGCTCTTTTTATGGGAACATCCAGAACAGATTCATATCTCCATTGCTCTGTAAGTGCTCTGCAAGCACATTCACCCAGTGGCTGTTATCTGATTTTATTTTATTTTTTAAATGTGTGTGTCAGAAATTATTCTGGGTTGAAAGGATTTTTTGTGGGATAAACTCTACTCAGTGAATGCCCAAATGAGGTTCCTTTCATGTCCCCGAGAGCTGGGACAGAGACGGGTGCTCATTCTGTCATGCAGTACCCGGATCTCGAACTGCCAACTGATGAAAGCCACACATTCACCTACAACACTGCCAGGTTTCACCTACAAACTGCCAGGTTTTGCGCTGCAGCATGTAAGATCAGAAGAACAATCCTGGCAGGTCCTTCAGCTAAAAAAACTACCAGCACTACATCATAGGCTTAGTAATAGTTGTAACACCATTAATCTTAAATACAAATTTATTGCTCTTTTACTTCTGAGCAAAAAAATATTTTAAGTACCCTCATTTTAACTTGTTTCTTGCTCTACTATGCCATTCTTGAATCATAATAAAGATTGATTTGATTTGATTTAGATGGGAGGAGGTTATGTGGCTATAGTGAAAATGGCACTGAGGCCCTCCAAAATTGCCTGTCTTCGTATAAAGCAACAAACATTATGCCTGTGTCAACCATTTTAGTGGCTATTTAATGGTTGTCATTTCGTGTCAGAGATTACTCTGGGTTGAAAGGATTTTTGGAGGATGGATGAATGAGGATTTAGCCATACCTCTTTAAAGGTAAAGGTTTCCCTTGCTCGAAAGCCACTCATATCCAACTCTAGGGTGCTGATTTCCGTTTACAGCCAAAGAGTCAGCACTGTCTGCATTTGCAGATGTTTCTGTGGTCATGTGGCAGGCATGACTAGACACCGGAGCGCATGGAACGCTGTTACCATCCCACCAAAGTGGTCCCTATTTATCTACTTGCAGTTTCTTGCTTTTGAACTGCTAGGTTGGCAGGAGCTGGGACAAAGACGGGAGCTCATTCCATCCTGCAGTACAATAATACCTCATACAAAGTCTGCTTCGTACAACATCGAATTTATACAACATCGCCTAATTTCTTGAAAAAAATTACCTCATACAAAGTCGCTTGATTTTGTATGAGGCATTGGGTTTTTCCCAGGTTGCATTGTGTCTGGGCAGTATAAAAGGCAGGACACATGCGTGCATTGCTCTTGTGGGTTTTGCACGAGGCAAAAAGTGTTTAGGAGTGGTTTTGAGCATGATTTTGGAATTTTTTGGATTTTTTCATCAGAATTTTTAGAAGCATTCCTGGGATTTTTGCAGCATTCTTCAGGTTCTTGGACAATCAGGGTTGCTTGACATGTTTTTGTAATTTATTTAGCCTTCAGACAATGTTTTCTTGAAGTTCTGTCAGTTTCCTGTCTGTTTCCTTGACTTTGCCCTTAAGTCTGTGCTGTTACAGCACAATGTATCTCTATGGAAACGACGTTGTACGAGGCATCGCGGCAAGGATTTGGACGTTGTATGAGGCATCGCGGCTAGGATTTTGCATGCCTCATACAAAGTCCAAATCCGTATAAAGTACAAACTTGTGGAACCAAGTTTGGACATTGTATGAGGTATCACTGTACTCGGGAATCAAACTGCTGACCTTCCGCCTCCCAGTCAGCATCTTAGCCACTTTGCCTCAAGCCATTTCCCCAGAATTAAATGGTGTGAACGTAAAGGCAAGAGATTAACATTTCCCGCAGGAAATGGCCCCTGCCACTATGACTGGAATATTTTGAAACTAGTTATTAGCGAGAAAGGAGGTGAGGAGCGATGCTTTGTTTCTGTCTACTGTTGGGAGTAGACTCTGGGAGTTTAGTGTATGGGACCAAAAACGACCGGACAACCGAAGGGTTGGTTTAACGCAGGTTTATTGCATGAGGTTCCAGTTAAGCATGAGGTAATGGCGGTGATACATCTCAATATATACAGTAGCTCTCTACATTTGAATCTTGTAGCACGGTAGCTGATTGGTTGCTACCGGCGTGGCCTCGCCCAGGCACGCCTCCATTCCTGCTGCTGAATGCAGGTCTTTCTTCAGCTGCTGAATGCAGGTCTTTCTTCAGCTGCTGAATGCGGGGAAGGTTTTCCCGCGGCTGTCCGTGATTGAGCAATGTGAACCATGTGAGAGTGAACGCTCGCAGCTGCCCTCTATAGGCTGTCTGCTCGCGTTCCTTTACAGCTGATATCGTTTGTATCTGGAGTGGTTACAATCTTGCCTTACAGTATAATGAACATGCATGCATACATAACATCCCTCCCCCCTAGGATGGGACGAAGTCCCGCAACCATTGTGGCTTGCCGCACGTTCGCTTGGGGCGTGCTTGCGCCTGCCCTAATTCTGGAGAGCCTGTGATCCCTGACTCCGCGGGAGCTTGTCCTGCAACGGGAAACGGGGATTCGTTAGTGGCTCTGTGGGGCGTCCGTGCCTGCCTTGCGCTTGGGGAAGGGAATGGGATGAACAGTTGGGAGGTAAATCCCTGCCTATTGCCCTCGGACCCCGGGGACCCTCCTAGTGTGAACCGCGGCACCGATGAGGTCGCCCTTGGGGAATGGCTACCTTCTGATCCCTGCTCGGGGGACCTTAAGACTGTGGTGGTGGGCGGACTCGCTGATGCCTCCGGTCTTGGAGGTGTCGGTCTCCGGAACATGGGCGCTATATTGCATTCTAACTCACAGGGGCTACTGGGACTGGAGGTACCAGGGGCTGAACTGAAACCCCTCTTTTCGCTAGGACGGGTGGGGGACCACTCCGCTAACTCCCCCTGGTACTGTAAATCAACGTCTAAACCTCTATGGGCCTCTGAGCCTCGGGGGGACTTCCGCGGCTTCCGCGGGGTATGAGTGTGGTTGGGGCTCCTCCTTTCTGACGGGGACTCCCGCAACCCGGGGCTCCTCCTCTCTGGCGGGGACTCCCGCAAAAGATTTCCGTGGATCGATTCCCTTTCCTCCCCCCTTGGTGGGGACCCATGCTCCCCTTTTCCTCCCCCTTGGGCTAAACGGGTGGGGGAGTACCCTAACGCTGAATCAATGCTGGCCTCATCCTCGTCTTGCTCTCCGGGGACCCTACGCCTGAGTTGGTCCACGTGTCGCCTCCACAGGAAACCTGTACTGGTCTCTACGCGGTATGAGACGGGGCCGGTTTGATCTACTACGGTGCCCGGCACCCAGGCTGGCCCCGCGCTGGCGTAATTCCTGCAGTGTACTGGGGCGCCTATGCTGAAACTCTTTGTGGGTTCCACCCCTATGTTCCGCCCCTTGTCCTCTACTCTCGTGGGGTCTAGCTTGGATATCCCCGTGGCCAGCTTCCTGCGCATCAACAGCTCTGCGGGGGAGTACCCTGACGCTAAGGGGGTGACCCTGTATCTCAGCAGGAATTGGCACAATTTCAGGTCGAGGTCTCCGGGACCCATGCGCAGTAGCGCGTCTTTCGTGGTGCGCACGAGGCGCTCTACTTGGCCATTGGTGGCCGGGTGAAAGGGGGCGGAGGTGACGTGCCGAATGGCGTTGCGTTCCATGAATGCCCTGAACTCGGCGGACGTGAAACAGCTAGCGTTATCGCTGACGAGGGTGTCGGGTAAACCGAACGTGGAAAAGACCCTCCTTAACTGTTTAATGGTTGTGGTCGAGGAGGTGCTCGAGACTGGAATGACCTCCAACCACTTAGAGAACGCGTCCACCACGAGGAGGAAAAGCGTTCCCCTGAATGGGCCAGCAAAGTCTACGTGAACTCGGGACCAGGGTCCCCTCGCAGCGTCCCATTCCCTAGGTGGCGAGCGAGCCTCTTCTGGCCTAGAGCTTTGGCACGCCTCGCAAGTGCCGACCATGTGTTCGATGTCGGCGTCTAACTGGGGCCACCAAAAATAACTGCGGGCTAGTGCCTTAGAGCGTACGATCCCCGGGTGGCTGACGTGCAGCAGTTTAAGCACCCTCGGCCTGAGAGACGTGGGGATCACTACCCGCTGTCCCCACAAGAGGCAACCCCTCTCCAGGGACAACTCCAATCTCTTTTTGAAAAATGTGTCGAATTCCGCTGCTGGGGAAGACACGGGCCACCCTTTCTGCACCCAGGAGCAAACTGTGGCCAGCGCTTTGTCCTTGCCTGTCGCTTTGGCGATTTCGGCCGGTACTACTGGAGGGGAGTCTAGGACCTCTATCATTAAGACCTGGTGGTCCCTCTCTACTCCGCCCACGTGGCAGCAATCCCGGGGAATGGGGGACCTCGACAGAGCGTCGGCATGGCTTATTTCCCTCCCGGGCCGGTATACCAACGCGTGCTGATACGCGTTGAGAAAAATGGCCCATCTGAGCATTCTCGGGGACAGGATCTGGGGTGTGGGCTTGTCTGCGGTGAAGATGCCCAGCAACGGCTTGTGGTCAGTCACTATGGTGAAGGGGCGGCCGTACACGAAATCATGAAATTTCTTGGTCCCCGCAATTATTGCTAGCGCCTCCCTGTCTGTCTGAGCATAATTCCTCTCCGCTTGGGACAGGGATCTAGAGTAGAACGCTATCGGGGCCTCCCTACCGTTCTCCAGCACGTGGCAAAGCACCGCCCCTACCCCCACCGGGGATGCATCGCATATCAGGACCACCGGGCGTTTGGGATTGAAGTGGGTCAGTACAGCATCTGATGCCAGGAGTCGCTTCAGGTCATTGAAAGCCTTTTCCTGGTCGTCGCCCCACTTCCATGCCTCGTCCTTTTTTAACAATTTGTGTAGCGGTTCTGCCACGGCTGCCTTCCGCGGGAGGAAGGAGTGGTAGAAGTTGAGCAGTCCGAGGAACGACTGCAACTCGGGCTTGGAGGTGGGGCGAGGGGCCTTTTTGATGGCGGCTACCTTGGATTGGGCCGGCCTAATTCCCTCGGGAGTAACACGGAACCCTAGGAACTCAACCTCTGTAGCGAAGAAGACGCATTTGTCTTTCCGCAACCTCAACCCCGCCTTTTCGAATATTGTCAGGACCTTTCCCAACCTTGTTGCTAATTCGGCCCGGCTCCCCCCTGTAATTAATACGTCATCAAAATAGGGTAACACCCCCTCCAACCCCTTCAGGAGGCGTTCCACCAATGACTGGAAAATCCCGGGCGCCGAATTCACGCCGAATTGGAGGCGCGAAACCTGGAACGCCCCTTTGTGGGTGACTATTGTTTGTGCAGCAGCTGCGGCGGGGGTCACCGGGAGTTGCTGGTAGGCTTGGGCCAGGTCGAGTTTGGCGAAACACCTCCCCCCGTGTAACCTGGCCAACAAGTGGCTGACTACCGGCACCGGATACGCATTAGGGCGAATCGCCTTATTGATGGTGCACTTGTAATCAGCGCATATTCGGACTTCCCCGTTGGCCTTGAGCGCTGTTACAATTGGAGTTTCCCACTCCGCAGAATCAACAGGAACAAGAATCCCCTGGCCCACTAATTTGTCCAATTCCGCCTCTATTTTGTCCTTTAGTGCGAAAGGCACTCTGCGCGGTTTAAGTCTGATTGGACGCACTCCAGGGTCCAGGTCGAAAGTCACTGGGGGGCCCTTGAATTTTCCTAGCCCCTTTTTAAAAACCTCGGGGTGCGCGTCGCACACGCTCTGTATTGGATCAGTCCCGGCGGCGTGTGCTCCCACGGCGTGCACCCCCCCAATGAACAACCCCAGGGGCTGGAACCATTGAGTCCCGAGGAGGCTGCATTTACCCCCCTTGAGGACGACTAAGGGAAGCGTTGCGGTGTACTTTTTGAACTGGACCTGGAACTTCCCAACCCCCAACACTGGGATGCGGTTCCCTTGCACGTCCTTCAGCGTGGCCCTCAACGCCTTGAGCTTGGGCCGCACGCGGGGGGCGATTTTCATGAACTCCCCCTGGGAAATAATGGAGTATGAAGAACCCGAGTCCACCTCCATTCTAACAGGGGCCCCTTGTATTACTACCTCAACGAAGTAACGGGGGTGCTCCGTGGAAACGCTGCAAACCGGCGCGTCGTCCTCGCTGTCGTCGGAGACTCGCCCTACTCCGTCCCGCGTCCTCGTGGTCCGGGTGCCGTCCTTCGGCCTCGTGGTGCGGTCCTGCCTCGTGGTGCGGTCCTGCCTCGCCGAGCGGTCTGGAGAACTCCGGGTGGCCTCGCGTCGTTTCCGGCAGACCTTGGCGATGTGCCCGCGCCGGCCGCAGTTGTGGCACTCGGCCTTGCGGAATGGGCATTTGGTGCGGGCGTGGGCGGCGCCGCAGCCATCGCAGCGCCGGCCCTCTCTCTGGACCCTCCGGACGTCCTCGTCGTCGCTGCTCTCTGCAGACGAGTTCGAAGTCCGCTGGGCCGCGCGCACCGAACTCTCTGCCTTGGCGGTCTTCGGGCGCCAGTCCTGAAGTTCGTGCACCCCGGCCGACGTGGCCTCTGCGGCCTGTGCCGCGTCGAGGACTTGTTGCCACGTGGGAGGCGGCTCCCTTTTCATCAGCGCGCGCTGAGTCTCTGTGTCCCTCAGACCGCAGAGCAGGCAGTCCCGGAGGGTGACGTCGGGGAGTTCCCACTTGCATGGGCCGGCGGCCAACCGCAGGGCCGCGGCGAACTCATCGACCGATTCTCCGGGTGCCTGGACTCGCCTCCAGAACGCGCTCCGAGCGGGGAACATCGCTATTGCCGGCCGGAGATGGGCGCGCAGCGCCGCCAGGAGCTCTGTGGCCTTGAGGTCGCCC
Organism: Bradypodion pumilum; assembly: GCA_035047305.1. NCBI lineage: Eukaryota > Metazoa > Chordata > Lepidosauria > Squamata > Chamaeleonidae > Bradypodion > Bradypodion pumilum. Next base: position 57,248,174 of record JAWDJD010000006.1, on the reverse strand, counting down.
ACCTTCCTCGGCGCGATCAGGTCCACCAAGGTCCTCTTGGTTTCTTGTCCGAGCATGCGGACGAAAATGGCCCTCTTTTTGGCCTCGTCGGAGACTTCGAGCTCCACCAGCGCAGCGTTGAAGTCTATCTCAAACAGCTCCAAGTCTCCCGGCTTCCTGATCTCGTAGCCGGCGCATGTCTTGGTCCCGTGGGCAGCCATATCCCACCTTCGTCGCCAATTTAGTGTATGGGACCAAAAACGACCGGACAACCGAAGGGTTGGTTTAACGCAGGTTTATTGCATGAGGTTCCAGTTAAGCATGAGGTAATGGCGGTGATACATCTCAATATATACAGTAGCTCTCTACATTTGAATCTTGTAGCACGGTAGCTGATTGGTTGCTACCGGCGTGGCCTCGCCCAGGCACGCCTCCATTCCTGCTGCTGAATGCAGGTCTTTCTTCAGCTGCTGAATGCAGGTCTTTCTTCAGCTGCTGAATGCGGGGAAGGTTTTCCCGCGGCTGTCCGTGATTGAGCAATGTGAACCATGTGAGAGTGAACGCTCGCAGCTGCCCTCTATAGGCTGTCTGCTCGCGTTCCTTTACAGCTGATATCGTTTGTATCTGGAGTGGTTACAATCTTGCCTTACAGTATAATGAACATGCATGCATACATAACAGGGAGGTAGGTCTCACACAGCTGTTCTCTGCCATGGATTACCACCAGGAGGTTCTGTCAGAGAGAAAAGCAATGGTAGCATCCCATTTCCATGGTGCTTACTCTGATTCCTTTGGAGCCTTGAAATCCTGAAGGGCCTGTCGGTCCTCTCTCACCCTGAAGGGACAAAAGGCACACACTGGATTTCACTTTGACTTATGACCAATGGGTGCTTCCTGACTCTACGTTCCCATGATACTATCCCAGAATCAGACAGTCAGGAAAACAAAGAGCATTGGTACATTTGGTAACACAACACTCTTTACTTACAATAATTAAAATCAAATGCTTCAGGTATCATGCTAGCCAGATTTGGATACATGTACAAGGCAAACTCACTATAATAATATAAATCAGGGGTTCTCAACCTTTTCAAGCCGAGGGCCGTATCATGCTCCCTCAGACAGTTTTGGGGGCCATTTTGCCCTGCCTGCCACACATGGCACTTCTGGGTGTGGCGGAGGTGGTGGGGGACCACATGAAATGGTGTCAGTGGGCTGCATCTGGCTCCTGGGCCGTAGGTTGAGAATCCCTGATATAAATAATTGTGTTTCATCCAGTCTATTCTGATTTATGACAACTCTTTTCAGGAGTTTTCTAGGCAGAAAATATACAGAAGTGATTTATCATTCCCTTCTTCTGAGGACACCCTGGGATTTAGAATCTTGGCCAAAGCCAAATAAGCTGGCTCTTCTCACAAGGTACAGTGGGGAATCGAACTCACACCCTCTGACTCTGTAGCCAGATACCTAAACCACTGAGCTAAATCCATTATACTGTACCTCACTAAATATGCTCTTGCTTTTCTGCACACCAGATGCAGTTACTTGGAAGTTCTGCAAACACCATTGGAACTTAAACTAACCTAAGATATATTTCTATACCCGTACAATTCTATACCCATGTAAGGTAAAGGACTCCCTTGCTTGAAAGCCAGTCATATTTGACTCTAGACTCAGAGGATGGTGCTCTTCTCCGTTTATAGCCAAAGAGCCAGAGCTGTAAGCGTCTTCAGACATTTCCATGGTCATGTGGCAGGCATCACTAGACCCCAGAGCACATGGAAAATAAATAGGGGTACCTATTTATCGACTTGCAATTTGTTGCTTTCAAACAGATAGGTTGGCAGGAGCTATACCCATGTACCTAGGAATAAATCCAATGTTATTTATTTTTTAGTAGACATACAAGGATGTCCTCAAGAATTTGGGAAAGGAGCAAGAGCATTGCAGTTTGCAAGCTCATCCAGAGTAATGATATGTTTTTCTTCTCATAAGTTCACACATAATCAGTGACAGAAATCCTACTATATTTTTATTGAAGCTAGTAATAAAGAAATATTATAGTGTATATACAAATAGCATTTACCTCACTTCCTCTTTCTCCTGCTAAACCTCTTGGTCCTGCAATATTATTATTTATTCCATGGATACCCTGGTAGATGGAAAGGAAGGGGGTGTTAATTATGCAATATTGTTTACTAGGACATTTTCCAGTAATGAAGGATCACACACAGTGATGCACTGGAAAAAAAATTACTACCCATTCGGTGGGCATGGCTATCTGTGGAGGAGAAGTCCCATAACACTGGGAGCAAGGCGAGTTGGTGGGTTGGCACCGGAAAAGCATCCCATTTGCCTCTCCCAGGGTCGAAGGCGCAAGGGAAGTGCGGAGATGAAAGCATGCCTTCGGCCCTGGGCGAGGCAAATGGGACATGTTCCTTGTGGCGCTGGGAGGGGGAGGTCAAGAGGTGGGTGTGGCTGGCCAAGTGGGAGTGGCCTGGAATTTCTACTACCAGCTCGCTAGATCACTCAGAACCGGCCACTGAACAACACTGATCACACCCAAATGTTATGTATAAACACAGAAAACCACAGTTCCTTTAAAGGACTACTCAAATATCTACTGAGTTACTCAAGCGGAATAAACCTGCCTTGTATCATCTACATGAATTAAGGTAATTTGACCCGCCCTACCAATGATAAACCTGTAACACTCAGATATAATCACAGGCACAAAGTCACACCCCAGATACAAAAATGTCTGAGCAGCTAAAACAATGTGGGTATATATGCATGCTCTATTGAGATAGATAAATTGATCCCTCAAAATATACACCATCTGCCTTACTACATGTTCAGAACATATCTGGGTTTAATTTGTTGGGCTAATTTACTGGAAACAATGTAACCAGAAGACTTTAATGATTTCCCCTCCCCCAATCTCCCTGCATGGATTTCTAAAAATAAATAAATTAGGGGGTGATCATGTTAGAGATCTGTCTGCTGCCCGCCTTTCAATAATTTGGCCAGAGTATATGGGCAAAGCACACAATTCAGAGGAATCCACATCTATAAGGAGTGTCCCTTCAAGTGGCAGAAAAGGTGGAATTCTGAAAACATGTTAAAATAAGCATGCAGATCTGATTCATTCTAGAGCAGTGGTTCCCATCCTTTTTTGACCATGCCCCACCTAAGCATCTGAAAAATCCTGATCCCCCCCCTCCGTGACATATAATTCTCATCATTCAAAAAGTGAACTTCTATTTATGCGGAGAAAGCCTAAAAGGCTGTTAACTTGGTCTATCTCATTCTCAAATTTCCCCCCTTAAAAATCAAATCTCCCCCCCCCCCCGTGGGGTATGTGCCCTACGTTGGGTACCATGGCTCTAGAGTGTAAACAATGGCTTCACTTGCATGTCTAAATCTGGAGATCACACATAACAAAGAAGATCTTGATGCTGGAAAACAAATATAAAAACAGGAAAGATGACATTTTCTCCTTCTTTCATGTCTAAATCAGACTTTAAACCAGGGGTTCCCAATCTAAGGCCCACGTACCGGATCTGGCCCATGCACCATTTCATGTGGCCCCCACCCCTCCAAGGGCATTTGAGAAACAAAATGGCTGCCCCTTTGAAGCAGCTGGGACAAAATGGCCACCCCCATCATGCAGGCAGGGCAAAATGACTGACCAGCCCTTGAACTGACTGAGAGTGTGACTTGGCTCCTGGCTTGAAAAGGTTGGGAACCTCTGCTTTAAACTGCCAAAATGAAGCCATCTTTTGGTGAATTCATTCCATAGTTCCTTTCGCCTGACCTAGTGTGAGAAAGAGTAACCAGCAAAGCAAAGTTTCCATTGCCCAGGGTATGCCCAATTGTGGTACAAAAATACCACAATCCTCAAGGAGGCTTTTTCTGATGACATTCTCTGAACACCTGTAGAGTAGAATTTAAAACGCATGGCAATTCACTCTACATTTCCTTCAGTCTTGGTTCTGGAAAAACTTACAGAATCTCCCCAAAAACCTTTCTCACCACGTTCACCGGGGACTCCTTTAGGTCCTGGACTGCCCTTTAAAGAATAAAAAAGTGATTGAGATTTTGGCAATAGCAAGCCAAACATAGTTGATTTTGTGTGGCTGCTTGCGGATGGGCAGGAGGCAAGGGATAGAACCATATGATTCCAATTCCTTTCATTCGGTTTTGATTTAAGCCCAGTGAAGACATACATTTTTGATGGTTATAATACCAGAAGTAGTTGAAGGTTAAACTCTACATTACAGAGAATCCATCATTAGAGCAGCAAATTTCCATAACTGATGAAAGCACCTCATTGCCAAAGTAGACCTTTTTTTTAAAATATCACACAATTTCCAAATAAGCTTGCTTTATTTTGGGAGTGGCCCCTAGGAGACAAGAAAAGGCCCAGTTGCATGTCTGATTTCTCAAATACTAAGGTCTGAATCACGTTGCCTGGAACATTAAAGTGATATTTTCTCTAGTAACAGTTTATCTATTATAAAATTTGGCCACAAACTTATTTTTATGGGAACTTCGTTTCTTTTCTCAGATATTGTAAGTTTGCCGTTTTATGTTAGCTGGGCATTTGCTGTTTTGATTTGATTGGATTGCTATAGCTGTTACATTGATTGTACATTTGTTTCTATAGTAAATGATTATATGAAAGATATGGTATCAGTTCCAACTGACACATGTATGTAACTGACACGAGAGACTGAAAAGTGGAACAGAGCCCAGGTGTTGGAATCCTCAACAGTAACATTCTATGCTGCAAGATTGTGCTGCAAGTTCAATTTGGTAATGCTCAAAATGAATAAATAAAATTACCTGATTGCCTAAGTCACCCTTCTCTCCTTTCATTCCTGGAAGTCCAGGGGGGCCCTTTAAGTACAAACAAATTATAAATACTGCATATGAATGACTAACCATTTGAAAATGTTTCCAGTCCTTCATGGTTCCCAGATATTGGGGGAAGTGAGATAATCTTACCAGTTCTCCATCAATGCCATCCATCCCTTTCTCCCCATTGCTTCCCTGCAAGAACAAGTAAAACTAAATGTATTGTGCTATAAAAACCTTTTGCTGTAAGTGTTCTTTGATGATAAGCATATAAAACCAGATAGCTAATATTTTCTTAAGTATCCTTCTCTCCTATTAAAATACCATCTGATTTGTCAGTTCCATTCGATTCTTACTTGTTTAATGTAACCAGACAATCAAGTCCACCACTACAGTAACTGAAATGAAGAAAGAATTATCATTGGAATTCAGATTAGCAATAGCAATTACACTTATATACTATCCCATAGTGCTTAGTAGTGCTCTCTCTGGGCAGTTCACAAGGTAATTAGCATTTGCCCCCAATATGCTGGCTAATTTTACCAACCTCTGAATGATGGAAAGCTGAGTCAATCTTGATCTTCATGAGGATTAAATTCACAATGTTTTGGCTACAGTACAACCACTGCGCCTCCAGGGCTCTTTTAGAGATCAACTATGAGATATTTATGCTCCTTTTTATGCTGTTTACAGTAGAAGTTTGCATAGTGTGAGCCCCACAGATTTCAACAGGACATGTTCCCAGCTGATTACGCATAGGATGCAGACACAAAATCCATCGCTGACGCTTGCCACAGTTGCTATCATGACACTCAAAGTGAAGATCAACAACATCTGTTTGTGTAGTCAGAGCAGACTGAATGCTTATTTGTATTTATTGTATCTACCACTGTGTGACAGAAATATAACTTTCTTTCAGAATGATGCATTAAGCCTAAACTCACAGGGCGGACGTATCAACCCCAGGGGTTTAAGACAGAATAGATCTATCTGAGATCCAAAAGGAAGGCCCATCATCACAGGAGACAGTCCACCATTGCAAGTATCAATGTTAAAAGTGTGGAAATGTAAATACTGCTGGAAGTGACTGAGTTCAATTCAGATTGCACCTGAGAAGATGTGTGTCTTTGCACAGGGAAGAGGAAAGAGAGAGGGTATTCTCAGTTTCCCCAGGCTGTCTTTTATCTGCTCTTACCTGTTCTGCTCTTCTTTGGACCTTGATTGATTGCTATTCTTAGCATTGCTGATGTTTGATTCTTCTCACACCTCTCTCTTGTCCCTCAAAGGAGGAGACATCTTGTCTTTTCCCCAGAGGCCACCATGGCTTCTGATATCTCCAACTTAGTTAGCTAAACCTCCTAGGACATCTGCTATCCTTCCCATCCCAATAAACACAAGGTTTTTTTATTTTCTTAAAAAGAAGTCTAGGCATGATTCCTTTACAAAGGGCTGAATCCACAACTTAAAGCTGCTGTAGGACTGCTTCATATTCTCTTAAACACATAGTAGTTGATATACTTTTCTTTCTCTAATGATGGTGTTCTGACTGCAAAGAGGGCAAGGGAGAGCAGCATGCTAAGTCATACCTGTCAACCTTCCTGATTTGGCCGGGATTACCCCGCAAATTGACGTCGATTGATGTCATAACCCGGCCCCTGCTGCCAAAATCCCATAATTTGGCAGTGGGGGAAACGCTTTCCGTGCATGCGCGAAAGTTTTTTACCCTTTCCACACATGCGCGGAAGCACTACGTCGCTTGCGTAAGGGCTGCGCAAGCGGCGTAGCGCTTGCGCACATGCATGGAAGGGGTAAAACCTTTCCACGCATGCGTGGAATGCGACCTACGCACAAGCGATGTGCGCAGGTCCCATTTTTCTGGAGCAGCGGGTTGACAGGTATGTGCTAAGTATGGATTATAGAAAGCTTGGAGCCATTCAATTCAAGTCTCCTTCTCCACCATCCCGTAATGACAGCAAAACTATTTCAGGAAGTCTGAGAACAGGCTTATTTCCACATGGAAATCAATGGAAGGGACAAATGAAAACAACAGAAGGGGGGAGGTAAAAATCCATTCAGATGGGTGCCAGGTCCTATCACCCTCAACAGTAACCAGCCCTAAATTGGGACCCTCAGATGTGGTCGGAACACAACTTCTATGATCACTGACTGAGGCCAATACTAGGGCCATTCTCTTTGGGCCTTATAGGAATTATAGCCCAGGGTGTCTATAGGACACAAGGTGGAAGAAGGCAGCAATGTAAAATCATCTCTTTCACAAGATCCTTGTAAAATCAGCAATGAACATAGACTCTTTCTCAGATCTCAGATGCTGATTGGATCAAAAATGTTTTTGCTGCTTTCCAAAATAAAGGGAGGCAAAATTATTTTACAAATGGAATAATTCCCTTTAGAGTGACACAGTGGTCACCCCAACACCTTTGAGATACTAAAAAGCAGGACTGGAAGGCAAAATCCTTCTCCTGTCATCGTTCCCTGGTAGTGAGTTCTTTCTGGCTCATTTTAGCCGCCACAAGTAATTGTGACTGAGAAAGATTCCATCTTATAATAGTGTTATTATATCCAATTGGAATTTCCTTAGTCAAGTGGATATTAATATCCGCAGAAAATTGGATTCAGCCCCCCAAGGTGATACAGCTTACAAAGAGGTGGAAGGGAATGAATCCACAACTCTTTGAGATAGGCTCACTCTTTTTCTTTTGCCTTCTTTTTTAATGTAACTTGAAGGAAACACATTTAGAGAGTTTTACAGAATTTTCAGAAAGATTCATACCTTCCGACCAATTATTCCTCTCTGCCCCTGAAAAGAATGAAAAAAGTAAACATAAATGTAATGAGCTTTATAAATAAGGTGGTGATAAATAACATTTTGTCAGGGGTTGATAGCTTACCTTAGGTCCTCTGTTACCGTGGCAGCCCATATAGCCTTTGTCTCCAACTGGTCCTGGCAAACCTCTTGGGCCCTGATAAGAATATCATGATAAGAATGCAAATGACTATTTAGAAAATAAGGAGGGTTTGTGTACTTCTTAAGTTAGGAAAAGGTCAAAGATCTTTGCCAATGCCAGCCTCATGAAAACATTGGCAAGGAAGTGTGAAAATAATATACCACCAAATTAATGGGTAAATCTATCCAAAAAAATACAGTAAATGGGAAGAGGCTCATTTCTTAATTTAGAGATGGTAACTTTTTCACTTTTAAGAAAAGTATCATACAGTAGAACCTCGGATAAAGTCCAAACTCCATTCCACAAGTTTGGACTTTATCTGATTTTGGACTTTATCCGACTCAAATGGGTGATGCATTGGATAACGTCCAAAAATGGACTTTATTCAAGGTTCCTATACCAAATACCTCGGATAATGTCCAATTTTTAGCGGTTTTGGACTTTATGTGATGCATCACGTGTGCATGAAAACCGTGACTTTATCCGAATCGGACTTTATGTTGTTTGTTTGTTTATGTTTATTCAATTTTATATCCCGCCCTACTCAACACATGGCCGACTCAGGGCGGCTAACAACATATAAATGACCCTGGGACACCTCACAGGGTTTACATAAAGATACAATATTCAAATTATAATAATAAATACAATGTTATAAGTAAATACAGTATAAGGCAAGACAGTCAATAATAATACAAATAATACAAATATCAGCACCACATCAAAATAATATATCAATAATTACAATAGAATCACAAAGGATGAAAACATCACATAATATAACAAAATTACCAAAGTACCAGATGCGCCAGGAGCCAGGTGTGTGGCGGCAAAGTTCCTCCCGGCACCCCTCACCTTTTAAGTCCTAGGCGAGGGGGGAGGGCGGAGCCCCAGGACGCCGGCCGATGGAGTGGCCGGCAGGACCTCTTCGCCCTCGCTGGGGCCGAATCGGACTTTATCTGCGGTACCACTGTACAATGTATACTCTTAGTGCAATGTTTCACTATTATCTCCCTTGCAAATATTAACCACCACCACCTTTCTAGCCTGCTATTTTACAAACTGTCCCCAAAACTTCCCAACAGGTCAGGGGAAAAATTTCCTGTGGGGAAAGGGAATATGTCCAGTTCCAGCAACTCGCATCCAAAGACCTTTGGTAATCTGATCCCAAACATTTCGCCTACACATGTCTCCCCATCCACCACCCTTAGCATTTCTTTTTCCATTTGATGGAGAAGAAATTGCTCTTCTTAAAAGGTCAGCATAACTCTTAAACTCAGTTTGTGAAGTTCTCATAGGAAGTGGCCAAATTATGTATGTGTTCTACTTCTTGGATTCCCACGCTTTAATTAAAACTTAAGGGAAATATTTTCTCAAGGGCAAAGTTTATCTTATAGATAGCCCATCATTAGAATCTGGAATATTTTATGTGTTCCAGAAAAGTGATCTAGAATGACCTTCATGATCAAGCAATCATTGTCAGGTAAGCTAGTGTTTAGCTCCAAAAGATGATGCAGAAAACAAAGCAGGCAAAAATGACAAATGTGAACATTACAGGATGTGTGAAATATTTCTGCTATGGTAATCAGTCCCTTCCAGTATATAACCATTGCCCTCTTCTATTTTGGTTTTAATGTAATCTGTTTTAGATCAAAAAGTATGGACCGCTAATGAGACCACTAAGCAAGTGGAACACTGATATATATCAGTAATTTTGAAACTTACAGGTTCACCTTCATCTCCTAAATGTCCTTGGGTTCCTTTGATGCCTGAATGGCCCTGAAATTAACATCAAGAAGTCTATTAAGATCAAATATTGAGATCTCTTTTCAAGGGTTAGATAGTGCTTAACTAGTCAAAATGTTACATGGTTTTTAATAAAAACTTGGAAAATGTTCTTCTAAATACTTTCCACCTAGAAAACCTTGATAGGCATGATTACAAGTCAGTAATGACTTTGCAGCAAATGATTATTAATAATAGCTGGACTACAATTTGCATAACACTTGGTGTTATAGTCCAAAGCAATAAACTTTCTAAGCGCTGATTAAAATTCATGTGTACAAGATTTCAATTTTTCATTCTTACCTTCATCCCATATCTTCCTTGCTCTCCACGTTCTCCTTCTTTACCAATGCATTTACAAAACACGCAGCAACATGTTCTTTCTGCAACATTGGCCTTAGAACAGAAAAATTCTCATAGTGTTAGCAAAGGTGTTTGAACATACAATAAGGTAAGATTTTGAAGTTGATTGTCTATGGCAAAGGTTCCCAACCTATAGCCTATGGACTGTATCTGGCCCCCGGCACATTTCATTTGTCCCCAACCCTCGGAAGGCATTTGAGAAACAAAATGGCCACCCCTCTAAAGCTATTGGGGGAAAATGGGTGGCCCTATCATGCAGGCAGGGTAAAATGACCATCCAGCCAACGAAGCTGACTAAGAGAGTGTGACCCGGCCCTCGGCTTGAAAAGGTTGTAAACCCCTGGTTTATGGCTATTGCATCCATATGACATAGTAATGGGAATTCTCTATTAGGTTCTAAAGTATACACCTTTGTCCATTATCATCAACGTTTTGGCCCAGAGAAAATTGGTCTCCTATTGTTACCCACAAATTTGAAGCCCTTTCCAGAAACATTTTCTTTGAGAATGATGGTGTTTGTTTGTTTTGCTTCACTTCTTATTTTTATAGGTTCTTTCTCAGACCTACATGTTGATTCAAATCCTGTTGTTGTTGTTGTTGTTCAGTCACACAGTTGATTCCGACCCTTTGTGACCCCAAGGACCATTGCCCGCCAAGCACCTCTGTCCTCCACCATCCTTCTCAACCCACCCAGCTCTGTGCCCATTGTGTCTACAATACCATCTAGCCATCTCATTTTCTGCCACCCCCTTCTTCTTTTCCCCTCCACCTTTCCCATTGAATCAGTGGAATTTATGGAAGTATTGACTCACCAAATCCCCACTAATCCAATGAGCCTTCTCTAATCGGGATATACAACTAGACTCAACCTTTTAATAAACTTGCTAGGAATAAATTGAAATAAATAATAAATTTGAATCTCTGGGTGTTAAAACATATTTTTAGTACTCAATTAGGGTTGTTAATTTGTTTTTATGACAGGCTCCTTATGTTTAACATCTACAATACATGCAGATATGACAAGATGGTTCTCCTCTGTGGTGAAAACAACTACATCTTCTAAGTCTGAACTGTACAGAGGGTTAAGGAATTTTCTTCATTTTTTATCATAAACTTACAAAATCTTTAACAATTCACACATTTCTCCATAAATTTGATGGAAAGAACTTCAGATTAAAACAACATGCAGGAGAAGTTAAAAAAATTCCCTGGACTTGGTGTGGGAATCTTCATTTGTTGACAATTAAATTCTCAGTTGATTATTTCTCTCTCTCCAACAATTCTAATGAACATGCACTTTTCCTTTTACTCCATTCCTACTGTTCACTCATTCTTTTGGGGGAACTGACAAGATGGTATAATCAAATTGTCTTCTGACATTTTCTATGCAGTCTCCCCATGTTTTCATATTTTATTTGTGCAGTTACACATTAGTTGCTCAAATGTGGACAAAGAAAGAGTTTTATTCTATTCACTGAACTCTTTGTTTGCTTCTTTCTGTTGAGATCAGTACTCAGTTACCCTTTATTAGCCCCCTATTTAGCTCCCTTTTGTTCCAAGACTAGTACTTCATTACTGCTAACTTTCCATTTCTTTCTTTTCTTTCTTATAATTATATCTCTTTTGCTATAATTACATGAAGAAGAGATTGACATGAGCTGAAATTGTAAACAGAAAGCTGTCATTTAACAGAAGAAGGGTTTTTTTCTGAACAGAATGTACAGTACTTCTAAGCACTCATTATACGATTACACACTGCACGGAACTCTACTTTTAGTCCCCCCAACACCTAACTGCAGAAAAGCAAATTCCAGCCAACATGAAAGAGCTCTGCAGTGGAATCAAACTTGGAACTGTAAAGGTTATGTGTTTGCCTTAGTTCTTCAGTGAGTTACTTACCACATACTTGGACAATTGACTGGCAACATTTCCCATGCCAATATTCAACTGTGTCTTGTATCCAAGTCCTTTTCCAAATTCAATATATTGGAGGTCATTAAAATCGGAAGCTCCTTCTAGAACAACGGTTATCAGTGCATCTAATCCTGTTAAAAGTTGATATAATAGATCCCCGTATAATGAATGCCTCATACAGCAATTAGATCGTACAACAACGAGGATTTGAAAAAACATTGTGCCCCGAATAATAACTAAAATTGTTATACGATGCAATGCATCTCTATGGGAAAAATCGTACAATGAAATTTTGTTGTTGTACGGTTTTTCCAATAGAGATATTTGTTGTACGATGCATCCCATAAGTAAAATCGCTATACAGTGGTACCCCACATAACAAATGCTTCGTATAACAAATTATTTTTACAATGAAGCATTCGTTAGGCAATCATGATACCCCGCATAATGGGGTAATTTTTTAATTATACAGGATTTTATTAACCGAGGTATACCCCGCTTAACATAAACCCCGTATAATGCACTTTTTTCCATTATGTGGGGTATTGCCAATTGGATCTGCATAACAAAAAACCGCATAACGAAGAGCTCTGTGGAAGGTATAGCATGCAGCATATAGCAATTTTTGCCATACAACAATGAATGGAATGGATTAAAATCATTGTACAAGGTACCACTGTATTGTTATTAATTTTATTTTATTTAAGCATATCTCATGGGAAAAGGGCAAGGCAATGTCTTTGTCATCTTTCAGTTCAGATTTAAAATAGCCACATGAAAGATGATTGCAACTATGTTTTAAAACATGGATGAGCCTTCACTGGGGCTGGGAGCCATTTTTCAGATTCCAGTAGCCTATGACCCACACTCCCAAGTGGTGGAGCTAAAGGAGAGGGGCATGTCCAACAAGACACATTTGCACATTTTTAAATTTAAAATTTAATACTACTGTACAGTATTAAAATTTAATACTGTGATTATATACTGTAAAAGTTGATTCAATGGGGGGGTAATTAAAGAGGGAAATGAGTTATTTTTAACTCTTGTACTTGCAGTGGCCACCACTTAAATTTATTCTAAATACTGGGGGGGGGGGGGTATGATGCCACAGAGAAGATAGGGGACCTTTAAAATATAGGGAAATTGCCTCCAGTCCACAACTCACTCACAATCTGAGTTTGATCCTGCTTAAGATTGACTCAACCTTCCATCCTTCCAAGGTCAATGGTAATTATAGCGTGCCCCACCAAGAGAGTGCTCTAAGAGTTATGGGGCAGTATAGAAGTATAATTGCTATTGCTATGTCTTTTTTGTTTACATGCGAAAGAAAAGGGTAATCTATTCTTTAAACAACCATGGGGTGTGTGGGAAGGACAGAACAGAGTAGCTGAAACCCTGTTGTGTTGCTACGAAAAAGGCATAATTTTTGAGGGTGAATTGCCTCAATTTAAGAAATGCCTGTAATAGTTTTATTTTGCATGCTGAGTAGCACAATTCATTAAACAAGAGATTGTATCTATGGAAATTTCTTAACTTGGGGTAATTTGCCTCCAAATGTTATGCCTTTTGCAGAAAAGTACAACAGGATGTCAACCAATGTAAACAAGATCATTATCATTCACCACCTGTATGAGCTCATTATGGGGAATAAATTCCCTTTGCCAATAAAATGCTTTGAGTGAAATTTTGAAGTGCCAAATATAAATGATAGAAGTTGCAGCCACTAAATTTTCATGGAATAACTACTCTACAAATTACGAACAATGCATCAGATGAAGCATGATTCCCACAAAAACCTCCATGAAGCACTGCAATCCACAAAATGTTTATGGCAAATGAAGCTTGTCAATCTTTAAAGTTCTGCAAAAAATTTTGTTTTTTACCGTATTCACTGGCAACCGTTGTTTTCTGCAAATCAAATGCTCTACAAACACATTTCTGAACACTGATTTGAAAAGTCAAACAACACATTTGTCTACATTCCCTACAAAGGACAATCTTGTTTCTTTAATTTATGATTGTTTATTTATCCAGTTGTATAAATATTTTCCCTTTGTGTTTTCAGAATAATGTTTAATCTGAGAATTGGTGGGCTATGTTGCTTATTCTTTCCCCCCTGTCTTCTAAGTAGTTTCTCCTGCTTATCTTAAAGTAGCCTCTGGAACCACAACCAACATTGGAGGAAATGGCTTTAAGGTGGTGGAGGCAAGATTTATAATGATTTATAATGATGCCTCCCTAAGCTCCATTCTTGTAAAAAAAAAGCTCAGCACATGCACACTTCAAATGTGAATGGGAAAAACACACAGCTTTCCATCAAATCTAATTCAGCCCTAAAATAAGCATAACTATTATGTGGTAGACTAGAGAGATAAACATGTAAGACAGAATCCTTATCTTAATTTTCTGAGGAATTGGGCTTTAGTCTTTTCCCAGGCTTTCAAGATATGCTTGCCAACAGTACATCCCACACAAATCCCATGGTATATCAAGAGCTCCAGTTGTATGCCTAATTTTTTGCTCCTGGCTACTCTCTTTCCTGACTCTTGAATTCCAAGTAATCTCTTATTCAGCTACTGCTGGGAATCCTGAAGATATGAAATATCTTTATTTATTTTACCAAAATCATAATGCACCTCTTTTCCTGAGTTCTTCTGATTTATGTTCCAAGACTTCTATGTGGTCATCCAAGCCATCTGAAAACACAAGTAGCACCTGTAGAATGTAAATTAAAACAATAGTCTGTTGCCTTACTAACATTGTTTCATATATTGTTGGTTGAAGGCTGAAGCAAGAACACTTACCTTCCTTCTATCTGTAGATTTGATATGAAATGTTTCCCAAAGTGAATCCAAGAATTCTGCATTAAGTTGAGACACATTCCTGATGGTAGTGCCCACCAGACTGTTCAAAAGTTTCTCGCTGTCAATTTGAAACTTTGGCGCCAAGGGAGGATCTGTGTTTTTCAGCTTCAGCGCCACACTCGTTTGTGATTGTGATCTGGCATTACAACTGACACCAGTTAAGGATGTGAGGGCATTTATAATCTGAGGAAGGTGAGCTTCCAGCTGGTACTGTCCGCGGAATACATGGTCACCTTGGCTTTGTGAGGAGACATCTATTCCTACGACAACATCCATGAAGCACGCTGTTTGGTTGGTGGGGGTTTTTTTGGGTGGGCGGGGGGGGGGAAACAGCATCGATTACTTTACACAACTGAAATAGTGTGAGAGGAAAAGTAAGTCAAAGACAGGAGGTACAGTATGAATAGGGGTTAGGATAATTACTGGGAATTCCAATTGCAACTATAAAACAAGAACTGGGAGACATCCAATATCCGAAGACCTTAAACAATGAGCCTGTTCAAATGGTTGATCATTAGTCCTTAGATCGAAAGCAAGAAATTGCAAGTAGATAAACAGGGACTACTTTGGTGGGGAAAGATCTTGGGGACATGAAAGGAGCCTCATTCGGGTGTCCCGAGTGGAGTTCCTCCATCAAAAATCTTATCAACACAGAATAATTTCTGACCTGAAAATATTATTATCAAATATTTGGTCAGGGTTTGGAAATGGTTTCTGAAAACTATATCTTGTCAAGCTATTAGCAATAGATCACACTACAGCAGGGGTTCCTGACCTTTTCAAGCTGGGGCCAGGTCATGCTCTCTCAGTCAGCTTCGAGGGCCGGATGGCCATCTGCCCTGCCTGCACTATGGGGGCAGCCATTCTGTCCCAACAGCTTAAAAGGGGTAACCATTTTGTTTCTTGAATGCTCTTGGGGGGAGGGCACATGAAATAGTGCTGTGGGCTGGATTCTGCCCATGGGCCTTAAGCTGAGAACCCTTGCACTACAGTAGGGGTAATGTATCTTTTGGATTAATTCATTGCTCCCACCTCAATTAAAACATTTACTGATGACTCAATTTGAACCTTCATCACTATCCAGCTTTATAATTTATGGGGTAAAAACCCAGGTTTATGTTATGTGTGCCTGAGTGCAATGCTAAACAGGTGCCCCGTTCTTATAAAAGCCCCAAGGATTTGGGAATACTAAACAACTTTGATGATTGAAAGAATGATACTTACTTGTTGTATCTACTTCTTCACAAATATCATCCACAAGTCTTTTTTTAATTACCTTCAGTTCACTGAAATTGTCAACTGTGTATTTCCTGTCTGTGGAGCCTGCTATCTGACTAAGCTGCAAATGGTCGATTCTCCCTACTCCTATGGCATATATGTCAACACCTTTCTTTCTCAGATCTTCTGCTGCTTTAGAGACTTTATCATGGGACCGGCCATCTGTGATCACCAGCAAAATCTGTTGGATGTTTTCATTGATTCTGCTGCCACCTTCTGGTGTAAAGTAGTGCTTCACTTGCTCAAGACCCGCACCAATATATGTCTGAAATCCTTCCATCTGTCGAATTTGTCCAATCTGAGCTTCAAGTTCCGATTTGAGTGGGAAAATATTCAGTCTGAATTCTTCCTGGTACCTGTCACTGTATTGAGCAATGCCAACTTGTACATTGTGGCCAGTGTTGAAAGGGAGAACTACATCTTGCAAAAAGTTCTTCATTTTAGTGAAGTCACTTTCACTTATACTGTTTGACCCATCAATAAGAAATACTAAATCAGCTGGAATTCCACATTCTGTGTTGGACAAGAAAGAAAGAAAAGACATGGTTTATAAAATATATGGCTTCTGTTTCTCTAGAACAGGGGTTCTCAACTTTTTAAACCTGGGGGCCAGATCACACCCCCTCAGACTGTTTGTGGGCCAGACTGGTGTCCCCACCGCCGCCCTGAGCCCACCACACAACACACACACACCCACTGCCCCTCCACTCCCCTGATGAGCTGTATGGCATGGGTGAAGGAAACCCCCACAGCTGCCGGGAAAGCATCCACAGCTGCTGGGAATGCCTCCACGGGTGCCAAAAATGCATTAGCAGGCACCAGAAATGCATCAGTGGGCCTTGGAAAACTCCCCACAGTCGCCAGGAACATGTACACAGCTTCCAGGAATGCCTCCGTGTATGCATTCCCGGTGGCTGCAGATGTGTTCCCAGCAGCCATGGAGGTATTTCCAGCAACCACTGAGGCATTTCCGGTGGCCATGAAGTAATTTCTAGCAGCCACAGAGGTGTTTCCAGCAGCCACAGATGCATCCCCAGCAGCTGTGAATGTGTTTCCGGCAGCAGCAGAGGCATTCCTGGCAGCCACAGATGCATTTCCAGCAACTGCAAGGGGTTTTCCAGCACCTGCTAATGTTTTTCTGGCAGCCATGGAGGTGTACCTGGTGGTTGCAGACATGTCCACAGTCACCAGCAACACCTCCGTGGCTGCTGGGAATGCAGCTGCGGCCACCAGGAATCACCACTGCACACATGGAGTTGTGTGGCATGATTTCAGCCAGAGAGTACATCTGGATGGAAGTTTTGTTAAATTCATTAAAACTGCAATCTACTGCACACCTACCTTGGGATAAACTTCATTAAGCACAGAGAGAGTAACTTCTGAGTAAACACACTTTATTCTCTCTGTGTGTTCATTGAGATGTTCTCAAGGATAAGTTTGCAGTGGATTGCAATTTTTTAATATTGGGCATAAAGAAACTTCCAACCAGATGTACACACATTTCTCTGTGTTTAATACATCACCTTGCCAAGCTGCACAGTAATTTGAAATATCTAGAGTTAGGCCATTTTAAAATTTCACCTCAACTAGTGTGTCAATGAGGTTTGAAAACAGAGAGATGCAGTCTGTATGTTTGCAGAAAATCTTCATTTGGACTTTGCCATAAAATAGAATGGTGTTGAAAAGAAAAGAAAATCTACACACCTGGTTTTGAAACACTGCATATCTTATGAGTCACATTGGAATGCAGGTCTTTCAGTCCTTCAAATGTATTTACGTAGAAATATCTATCTTCTGACCCTGCCATGGTAAAAAGCTCTTCCGGCCTTGCTCTCTCTATCCCAATAGCATAGATGACAATGCCATTGGCCCTAAGTCGCCTTGACACCTCATCAAGCTCTGGTGCGTCATGGGAATCTCCATCGGTTATCACTATGAGAACCTGGGGGACGTCCCTGTATTTGCGGCTGCCATTTTCTTCAGAGAAAAGGCTTTCTGAGTGGCGCAATGCTTTGGCAGTATTTGTTGTATCTCCAATAGATTTATCGTCACGGATAGCCTTAATGATGGCTGATTTGGACCCATAGTCATTCAGGTAGAAAAAGGTTTTGGGCTCAGCAGAATATTTGACAGCTCCAAATTGAACTCGGTCATGGCCAACGTCAGATTTTTTCACCAGGGCAATCATAAAGTCTTTCATTATATCATATTCTATAGGATCGATACTTCCCGAACCATCAATGACGAAAACAATATCTAGACGTTCTATCCTTTTGCACTCTAAAGTAATAACAATAAAAATAGTAAGAGTCAGTAAGCAATATATGTAATTATAAGTCATTACAATAGCAAACCTTTGTTATCAGCAAAACCTGTGAGTTTAAACCACTTTTAAGGGGAAATCTGCTTGGAACACATTTTCAAGAGGCAGTTTTTTTAAAAAGTAACCGAAGAAGTAGCCAGATGAATCTACTGCAGTCAAGGAGCAACCAGATGTCATGTAGCACCTGTACATAGCAACTGGAAGAGGTAAAAGAAACAGTCCTCACATTCAAATACCTCCCCAATACAATATAGTAACACAACAGATCAACAAGGCCAAACAGATACCCAGAAATGAGCTGTTAAAGTAAACACAAACCAGATGACAAGAGGATGCCAATGGTGAAGACAAATAGTTAGCTAAAACCACAGAAATGGAGCATCAGAGACTTCCAGCTCATATTAGACAGGTCTTTGGAAGGTCTAAAATGAACAATGCATGCTGGCATATAGACAACTACTGAAATTAAAGAGAATTATAATCAGTAACAGGAGACACTGACATAGTAACCTGACCAAAATCCAGAGGCTAGCTCTGTCCACATATTTACACAAGAAACATCAAAGGACCAAAAAAACATAATCAGCAATCTCAGGCGTTCATACATTTGCACCTCTTCCAATGTGATTTAAGGCATTTTTATCAACAATGTCACAATGGATTTTATACTGAACAAGTAGGTCAAACTCTCCATAAAAGAGTATATGGGCACAGAATGGATAGCAAGAATACAAATACAGTGGTACCGCACATAAAGTCTGATTCGGACAAAGTCCGATTCGGATAAAGTCACAGTTTTCATGCACACATGATGCATTGCATAAAGTCCAAAGCCGCTAAAAAATGGACGTTATCCAAGGTATTTGGTATAGGAACCTTGGATAAAGTCCATTTTGGACGTTATCTGATGCATCACCCATTTGATTCGGATAAAGTTCAAAATCGGATAAAGTCCAAACTTGTGGAATGGAGTTTGGACTTTATCCGAGGTCCTACTGTACTCAGAAACCAGCAGACAAACACTTTACTCTTCCTGATGCTCTCACTCTGGTCTCAGAGTTGCTGTCCTTGAACAAAGAAATTTCAAGAACATCTGAGATTCCAAAGGGAAGCTACTGCACAAGTGTATGTCAGGAAGAACAATGATTTTCTACATACATAAGCACAAGGGCTTGTGCATGTTTGTGCATGCTGTAATAGGGAAATTCTATCACCATTCTCCCACTTCCATTTGTGCAAGGAGCCACAAAATCTTTCAGACAAGAAAAACTTACTTGGTGGGATTTTTTTTTAACTTGTGTTGTATAAAGAGCCAGCTTTAGCATGAGGTACAAAGCAGCTACTCTCTCAATAGAGAATTCCTGAACATGGTAGGGACACCTTTCATGTTTTGTACATTGCATGGCTTTCCACAATGCAACAGACCTTTCATTGGCCAGAGCAGGTGTACATTTCCCCCAGGTCTTCTAAACCAAGGTGTTAGTAGCATTTGGTTTAGTGGATAAAAGTGCCAGTTAAAATGGATCCTTTAGCAATGAGTCCATAAACAGATTGTCATTGTGCCTACATTTAGAGAGTTATATTAGGGCATTTAACTAAGGGCAGAGAAGAATCAGATAAAGTTGGCATCATGAGCTGCTTCCCTTTTTAACAGCCTACTAGTCCTATCTTGTGGGAAGCTAGCAAAATAAAAATCATTTAGCCAGATGTGCTTTCCAAGTGTTGTTCATCACAGTCATGTGTGCCTTAGCTGCACTAGCCTAGAAGAGATAGACTATTACCTTGCAACACTCAGAACTATGTTCTGTGTGTGAGAGAAAGAGAGAGCGCACATACACAAACATACATGCACTATGTGTTGAGCATATACTGTAGCTCCAGTCATCTGTTGTATGCGGTGATTTGTTGCTATTCTCATTCACTTTCTTTCCAAGAAATATCAGTGGAATGTGATGAGAAACCTGCAGTTCTACAGCTGTTGCAATATAATGCCCTGATCACTGACATGTTGGCTTAGTGTGATGGAATATGGAGTCCAACAACATCTGGAAGGCCACACGTTCCCAGAGTCAAGGACAAGTCTTATAGGAGACAAGTCAGAAAAATGGGAAAGGAGCCAGGTAGGACATAAACAGTGATGCACTGCAAAAAAATTTACTGCCCACTCAGTGGGTGTGGCTATCTGTGGGCTTGGCTATCTGTGGCCGTGGCCTCAACAACCCCCCCCCCAAAAAAAGAAAAAACCTACCTTGCTCTCTTGCTTTGCGGAGATGAGGAGGAGGAGTCCCAGAGCAGCGGCACTACTGGGAGGTGAGCAGCGCAAGTTGGTGGGCTGATGCTGGCCTCCACCTCCCAGTGCCACCGAAAATGCATCCCTGCTGGCAGCACTGCTGGGAGGTGAGCAGGGCAAGTTGGTGGGCTGGCGCTGGCCTCCCCCTCCCAGCATCGCCGGAAACACGTTCCTGCCAGCAGCGCTGCTGGGGGGTGAGCAGGGTGAGTTAGTGGGCTGGCCTCCCACTCCCAGTGCCACCGGAAATGCATCCCATTTGCCTCACCCAGGGCCAAAGGCACAATGGAAGTGCAAAGATGAAAGCGCGCCTTCGGCCCTGGGCAAGGCAAATGGGATGTGTTTCCAGCGGCGCTGGGAGGGGGAGGCCTAGAGGTGGGCATGGCTGGCCAAGTGGGTGTGGCCTGGAATTTCTACTACCGGTTCACCAGAACCGGTGAGAGCCGGCCACAGTACAACACTGGACATAAATGTTCCAGAAGGCTCTTTCAGTGCGGGCAGTGGACTACAGAATGAGCGGAGTTGTTATAGCTCAGGGTTGTAGTGATTCCTCCAATAACATAGATGTGCTGTTCCCTATTTTAGCTGTGAGATTCTGTGATGACAATTAGGGAACACCGCTAAAGTCACACTGGTATGTGCAAAGGTTTACAAATGGTTTGAAACCTGCTTGTTACTTACCATAATAAGGACTACATATTCCAAAGAGGATTTCACTTTCTAAGTACTTCAAAGCGTCCAAGTCCTCCACATAAAACACCATCTCAGGCTTTCCACTTATCTCTACCAGCTGTGTTTTGTTGGCATTAAACCCCCCAATAGAATAGATGACAATGTTTTCTTCTTGCAAAGCTTCCGCCGCAGCCCTCCATTCATCCTGTGCTTTGCCATCTGTGATAAGAATAAGAATTTTTTTGACATGGGGTCGTGCTCCTTTGGCAGGCTTGAAGTAATCAGGCACAAGCTGCAATGCTCCCCCAGTGGCCGTGTTCTGTCCCATAAGCGACATTCTTCCGATTGCATTGATGACGTTGCTTTTTGTTAGGTATTGGTTGAACTGGAATTCTTCTTTGGTTTTGCCACTGAACTGGACAGCACCAAAATGGACGAGGCCTGGCCCGACATCTGATTTGTTCACTAGCTCAGTCATGAAGTTCTTCATTTTCAAGAAGTCCTCAGGGTTTATGCCACTAGAGCTGTCGACTAGAAATAGAATATCACTCTTCTTTCCCTTGCAGGCTGTTAGAGGGGGGTTAAAAGGACACTGCTGTGAATGATCTATTTTAGCACTTTACATTTAGCCATAAAATACAGCAACTGCTGAGAAAGACCAAATCAGAATTCTGGATCTTGAAAAAAATGTTCTGACAGATTAAGAAAATATGGATGCATTTTCCAATAAATCTTATTCATCTTGCTCTATCTAAGACCATGATGGTGAACATTGGCACTCCAGATGCTCTTGGACTTCAATTCCCAGAAGCCCAAGCCCCCATGAATCCACACAAATGGGTTTGCTGCGATTCATCCGGCCCATGCCACACCGCCCTCATTACTCCTAGAAGCGGAGGTAAAACACGCCCATACGGCTAAGACTCTTCCGGGTTAACCCTTCCTCCATATGGGCTGGGAAGGCAGACAAGCAAGAATTATGCTATGGATTCCCCACTCCATGTAGACCCACTTCCATGTTTATGACAGTCGCATGTGCATTTGCGCATGCACAGGCACATGCCTGTGCATGCAAAAATGCATCCGCTTCCACTTCTGGGTGCAGGGGAGAAGGCAATGGGCCTCATGGAATGGTGTCAAAGGCTAGGTGTGGCCCGTGTGCTGTCGGTTGGGAACTCCTGATGTAGGGCTATGTTATTAATAAATTGTACTCTGAATGCATAGTAAGTCTACTCTGAAATCATACTCTGTTGTGTTTCTCTTACTATTTTATCCACATTATTTTACATTTAACTTTGTTATGTAGCAGTAAACTTCACAGAACTCAAACTATTCAGTGTTTATTCAGTCATGTTTCTTACCTTCTGCAGCACAGATATCTCGAACAACTTCATTCTTTACATGCTTCAGAGAGGCAAAATCATTCACAAAGTAAGCTCTGTCCTTGGACTCTACCATCTCATAAATCTGTGACTGGTTGGCATGTCTAATACCAATGGCGTAAATGTTGACCATCTCATTCCTCAGCTTCTTGGCAGGCTCCTCCACTGGGTCCTTTGATGTCTGGTCCGTTAATACAATCAAATGGCATGATGCATTTCTGTGTTGCTGTCGTTGTGACTTGCTGAACAAGTGTTGAATAAAAGTCAAAGCTGCCCCTGTGTGAGGGCTCCCACCTATTTGACGGATATTACCAATAGCTTTTAAGATATCACTTGTTTTCCCATATTCCTTAAGTTCAAATTCTAGTTCACGGATTTCTGCATACTGTACAACTCCAAAGTGAACTTTATCTGGTCCAATTATAAAAAATTTAATTGCTTCTTTAAGAAACAATTTTAAATCTGCAAAGTCAGAATAGTCCAGGCTTGATGAACCATCAATGAGAAAATAAACATCAGCTTCTTCTGTGTCTATACATCCTATAAGAAACAGAATTTTGTACTCAATAATATATTATACCCTCAAATGATCCCTCAATTTTTTTAAAAAAATCATAGTCAAGTGTCACCTACATGAGGATATATCCTTTGGCCAGGTATTTGCAAATAAGTGTAATCTATGAAAGAAATTTTATCAAATTGATGATATTTGGAAAAATAAGAGTTTCTTTGCTAGTGGGAGAGGAAATGGTCTTAAATTATGTAGATGCACAAAATGTTCACAAATTAGACAGTTGTCCATGAAATTATTGGCTCATTGTCTCTTCCCTTTAAAACCCTCACCCAGGAGAGAGAAGAGACAATGAGCCAATTGGCTTCAAGTATATTTGCATACAACATAAAGAGGATATTTCCGTGGTCCTGTCTTAAACACAGATTTTTTTCAAAATAAAATTGAGGTACACAAGGCTAAGACAGTTGACAATTAACTGATATAAGTATAAAAAACAGTTCCATAAAAAATCACCATATTATGAAATGATGTGGGAGCGAGTGGGAAAGGGACTTAAAATTACAGTATTTATCTCTTCCACTGCAGCTGAGGCTTGCCTATGGGGGTGGCTTGCTGTTCCCCATGAGGGGCAGCAATGGTGCTAAGGGGAGTATCTAGGGGTGCTTCCTCCCCCCCTGGGTACCCCAACACTCCTCCTATCTGGCTCTGTTATGAGGAACATACCCAATGACACCTTGGTTTTATATAAAAATAAAAATAAATAATATATAAATAATATAATAAAATGGAAAATACAGGTGGAGGGAAAGAGGGGTAAAATTTGGTAATTTACCAGCCAAAATGTGATACTTGACAGCTATGCCACAGTGGTGACAGTGGATAGTCAGTAGTGGTGAACCTTGGCACTCCAGGTATTCTTGGACTTCAATTACCAGAAGCCCAAGTCAGCACTCATGCTGGTCAGGGCTTCTAGGAATTGAAGTTCAAGAACATCTGGATTGGCAAGGTTCACCATCACTGGGATGGGCAATTTTTCAATGTTTTTATTCTCCCTTCTTTTGATTCCTAATCTTTAAACAAAATCTACCCTCTGTGAAGTGGGACACATGGCCACACTATGACTAAATCAAGTGTAAAATAATCACCAAAGATGCTACAGAAGACTCAGCTTTTGCTCAAAAGTTACGCAAAACAATTTGAATTCCATCTCTCTTTTCGAATAGCGTTTTCCCTTTTCAGCTGTTTTGGGAGAGAATATGTATGTTTTCTCCCAGTTTCTCTACTGTGTTATCACTACTGCTGTGAGAATTATATGAGACTTTTTGCAATACCCCTCTTTCTACCCCTCTTTCACCCAAGAAGTGGCCCCAATCAATGTTAATTGACAAGATGTTACCTGTTTTTAGAAGTTCTGACCGTTTGGTGTCCATGTAGAGCTTCTGCTGTATTTGATTCACAATCTTTTTATGAAAAATTGGAGCTTGACGTGGTAAATGAGAGAATGATTTTAGGTTTGTAACATATTTGTATGATGGGTAAGCTGCTATCTGGGATAGCTGAGTGGCATTAGCCCCCTCAATGCCAATGGCAAATATAGTCACACCAGCCCTTCTGAGTGCTGTTGCTGCGCCACTCACCGGATCTTCAGAAGAACTGTGAGTGATCACAATAGCAATTTGTTCTACCCCTTGAGTCTTCCTGCTTCCTGCACTTTCAGTGAAGACTTTTTCCTTAGCAAAATGAATAGCAGAACCAGTGTTTGCCTTTCCTGCCTGGGGAGAAAGGGTCTGAATGAATTGAAGAACCTGAATCTTGTCCATTGACATTTTCAGTAGAGAAACTGTCTTGGGTTTAGTGTTATATGTCACAAAGCCAATCCTCATGCATTTGTCCTTCACATCCAAAGAAGACACCAAATCTTCTAAAAAGAGTTGAATCTTCTCAAATTTTGGTTGCGGAGAGCCTGCATCCACTATGAACACCACATCAGCAACTGCATCGCCATCACATGCTATAAAAGAAACAAAACATGGAGGGAAATTCAAAATTATTGACTATTTAAGCATCCTTCATTGTATGTAGGAGTGGCAGCATTGAATTACTTCTGTGAACATCTTCATTCACCCCAAGGACCTAGTCCTCTATTGCATCTTTCATGTAGACCTAAGGAGATGCATTCCTATAGCACAGTGATAGCGAACCTTTTAGAGACCGAGTGCCCAAGGAGGAGGCACTGTGTGAGTGCCCATCATCCGCGATGTGAAATGGGTGTATGTGCACGTGCACCACTTGAGGTGTGCCGGTGATGTCATGTGGGTGCATGTGCATCCCTCCCATGGGTGCACAGACACCCCCAGCCCCACACGTGGGTGTATGTGCACACACAAACACACACACACCGCAGATGTACTGCTGCCGCCGCCTCTGCCTGGTGGGTCATGGGTGTCAGGTCGCCTCACCTCATTCCCGCTGCTGCCTCCTGGCTGGGATTTCAACCTCACATTTGGACTCTCTATTGGTAGAGGAAGAGAATGGGTGGGGAAATGACGCTGCCATTGGTGCCAGCAGTGTGGTGCATGGGTTGTCCACGATGGCACACATGCCCATATAGAGGGCTCTGTGTGCCACCTCTGGCACACATGCCATAGGTTCTCCTGCACTGCTAATGCAGATTGAGTTTGTTTTCTTGAACAGTCATAAAAAGATGGTGAATTGCAGGATTTGGGTGCGTGTCAAGAGTTTCTTTTAATCTCCTTTTGATAAGAATTTGACAGAATTTATAGATTTTTTAATATGTTAAATGGAATGGAATTGAGATTAAAAAGAATTGAGTGTCATAGAAAGTGAAAACAGCAAATGTTTCCGTCTTAGCCCACATCTTTCAGTACTTAACTCAAGATGTGAATTAAAATACCTGTGGTCAATCATAACAGTGCTGGAGTATGGTTTCTTTCCCTGCTTTCTGAGATATGCCTCATTCTTAATACATATACACCAGAAGGATAAAACATCGCCCTCTCTGTGCTGAAAACAGCACATGTCTTCATATTCAGGACAAAAAAGTATTGGAGGCTTAAAAAATTCAAACGCAGCAGTAAGTAAAACTGACAGATATTCCATCCCTAGTTTCAACAGTTTATCATCACTAAATTTCATTCATTCTTCTTCTGCTGCTGTATCTGAATCTGAATATTGACAATCATCATGGCAATCAGTCATGACGACTGTCCTAAGAGTAGTAAAGAATAACATGACCTTAGTCTGATTATGACTCTGCACTTGAGAATTCTCCAAGATGTCCCATCTATTCAATTTAGATTTAGTTTTATTTTATTATCATTTTTGTCCTAAACTATATTCTGTTTCGAATTACTGGGCCACATGCAATTTGTTACCTTCAACATACAAACCATGTAGAAAAATGCTGCCTCTTGAGTCTGGCCAGGTTATCCTGCTATGGTAATGGAGTAGACCCGTGATGGCGAACCTTGGCACTCCAGATGTTCTTGGACTTCAATTCCCAGAAGCCCAATTCCCCGTGAATCCACATGAAGGGGTTCACTGCGATTCATCCAGCCTGCACTGCCCTCGTCGGTTCTGGAAGCAGAAGTAAAACATGCCATACGGGTGCCTTTTTCTTCATTTATGGGAGCTACGAGGGCGGCACGAGCTGTGAACTCCTTCGTGTGGATTCATGGGGGCTTGGGCTTCTGGGAATTGAAGTCCAAGAACATCTGAAGTGCCACGGTTCGCCATCACTGGAGTAGACCATACTGCCAGCGACTCAACACCGAGTGTCAGGTAGCAGTTAACTAACCTGACAACCCTAAGGACTAACGGCCTTGGTTGCCAAAGTCCACAGGGAAGGGTGATGGTCCCCCTAGTCATCCTGGTCTGGATTAAGTTTGGATCATTCTAACAGGATCGCCTTGAGATTTAATATGTCATTTGGGATGAAATTTGCATTCACAAACAAGCTTCCAATAGCTTCAGGACAAGCAACCACAGCACAACTCAAATGACTCTATTTAGCTGTTTCTCCCTTTAAAGAAGGACTGCGGTGGCTCAAGTGGTTAAGATGCTGAACTCAATGACTGGAAAGTTGGAGAACCGCATGACAGAGCAAGCTCCCGTCTCTCTCCCAGCAGTTAGAAAGCAAGAAAATACAAGCAGGTACCACTTCAGTGGGAAGGAAAGCAGCATTCTGTGCACTCTGGTGTCGAGGCACATTTACCGTGTAAATGTGTATTTTAGTGGTGTTTCATTTCTTACCTTCTAATGCTGTTCCATTGTTCACTTTGTTTGCAGATGTAACATTTGGTAGATAAGGATTACTATTACTATTACTAATCTCAATAGCATCAGCAATGATCCTAGAAATGTTCTGGGAAAATAGATCAAGTTCTTCATTTCTAGGAAAATAGAAGTAAAATGGTTTTGTGGACATCAAAATGAGCTCATCATAAGAAGCATCTTTTATTCCCAAAGCAATGACCTTCACCCCAGCTTTCTTCAACATCTGAGCAGCTTCTCCTACATCATCCTCAGATGGTCGAGATGTCATCAGTATCAAAATTTTAGTTCTTTCTTTCCCATTAGTTGGTTTCCAGTAGAAGTTCTCGTTAATCATGCGGAGAGCACTGCCAGTTTTCAAGCGGCCACCTCTGAATGTAAGTTTGTTTTTAATATGGTTCAACATTGGAGTCTTCCCTTTATAGGTATCCAGAAGGAATTCATTGTATATCCGGTCACTGTACTGAGCAAGTGCAACCCTGAACTCATTAGGGCCGAGAGGTAAACTGTTGATTGCTTTGTTCATAAACATTTTTATATGTTGGGAAGACGAATTATCGCTAGCTACCAAAAAAACAATATCAGCAGACTTGGGAGCTAAAAAAAGATAAGAAAAAAATAAATGTAAATACCTCTAATAAGTTTCATCTACCAAAAGTGGTCTCTAAGAACTCAAGCCAAGACATTCAAAGGGGGGAAAATACCAGATTGAAGGTAAAGCACAACAGTCTACAGCAGCAGTTCTCAACCTTTTAAAACCGGGGGTCTGGTCACACTCCCTCAGACAGCTTCAGTGGCCAGATGGTGATTTTGCCCTTCTTCCACCACTTGGCACTTCCTGGTGTGGTGGAGGCAGTGGAGGACCACATGAAATGGAGCACTGGGCTGCATCCAGCCCACAGACCGCAGGTTGAGAATCCCTGGTCTACAGGAAGTGAAAGATTACTTTGGAATTATTTGTGACTATATGGGAATGAGAGCAGGAATCATTTTACATCATGTGAAATTATAAATCTATATGGAAAAACATTTTGAAATACCATACACATGTGTTCAATTTCAATTATTTTGTTTTGTTGAAATCATTCAAACATCTGGAAAAGAATAATATGTAGCCCCACCTGTAATCTTCATACATTCATTGAAACATATGGAAGGGATTTGAGCAAATGCTCAGCATTTTTGCAAAAGACTGCCCTCATGTGTACAGATGTAACTTCCTGTGAATGCAAAGATACTGGAACAACTAGCCAGCAAAAGCAAGTCTATAGAACTCCTCTACTTTCATTTGTATCTTGTTTGAAAGTCTGTATTAAGAACCTAAGAAAACCTGCTTTCGATCTTTCTCACACAGCTGTACTTTTCATATAATGTTCTTCAGCAATCTGCCTCTGGTATTAGGATATGTCAACCTTCCTGATATCAACGACCCTTGCCTCCACTGGTTATCTAACTCTCTTTTACAGATGCCCAAAATTGCAGTAAATGCCATAATTTAACTATCTACAGTATACAGAAAAAAATCCCTTTTCTCCATTCTCAATCTCTCACTAATTATCTTTAATGAATGATCCTGAGTTCTAGTATCAGGAGAAAGAGAGAAAAAGAGGAGAAAGAGATAACAGTTCACCTTACTTCTCCCATGCTAATTTTACCATGTTTACCCCTTTCTTGCCTTTTCTCTGAGCTAATCAGCCCTGAAATTTCTCTATAGAGAAATCACTCCAGTGTCTGAATTATTGTGGAATCCTCGTTCCCCTTTTCCCCCTACTCTACACTGTTCCTTTTCAAATATGATGATTAGAATTGCATACTGTAACTCAGATGTGCTTGTACGATATAGGTCAGTTGATTAGAATGCCAATAGTTAAGTGTTCAAATCTTCACTGTGACTCCTGGGAAAGAAGTCAGCCCAGATCATTTGGTTTATGGGGTTAGGTGCCCTGTTTGGCTTTGGGCAAACTGCATGGTTGAAGAGCACCACAAGAGCTGGTGAACCATTTCTAAAGTACTTTTATACACATTGTTATTTAGTATGATATTAACATTATTTCTGATCAAATTATACTGAAGCTGGCTGGGTAGCTGTTGTGTATTCAAGTAAATTGCAAGTTGCTCCAGCAATGCTTTGCAAGACAAAATGGTGATTTCCTGCCATTGGAATTTGGTGCGTATTCTCCCTGTCTGGGTGCGCTCCTTACGTTAATTAGAGTTCTATGGTTGGGTGCAACTTTGGATCCTGTTCCTGATTGGTTAAAACTGAGGTATCATGTTATGATTGGCTAATTAAGGTTATCCAGTGGGTTGCTACATTGTACCATAGAGTAACCAGCCGCCGTGACATTATATAAGCGCCATGGGTAAACAAGGGTGTGGATGGGCTGGATCTATGCTTCCCTATTCTCTGCAGGTTAGACCTCGCCAGGCTAGCCTTGGGTCTTCTCCATACACTCACACGCAGGTGTAGCTCAGTTATACCACAACAGTAAATTTCAGAGAGACCGATTACATGGGACTTGTGTAGCCATCTGTTGTCCGGATACCTTGTAATAGTGGCCTGCAAGACTTTACAATAAACTGCTGTTCGTTGTTCTGTTCATCGTATGCTGGACTATTATTTACAAGGTCTAGACACGACAGTAGCTCAGTGGTTTAGACATCTGGCTCCGGAGCCACAAGCTGGGGATTTGATTCCTCATTGTGTCTCCCAGGGGAAGAGCCAGCCTGTATAGCTTTGGATTCAAAACATTCAAAAACATCTTTCTTTGTATTTATAACAGATATTTTTCAGAAAAAGAAAAAATATATATGACTGTACCTGGTTTCTGAGCTACAGCACTTTGTGCTTCAGTCACTGTGAGGATAAACATCAGCAACACCTTCATATTTTGAACAGTTTTTCAAGCTTAAGCTGTTGAAGGAGAAAATGTAAAACTTCATTATTTAATCAATGTTGTTTCCAGGTAGTTTAGTTAAAAGTGGAAGTCAGAGCCAGAGTTCATCCCAATTCCATGTCCAGCAGCTGAAAGGTAGCATCGACTACAAGAAAAATAGTATCCATCAAGCTCAAGTCCAGGGGTCAGCAACCTTTTAAAGTCAGGGGCCAGATCATGCTCCCTCAGACAGTTGAGAGGGCTGGACTGGGGCGGGGGCACCGTAAACACTGCCATAAATACATCAGTAGCTGTTGTAAATGTATTTACACCTTCCATAAGCATGGCTGCTTCCGACGGCGGTGTTGGTGGCAGCACTGGTTGGAACAAGGGCAGAGGCTGGATTATTTGGTGCCACAGGTCGGATTCATCCCACAGGCCATAAGTTGCCAACTCCTGGTCAAGACAATTACAACTACAGGGGGGGAAATCTTAACTACATTACATTTAACTGGTACATGAACTCACCACCAGTGGGATGTTACAAACCTTCTCAATTATCTATTCTCAATATCATTAATTTATATATATATATATTCATCCACTCATCCCAAATAGATAATACATCTTGCCCTGGTTTTATTTTTCAGCTTTCACCAATATATAATCTAAAAATTCTCCCCATGTTTCTCTAAAATCAGTTTTTTATTTATTCCCTTTTTACCTTTAACTCACATGTTAATTTATGACTTATATCTATATTCCATATCTCTATATACCAATCATTCAATTCAAATTCTACTTTCCATTTTTAAGCAATATTCAGTCCCAAACCTGCTACAAATAAAATGAACACCTCTTTCTTATCTATTCTATCTGCATGTTTCCATATCCATTAATGTTATTTTAGGACACATCTTCATTTTGATTGATTTTTTAAAAACAATTTTCCATATTTTCTTCACATTCTTACACCCCTACCATAAAAGAAAATGTTTCCCAACTTCTTATTAATATGTCCAGGAGTCTTTTGAATATTTTGAATCATAATAACTGGAATGCACCAGAGTTCTATACCATCTCCATATTATTCTTTTTAATTCTAACTGACATATTTTTTTCATGATTCTTTGCTTCAGTAGTCTAATCCAGGGGTTGCCAACTTTTTGAAGTCAGGGGTTGGGTCATGCTCCCTCAGACAATTGATGGGCCTGACTGGTGGTCCATCCGCCACCAGCGGAATCAGCCGGTACTCATTTACAGCTATCATAAACATGTTTACAACAGCTGTAAAAGAGTCCATGGCTGATTCCAGAGGCGGCAGCAGTGGTGGCTGGAGTGAGGGCATGGGCTGGATGATTTGGCACCATGGGCAAGATCCAGCCTGTGGGCTGTAGGTTGCCTACCCCTGGTCTAACCCATTCCTCCTCTTCAATATTACCTCCTTTTGTTTGGCAGTCTACTGAGTGAGGAATTGTTGCACTGAGGTCAGGAATCAATGAAGGAGGATTTCTACTGTTCCCATGACATTCACTCTTGAGACTTTTGAGGCATTCTGTGAAACAAAATCTTCCCTCCTTAAATTGCCAGAGTAACAATTCTACCTCCTTTTAATGAAAGGTTTATTGATACAGTTTTGTTCAGGCTAAATGACCCATACAAGCATAATAAGAAGTAATAAGGAAACTCGTATGGCAGTGATGGCAAACCTATGGCACACGTGCCACAGGTGGCACTCAGAGCCCTCTCTGTGGGCACCCTTGCAGTCACCCCACACCTCTGTCCAGCAGCCCAATGGGAACGCTTTCTCCCTCCCCCAGCACAGAGTTCACCCACCCCTCTGCCCAACAGCCCAATGGGAGCATTTCTTTCCTCCCCTGTTGCTATGTGGGCACTTTGCGACAAATGAGTGAGTTTGGGGTTGCAGTTTTGGCACACAGTCTGTAAAAGGTTCGCCATCACTGTCCCCTGGCTACTGTCTAAAGCATAAGTTAAGACTTTCATGGAAATAAGAACCATTGTTCAATCAGCAAAATGATCCTATGGAAAGTAGAAGGTAACTCCAAGTTGGAGGAACCACTTTTACCTATCCTCCATCACCCTCTTGCTTCTGAGGATTAAAACAGTTGCTATTATTTCCTGTTTTTCATTCCAGGGAAATTTAAAAAATACATCCAGAGCTTAGATATATTTTTGAATCAGAATTCCCAAAATCTATTGTTCAATGTGGTCATATGGGGATTCCTTGAACTTTTAAGAAATATATTTTTCCAAGTCCATTTTTTCCTGTGTTAGGAAAATGAAGGTTTTCTGGATCATTTGGCATGCTCCAATGATTTGGGAACAGTGGTTCAACACCTTTCTGGTGACTAATAAAGGAGGCTTAGAAGGTTGGAATTTACTGTCTGAGGGCAGAACTATCCCATAGGAAAAAATATGAGCCCTTGGTGTAAGTTGCTTAATATATAGTACATTTTGTTCCACAATGTTGAAGCAAGTAGAAGGCTTCAGAAATCTAGGCAAAAATTTCATCAGCATGAATTCTCAATAACAAAGGGTATGATTTTGGTTGTTTTAACTTGTTTTCCCCTGTAAGAATAGAATGCTCAAAATTTCTGTCCTGTGAGTAACTACAGATGTGATAATGTCTGGAAATTTGAATAAAACTTGTATTTATTTTCAGTGCTGTTAATGAAATTTTCCATGTTATAAAGCCTCATTGTTCCATTCATATTTTTTTCCAAAATTATCTAGTACAGCAGAAATTGTGCTTTAAAACAGATGGCTTGGCAAAACTTTAATTTGCTTTGCCTATGGTATTAAGCTTCTGGGCCAAACTATGTTCTTGGATAGTCAAGAATGAGGGTGAGGTTATATTAGTGAACTGAGGTAAAATATAAGCAAAAGAGACAATGATAAATGACTACCAATTTTCAAAAGGTGCTCTTAGTCTTTGTTTACAATTCTGTTGTAAGTGAAATAAATTTCAGGTCAGAAATTACTCTGGGTTGAAAGGATTTTTGCTGTAGATACTCCGCTCAGGGGACGCCTGGATGAGGCTCCTTTCATGTTGTGTAAAATCTACTATTAGCAAAGCAACATGAAAGATAGCATGTCACACTGCAGGAAAATACAGGCAACAAGTGGGAAAATGTATTTCAGTTAGAGGCAGTTTATGTGTGTTGCAAAAGTCATATCACTGCCATGTTCGAATCCAGACTGGCTAAATGCACATTTTGATCACCAATTCTAAATCCTTAATCACTAGAAAATTAATCAAAAGGGGAAAAACACCTGGTATGAAACCAAGAGACCAATTGTGATATCTTTCATTCATTGTGTATTTATCTTGCCTTTCTCTTAAAACTGGTAATCAAGATGGCTCACAAGATTAATTTAAAAAGTGAACATAAAAATATTAAATAATTTAAATAAATCAAATGTGGATACCCAGTATGGTGTAGTAAATAGCTGGACAGATTATGACTTAGGAGAGCTGGGTTCAAATCCCTACTCAGCCATGAAACTCAATGGGGGCAGTGAAGTGGTGAACAATAATAAAATAATTGTGCACTATCAAGTTGATTCTGGTTTATGGTGATCCTTTACAGGATTTTCTTGGTAGAGCAACATCTAGGTAGAGAATACACAGAAGTCGTTCACCAATCTCTTCTTCTTGGGACATTTTGTGACTGTGCAGTTTACCCATGGCTAAGCATGCTGGCTCTTCTCCCAGAAGGTACAGTGAGGAATCAAACCACAGAGATATCTAGCCAGTTTTGGAAGCAGTGAAATTATTTGTTTAATATCTCACTTGCCTTGAAAATTCTGTCAGAGTTACTAGAGTCTAATATGATGTCACACAGCATAAAAATTATAATATTAAAATACAATTGGTTTTAAAGCTATGTTTTACTACAGCGGTTTTTTACAATATCTACCTGAGACCCTCTTTCCACAGATAATTAATTGCCAAAAGCCCACCTAGCTTTTTAAAATAGTAACTCCTGGTGGAAGGATAGCATGCATGGGGCTACCTAGAAGCAATATTTTCAAAATTATGATCTTATTGGTTGCCAAAATGATTCCTGCAAATTAACTGTTCTATTCATTATTAGAACACAAAAGATTTTCTAAATAGCTACATTAGCTCTATTGATAATGTGCTGTGTTCCAGATTATTTTGGTATATAATGCTTTACTTCAGAAGAATATCAGGCACTTGTCTTCTTAGGTATTTGCTACAATGGAGTTAATCCTATCATATCAGAGAACAGAAAATACAGCTCAGAATCCACATAGGGAATCTTAACATCTTAACATAGATAGCCAAAATAGATATACAGTGGTACCTCATACAATGATTTTAACCCGTTCCACGGGGCTCATTGTATGAAACAATTGCTATATGATACATGCATCGTATAGCAATTTTCCCTATGGTATGCATTGTACAATGCTTTGTTTTTTTGCTAAGTGTTTTTTCCCATTGAAAAATTGCTGTACGATTTTTTCCATAGGGAAAATTGTTATGTGGGACGCCATTTTTCCCCACCCACCCACCCACCCCCACCCCCCCAAAAAAACTAATTGTTATGCGGTTTCATTGCTATGCGGGCGATGGTTGTATGAGGTTCCACTGTAGTTATAAATAGTCATTTGCTGGAAATTTGCAAATAAGGTGCATTTGTTTTATTTATGACAGATGCTGAAGTCAGTTTTTGTTATGATACTAAAGGCAAGCACCAACTAATTTACAGATTGTTCTTTGAGTATTTGACTAAATCTTAAAAAAGAGTATTGACTCCACAAACATGTGAAGTGTTGTTGATTTGGGGATATAATAATAATAATAATAATAATAATAATAATAATAATAATAATAATAATAATAATAATAATAATAATAATAATAATAATAATAATAATAATAATAATAATAATAATAATAATAATAATAATAATAATAATAATAATAATAATAATAATAGAAAGCTGCATAATCAGCTTGTTTATAAAAAAAATCATTTTACTTTAACTAATACTCTCACACAGCAGTGATAAAATTTGACTTCCAACATGATGACAAAAGCATGTTGTCCAAAACACTGCTGGATTCCCTCAAAGAGTTTTCAAACCTTGAGGTAATGAAATGCCGGTCAGTTGATAGATCATAACCACATAAGCAGCTTGCTCTTTTAATCTCTTGTGGATAAGCATGCAGGAGTGTTTTCGTCTACAATTCAATCGCTGATTAGAATTATCTGTATTTGTGGATATCCACAAAATATGTATACCACTGTAAATAAAATAGCCATATATGAGCAGAAAGCTAGTTAAAAGAAATAGTAAAAATAATTTTTAAAAAGAACCACTAGTCGCAGATTTGAAAATAATAAACCAATAGGGTGGAATATAAATAAAATAAATAATAGAATACAATTAAGCATCTGCCTCAATATGAAACAGAGAGCTAGGTCTGAAAAATTGTTTAGGTTACACTGAAACATAAATCAGTATTAATAATATTCTAGCATAATTACTGTTAAATTTATGCATATCCTTTCCCCCTCCTCTTAGTTGCAAGAGGAAGGCTGTCCTCATTGGCATAATGGCCCATAACTAGACAAATTCAAAATGCCTCCAGAAATGTTTTTAAAAGTGTGTTTTTATTAACTAGAAACAGTATACCAAAAAGGTAACAACAGGTGTACTTGTTAAATTACTTTTGATATGTGACTTATATACTCATTCTTCCCAAAGGTAACTAATCAAAGGTAATAACTTTCTTTGTAAATACTGTAGCTATTTCCAAGGCATAGTGTGTGTGTGTGTGTGTGTGTGTGTGTGTGTGTGTGTGTGTGTGTGTGTGTGTGTGTGTGTGTGTGTGTGTGTGTGTGTGTGTGTGTGTGTGTGTGTGTGTGTGTGTGTGTGTGTGTGTGTCCATACTTCAGAGACTTTTTTTGGAGTAAGTTAACTTAAATAATTTCATGGAAGAGAAGTTTCTTATTCCTTATTTGTATTCCAGATTTCTTTATGCATGGTTGAGTGTCCTCTTGAGCTACAACACTACCACTCAACACTTCAAGAAGCTACATTATTAATTAACCTTCTTTCCTCCAGCCCTCTGAAAACACTTTCCAGGAGCTCTGGTGGAGCATGTGGCAGAAAAGAACAAGAGATTTTTTTTAGTGAATTTTCTTAAGTTAACATATCGTAGATCCAAGCCATCGTAACCTTGAACTTGCGAATCACATTATCACTTTGCAGTCATTGGTGAAGGTAGACATGTAATGATGCCTACAATATTTAATGATTATTAATGTACCCTTAACACTGATTGTTGAGTAATGGTTTAAAAGCAACTTGCTGAGGAGTACTAGAAGTACTTTAGTAACTGGCGAAACTGGAAGGAAGGAAGGAAGAGATCATCCTCTAGCCAAATTATTTTAACATTTGGGAGAATTACAGTGGAAGTAGGAAAAGTAGCAATGATTTGTGGGCTCTGCTGATATGATGATTAGTATAATATAAAAATTCACTTCTTTGTTGATGAGTGTATGTATGTATGTTTGTATGTATGTATGTATGTATGTATGTATGTATGTATGTAATCTATATACAGTATATATTAATCTTAATTGACAGCTATATAATATTCATGCAGGCTGTATAATAAGCTACAATCGGGCATACAGAATCATGCATGTTGCATCTACCTAGTACACATGCATTCTCAATAGATAACAACTCTGCAAGTAATTCTTCAAGTCTAGCAAGTTCATTATTACTATGGGTGAGTAAAGAGGAAGGAGCAATGGAGAATGGGCTCACGTTTTAAGACATTCAAGAAATCCACAAGGCAGCCAGTGCTCCTTTGTTGTTCTGTCATCCAGATCAGATTCTACCACTGAACAAATAAGGCAGCAAAAGACTTATATGGGAGTGAGTCCCACTGAACTCAATGGAGTCAATTATGAGAAGAGACGCATAGGATTGTTCTTGCAAATGAAGGGAGCATCTTTGTCACGTTCACCACACATAACAGTGGCTGCTACTTACCAAGTAAAGAGGAAGCTGATTTCCAATGCAAAACTTCAACCTGTTCAGAAGATCTCTATCATCACTCTGCCATCAAATGATTTTGCACAAAGTAGCTCTATATATTTTTAAGAATTCCCAAAATATTTTCCTACCCATCCTTGATTATTTCCCCACATCTTTTCTGCCCTATTGCCTAACTTTTCCTTTCTCCAGCAAATCCTCATTGCTAGTTCGAATGTCAGCCTGTCTCTTACCCTTGCCCTATGAGAGCAATTTACTAACCTGATTTTGCTCTTTGGGAGTCAATCCAATCCAGTAAATTTCTTAGCCAGTATCTGTTGCTTCTTAGGTGGTTCTATTTTGCAGCTTTTTAGCAAGAGGGGAGGGGAGGATAAAACTCACATCCAAATACAATTTTTTCAAATGCTAGAAATTCCACCACCCTGCAGTATAGTTTCAGCTGGCAGGGCAATGCCTGTTGACAAGGGCTCTGTACAGACCATTTGTACAAATATCTCAACTGCTTGTTAACTGTCCTTTGGTTGCTGCAAAGAGACAAGAATTCCACTGGTGATCAAGTGATTTTCCTGGCCTTCTCTGCCCACCATTCCTGGCCTGTAAACATAGAGATTAGTTGGATAGTTTCTACCTGGGTCCATCCAGGAGTGGTTTTGGAGCTTGAGGCAAGGTTTATTCTTTTATGTAAATACAATACATCCTTCAGAGATTTCCTGAAAAATGAATGATGTGTTGCATTACATGCTTTAGTAACCATATAAATCCATTATTGCCATTTCCAACCATAGTACTGAAGCTATCCCCTTTCAAAAGGAACCTTGGAATATATTGTGAATGTCTATGCCATATAGCAGGGGTTTTCAACCTAAGGCCGGTGGGCCAGATCCAGTCCATGGCGCCATTTAATGTTCCCCCACCCTCCCAAGGGCATTTGAGAAACAAAATTTCCAGCCCTTTGAAGTTGTTAGCACAAAATGGCCACACACACCCCTTGTGCAGGCAGGGCAAAATGGCCATCTGGTCCTCAAAGCTGACTGAGAGAGCATGACCCAGGCCCTGGCTTGAAAAGGTTGGGAACCCCTGCCATATAGTAACCAGGTACAATTCTTTTGCTGAATTTAAGAAAAATAGAATTACAGTGGAACCTCATACAACAAAATCGCATAACAATTAGTTTTTTGGGGGAAATGGCATCCCGCATAACAATTTTTCTATGGAAAAAACCACTTAGCAAAAAAAAAATCGTTGTACGATGCATCCAATAGGGAAAATTGCTATACGATGCATGCATCATATGGCAATTGTTTCGTACAACAATGAGCCCCATGGAATGGATTAAAATAATTGTATGAGGTACCACTGCACCTGGGAGACTCCTCCTAAAGTGCTATGCTCAGGGTACTACACAGTCATAGCTTGTCTACTCAACTATCCAATCAGTGGACAAAACAGGTAGGCATACCTTTCATGTTCATTTGTAAAGTTGAAGTCACTGACCTGGGTGGCCAGTAAGGCATTACCATTCTTTCACAATTATAATTCATAGGGCAATTTACTTCAATGTCCATTCAGAGAATGATGTTTGTGCATCTAATAGCGCTCAGGTCCATGTATGTTTCAAATGTTCTAATTATAATAATAAATGTTTTCATTTATGGTGGGAGTATAATAAGAATTTGAAGAAAATATGGGAAATTGGTTTTTTAAATCAATCTTTATAAGCATCTGGATGCAAACCAGACATCAATTTCAGGGATCTCATGGTAGCATCAATCAAAGATCAAGCTGAAGCAGTGCCCTTTGGACCAGTTCTGAGGATTCCCAATAACAGTTTCCTTCAAAGCTGTATGAGGGATTCTGGATTGGGAAACTCAGACATTAACTTGAATAAATTATCCTAGGGTGTGTAAATTTCATCATAACCTATGTAGGGTTAAATTTGATATTAAGAGGAATTAATAAAAGACCAATTGATATTAACAGGAATTTGCATTCTCTGTTTCCTCTTCAACATAAAGATTTCCTCAGACATACAGATGTGCCTCAGGCATTACCAATATGCCAATGAGCTATTTAAATAATTTTAGCAAGCCAATCACCTGCCTTTTAACTAATTAATTAATACAATTTAAAGACAAGACATTTGGCCAATGTTTATTTTCTGATGACCAATCATAAAACTGGAAATGCAAGAGTAAATGAGGACAATCGTACACTCTGGCAAGTGGAGTTCATTACATGGAGAGTGAGAAAATGTAATACGTAAGCATATTACCTAGTTTGATCCTTAATCTGCTCCAGAAAAAAAAGAATTAAAATTGTGTGGGACCTTAAAGCCTAACAAATTCAATTTGACATACGTTTTCAAGGAGTACAGCCTCTGTTTTCACAGACACAGTAATGAAGGGGAAATTTCCCAAAAATAAAACATCAGGTGCCATCTATTTCTTTGTGCGTGTTTTTATGACACAGTATATTTTAAGTCTTTGTTTTTCCAAAAATCCTGTGTTGGCAAGTGACATTTGTTTCAGTAAAGAAAAAGACAAGGAGTGATATTTTTGAGATAATGGCATTCCCTAGCAATTGAGAAAAGAAACACAATCATGTTGACCCCAGAAGAAAATAAAAATGAGACTTGGGTAATAGTTTTATTGGTCACCAAAGTATCATACAAAGGGCAAGCTTTTGAATCCTTTGGAACCATTCATCAGGCTGGGGTAGTACAGAACATGAAATGCAGGAGAGAAACTGCAAAGTCCAATGATTATTCTGGCCAAATGTTATAGTCATGGGATCTGCAGTTAGATGGAAGTCCCAAGATAGAAACTACATTCCTTATTGTACCGTTAGCTTAAGATAAAATGGTACCAAGTTAGTTCTCAGGGTATGTAGAATAATTTGTCTTTCTGTAGGCAAAGGTCTGGCAAGCACGCCGTTCATTTTAAATGCCTTCTTTAGAAATTATTTCAGTCAGTTTACCTAAAAACAGGAGCAGGGTGTCATGATCTTGATGAACCAAATTGCATCCATTTTACTTTCTGACTCCATCTTAGGCTACTTGAAGTCAAGGACAGGGCAAAGGTGGGGAGCCAGGAGTACTTGGAGCATCCCCTAGTCCCTAGCCAATCAAGAAATACTCCACCTCTACCTGACAGGAGGGGTAGGAGCAGATCTCTCTGATTGGAGCCACTTATCAGCAGACAGATTTTATTGGATATCCTTATCTAGTGGGAGGATAAATTTTATTGGGAACTGTTATCTGATATAGGAGTGGCTCACTTTCATAGGTTTCACTTATCTAGACCAAACCTCCAAGGTGGAGCAACTTCCCTGTTTAAGGTGCTGCATCAAGACACTCAAATCGGGCTCTTCAGCTCAAGGCTTCCTTGTTTTGCTGATATGGCGCCCCAATCTCTGAGAGGAGACTAAATATCTAAGGAGCTAGCCCTGCCAGCAACTATGCCAGGGCGACACTCTGATTAACTCTGTATTCCTGTGTTTTCTGTACTTTGACTTTTTCAGATACTTTGCTAAATAAAACTTTTCTGCTATATGGAAGGAGTGGAACTCAGTCTATCAGGCAATATATTTATTATCCAGCTCTCTGCCTTTATCCTACCAAAA
This sequence comes from Bradypodion pumilum, assembly GCA_035047305.1. Lineage (NCBI taxonomy): Eukaryota > Metazoa > Chordata > Lepidosauria > Squamata > Chamaeleonidae > Bradypodion > Bradypodion pumilum. Next base: position 57,207,135 of record JAWDJD010000006.1, on the reverse strand, counting down.
TGAAATTGCATATTCCCAGGTTAAGAGAATCCACCTTGGGGCTTGAGGACAGGTAGTGAGAGGCTTCAGTAAATGCTGCAGGAGGGAATGTGCGTGACGACTCAAATAGAAGCAGCTTACTGAACCTACCTAGCCTCCTTGCCATGGTCCCAGGTCATTGGCGAGTGCGATACAGGGAACCTATAGCCCTCTAACTTGGCCATTAGTGAAGCATGATGGGAGTTGCCTTTCCACATCTCGAGGGCAACAGTTACTCCATTCCTGCTCTAAGTATCCTTACTCGAGTATTCTTATTTTTGTTCTAAACATTAGTAAGATACAACATATGGAAAAGCAATTTTGAACTTGTTTTGAGAAACATAATATCTGGACTTCCACACAAACCAGACGGTTGGATTTATGAGTTTTAAGTAGATTAAAGAAGAATATGAAAAATGCAGGAACTTGGTCTGCTATAAAAATCTTTATAAGCATTTAATGGTGATAGTTTGTAAATTAACTTCTCCATCATGCTTTTATATTATTATTTGTTCTAATATCATATTCACCCAAGTTGGTTTTTATTTAAAGGTAGGCTCTCCTCCATATCCATGTCTATGGATTCTTGCCTTGTCTGAGCTCCTGGGAAAATGAAAGAATTCTTCCAAAAACATTGATTTAAAAAATGTTCTTACCGTATTTTTATTTGCTCTACTGGATAGCCACGCATTACCAGAGAGCAATTTAAATAGTTTTAGGAAGCTAATCATCTTCCCTTTAACTAATTAATTAATACATTTTAAAGACAAGGCATTTTACCAAAATTTTACTTTAAGAGCTTTTCTAACGTAGTGAAAGAACTATAAAATAACCTTTTTAGTTAAAAAAAAAAGAAATCAGTGTTGTTGATGATGAATCCTTCTGAATTTTCTAACAGTATTGTTCCTTTGATAATTTTGTTGACTAGTGATAATATCTACTCATTTGCTGTAGACTTTGACATCTAATTTGCTAAAAGAATTTGGTCTGAACACTGTGGTATTAAGGATTTTAAATACTGCTTCAAATCCCCAAATCAATAGCCCCATAAAAATTTGACATACCTTTGACATAGTTCTGATTGTTGTTATTGTTATGACACATCAATGAGCAGAATATACCTTTCTAGCACATACGTTCTTATATTAACCATGTCCCGATGAACCCATCTCATACAATATTTCCAAATCTTTCAGTAGTAGGGAGAAAGAACGACAATGATGTGTATATGCAGGTTTTTACTCAAGTTTCCATATCATGCATTTTGACGTCGATGGATAAAATCCATGCGCAGAAAGAAGAGTGTATGTCTGCATCTGAGTGAACATATTGGATCAGTACAAAGCAAAAAAAAATGTGTGCAAAGTGTCCACTGGAAGCATGGAAACAAAAATTCAAAATATGTGCAAGGGATTCTTTATATCATTGGGGGGGGGGGGGGTCAGAGTCTTTCCAGGGAGTTTTTTCTTTGTTTTGTTTTGCATTCCTTTGGATTTAGGTCCTTTTGGTAAATTAAAAAAAACAACTGAATCTTTCAGGTCTTTCATTTCACTTTCTTTTCATTCTAGTTTCTAATGCTCAAGCCAATTAAGAACTACATAAACCTTAAAATAAGTCCAAAAACGGCAGGGTCAAGACAACAATCATCCACTCTAAAAGTAAACACTCCAACAGTAAACACCAAAATATGGAGATAGAAAGACAGTTTCCACTCCTGCTAGTTCAATAACTTTAGTCCAACATCACAGGCAGCAATCCAGACATTGAAAGATGGCAGGGAAGCACTCCGGGAAACAATAAAAAATGTGGGAAAGTCACTCCAAAAAATCAATAAAATGCAAATTCAAAAAGTAGGACAAAACAAAATATGAAATACATAAGAAATCCGTTCGTTTCATTAATCTCTCTTTCATAATTCTGTATCTTTCATATTTTGGAGGATCTATTATCATCCATCCAAAAGCTCTCATCCCTAGTGTTTACTGTTTTATCAAATGACTACTTGAGAAGACTATTTTGACTGACCATAAGACTATTTTATGACTGACCATTGAAAGGACAGGTGTCATCTGTGGTCAAGTCTACAGTATTTATCATCTATGGTGCAAGACCCAGCTCCACTCATTTCTAGACTGGAAGTCTCTGCTAGCATTGATATATGCACTGGTAATCTTCAGAATTGATTATTGTAATACTCTCTATGTGGGGTTTCCCTTGAGACTGGTACGGAAGCTCCAGGCTGGTTGTTGGTACTGGTCATGTTATGACTCCAGTCTTTGTTGGTTTACATTGGTTACCCATTGTGTTCAGTGCTCGGTTCAAGATGCTGGTTTTAACCTATAAAGCCATAAATGTTTTGAGACCATGTGATCTATGGGAGAGCACCATCCTCAAGAACACGCTGAACACTCAGTTGAATAAGTTAAGGGTGATCACATCTAAAGAGGTAAAAGAGTTGGTGACCTGATCTAGAGCTTTTTCTGTCATAGCCCACTCCCTGTGGAACGAGTTGCCAGCAGAAATCAAAGTCTCTACTTCATTCCTGACATTCAGAAAATCACCCAAAACTTACTTGTTCCAACAGGATTTCCCCTGAATGTTATGGATGGCCACCATGGATTGAAAAGTTCTTTTTTTGTTGTTGTTCAGTCGCACAGTCGATTCCGACCCTTTGCGACCCCATGGACCATTTTCCTCCAGGCACCTCTGTCTTCCACCATTCTCCTAAGCCCACCAAGCTTTGTGCCCATTGTGTCCACAATACCATCTATCCATCTCATCTCATCCCTTCTTCTCTTGCCCTCCACCTTTCCCAGCATCAAGGCCTTCTCAAGTGAGTCCTCCCTTCTCATTTGATGTCTAAAGTACTTTAGCTTCATCTTCACTATTTGTCCCTCCAATGAACAGTCAGGGTTGATTTCTTCCAGTATTGACCTATTTGTTCTCTTTGCTGTCCAAAGGACTCTCAGGACTCTTGTCCAACACCACATGTCAAAGGCATCTATTTTTCTGTGCTTAGCCTTCCTAATGGTCCAGCTCTCACATCCATACATTACCACTGGGAATACCATTGCTTTGACTATGCGAATTATTTCTTTTCAAGGTGATGTCTCTGCTTTTCACTATATTCCCCAGATTTCTCATAGCTTGTCTCCCCAAAAATCAGTCGTCTTTTTATTTCATGGCTACAGTCGCCATCTGCAGTGATCTTAGATCCTAGAAAAGTAAAATCTGTAACTGTTTCTACTTCTTCCGCATCTATTTTCCAGGGACTGATCGGACCTGTTGCCATTATCTTGGTTTTCTTGATATTAAGTCTCAAGCCAGTTTTTGCACTCTCCTCCTTCAATCCAATCAAGAGGTTCTTTAGGTCTTCCTCACTTTCTGCCATTAGGGTGGTATCATCTGCATATCTCAAATTGTTGATGTTTCTCCCAGCAATTTTGATCCCATATTGTGATTCCTCCATCCCTGCATTGCACATTATATGCTCTGTGTATAGATTGAATAAGCAGGGTGATAAAATGCAGCCTTGTCTTACTCCTTTTCCTATTCCAAACCACTCTGTCATTCCATGTTCTGTCCTAACTGTTTCTTCTTGGTTCATGTACAGATTTCTCATGAGGCATATGAGGTGTTCTGGTATTCCCATCTCTTTAATTATTTGCCACATTTTGTTGTGTTCCACACAGTCAAATGCCTTAGTGTAGTCAATAAAACAAAAGTAGACTTGTTTCTGGTATTCCTTTGTTTTCTCCATGATCCAACATATGTTGGCAATGTGGTCTCTAGTCCCCCTGCCTCTTCTGAAACCAGCCTGCACCTCTGATAGTTCTCTCTCCACATATAAGAACATAAGAACATAAGAACAGCCTTGTTGGAACAGGCCACAGCCCATCCAGTCCAGCATTCTGTCTCACACAGTGGCTCACCATTTCCTTCAGTGTATTCCCAAGGAGATGCCTTCACCTGCTTAGGATTCCCTGGAAATGGCATTGAGAGATATCCTGCCTATCTCTCCAACCCGGAGGTTGTCCTTAAGTATCCATAATTATACCCATTGATACCCTTGTCCTCCATGAACTTGTCTAATCCTTTCTTAAAGTTGTCAAGACTGACAGCTGTCACCACTTCTTCTGGCAGGGAGTTCCATAGACCAGTTATCCTCTGGGTGAAAAAGTACTTTCTCTTATTTGTTTGAGAACTAGTACCCAAAGGTTTCATGGAGTGTCCCCTAGTTCTAGTGTTATGCGATAGGGAAAACAGTTTTTCCTTATCTACTTTGTCCACACCGTGCATGATTTTATAAACTTCAATCAGGTCACCTCTTAGACGCCGTCGTTCAAGAGTGAAAAGGCCCAACTGTTGCAGCCTCAGATGGTAAAGAAGGTGTTCCAGTCCCCTAATCATTTTGGTTGCCCTCCTCTGCACTTTTTCCAACTCCATAATATCCTTCTGGAGGTATGGCGACCAGAACTGTACACAGTATTCCAAATGGGGCCTCACCATAGATTTATAAAGAGGCAAAATGATACTTGCTGACTTTAGTGTATGAGAGTCAAGACACAAGGCACAGCCCAAGGCTGGGTTAACTCAGGTTTATTGCATGGTGGGCAGAGGGAACATGAGGTAATGGCGGACGAACAGCTCTATATATATGGTAGGAACATGTTTGAATGTGGCTCCACGGTAGCCCGTTGGCTACTGGTCCGCATGACGTCATGGTTGGTCACGCCCTTCTTGTCCAGGTGTAGGTAGCGGCGGGAAGTTTCCCGCGCTGCGGTCTTTGATGGGTTTGAACCAAGAGAGCTTGGACGCTCGCTGCTGCCAGCTGGTGGTCATTAGCTCGCGTCCTATTACAGGGTTTATATGATACAGCTGAAGGTTACATTGTTACTCATTGGCAAGGTTACATTGGTTCAGATACATTGATATCACATGTAGAAGGTTACACTATAGAACACAACACTCCTCCCCCCTAGGATGAGACGAAGTCTCTCAGCCAAGATGGCTTATTTCGAACACGCTGGGGTCTCGGCGCGGGCTGCCCTGCCCCGGCTTCGCTCCCTCCTCCTTGCTCCCTGGCTTCCTGCCCTGCAATCGGAGAGGATGACTTGTTAGTGGTTTGCCGCGGCTCTGCGGCTTTGTTGGGAGGTGTATGCTTTGTTTGGGAAGAACCGGGGGCACTGGGGACTAACGAAAAACCCCTCTTCTCGCTTGGATGGGTGGGGGAACACTCCGAAAAACCCCCCCGGCTCACAAAATCAAAATCAAAATCGGATTCGGGGGAAGCGGCAGCGGCGGCCGCACACTCCTTTTCCCTCCCCCCGGGCTCGGATAGAACTGGGGTATCAAAAGGATATGAGTCGGGCTCGCTGCTTTCCCCCCTGTCTCCCCCTTGGGCTAAACGGGTGGGGGAGAACCCTATCGCTGAATCATGTCGCTGTGCTCCACTGGTCGGCCCCTCGCTCACTCGGTGCCTCAGTTGATCAGCGTGCCTCCTCCAGAGGAGGCCGGTGCTAGTTTCCACCCGATAGGACACTGGCCCCGTCTGTTCTATTATCGTCCCTGGCACCCAGGCTGGGCCTGCGTTGGCATAGTTCCTGCAATGTACAGGATCGCCTATGCCGAAACCTTTCGAGACCGCTAACCCTATGTTCTTCCCTTTGTCCTCGACCCTCGACGGGTCTAGCCTGGACAAAAGCGTGGTCAGTTTCCTCCGCATCAGCAGCTCGGCCGGCGAGTAACCAGACGCTAAGGGGGTCACTCTGTACGCTAATAGAAATTGACAAACTTGGTGATTTAGATCTCCCGAGCCCATGCGCCGCAGCGCATCTTTTGTGGTGCGCACCAACCGTTCCACTTGGCCATTCGTGGCCGGGTGAAATGGCGCGGATGTGACATGCCGAATTGCATTTGCCTCCATGAATGCTGCGAACTCAGTGGACGCGAAACAGCTGGCGTTATCGCTGACCAAAGTGTCGGGTAAACCGAACGTGGAAAAGACCCTCCTTAGCTGGCGAATGGTAGTGGCGGAGGATGTGCTCTTTACCGGAATGACCTCCAGCCACTTTGAGTATGCATCCACCACCAGGAGAAACATGGTTCCTCGGAACGGGCCAGCAAAATCTACGTGCACCCTGGACCACGGTCCCCTTGCTGCGTCCCATTCCCTATGCGGGAGGCGGGCCACCTCCGGTCGGGAGCACTGACATGCCTCACAAGTGCCAACCATATGCTCTATGTCGGCGTCCAGCTGGGGCCACCAGAAGTAACTCCGGGCCAACGCCTTGGAACGGACGATCCCCGGGTGGCTGACGTGCAACAGCTTTAGCACCTTCGGCCGCAGGGACGTAGGAACCACCACCCGTTGGCCCCACAACAGGCACCCCCTCTCTAAAGACAACTCCACTCGCTTTCGGAAGAATGGGTCGAATTCCGTGCCTGGGGATGACGCCGGCCACCCCTTCTGCACCCACGAGCATACCTTCTCTAGTGTTCTATCCTTTCCGGTCGCCCTGGCAATGTCGGCCGGTACTATCGGGGGTGACTCTAAAACCTCTATTAGCAATACCTGGCGGTCTCTTCTTACCCCTGCCTTCTGGTCGTCCGACAATGGTAACGGCGACCGTGAGAGCGCGTCTGCATGGCTGATTTCCTTCCCTGGCCGGTATTCTAACTCATGTTGATATGCGTTAAGAAAAATAGCCCACCGCAGCATCCTCGGGGACAGGATCTGTGGCGTGGGCTTATTTGCAGTGAAGATCCCTAACAGGGGCTTGTGATCAGTAACGATCTTGAACGGCCGACCATACAGAAAATCGTGAAATTTCTTGGTTCCCGCTACTATCGCTAGTGCCTCCCTATCGGTCTGTGCGTAATTCCGCTCTGCTTGGGACAGGGACCTTGAATAAAACGCTATCGGGGCCTCCCTTCCGTCGTCTAACACGTGGCAAAGCACCGCCCCCACCCCCACCGGGGATGCATCGCAGACCAAAACTATGGGCCGTTTGGGGTCGAAATGAGTCAGGATTGCCTCGGATGTGAGGAGTTGCTTTAACTCTGAGAACGCTCTTTCTTGCTCGTCACCCCACAGCCATTTTTCCTCTTTTTTAAGCAGCCGATGAAGCGGCTCGGCAACAGACGCCTTCCGTGGAAGGAAGGTATGGTAGAAATTGAGAAGCCCCAGAAATGACTGAAGCTCGGTTTTGGAAGTGGGACGAGGGGCCTTTTTAATGGCTGCTACCTTGGATTTAGACGGTTTAATCCCCTCGGGTGTGATCCGGAACCCTAAAAACTCGACCTCGGTTTCGAAAAATACACATTTGTCTTTTCTCAGTCGCAGCCCCGCTTTCTCGAACACGGCCAGGACCTTATCCAATCTGTGGGCCAGCTCGGCCTTACTCCCCCCCCGTTATCAACACATCATCAAAATATGGCAACACCCCCTCCAGCCCCTTCAGGAGGCGTTCCACTAGCGACTGAAAAATGCCAGGTGCCGAGTTCACGCCGAACTGTAACCTCGACACCTGGAACGCCCCCTTATGTGTGACTATTGTTTGTGCCGCCGCTGTGGCGGGGGTTACCGGGAGTTGCTGGTAGGCCTGTGCTAAATCGAGTTTAGCGAAACACTTTCCCCCATTCAGCCTGGGCAGAAGGTGGCTGACCACTGGCACCGGGTATGCATTAGGGCGGATTGCCTTATTAATGGTACACTTATAATCAGCGCAAATGCGCACCTCCCCGTTAGCCTTCAGTGCTGTTACAATTGGAGTCTCCCACTCCGCGGAATCCACAGGAACGAGAATTCCTTGACCCACCAGTTTGTCCAGTTCCGCCTCTATTTTGTCCTTAAGCGCGAACGGTACCCTGCGCGGTTTGAGTCTTATCGGGCGGACCTCCGGGTCTAAGTCGAAGGCTACAGGGGGTCCCTTGAACTTTCCCAGTCCACTTTTAAAAACGGCGGGGTGTGCGTCACACACTGCTTGTATTGGGTCCTCGCCTACGGCATGCACCCCCCCTATGAACAGGCCTAAGGGCTGAAACCACTGTGTTCCGAGGAGGCTACAACTCCCCCCTTTTAGCACCACTAGGGGAAGTTCCGCAGAATGTCTCTTAAAGCGAACCCGGAACGTTCCGACCCCCAACACTGGAATGCTGTTCCCCTGAACGTCCCGTAGTGTGGCCCTCAACGCTTTAAGTTTGGGCCGCACGTGGGGGTCGATTTTCAAGAACTCTCTCTGGGGAATTATAGAATAGGAGGACCCCGAGTCAACTTCCATCCTAATAGGGGTCCCTTGTACTAGTACCTCAACAAAGTAATGGGGCTGTCCCGCAGACACGTTGAACACAGGAGCGTCGCCCTCGCTGTCGTCCGAGCTGCGGCCCACGCCGTCCTGCTTCCTCGTGGCCCGGGCGCCATCTTTGGGCCTCGCTGGACGGTCCGGTCTGGCTGAACGGTCTTGCGAATGTCTCCGGCCCTCTTTCCATTTCCTGCACGCCTTGGCGATGTGCCCCCGACGTCCGCAGTTGAAGCACTCGGCTTTCCTGAATGGGCACTTCACGCGCTCATGGGCCGCTCCGCAACCATCGCAGCGGCGCCCGCCTCTCCGGACCTTCTGGACCTCCTCGCCATCGCTACTTTCTGACGACGATTTCGAGGTCGGTCGGGTTGCATGCACCGACTGACCGGACTTCCCGTGCGACGAGTTTTCCGCCTTGCCGGCCCTCGGACGCCACTCACGCCACTTGTGCATCTCGTCTACTCCAGCATTCGTGGACTCCGCGGCTTCCGCGGCCTCTACAACCTCTTCCAGTGTGGGTGGTGGCTCCCTGTTCATCAAGCTGCGCTGTACTTCCTTGTCCTTCAGGCCACACAGCACTCCGTCCCTGAGGGCCATCTCTAGGATGTGGCCCCATTTGCAGGGGGCGGCGGCTACCCTCATAGCCGTTACGAAGGCTTCTACCGACTCGTCCGGCGCTTGAACTCGCCTCCAAAACGCACTCCGCGCGGGAAACATTGCCCTCGAGGGTCGGAAACGCTCACGCAGCATTTTCATGATGTCACCGGCTTTGAAATCGCTCATCTTCTTCGGTGCAAGGATGCCCACCAGCGTCCGCTTGGTTTCCATCCCAAGCATGCGAGTGAGGATGGCCCTCTTCCTTTCCTCGTCGTCTTCTTTGACTTTGAGCTCCACCAGTGCCGCCTGGAAGTCCATCTCAAAGAGCTCCCAGTCTTGCGGTTTGGTGATGTTGAACCCGCTCTGTGTCCTGGCTCCGTGGGGATCCATTATCCCACCTTCGTCGCCAATTTAGTGTATGAGAGTCAAGACACAAGGCACAGCCCAAGGCTGGGTTAACTCAGGTTTATTGCATGGTGGGCAGAGGGAACATGAGGTAATGGCGGACGAACAGCTCTATATATATGGTAGGAACATGTTTGAATGTGGCTCCACGGTAGCCCGTTGGCTACTGGTCCGCGTGACGTCATGGTTGGTCATGCCCTTCTTGTCCAGGTGTAGGTAGCGGCAGGAAGTTTCCCGCGCTGCGGTCTTTGATGGGTTTGAACCAAGAGAGCTTGGACGCTCGCTGCTGCCAGCTGGTGGTCATTAGCTCGCGTCCTATTACAGGGTTTATATGATACAGCTGAAGGTTACATTGTTACTCATTGGCAAGGTTACATTGGTTCAGATACATTGATATCACATGTAGAAGGTTACACTATAGAACACAACACTGACTTATTTTCTATACCCTTCCTAATGATCCCTAGCATTGAGTTTGCTTTTTTCACTGCTGAGGCACACTGGGTTGACACCTTCATTGAGCTGTCCACCAGGACACCAAGATCCCTTTCCTGGTTTGTCGCAGAGAGTTCAGAACCCATCAGTTTATAAAAGTAATTGGGGTTTTTTGCCCCGACATGCATCACTCTGCACTTACTAATGTTGAAGCTCATTTGCCACTGTTTTGCCCACTCCCCCAGTGCCAAGAGATCCCTCTGGAGCTCCTCACAATCTCTCACAGTTTTCACTACCCTGTATAATTTAGTGTCGTCAGCAAATTTTGCTTCACATGTTGCTGAAGTCTATCCTGTATTATCTTGAGCATCACCTTGCTGACTCGCTGGTATTAATTGCAATTTGGAATTGTTAATTAAGCCTATTTCTGACTCATGAGATGAGATGGGAATATTCTGGGGCATCTATTATTGTAGTGTGTTTGATTATGTATATGTTCTCAATGTAGTAATTGCTTGGTTTTTAATTGCTTGTAAGCCGCCCAGTTTGCTCTTGTTATCAGACGGATATGGCTACAGTGGTTTGATATCAGGCTGTGGAGTCAGAAGTTGGGGGCTTGATCCCTTACAGTCCTCTCAGAGAGAAAAGCTAGTCTGTGTAGTCATGGGCAAGCTGCACAGTACCAGGGTGCCCCCAGAAGAAGGGAATGGTAAATCATTTCCATGTATTCTCTACCTAAAAATCTCTAGAATGCAAGCGCGGCGCCAAAATGGCCGCCGCGCCCTTTGCGGCCCCCCCATAGGACGAAGGCATCCGGGTAGTTAGGGGCGTGGCCAGCTCCCTTATAAAAGGGGTGGCCATGAGGCAGCCGAGCTGCCATTTTGCGAAGCGACGGAGCGGAGAAGTTTTTCCCTCTTACCTCCGTCGCTTCTACCTTTCCCGGGAAGCCTTTTGTTTGCTGAACTGTCTCGTTTCGGCTTCCCATCGATTGGCTGAGATGCCCTTGAAGGGGAAGGCGGCTGCGAGTGCCGCTCGTGAGGTTCCTGGAGGGCCGCGGCCGCGCCTCCAAGCGGCCGCCTTTGCCTGCACCCACCGGGACCGGTGCAATGGAGGTATTTTTCCCTGGCCGGAGACTGCTGGCCCACGCTTGGGTCCAGTAGGGGCTGTGGCCCTCGGCCCGCGAACGGTGGACACCGTTCCTGATGTTGCCCATTCCGCTGGCCCTTCCTCTATAGGGGCGCAGCTCGCCCCGGGGCCTTCCAACCTTGGGGGGTGGTCCGGTCCCCTTCCCCTGGCAGGTTGCTACATCGACCATAACGGGCCCGGGTGTGGGGTTATGGCCCTATTCAGGCCCCGGGGTACAGGGACCTGTACCCATGCCTGCAGTAGGCGGGCCGGCTGGCCCCCCTTTTTTCTCCCTTGTCAGCGTTGAAGCCTTATTGGCCCGTGTTGTGGCCCTCGAGGCATCCCTGGCCCGGGCTAGCCACTCTGGTGCTCCCTTTGGGGTTCATTTCGACGCATCGTCTGCTGGGCAGCGGCAGGTGACCGGATGGGTAGAGCTGCTTGAGGCGCATGGCACGGCCTCGGCCACTGCCTCGCAGTTCCCCAACCTACGGCCAGTGCGGGTCAGCCCCCAGTGACGAGCTCTACGGCGGTCGTGAGCTCCGACGCCCCCAGCGGGCCGGAACCCCCGGTGGGGGCGGCCCGCGGGGGTGCAGCGTGTGAGTATGCGGTTCAAACTAGTGCACCTACACACGTGGCCATGTTGGGGGGGCTTTCCAAGGGCCTTGGCCTCGCGTGGGGGGTGCGGCGGTACAGCCGCTGACGCCCCACCCGGCGACGACAACTACCACCCAGGGCCCCGTGGTGGGGGGGTGTTTCCTACCCTGAGGGGAACGTGTTGGGTGGCTGGGTTGGTCCAAGCCCCTTTTCATATGCCCGCAGTCTCTGCGATGCCTGTATCGGCCTTGCCGACAGCCGGGTATTCCTTACTGCTGGGTGACCACTTGCCACAGGCCACCGGAGAGTAAATTTGGCGGGGGGAGTACGTGGATTTATTCTCACTCATAAACAGAGAGCCCACCAAGGAGGAGAGCGCGGGGCAGAAGGGGTAGGATAGTAGCAGGCACGTCGTCGCAAGCCAACAAGTACGTGGGCCAACTGGTTGCCGGCCTACCTCATAGGCATGGCGGTGTACCCCTGGGCCCGGCCGGATTTGGCAATTCCGATGGTCCACTATTTGGACAACGTATACCGGGCGATGGTTGACTTTTCGGGCCCATCGTGGTTGGCTTATGACGAGGAATGCCGTAGGCGGATTTCCCCGCACCCCGAGATTAGGTGGGATGAGCCATGACAGAGGCGGTGGCTTTTGTACGTGACCCCCACGCGCCTTGCTCAGGGGGTTCCAGCCCGCCTGCTGTCCTGGACTTTCTTGTCCAATGGTTCCTACAATGGGGAGAATTGCAAATACAGACAGGAGTGTCCCACATGTGTGGCCCCCATGCGGCCCCTGCCTGTCCCGGGCTCGGAGGGATGGGGGCAGAGGGAGGGGCGGACAGGGGGCTGGCAAGACTGCCGCAGATGGATCTAGTCCACCGAAGGGCTCCCTCCCCGATTAAGGTGGGCATGTTGGAGCGTTGGCTCACATTGTACCCGAAGGGAGAGGACGCGGGTTGTATCCTTCAGGGTTCTAGGCAGGGGTTCCGGATCCCTTTCTGGGTAATAGGTCCCCTCAGGATGCCCCCAATCTTTGATCCCTTAGGGGGAGGGAGGAGGTGGCTGCTGCCAGCTTTGACAAGAGGGTCTATGCGGGCAGGGTCGTTGGCCCTGTCCCTGCACCCCGTTCCGGGGAGCATATTATTTCAATGATGCCATGCCTTTTGGCTGTTACATTCGGGCTCGGTATTCGAGCGTTTCACCACTTTCCTAGAGTGGGCTTTTGTCCGCAGGTCAGGGTCCCGGTCTGTAGCCCATTCCCTGGATGGTTTTTATTCGGGGCTGAACGGGGCTGGGACATGTGCACACGTCTCCTCAACGCATTTCAGACGCTAATGGAGGAACTCGGTGTCCCTTTAGCGCCCGAAAAGACCGAGGGCCCATCTCCACAGCTAGTATTCCTGGGGTGGAGAGTGACACGGTAGCGCAGGCTTCTAGGTTGCAGTGAGATAAGGTGTCAAGGCTAGTGGCCCTTATCTCGGACTCGCGGGCCAAGCGCATGGCATCACTGAGGGAACTGCTGGTGCTACATGGTCACCCCAATTTCGCTGGCAGGGTCGTCGCTCCGGGCAGGGCATTTGCTCGGCGCTTGTGCGACGCCATGGCAGGATTATCCAGGCCCCACCATAGGGTTAGGCTTACCCGGGGTATCAGGGCAGACATGCTTGTCTGGTTGCAGTTCCTGAGGGAGTTCAATGGGGTCTCATTTTGGAGGCATGACCTCCTGGCTTCCCCTCAATTTCAGATTCAGTCTGATGCCTCGGGATCCCTGGGTTATGGGATGTACTTCAATTGGAAGTGGGCCTATGGTGGGTGGCCACCATCCCGGGCAGGCACGGGTCGCCTGCGTGGTCTCACGTATCTGGAATGTTTCCCTATCCTGGGTGCTTTGATGCTATGGGGCAAGGGGTGGGCCAACTCGGTTGTGCATTTTTGGCGTGACAAGGCGGCTGTTGTCCGCATCGTCAATGCACAGAATTCCAAATCGCCCGGGGTTATTGACCTAGTGCGCTAGTTTGTGTCGTGCAGCCTGTGCCTCAACATTCTCTTCAGGGCCAGGCATGTCCCAAGGGTTGATAATGATATTGCTGCTGCTTTGTCCCGTCTGCAGATCTCCCGGTTCCGTGCCTCGGCCCCGGATGCGGAGGAATTTCCCTCGCCACTCCCGGACGAGAGATGGAACGTGGGCAAGGAGAGGTGACCCGGGCGATTGGCCTGTCACTAGCGCCATGCATGAGTAAGGCGTATCACCACGCATTTAGTTCTTTCAGAGCATTCTGTACCCAATTTCGACTGCCAGGAACCTGGCCGATCCCAGTGGCCCATGTTCTGCGGTTCATGGTTTACCTGTATGCCCAGGGCCTTGCACCACGCACCATAGCATCTCAGCTGTCAGGGTTGGCTTTTATGGCCAAAGTGGGAGGTCGTGTGGACGGCACCATGACTTCCGTGTGAGACATGTTTTGGAGGGGTGGGTGCGCGTGCGCGGGTGTTTCCCGGGCGACCGCCACCCGATTTTCCCAGGGGTTTTTTGCCCGATTGGCCCGGGGCTGGCCTGGCCTCTGTTTTGATAGATGAGGCAGCCCATTTCATGCGGCTACTACGGTGGCCTTTTTGGGGGCGCTCCGCATCGGCGAGCTTGAGATGCTGAATAAGGCGGATGCAAGATTTTCCCAAGGATTTTACCAATTGGCCCGGGGCTGGCCTGGCCTCTGTTTTGATAAATGAAGCAGCCCACTTCATGCGGCTACAATGGTCGCCCTTTTGGAGCGCTCCGCATCAGCGAGCTTGAGATGCTGAATAAGGCGGATGCAAGATTTTTCCAGGGGTTTTTACCCAATTGGCCCGGGGCTGGCCTGGCCTCTGTTTTGATACATGAGGCAGCCCACTTCATGCGGCTACAAAGGTGGCCTTTTTGGAGCGCTCCGCATCAGCGAGCTTGAGATGCTGTATAAGGCGGATGCAAGTCGTAGGGCACTGGAACTCGAAGATGTCTGTGGGGACAATATTGGGCTCAGTTGGGGATACGCTCCTCTAAAGTGAATCAGCACGGCATAGGCAGTGGAGTAGACTGCTACGATGTTCCTCGACAGACATCTGTCCGGTTGGTGCCCTACAGGATTTCCGTGCACTGTGTGGCACGCACCATGGCACTTTTTTTCTGTCACCAAGGTGGATCTTCTATTACTAAATTTCAATTTGGGGGGTGCCGGGAAGGCACTAGGCAGTGTTGGCCTCTCAAGGGCTCGTTGCGGCACCCATTCGTTCCGGATAGGGGCGGCTTCTGCTGCAGTTGTTTTGGGTACTCCAGGGCTGAAATACGCCGTATGGGAGGGTGGGGGTCACAATGTTTTCAGTTTTGTCTTCGCCCTCCTCCACTGCGAGTACCAGTTTTAGTCACTGCACTGTTTCTCCCCCCCTCCCTTTTTTACTTGACAGACCCTGGGTGTCGTTTTACACCGGTGACAGTATGCCTGGTGGGCTGTAGCCGCATGCACAGGGCAGCGCGTTACGCTGCATGGGGCAGCGCGTTACGCTGCGGCGACAGAGTGGGTACCCGACGGGGACAGGGTGCATCCGCACGTCCCAGGTGCTATGGTAAGCGCGGCATGTTATGGCGGGAACTGTTGCCACCCCTTTTCTACATCAGGGATGCTGGCTCGCCAGATGTCCTGGTTACATACCTTGGGGGCGATGGTTTGGGGCGGGTCACTGGCCTATCGCGGAAACTTGCGGTTCGCAGTGACCTGCCCTACTCACATTATGTGTAGCTTGCCACATCCCTCGATTGGTCGGACACGATACCGCGGTATGCTTACAGGGGGGCGTTTGGCCTCAGGGCTGACTGAGCCGACGCTCCGTGAACGGGGCTATTGCCCGGTTCCTTTTGACAAGGGCGTGGGATGCGCCATTAGCCTCCCCGCCATCAGTCTGCAAATTTACGAGCTTCACTCAGGGGATGGGGCCCATCTGTCGCAGGGAGGTATGGACCTCTGGATTAGTGGACTGGCGAGCAGGCCTGTCGACCGAGCTGACGGTCTTGGGGGGGGCGGTGAGCCTTTTTGGAAGCCTCCCCGTGTGGCGGGTATCACTGGTAAGGTAAACATTATGACCCACAGGTATCCGGCAGGTTCGCAATTGACTGGACAACAATAGACAGGCATAAGTTGATTAAACGTTGTCCGGTCAACGACGAACTAGGCGACGGGGTGATGGCGATAGCTAGCCAGCATGCATCACCCCGTGATTCCACGGATACGCGTCAGAGGGTGGGGTCATTAGTTAGATATTGACTACGGTCAACAATTTGTTTGTTGTCAACAAACAAATTGATACAAATTGATACATTGTAACCAATTGCCGTTGGCAATTTTGGGGTGGTACCTTACCAGTGTTACTTCGGCCTGCTTGCCTTAAGAATTATGATTGGTCGTTTTACCAATAGAAATTTATAATTCGGACTAGGGCATGAATCAATAAATGTGGCCCAATGTCGTTATCCACTTTTACCAGTGTCGGAGTCCTTTATTGGGGGGTGCGCCTGCAATGCAAGCGCGGCGCCAAAATGGCCGCCGCGCCCTTTGCGGCCCCCCCATAGGACGAAGGCATCCGGGTAGTTAGGGGCGTGGCCAGCTCCCTTATAAAAGGGGTGGCCATGAGGCAGCCGAGCTGCCATTTTGCGAAGCGACGGAGCGGAGAAGTTTTTCCCCTCCACCCCCTCCCTAGTTAACAGTGTGATATTTTGGTCGCTTCGGGGCCGGGTGGGAATTTTTGGCTGGGACCCACTATTGGCTTTCGGGTCCTGGTTTTTTCGCCCATCCCACACTGTTGCTATGGTTTAATATAGGGGTTTCTGTGATGCTGTTGACTTTGGTCACATGGGCGGGTATCACTGGTAAGGTAAACATTATGACCCACAGGTATCCGGCAGGTTCGCAATTGACTGGACAACAATAGACAGGCATAAGTTGATTAAACGTTGTCCGGTCAACGACGAACTAGGCGACGGGGTGATGGCGATAGCTAGCCAGCATGCATCACCCCGTGATTCCACGGATACGCGTCAGAGGGTGGGGTCATTAGTTAGATATTGACTACGGTCAACAATTTGTTTGTTGTC
This sequence comes from Bradypodion pumilum, assembly GCA_035047305.1. NCBI lineage: Eukaryota > Metazoa > Chordata > Lepidosauria > Squamata > Chamaeleonidae > Bradypodion > Bradypodion pumilum. Next base: position 57,190,539 of record JAWDJD010000006.1, on the reverse strand, counting down.
AACAAACAAATTGATACAAATTGATACATTGTAACCAATTGCCGTTGGCAATTTTGGGGTGGTACCTTACCAGTGTTACTTCGGCCTGCTTGCCTTAAGAATTATGATTGGTCATTTTACCAATAGAAATTTATAATTCGGACTAGGGCATGAATCAATAAATGTGGCCCAATGCCGTTATCCACTTTTACCAGTGTCGGAGTCCTTTATTGGGGGGTGCGCCTGCAAAGGGTCACCGTAAGTCAGAAACATTTGAATGGAAAGCAATTATTATTATATTTTACTATGACAAGAGTGTTCAGGTAATGCCAACTGTTAGAGAACAGCTGTTTGGTTTGGAACTTCTTAAATCTGACTTAAAAATTTGTCCTTGTGTGTGCTTTTCTAGAAATACCATGTAAGAAAAAAGACTAGATATCTTGCCAAACTTACATAGAAATGAATGTATTCCAATACCACCATTTCAGGCAAAATTATTTTATTCATATGTATTGTGCTTATCTTTAACAAAATGCTGAATTAAGAATGGTTAGTTCCATTAAGCATTAACCAGGAAGTGTTGGTTCTACAGCCTGTGAGAAATACATTTCTGCTAAACATAGCATTGTCTCAGAGGCAGCCCACAGTTAATATACAAATATCTGAGGTATTCTATTCTGTTGCACGTTGTGACACTGTGAATCAATCTCAAGTTTTAACCATAATGTAACTTCTATTAAATAATACACCTTCAGCACACTCAAACTGGCTGAGGAGGAGTCTAGAAGCTGCATTTCAAACAAACAACATTTCTATTCTCTACTAATCAATGTTATACATAGAGATTCACATTCTTCTTGAGTTTCAAATCTATTTTTGTTCCCCGCACAGCCACCATACCAGAACTGGGAACACATGTCCAGCTCTTTGTCAAAATGCCACTTCAGACTATAATTGTCACATTCACCGCTCTCCATAGGCAAAAAGCAAGCATCTAGAGAGAGAGAAAGTTTCACAGTTAACAGTGTGAAATCAAGGGTGCATATACTACTTTTAAATAAGGAGTGGGATGTAGAGATTGAATCGATAATTTATACACTCTGATCAGAGGTGGGTAACTATGGCTTTCCAGAACTAGCAGACTTCAGCTCCCAAAAGGCACATAGCCAATATATCTAATGATGAGGAATCACAGAGGGTCATAGTCACCTACATCTACCTTTGATGCGCAGTTGTTCACTGAATTGAGGACATTCAGTTGAAATCAAAAAGAGCCAGAGTAAACTGATCAATGCCCCTGAAGCAACAATGCTGGGTTAAGCAATACCTCAGACTACAGTACTTACCTGCTGTTTAATGGAGAATGCAGCTGTTGTGTTCTGTAAAGCTGTGCCTTTAACAATGTACTTTTGCCATGTGTTACCAATGTAACCTTTCGGTGTGCAACATTATAACCATCAGCTGTATCAACGTAACCTAATAAGGGGACGCGAGCTAGTGACCACCAGAGGGCAGTAGCGAGCGTCCAGCTCCCATGGATCATAGTCACCTGGTTCAGCAGCGCGGGAAGATTCCCCGCGACCTCCTCACCTGGTCAAGAAGGGCGTTACCTCCTACGACGTCACGCAGGCAGCAACCAATGGTCTGTCGACGAGCCACATTCAAATGTATAGCCAGCTGTATATATTGAGCTACTCATCCGCCATTACCACATGTTCCTCCGGATCATCATGCAATAAACCTGTGTTAAGCCAACCCTTCGGCTGTTTCATTGTCTTTGGTCCCTTACACTAAACTGGTGACGAAGGTGGGATATGGCAGCCCACGGGACCAAGACATGCGCCGGTTTCGAAATCAGGAAACCGGGCGACTGGGAGATCTTCGAGATGGACTTCCAGGCCGCACTGATCGAGTCCGAAGTCACGGAAGAGGCGAAGAAGAGAGCCATCTTCACCAGAATGCTCGGACAAGAAACCAAAAGGACCTTGGTGGACCTGATTGCACCGAGGAGGGTGAGCGAATTCAAGGCCAAGGAACTCATGCAGATGCTGCGTGAGCACGTCCGGCCCGCCACGGCGATGTTTCCCGCTCGGAGTGCGTTTTGGAGGCGAGTCCGAGCGCCCGGGGAGACGGTCGCCGCATTCGTGGCGGCCCTGCGGCTGGCGGCCGGCCCGTGCAAATGGGAGAATGCCGAAATCACCCTCCGGGACTGTGTGCTGTGCGGCCTGAACGACGCCGAGACCCAGCGTACATTAATGAACCAAGAGCCGCCTCCCACGTTGCAGGAGGTCGTTAGAGCGGCCCAGGCCGCAGAAGCTACGAAGGCCGGGGTCCAAGAACTTCAGGACTGGCGGCCAAAGTCGAGCAAGGCAGAGGCTCCGGTACAGGCGGCCCGCCGAACTTCGAGGTCGTCCGCAGAGAGCAGCGACGACGAGGACATCCAGAGGGTCCGGAAGGAGAGCCGGCGATGCGACGGCTGTGGAGCGGCCCACGACCGCGTGAAATGCCCCTTCCGGAAGGCCGAGTGCCACAACTGCGGCCGCCGCGGACACATCGCCAAGGTGTGCAGGAAGAAGCGCGAAACTCGGAGGAGCTCCGCAGACCGTTCCGCTGGACAGGACCGCCCAACGAAACCCAAGGATGCCGCCCAGGCCACGCGGAAGCAGGACGGCGTGGGCCGCATCGCCGACAGCAGCGAGGACGACGCCCCAGTGTTCAGCGTGTCTACTAGACACCCCCGCTACTTTGTTGAGGTACTAGTCCAAGGGGTCCCCATTAGGATGGAAATTGACTCGGGGTCCTCATATTCAATCATTTCCCAGAGGGAGTTTTTGGGAATTGCCCCCCACAAGCGACCCAAGCTCAAAGCATTGAGGTCCACACTACGGGACGTGCAAGGGAACAGTATTCCAGTGTTGGGGTTGGAGAATTTCAGGTCAAATTCAAGAAGCACGCCGCGTCCCTTCCCCTAGTCGTGCTCAAAGGAGGAAATTGCAGCCTCCTCGGGACTCAATGGTTCCAGCCCCTGGGGTTGTTTATTGGGGGGGTGCACGCCGTTGGGATGCACGCCGTTGGGACTGATCCAATTCAGGAGGTGTGCGAGGCGCACACCGAAGTTTTCAAAAAAGGACTGGGGAAATTCAAGGGGCCCCCAGTGACTTTCGACCTGGACCCGGGGGTTCGCCCAATTCGCCTTAAACCACGCAGGGTGCCGTTCTCACTCAAGGACAAGATAGAGGCGGAACTGGACAAGTTGGTGGGCCAGGGGATCCTTGTGCCTGTAGATTCTGCGGAGTGGGAAACTCCAATTGTAACCGCTCTAAAGGCCAACGGGGAGGTCCGCATATGCGCTGACTACAAGTGCACCATCAACAAGGCGATCCGCCCGAATGCATATCCGGTGCCGGTAGTCAGCCATCTGCTGGCCAGGTTACACGGGGGAAAGTGTTTCGCTAAGCTCGACTTAGCACAGGCATACCAGCAGCTCACGGTGTCCCCTGCCGCAGCTGCTGCGCAGACCATAGTCACCCATAAGGGGGCGTTCCAGGTGACGCGCCTCCAGTTCGGCGTGAATTCGGCGCCTGGAATTTTCCAATCACTCGTGGAACGCCTCCTGAAGGGATTGGAGGGGGTGTTGCCTTATTTTGATGACGTGTTGATAACGGGGGGGAGTCGGGCTGAATTGGCCAAAAGGTTGGGGAAGGTCCTGACGATATTCGAAAAGGCGGGGCTGAGGTTGCGAAAGGACAAATGTGTCTTCTTCGCAACAGAGGTTGAGTTCTTAGGGTTTTGTGTGACTCCCGAGGGAATAAAACCATCCATGTCCAAGGTGGCAGCCATTAAGAAAGCCCCCCGCCCCACCTCCAAGCCCGAGTTGCAGTCGTTCCTAGGGCTGCTCAACTTTTACCACTCCTTCCTCCCCCGAAAGGCAGCGGTGGCGGAGCCGCTACACAAACTGCTAAAGAAAGACCAGGCATGGAAGTGGGGCGAGGACCAAGAAAGGGCATTTAGCGAGCTGAAAGGCCTCCTGGCGTCCGACGCCATACTGACCCATTTCAACCCCAAGCGCCCAGTAGTTCTGATCTGTGATGCATCTCCAGTGGGGGTGGGGGCGGTGCTGTGTCACGTGTTGGAAAACGGAAGGGAGGCCCCGATAGCATTTTACTCCAGGTCCCTGTCCCAAGCAGAGAGAAACTACGCACAGTCGGTCAGGGAGGCACTAGCGATAGTCGCGGGGACGAAAAAATTTCACGATTTTCTGTACGGCCGCCCTTTCACAATTGTAACAGACCACAAGCCCCTGCTAGGCATCTTTACCGCCGATAAGCCCACCCCACAGATCCTGTCCCCGAGGATGCTCAGGTGGGCCATTTTTCTCAACGCGTATCAGCACGCGTTGGTCTACCGGCCCGGAAAGGAGATCAGCCATGCGGACGCTCTATCTAGGTCCCCCCTTCCCCTAACGCCCAGCCAGGTGAGCATGGGGGAGCGGGACCATCAGGTTCTCATGATAGAGGTGCTGGATTCGCCCCCCGTAATGCCTGCCGACATTGCCAAAGCGACAGAGAAGGACAAAACGTTAGCGACAGTCAGCTCCTGGCTGCAGAAAGGGTGGCCCTCGTCCTCCCCAGCGGAGGAGTTCGCTCCATTTTTCAGAAAAAAGCTAGAACTGTCCCTAGAGAGGGGGTGTCTCTTGTGGGGACAGCGGGTGGTGATTCCCACTTCCCTTCGGCCGCGGGTGCTCAAACTGCTTCATGTCAGCCACCCCGGAATCGTGCGATCCAAGGCGCTGGCCCGGAGTTACTTCTGGTGGCCCCAGCTAGACGCCGACATCGAGCACATGGTCGGCACTTGTGAAAATTGCCAATGCTCCAGACCAGAGGAGGCCCACCTTCCCCACAGGGAATGGGACGCGGCTAAGGGGCCGTGGTCCTGGGTGCACGTAGATTTCGCGGGCCCATTCAGAGGCACCCTGTTCCTCCTTGTAGTGGACGCTTTCTCCAAATGGTTGGAGGTTATCCCAGTCACGAGCACCTCCTCGGCCCAGACCATTAGGCAATTGCGGAGGCTCTTTTCCACGTTTGGCATACCCGACACGTTAATTAGCGACAACGCTAGTTGTTTCACGTCCTCCGAGTTTAGGGCATTCATGGAGATTAACGCCGTTTGGCATATCACCTCCGCCCCTTTTCACCCGGCCACCAACGGCCAAGTAGAGCGCCTCGTCCGCACCACGAAGGACGCGTTGCGGCGCATGGGCCCAGGGGATCTGAACCTGCAAGTATGTCAGTTTCTGCTAGGGTACAGGGTGACCCCATTGGCGTCAGGATACTCCCCCGCAGAGCTCTTAATGCGCAGGAAGCTGACCACCATCCTTACTAGGCTAGACCCCACGAGGGTAGAGGACAAAGGAAGGAACATCGGGCTGGAAGTTACAAAGAGTTTCAGCATAGGCGCCCCCGTGCATTGCAGGAATTACGCCAGCACGGCCCAGCCTGGGTGCCGGGCGTAGTCGTGGAACAAACCGGCCCCGTGTCGTACCGCGTGGAAACCAGCACAGGGCTCCTATGGAGGCGGCACGCAGACCAGCTCCGACGCAGGGTCTTTGATGAGCAGGACACGGATCACGCAGGAAATAAGTCAGCGTTAGGGTTCTCCCCCACCCGTTTAGCCCAAGGGGGAGGAGAAGGGGACCGTGGGCCCCCACCAAGGGGGGAGGAGGATATCCTCGTAGATACCCTGGGGGATCTTTTCGAGGAGGAGGAACCCGACCCCATACATATCTCGCGGAAAGTCCCCACAAATGCGGGTACCTCTACCAACTTAGATTTTGATTTTCAGAACCGGGGGGGGTTTCGGAGTGGTCCCCCACCCGTCCAAGCGAGAAGAGGGGTTTTTCGTTAGTCCCGACGGCCCCCGGTCTGCCCACAATGGAGTTTTTCCCTTCCCCAAAGGCCGCCAGACAGCGGCAAGCCACTAACAAGTCTCCCTCTCCCTTTTCAGGACAAGGGACCAGGGAACAAAGAAGCAATAACGCCCCCGGGGGGGCAGCCCTCTTCACGGCCCAAACGCACATGCAACAAGCCATCTTGGCTGAGAGACTTCGTCTCATCCTAGGGGGGAGGGATGTTGTGTTCTGTAAAGCTGTGCCTTTAACAATGTACTTTTGCCATGTGTTACCAATGTAACCTTTCGGTGTGCAACATTATAACCATCAGCTGTATCAACGTAACCTAATAAGGGGACGCGAGCTAGTGACCACCAGAGGGCAGTAGCGAGCGTCCAGCTCCCATGGATCATAGTCACCTGGTTCAGCAGCGCGGGAAGATTCCCCGCGACCTCCTCACCTGGTCAAGAAGGGCGTGACCTCCTACGACGTCACGCAGGCAGCAACCAATGGTCTGTCGACGAGCCACATTCAAATGTATAGCCAGCTGTATATATTGAGCTACTCATCCGCCATTACCACATGTTCCTCCGGATCATCATGCAATAAACCTGTGTTAAGCCAACCCTTCGGCTGTTTCATTGTCTTTGGTCCCTTACACTAAAGCAGCCTAAACCACAACAGACCATGTATCCAGTTCCTAGCCTCACTTGACACAAATGAGAAGGAAAACGGAGCTAGGTGTTGTAAATTGCTGATTTCTTCCCTTATTTTCACTCATGACCTCTACCAGAGGTTTCATAGGGATGTTAGAGAATATCATAGAACAGTGATGGCCAACCTTGGCACTCCAGATGTTCTTGAACTTCAATTTCCAGAAGCCCTGATCTGCAGGTGTGTTGGCTTGGGTGTCATAGAATCATAAAATAACTGAGTTAGAAGGCGACTATGAATCCATGGTGTCCAGCCCTCTGCTCAATGCAGGGATCAAAATCAAAGCAAATCTGATTGTACAGGTTTCTCTTGAAACAAGCACTCACTCTCTCCCAAGGTAGTTGGTTCCATTGTTTTACTGCTCTAACAATGTTTCCTGATATTCAATTTATATCTGCCTTCCTGTAGGCTGAGCCCATTATTATGTGTCCTGTATTCTGGGATGATCAAAAACACTGCCTCTTCTTTTTATGACTATCTTTCAAGTTTTGAAATATTCTCTCTCTGTTTCCTTTTCTCAAGTTAAGAAACCTCTTATCTGGCAACTGCCTACAGAAAGTTCTTAACTTCTATCAATTCACTGCTGAAAATTACACATTTCGCATAACTACTGAATAGGATTTTGGTCACTGAATTCTGATTAATTTAATGGGAGGAATCTGACTACAGGAAAACAAAAGTGTTTTTCCATTGCTGGTTTTTGCTCACATGGGATGAAAGATAAAGACTGAAATTGGCGGAACGCATTCCCCTACCTTAAAACTACCATGTTAATATCAGATTTTTCAATAACACGCTTATATACACACTAGCATGTTATTATTTTATTTGTCTACTGCTGAGAAATATGTAGCAGACCACTTGGGAAAACTTGTATGCAGAAAACATAAAGGAATACATATTCCATTCTATTTCCATGCATGTCTCTACAGTGCATTTCTTAAAAAGTGGGAAATATCCATTCCTTTTTACTAGATGGTATTGATAGCAGAATTATCCCAAAATTTCAATTAATAATAAGCTCACCTGATACATCTTGCTTGATTTAGCGCCTAATGTCAATTTGACAAATTGAAGTGACATCTGTCTAAACCAGAGAGCAACATAAAGCAGCCATCCAGATGTTAGCTGCAAGACTTAGCACTTCTCACAACTGTCTGTGCTGACTCTACAGCTAATGTGAGTTGCAGTCCAACAACATCTAGAGGGTTGCACTTTGCCTACTTCTGGTCTAATTTATGAAGGCATGCAATGAAATATTTCCTTCAGCAGAAAGAAAATCTACTGTGAACCACCAAAAGAATGTTGGCAAAAAAATGGGCAAGACATTTTTGGTGCAACTTGAAAATCATTTAAGTAGAATATTTTGCTCTTCAACTGTCTGCTGAACTGTCTGCTCTTCTCAGCAGACTTCACTGATGGCAAATCAGTATGAAATATCAGGACTTCAGTTTAAATGAGTTGCCAGCTATATGCTGCATTTTTCTCAAGTAATTTGTTCTCCCCAAATGTTTGCCTCCAAGTTTATATCCTGTAAAGAAGACTCAGCTAATGAAGGACACATCTGCTCAGTGGCTCAGTTCCCATTGCCAAAAAAGTTCTACTAATCAACCTCAATTGCCCTAAGACAGTTATGATGCTAAAAATCCTGAGAAATAATGGTCATTGTACAAAGTTATAAAACTTTCTTCAGATTGGGAAAGTCATTTAAATATGAGCTAGTAAAGGTGGAATATCCTTACGTTACAGGCTATATTTACAGGGATGACATGGATGCCTTTAATTAAATGTGGTAAAAGCCCTATTTCTAAGGCCCTCTTTGACAGAAATAGCTTTCGTCAAAAGAAGGAATCTCTGAATGAAATCCTATTATGTCTCATTGATCTGCTATATTTTATTAGAAACTAATAGTCTTAGTAGTCTGTTGTGTATTATGGCAGAATTGCAAGTTGCTCAAACAATGCCTTGCAAAGATAAAATGGTGGTTTCCCACCATCCAAATTAGGAGCTAAAGTTGGCACGTAATCTCCCTCTCTTGGCATACTCATTATGCTAATTAGAGTTCTGTGATTGGTTACAACTTTGGATCCTGTTCCTGATTGGTTAATACTTATATATCCTGTTATGATTGGTTGGTTATGATTGTCTGGTGGGTTACTACATTGTAGCAAGGAGTCACCACTGGGGAGACACTATATAAGCCCCACGGGTAAACAAGGGTGGGGCCGGACCGGATCTACAGGTGAAACTCGGAAAATTAGAATATCATGCAAATGTTCATTTAGTTCAGTAATGCAACTTAAAAGGTGAAACAAATATATGAGATAGACTCATTACATGCAAAGTGAGATAGTTCAAGCCTTACTTTGTTATAATACTGATGCTTATGGCTTACAGTTTATGAAAACCCCAACCCCCTAATCTCATGTACCCCATAATCATCACATAATTTCATGTACGCTGTACACCATGATCATCACAATTATAACTTTGCATGTAGTGAGTCTATCTCATATAGTTGTTTCACCTTCTAAGTGAAATGAATGAACATTTGCATGACATTCTAATTTTCTGAGTTTCAGCTGTATACTTCCCATTACCGCACAGGTTAGCCAGCATCGGGCTAAGTCTGGGTCTCCTCTATACAGTATCATGCCAAGGTGTAGCTTAGTCAGTGCTTCTACAGTAGGAAACACAAGGGACTGACTACATGGGACTTGTGTAGCCATCTGATGTCTGGAGCATACCTGTCAACCATCCCATTTTACCCAGGAAAACCCCTTATTTTTACCCCTCTTCCCACCCCCTCCCGTTTTATTGATTTCCCTGTATTTTCCCTTATTTTTTAAAAAGAAATATCCTGACTGGAGCCCTCACAGGTGAAGCTGCAGTATTTTTTTCCAGCCACCAGAGGTCGCTGTGGGGCTTTTTGCTTGTGGAAGGGGAGAGAGAAGGCGTTCTGTTGTTAGTTTCTCTTTCATTTTCCTGCCAGTCACATGGCCAATATGGCAGCTTCATTTCATGCTGGGACTAGGGACGGGAGTCTACTCTAGAGGTGAGCAATATTTCATATATGCAGGGGCAAATCAGCTCTTGGTCTGGGGGCAGAGACTTCTCTCTCACTCTCATGCTTTATTGAGCTGTTTCTGCCCCCTGCCTCTGTCCTGGCTGGAGGATTCCGTTTCTAGAGTTCTAGAGTTAACTTGGGAGGGGTGGGGTGGGATGGGGTGGGGGATGGTGCTTGCTCACTATATGCTAAAGGTAAAGGTTTCCCTTGCTCGAAAGACAGTCGTTTCTAGAGTGCCAAGGTTCGCCATCACAGTCAGAGATTCCTACACTATATAAGAGAGAGAGGGTGTGTGTGTTCCATTTCTGTTCTAGAGTTAACTTGGGAGGGGGGTGGGGGGACGTGCTTGATCACTATATGCTAAAGATAAAGGTTTTCCTTGCTCGAAAGACAGTCGTTTCTGGAGTGCCAAGGTTCACCATCACAGTCAGAAATTCCTACACTATATGAGAGCTTGTTTCCCAAGCATCAGATCCTTGATCTTACGAAAGTAAAATCTGCCAGTCATATCCAACTCTAGGGTGCAGTGCTCATCTCCATTTACAGCAAAAGAGCCAGTGCTGTCTGTGTTTGCAGATATTTTCATGGCCATGTGGCAGGCATGACTAGAGCCCAGCAAGTCACATGGCTATATTTGGCCACACCCATGGATTTGGCCACACCCACAGAGGGATGTGGCCAAAATTTCCCTTATTTTCAAATCCAAAAGTTGACAGGTATGGTCCGGAGCGCCTTGTAAGTGTAACCTGAAAGACTGTTCAATAAACTCCTGTTGTTGTTCTGTTCATCATTACCTGGACTATTGCTTATAAGGGCCGGACGCGACATAGTCGTAGTTGTAGTAGTGGTGGTGGTGAAGGTGGTGGCAACCAGAATGACTAGGGGACTGGAACACCTTCCTTACCATCTGAGGCTGCAACGGTTGGGCCTCTCCACTCTTGAACGACGACGTCTAAGAGGTGACCTGATTGAAGTTTATAAAATCATGCACGGTGTGGACAAAGTAGATAAGGAAAAACTGTTTTCCCTATCGCATAACACTAGAACTAGGGGACACTCCATGAAACTTTTGGGTACTAGTTCTTAAACAAATAAGAGAAAGTACTTTTTCACCCAGAGGATTACTGGTCTATGGAACTCCCTGCCAGAAGAAGTGGTGACAGCTGTCAGTCTTGACAGCTTTAAGAAAGGATTAGACAAGTTCATGGAGGACAAGAGTATCAATGGCTATAATTATGGATACTTAAGGACAACCTCCGGGTTGGAGAGATAGGCAGGATATCTCTCAATGCCATTTCCAGGGAATCCTAAGCAGGTGAAGGCATCTGCTTGGGAATACCCTGAAGGAAATGGTGAGCCACTGTGTGAGACAGAATGCTGGACTGGATAGGCTGTGGCCTGTTCCAGCAAGGCTGTTCTTATGTTCTTATGATGGCGGCAGCAGCGGTGGCGGTGTTACCAAATTGTTGCCAAACTATGGTGACCCTTTCCATGGTTTTCTAGACATAGAGTACTCAGAAGAGGTTTCCACTCTTGGAATGCTCTGGGACTGTGCAGCTTATCCAAGGCGACACAAGCTGCTCTTTTTCCAGGAAGCTCCATGAGGAATTGAACTCCTAATAAGACACCCAATTCATTGAGCCATGCAGCTAGTTCCAGACACCAGCACTTCCATATCTTAGAGACAGTTTACACAATCAGCATATCAAAGCTTGGAAGTTATTTCTCAGCCTATAGCTTTCAAAATTCTCCAGCTGTTCTGCTTGTTGGCCATCCAACACAGGTATTCTGGAAGTTATAAGCCACAAAACAAATTTCCCCACAAACTCTACATCAAACTAGTACACTCTATATAAAATGAACCTAATGGTTTCCATGAAGAAGATCCATTATTCTGTAAAAGGTTTGGAAGAGAAGTATTCCAGATGCTGCAACCCACCCAAGAGACCTGGGAGAATAAAGTGGAACTGTGTGTGTAACTTCCAAGATGAATTCTAAGCAAAATGGCACCTGACTGGCTGGCTATCAGTTATCTATATTTGAAATATGCATGCATACATACCTACTGCTGTCTGCGCTTGCTCATACTGTTTTTCATCTTCTATTTCCCTGCCATAAAGAGTACCAATCTCTGTGAAATATTTGTTGTCTACATGAGCAGACTTTCCTTCTTTGTATTCTATGGGATCTTGGGTAGCCTCCAGAATTTTTTCCTGCATGTTGCTTCTGGGCAATTCCGAAGGTTGCAAAACATCCCTGTAACTCACTTCAGGGAAAATAATCCTATAAAGAAGAAAATGAGGCGGATATGAAGCCTTGAGTAGCAGTTGTATAGAAGGCAAATTTGAGGGATTTCAGATTTCCAGGAGGCGGAATTGACTGTGCGACTGAACAACAACAGAAAACCAATTCTCTTTCCCACAACATCATTACATTGCTTTGCAGTTTGAGCATGAAATTTACACATACATGCACACACCGTGAAAGACTGAATGCCTTTTACTAAGGCTTAGTTATGAGCAGTATGAGTTAAAAGCTAAAATAGGCTAGTATCTTGGGTCCCCTGTTTTTGCCTGTGGCCCTGCCCACCACTAAAACATGTGACTTATAAATAATTGCTTATCCTTAAAAGAGAAATCAATGACTACAATCAGATCATCATCCAAGTATTCATAAACCAGTGTCTCTAAAATGGAATTCAGCCCTCAGGTAAGGGCTTCTGTAACTGGTTGGAGGCCACACATGTTTTTGTCCTTCATCTCCACTGGAGAAGAGCAAGGCTTTTTACCTGCTTGTCTTTCCTGTTAGCTCCTGGTAAGTGTCTCCTCGATCCAGGCTTTCACAATCTTCCTGCAGGTCTGGAGGAGGATAAGGATTTATTCCTCCTGTGGGAAAGAAGAGGGGAGTAGAAATCGACACATAACATTTTTATCAATGCTGAAGACTAAGAAGGAAGATTCACAGAGACTTGGTTTACTGGGAACTGAAGTCCAAGAACATGTGTAGTAAACCCATTCATATTGATTCACAGAGACTTGGGCTTCTGGAAATTGAAGTCCAAGAACATCTGGAGTGCCAAGGTTCGCCATCACAGCATTAATTCGTTCAGTGCAGAGATGCATGTGAACACACACATGAATGCACACACCTGCACTGACACATGTGCACACACAAAAACTGTAGACACATTTCTGATGTCTACGTCTGTGAAGTTCTGCCTACCATTCCCTTTGCCCAAGTAGATAGAAGAGAGGCTTGTGAATTGCCCCAATGTCTTCTCATGTATAAGCGTGAATGAGCTGAGAGGGAAGACCCAGCACAACACTAGTATATTTTCCTTTTGTGAAGCAAGACAAATAAACCTAGCAGAGACAGTGAGGGCTGATTTATCAGAAAAAATACAAACAACCTATCTGATGCTTCTAATGTCTATGCAACATATCACCAGCTGTCTTTAGAAAAATTGCCTTTGCAAGACCTCTTATTTAAAAAAACCAAGAGAAAATCTGGCTTGCAAAGCACAAGAAAAATCAGTTTTCTCATTGTCATACATAGGAACAATATAAACAAAGATTTGCATGTCTACTTATCATTCCTATACATATTATGGCATAAAAGGAAGTACAGCAGATTGGGTATCACTTACGTTTTAAAAGATTTAAGAAGGCTCGGCTGAATTTCAGAGCATATGGCAATTCAAGTTTATCCACCCTGCCGAGTTGCAACAGATGCTGTTCCACTGGAACACTGGAGAGTTCAGCTATCTCAGTATCATCAACATCTCGTCCAATCGCTAAGGTAAACAGGGTAAAACCTTGGCATTTGGCTTCAAGTGACATTTGTCTCAATTTCTCTCTGTCCCAGGAACTTGTCTTGCTCCCAAGTATTGTAAATATGACTCTGTGTTTTCTGGGGGTGGGAGCTTCCAAAAATATATTATTGATTGCCCATTGTAGAGCATGACCTATAGCTGATGGACCTTCCAACTGGTTTACCGACTCTTGGATGTGCATTTTCATCAGGCTTTTATTGTTGTAGGTAGTTAAGTCAAACTCATTATAGACAGGACTTGAGAGTCTGTCAACTGTGAAATTCCTTGGAGCCTGTTGTAGCAATGCCACCCTTGCCCCACTCTCTGACTCCACAGGGAGAGAGGTAATAACAAAATAATCCAACATGTTGCTCACAAACTCTTTTGCTGTCTCAAACCTTTCACTTCCAACATTCCAAGAACTGTCCATGATATAAGTTATATCCATGTCTATTAGAACTGGAAGGGGAGCTGTAACCTCACATTCTGGATCTGGGTTACACTTATCTGTAAAAGAAACATTAAGGAATCATTATTGACTCCACAGAGAGGCTAAAGATACAAATATTTATGTATGTATGTATTTATTTTTTAAATTTGTATTACTGCCCACTCGCCGGAGCGACTCTGGGCAGCTTACAACCAGACATAAAAACATAACAACCTCCATACTAAAACCAGTTTAAAAAGTAACCCATTAAAAACCAACCTATTAAAAAACCACCCACCCCATTTGCAGAAGAGAGACAGTTTAAACAAGCCAACCGGCGGGGGCCACCTCCACATCATTGCCCCACACCTGCCCTGCCAACCAGGTTTTAAGTTGTTTCCTAAAGGGCAGCAATTCTGTCTGCAGTCGTAACTTTGTTGGCAGGAGGTTCCAAGGGGCTGGTGCGGACACAGAGAAGGCCCTCCTTCTTGTACTAGAGAGATGAGCCCCTCTAGCTGATGGTACAGTTAGCGAGCCCCTCCAATCCATTCTGGTTGGATGGACAGATGTTCTTAGGGTGATGTGGTCTCTTAGGTATCCTGGCCCACTACCGTGTAGGGCTTTAAAGGTCATCACCAGCACCTTGAATTGCATCCGGAGGCAAACTGGTAGCCAGTGCAGCTCCCGGAGCAGTGGCGAGGCACAGGCATAACGCCCGCACCCCATCACCACCTGGGCAGCTGCATTCTGGACCAGCTGCAGTCTCCAAATGGTCATCAAGGGCAGCCCCATGTAGAGCGCATTACAGTAATCTAGTCTTGCCTGTAACTTTTGCTTCTCTTCTCAACATGTTTCTAACAAATGACTTGGAATTGCCCTCTGCTTGAAGCAAAGGACTAACAGAATGAGCCAAACCATCTCTATAGTACATATTTATGTGACTACACAGATGTAAATAACTTTACAGCCCTTCCACAAATATAAACACAGAGGGGGAGAAAATCTAATTACCATAAGCTAACAAATAATGCAATGTTCAATCTATTACAGAGCAATCCTCTGTGTGTCTACTCAGAAGTACAATCCATTTAGTTTGGTAGGATAAACTCCAAGGTTAGTTGTGTACAGTTTGTAGCATGATCAATTATCCTTAGTTGGTTGATTTTTTTATTACAGCTGCATTTCACCTTTCCATCAGTGCTCTCCATGTAGCAAATAGATGCCTTCTCTCCTTTTTATTCTCACAACAACTCTGGTCATGCCTGAGTAACAGTGACTAATCTGAGGTCATCCAGTGCAAGTCATGACTAAATGATGATTCGAATCCAGGTCCCCCCAACCCCAGTCTAACTAAGACAATACACAATTTAAAATATTCAATTTCATTAGATATCTTTATTTAAACATCTTTGGTCATTAAATCATAACTAGAGTTTTTTGCTGATTGATTTTAAATTGTTTTAAATGTCTTATGTTTTAAAAATTGTTTTATCCAGATTTGTAATTTGCCTTGAGATTCTGTGATATAGGGTGGCTATAAATGTTTAAACAGAAAAAGACATAAGGATGTTTAACACAAACATTTTAAACTATGCCTTCACAATATGTGGAAGGCCGCTATCCTCAGATATGATAGAACATAAGAACATAAGAACAGCCTTGCTGGAACAGGCCACAGCCCATCCAGTCCAGCATTCTGTCTCACACAGTGGCTCACCATTTCCTTCAGGGAATTCCCAAGCAGATGCCTTCACCTGCTTAGGATTCCCTGGAAATGGCATTGAGAGATATCCTGCCTATCTCTCCAACCCGGAGGTTGTCCTTAAGTATCCATAATTATAGCCATTGATACCCGTGTCCTCCATGAACTTGTCTAATCCTTTCTTAAAACTGTCAAGACTGACAGCTGTCACCACTTCTTCTGGCAGGGAGTTCCATAGACCAGTAATCCTCTGAGTGAAAAAGTACTTTCTCTTATTTGTTTGAGAACTAGTACCCAAACGTTTCATGGAGTGTCCCCTAGTTCTAGTGTTATGCAATAGGGAAAACGTTTTTCCTTGTCTACTTTGTCCACACCGTGCATGATTTTATAAACTTCAATCAGGTCACCTCTTAGACGCCGTCGTTCAAGAGTGAAAAGGCCCAACCGTTGCAGCCTCAGATGGTAAGGAAGGTGTTCCAGTCCCCTAATCATTCTGGTTGCCCTCCTCTGTACTTTCTCCAACTCAATAATATCCTTCTGGAGGTATGGCGACCAGAACTGTACACAATATTCCAGATGGGGCCTCACCATAGATTTATAAAGAGGCAAAATGACACTTGCTGACTTATTTTCTATACCCTTCCTAATGATCCCTAGCATTGAGTTTGCTTTTTTCACTGCTGAGGCACACTGGGTTGACACCTTCATTGAGTTGTCCACCAGGACACCAAGGTCCCTTTCCTGGTTTGTCATAGAGAGTTCAGACCCCATCAGTTTATAAATGTAATTGGGGTTCTTTGCCCCAACATGCATCACTCTGCACTTACTAATGTTGAAGCTCATTTGCCACTGTTTTGCCCACTCCCCCAGTGTCAAGAGATCCCTCTGGAGCTCCTCACAATCTCTCACAGTTTTCACTACCCTGTATAATTTAGTGTCGTCAGCAAATTTGGCTACCTTGCTTTTTACTCCTACCTCTAGATCATTTATGAAGAGGTTGAAAAGCAGGGGTCCCAGTACTGAACCTTGGGGGACCCCACTCTTGACTTCCCTCCACTTGGAGAAGTGTCCATTTAGTGCTACCCTCTGTTTCCTGTCCCTTAGCCAGTTGCTGATCCAGGACAAGACCTGTCCCTTTATTCCATGACTGGTAAGTTTATTCAAGAGCCTTTGGTGTGGGACCTTGTCAAAAGCCTTCTGAAAGTCCAGATAAACAATGTCAACTGGATTCCCCTTATCCACATGCTTGTTGACACTCTCAAAAAATTCCAACAGATTAGTGAGGCATGATTTGCCCTTGTAAAAGCCATGTTGGCTCTCCTTTAGCAGCGCCTCCTCTTCTATGTGCCTATTAATTCTATCTTTTAGGATGGTTTCCATCACTTTACCTGGGACACATGTCAAACTGACAGGTCGGTAATTTCCTGGATCACCCCTGGATCCTTTTTTGAAAATTGGTGTTACATTCACTACCTTCCAGTCATCAGGCACAAAGCCTGATTTGAGGGAAAGATTATATATTTTGGCTAGGAGATCAGCAATTTCATCTTTAAGTTCCCTGAGAACTCGTGGATGGATGCCATCTGGTCCTGGTGATTTGTTAGTGTTTAGTTTAACAAGACATGCAAGGACCTCCTCCCTAGTTATTTCTATCTGGCTTAATTCTTCGGTTTCCCTCCCTACAAAGATAGGCTCTGTTTTGGGCATGTGGTCTCTGTCTTCTTCAGTGAATACTGAAGCAAAGAATTCATTGAGTCTCTCTGCAATCTCTGTTTCCTCTTTAATAACCCCTTGCCTTCCATTGTCATCTAATGGTCCAATGGCCTTCCTAGTTGGGTTCTTACTTCTAATGTACTTAAAGAAGTCTTTGTTATTTCTCTGAGTATTTTTAGCTATACGCTCCTCAAAGTCTTGCTTTGCTTTCCTGATTGTTGCCTTGCATTTGTTCTGCCAGAATTTATGTTTCTGCCTGCTGTCCTCATTTGGACAAGCCTTCCATCTTCTAAATGAGCTTTTCTTGCTCTTGATCACTTCCCAAACAGCTCCTGTAAGCCACATTGGAGTCCTCTTGGACCTGGCAGTGCCCTTTTTCCTTTTGGGTATGCATTCCAATTGGGCCTCTGTTATTGTTTTTGTAAACAGCCTCCATGCCTCTTGGAGTGTTTGGACTCTCTCAATTTTCCCTTTCAGCTTCTTTTTTACTAGTTTCCTCATCTTTGGGAAATTTCCTTTTTGAAAATTTAAGGTCTCTGTGTTAGATTTTATCAGTGACCTTGCGGTCTATGATCAAGTTAAACATAATTGAGTTGTGGTCATTGTTCCCTATTGGATCAGTCACATTAACATCTTGCACCAGATCCTGAGTATTACTCGGGATCAAGTCAAGGATTCTTGTACCTCTAGTTGGGTCTTCAACCATCTGTCCCAGGGAACAATCATTTAGCATATCTAGGAACTTTATCTCTTTATCATGTGCTGAACAACAGTTCACCCAGTCTATGTGAGGGTAATTGAAGTCCCCCATTATAACCAGGCTTCCCTTCTTGGATGCCTCCTTTACAACATTCTCCAACTGCCATTCTCCCTCAAGAGTTTGGGTCGGAGGCCGATAGTATATGCCTACTGTTAGACCATCCTTGTGGCCTGGTACTCTTACCCACAGAGCTTCTAATGGTGACTCCAAATCACCTAGATATTCCAATTCATACGATTTTATCACTTCTTTGATATACAAGGCTACACCACCTCCCGTTTGCCCCTTCCTATCCTTCCTGTACAGTTTGTAGCCTGGGATAACTGTATCCCATTGGTTATCATCCGTCCACCAGGTTTCAGTGATACCAATAATATCAATATTCTTATCTATTGCTAAGTATTCCAGCTCCCCTATTTTGTTCCGGAGGCTTCTGGCATTTGTATACAAGCATTTATATATGCTTTCCTGATACAGTCTTTTGAGTCGAGTTGCATTGTTAGACTACCTCTTGCATCCTTCTGCTAGAGTGCTGGT
Source organism: Bradypodion pumilum (assembly GCA_035047305.1). NCBI lineage: Eukaryota > Metazoa > Chordata > Lepidosauria > Squamata > Chamaeleonidae > Bradypodion > Bradypodion pumilum. Next base: position 57,171,939 of record JAWDJD010000006.1, on the reverse strand, counting down.
GACTAGCTCCTTGCTCTGCTCAGTAATTTTTGCATCCTCCTCACTACTCAAGTGCACACTTTCCCGAACCGGATGCTGCCCAGCTCCTGTTGGCTTTCTCCCAGTTATCAGTTTAAAAGCTGCTCTGCAGCCTTTTTGATGTTGAGTGCCAGCAATCTGGTCCCATCATGGTTCAAATGAAACCCATCCCTCCGGAACAGATTTGGCTTGTCCCAAAATGTTCTCCAGTTCCTGACAAATCTGAAACCCTCCTCTCGACACCACCGCCTTATCCACGCATTGAGGCTTCTGAGCTCTGCCTGCCTGGTAGGTCCTGCGCGAGGGACAGGCAGCACTTCTGAAAATGCTACCTTGGAAGTCCGGGACTTCAATCTTCTTCCTAACAACCTGAATTTGGCTTCCAGGACAGACCGCTTGGCCTTCCCAAAATCATTGGTACCAACGTGTACCATGACAACTGGCTCGTTCCCAGTTCTCTCTAACAACCTATCCAGATTTCTTGTGATGTCTACAACTTTTGCACCTGGCAGGCAAGTCACCATACGGTTATCATGTGCATCACAAATCCATTTCTCTGAATTTCTAATTATTGAATCGTCTAGTACAAGGAGCCTCTCTCCTGCAATCTGTTCATCTACATGCACCTCATCAACCATATTAAGGGAGAGAAACTCAGTTTGTTCCTGTTGTTTATCTTCCTGGATCTCATCAAGTGTGATGAAGGAGAGATCATCAGGTGGAACCAGTTGTTCCTCTGTGTGTTCCTCATCAGGTGTGATGAGGGAAAGAGCCTCAAATTTATTCTGTAATTTCAGACTCTCAGAGTGATCCCCTACTCTTCTCCTCCTTTGAGTCACATTCCCCCAAACATCTCCCTCCTGAGTTAGTGAAGGGCCTTCTCCCTCAGAACTGTGCCCTGTCTCTTCTTTGTCCAGCATAGTCTGCTCCGCTCTGTCCAAGAACAGCTCAAGCTTCTTAATTTGTTGATGCTTAGATATGCGGGCCTCTAGCTGCTGGACCTTCTCTTCTAGTAGTGCAACCAGCTTGCACTTGCTGCAAGTGTAGTTCTCCATATGCTTTGGCAAGAACACAAACATGGCACAAGTATTGCAGGTAACTACAGCTGTTCCCTCAGAATCCATTTTAACAAGTGCAGTATTCTGGGCCTCAAAAATGTACACGTTTACTACCTTTCTACCTAGTAAGACTGTATTCTTCCTTTGTTACTAGTTTGCAATCTCACACGCCGTTAGGCGCGTGGGCCTCTAAAGCAGCTCTACTCCAACTGCAAAACTTACCAGTGCTCACTTCCTTTGTTTGGCTCTCCTCAGCACCTCTGCATTAGTACCACATGCAGAAAGCACCTTTGCATGTGCAAAGCTCAAGTAGTGGAGGATGTACATTATTTACTATATTGTTTCTTATATTCTGAATTTAGAACAAAGTTTTTTCAGATTTGCCAGAGGATATTCTGAATGAAAGTGATAAAAAATAAAATTGCCTATTTATTGTATATATGTATTATAGATAGATAGGTGGCAGACAGATAGAGTTAGGAAATAATAATAAAAATGAACTTACCATAACAGAGTGTGCAATGCAAAACACTATCCAATTTCTCTTCCTCCTGGGATTCCCAAACAAATAACTGAAACTGATGATTATCATCTGCCTAATTAAATACAAAACCATGTTTAGGTTAGACAGGAAGAAACAAACTACAATTATTATATGTTGCTAAAAGTAGAATGTTGTATTTTTCATTATAGTATTTCTAATATGTATATTAAATAATAATTATATTAATTTAAAGCCAGCTCATTGCCATCCTTGTTCCAAACCTTGTACTCCTTATTTTGGGATCTTTTATGAATCACACTGGTGGAAATATGACCAGTGGTAGCTTTCTGCATACAGGTACTAATGTAGAGGTCTTCAACACAGCAGAAATCCACATACTACACCACCACCTTATCTTATCTTTATCTTATCTTAATGGAGGACATAGCTGTTTTATCCTAATCCATCAACCAATTAACATGAGGAGGTTGGGATGGCACTGTAAGTGTGACTAACTAGGGGTTATATGGGACATGACTATTACCCTCCTATTAGAAGACGTGCACAAGTTAGTGTTTGAGCAATATAACTCTCTCCCAGTATTATGTCTCAAGGGTCAGAATGCAGATTAAGCCCGTGATTAATTCCTTATAAACAATCACAAAACAAGGCATGTTAATTGTGGGAGATCAGAAAAAACTCATGGGATTGTTAAAACCTGGCAGTGATGGCCAACCTTGGCACTCCAGGTGTTCTTGAACTTCAATTCCCAGAAGCCCAAGTCAGCAATCCTGTTGATCATCACTGAAGGCAATTGCTTCTACTTACATAAGAACATAAGAACATAAGAACAGCCTTGCTGGAACAGGCCACAGCCCATCCAGTCCAGCATTCTGTCTCACACAGTGGCTCACCATTTCCTTCAGGGTATTCCCAAGCAGATGCCTTCACCTGCTTAGGATTCCCTGGAAATGATATTGAGAGATATCCTGCCTATCTCTCCAACCCGGAGGTTGTCCTTAAGTATCCATAATTATAGCCATTGATACTCTTGTCCTCCATGAACTTGTCTAATCCTTTCTTAAAGCTGTCAAGACTGACAGCTGTCACCACTTCTTCTGGCAGGGAGTTCCATAGACCAGTAATCCTCTGGGTGAAAAAGTACTTTCTCTTATTTGTTTGAGAACTAGTACCCAAAAGTTTCATGGAGTGTCCCCTAGTTCTAGTGTTATGCGATAGGGAAAACAGTTTTTCCTTATCTACTTTGTCCACACCATGCATGATTTTATAAACTTCAATCAGGTCACCTCTTAGACGTCGTCGTTCAAGAGTGAAGAGGCCCAACCGTTGCAGCCTCAGATGGTAAGGAAGGTGTTCCAGTCCCCTAATCATTCTGGTTGCCCTCCTCTGCACTTTTTCCAGCTCCATAATATCCTTCTGGAGGTATGGCGACCAGAACTGTACACAGTATTCCAGATGGGGCCTCACCATAGATTTATAAAGAGGCAAAATGACACTTGCTGACTTATTTTCTATACCCTTCCTAATGATCCCTAGCATTGAGTTTGCTTTTTTCACTGCTGAGGCACACTGGGTTGACACCTTCATTGAGTTGTCCACCAGGACACCAAGGTCCCTTTCCTGGTTTGTCGCAGAGAGTTCAGACCCCATCAGTTTATAAGTGTAATTGGGGTTCTTTGCCCCAACATGCATCACTCTGCACTTACTAATGTTGAAACTCATTTGCCACTGTTTTGCCCACTCCCCCAGTGTCGAGAGATCCCTCTGGAGCTCCTCACAATCTCTCACAGTTTTCACTACCCTGTATAATTTAGTGTCGTCAGCAAATTTGGCTACCTTGCTTTTTACTCCTACTTCTAGATCATTTATGAAGAGGTTGAAAAGCAGGGGTCCCAATACTGAACCTTGGGGGACCCCACTCTTGACTTCCCTCCACTTGGAGAAGTGTCCATTTAGTGCTACCCTCTGTTTCCTGTCCCTTAGCCAGTTGCTGATCCAGGACAAGACCTGTCCCTTTATTCCATGACTGGTAAGTTTATTCAAGAGCCTTTGGTGTGGGACCTTGTCAAAAGCCTTCTGAAAGTCCAGATAAACAATGTCAACTGGATCCCCCTTATCCACATGCTTGTTGACACTCTCAAAAAATTCCAACAGATTAGTGAGGCATGATTTGCCCTTGCAAAAGCCATGTTGGCTCTCCTTTAGCAGCGCCTTCTCTTCTATGTGCCTATTAATTCTATCTTTTAGGATGGTTTCCATCACTTTACCTGGGACACATGTCAAACTGACAGGTCGGTAATTTCCTGGATCACCCCTGGATCCTTTTTTGAAAATTGGTGTTACATTCGCTACCTTCCAGTCATCAGGCACAAAGCCTGATTTGAGGGAAAGATTATATATTTTGGCTAGGAGATCAGCAATTTCATCTTTAAGTTCCCTGAGAACTCGTGGATGGATGCCATCTGGTCCTGGTGATTTGCTAGTGTTTAGCTTAACAAGACATGCAAGGACCTCCTCCCTGGTTATTTCTATCTGTCTTAATTCTTCGGTTTCCCTCCCTACGAAGATAGGCTCTGTTTTGGGCATGTGGCCTCTGTCTTCTTCAGTGAATACTGAAGCAAAGAATTCATTGAGTCTCTCTGCAATCTCTGTTTCCTCTTTAATAACCCCTTGCCTTCCATTGTCATCTAATGGTCCAATGGCCTTCCTAGTTGGGTTCTTACTTCTAATGTACTTAAAGAAGTCTTTGTTATTTCTCTGAGTATTTTTAGCTATACGCTCCTCAAAGTCTTGCTTTGCTTTCCTGATTGTTGCTTTGCATTTGTTCTGCCAGAATTTATGTTGCTGCCTGCTGTCCTCATTTGGACAAGCCTTCCATCTTCTAAATGAGCTTTTCTTGCTCTTGATCACTTCCCAAACAGCTCCTGTAAGCCACATTGGAGTCCTCTTGGACCTGGCAGTGCCCTTTTTCCTTTTGGGTATGCATTCCAATTGAGCCTCTGTTATTGTTTTTGTAAACAGCCTCCATGCCTCTTGGAGTGTTTGGACTCTCTCAATTTTCCCTTTCAGCTTCTGTTTTACTAGTTTCCTCAACTTTGGGAAATTTCCTTTTTGAAAATTTAAGGTCTCTGTGTTAGATTTTATCAGTGACTTGCGGTCTATGATCAAGTTAAACATAATTGAGTTGTGGTCACTGTTCCCTATTGGATCAGTCACATTAACATCTTGCACCAGATCCTGAGTATTACTCAGGATCAAGTCAAGGATTCTTGTACCTCTAGTTGGGTCTTCAACCATCTGTCCCAGGGAACAATCATTTAGCATATCTAGGAACTTTATCTCTTTATCATGTGCTGAACAACAGTTCACCCAGTCTATGTGAGGGTAATTGAAGTCCCCCATTATAACCAGGCTTCCCTTCTTGGATGCCTCCTTTACAACATTCTCCAACTGCCAGTCTCCCTCAAGAGTTTGGGTACTTAGAACAGTGTTTTCCATCTTTTGGTTTTTAGACTTCAATTCCCAGAAGCTTAAGTCAATTTCCCAAAGCACCGATCATCCAATACACTGACTTAGGCTTCTGGGAATTGAAGTCCCCCTGTGGGGCGTGGGCCCTACATTGGGAAACATTGACATAGAAGCATCCTTCTGTAGCATTTAGTTTGGCTTCCAATTCCCATATTTTCACCAAGATTCCTCTGTTTTAGACAGGGGGAAATTTAAATATTGTTGTAGAAGTATAAGAATTCCCCCCCCCCAAGAAATATGATCCAAGGGTCAGTCAAGGACATAGCATATATCGTTCTCACTGGAAAATGGTAAGATATTTGGCTTCAAAGCAAATATCCTTTCTTTCCATGTGGCCCACCATCGGTGCTTGCTTTATAGTTAGATGGGCATTTTAAAAATCAATTTTTCTATTTTAGTCATTTTAGATGCATTTGAATTTTTATATCCTTTACTGCTCTTTCTCTTCTTCAGGTGTCGTATCCATTCTGGATATTGGCTATCATTATGCCGATAGTCTTCCTGTTCTTAACTCCTCAACACAGTTCTTCCAAGGACATGGCACACCAGTCACTCAGGTTCTTCAGCCATCAAGTCCATCTGCATCCAGGGCCTCTCTTCCCATGGATCTTTCCTTGCAGAACGAGTTGGAGTATTCTATATTTTATGTTGTCCTCATGATATGGCCAAGGTATTGGAGCTTTCTTTACTTGATGGTCTTAAAGAGTTCTTTTTCTTTATCCATCTGGCATGATACTTCTACATTAGTCACATAGTTAACCCATGATATCCTTAGCAACCATCTGTAGGTCCACATTTCAAAAGCTTTGATTCTCTTTTCAGATGCTTTAGTCAATGTCCAAGCTTTGACTCCATATAGCAACACTGGGAATATATAACATTTCACTATTCGGATCTTTGTAGCAAGAGTTAGATCTCTACTGCATAACAAATTTTGTATTTTTATGAAGGCAGATCTTGCTTTTTCTATTAGTATTTTAATCTCTACCTCGTTATCCCAATTTTCATTTAACATACTCCCCAAGTACACAAATTTACCCACTCTTTCAATTTCTTGTGTTCCTGCTATTAGCTTGCCATGAGTTGGTGTTCAGCTTATAATCAATTAAATAACCTGCTCTTTCTCAGGTTTGCAATTTGTGAAGCCTGGAAGATTAAAATGTTGCCAATAAATGAGAGCAACATTTGAGACTCCGCAGAAGTCATTATTCTGCTTAAGTAGGGGTCAAGCACATGTTTCCACTCTCAAAAAACGCATAAAACAACAATTAAAAGAAACAGATGATTCTGGAATGTTGCTATTTTCTACCAATCAGATATCCATAAGGATTACATCTTAGTTATCCTATTGCCTGGAACATAGTTCTATATACAAAATAGACAATGCTATGTAGTTAGAGCCAAGAAAAGGACAGATTTGATACTTTCTACCTGGCAAAAAAAATTAAGGATAAAAACTGATGATGAGCCCTAGTCTTAAGAGGTACTGAGCGCATATTTTTGCATAATGTTTTCAGGGAGATGAATTATGCTTCCATTGCAGTATGACAATATAGAACTGGTTCACACCACAAACAGATTTTGATTTATCATGTTTCTGGCACAAATCCAAATGGACCACTGGCAGAGAAATAATACAATAACCATTTACCCCAATATCTATTTGAAATCAGCATATGATTTTCAACACATTGTAGGTTACAAAACTATATTGTACCTGTTTAGCTGATTTTGTTATGGTTAGTTTTATATTCTCCTTATGAAACAAAAAAACTGCTCTCTGCGTCCAGATCCTTGACTCTAAGACACAGAAGGTTGTTCTGCAATGGAGCAGAAAACCTGGGATCCTTCATGTGTTTGAAGAACAATTTCTATCAGCAGCAACCTCAGCATTCAATGGTCTGGGAAACATGGTAGGAAAAACAGGTGTGTGTCCCCCCCACACACACACCCATATTCACAGGAGATACATTCCATGATCTTTTGCAGTTGTCTGAAACCATGGAAAGCATCAAACCCTGTATTATAGCATACGTACTTGAGTCATACAAGTGTGTGTGGGCGGGCTGGAAATGTTTCCACCAATCTTCAAGTATGCTCAGGAAATGGCTCCAGTTTATATAATACCTAATATAAAGCCATATCCTAGAACAGAGGTTCTCAGCCTATGGCCTGTGGGCCAGACCCAGTCCATGGTACCATTTCATGTGGCCCATGCCACCGCCACCAGAATCTGCCCACGGCTGTCATAAACATGTTTACAACAGTTGTGGATCCATTTTACAGCAGCATTTATGGTGAGGGGGCATGGTCCATCCCACAGCTTTAAAAGGTTGAGAACCCCTGTACTAGAAGAATCCTTTCCAGGTAGCATAACTGAAGCCTGTTTCTCAGAATAGGAAGGATGTTGATACTCACAAGGCTAAATTATGTATATTTCAATAATCCTGAGGAAAAGAACAGCTCTCAAGAAAATATATTTCAGTAGACTTCAGTGACCCTTTGTCTGGTTCTGCTGCCATTCTTGCCAACCCATGACAGCACCCAGCTGGCACTGTTGCCGCTTTCTGCTAGTTTCACCAGTTATTTAGCTCAGTCCCTCTTCCTAGATGTGCTTCCTTAGCTGACATTGATACAGTGAAAGAAGCCAATTCATTAGTTGCTTCTGTTCCCCAGGAGGCAGCCACAAGACTAAATTTTAAAAATACAATAAAATGCAATGGCTTACAAGAATAGAAGGCATCCCACAGAGCCAAGCAATAGCTCAACTCTTCTTAGTCAAATTTTATTAGGATTTTATGCACACAGAAGAACAATCATGGAAGTTGTCATGGCTAGCTCAATTCAATTCTAATTTTTATTATGGTCCAAGACCAGCATAGTACAGCAAAAGATTAAGATGAGGGTACTCAAAATATTTTTTAGAAGAAGAATATCTGCTCAGAGTTAAGGGATTAATAAAATTAGTATTTAAGATTAGTATTTAAGATTAATGTTGCTACAATGACTAATAACGTGTGATGTTTGTTTGTTTGTTTGTCTGAAAGACCTGCCAGGATTGTTTTTCTGATCTCACACACTGCGGCACAAAACCTGGCAGTGTTGCAGGTGAAGGTTTCTCTTCAGACCATATAAATCTTTTACCACAGCTAACTGCTGATCTGTCAATCAATTGTTGTACATCTGATCATGCACTGAACCTAATCCAGAAATCGTGCTCCCCTCCTACCACCAAATATGATTGTTGTTGTTCAGTTGCACAGTCGATTCCGACCCTTTGAAACCCTATGAATCATTGCCCTCCAGGCACCTCTGTCCTCCACCATCCTCCTCAGCCTGCCCAGCTCTGTGCCCACTGCGTCTACCATACCATCCATCCATCTCATCTTTTGATGCCCCCTTCTTCTTTTGCCCTCCACTTTTCCCAGCATCAAGCACCAAATATGATAATAAGGCCAAATATGTACAGGACATAGATATTTAAAACGTAAGTCACACCAGCACAGAGTACATGAACTGCCTCAGTCAACTAATAATGACATCCTTCCAATGACAGCCTTCTTACCAAAAAAGCCTGTTGGATGTTTGGCACTTCATGGAGGGCAATGACCACAGGTGTGATGTCTAAAGCGCTGAACTCCAATACTGCTGTATTGATTGATGTTACATCTTGAGATGGGCCAGCGGTGAAAAATACTACAACTTTCCTCATCAGGGCCCCTTGTCGGTGGCGTTTAAAGACATTTCTGGCAACAAACCTCATGACCGCACCAATGTTTCGTTGGCTTGAAGACCTTTCTAAGGGGATTTTCTGAACTGCTGCCATAAGGTGTTCATCCCTTTGGAAGTCAGAGAACCGAATGAGGTACTTTGGGTAAGTGTTGTATGAAAGAACTGACACCCGGGCACCAGTTGGACAGTTGCTTCTACTAATCTTCACATGCTTCAGTAAGGACATCATAATGTCTTTCATCCTTTGAAAGGATTCTGAGGTGACATCTTCAGACATATCAAGGGCAAACACCACTTCAGTCGGATATACTGGACACTTACTCATACCTTGTTAAAAAAAGGAAAAGTTTGTCAGATGACTTCCTGAATTTAGAGAGTATGACCTTTTAGTTAGATATGTGCCATCATGGTCAGAAGCTACTTATAGCAACCTTAAAAGGGTTTTCAAGATAAGTGAGATATTTAAGGATTAGTTTTACCAATTCCCCCCTCCCCCCACATAAATTTGTGTGGTAGAGTGAGAATTTGAACTCTGGTTTCCAGAATCCTAGTCTATCACTCTATCCACTATGCCACACTGAGTATCAAATATCTTTTACTATACTTTAAAATGGAATCAGAATCTACTTACCTATGCAGCAAGCTAGAGGATTAAAAAAAGTTGTTTCAATTCCATAATACTTACATATATACTTAAACACACACACACACACACACACACACACACACACAGAACTAGCACTGAGCATACAATTTTGTCTCTGTAACTGATGAAAAATTTATTTTTGGCTTAGGATAAAACAAAACAGAAAGAGTGAAATCATATGTCTAGCATTTAAGCCAAAGAGCTAAGGACTGAGATTTAATACAGCTGTGAAATAAATAACCTGGAGAAATTTGCTATTGTTAAGGTTTATTTATGAAATAATGGCTGAAATCCTGTCATCAGGATCAGCAAAATCACTGCTGATTAAAGGCTTTCTTTAGTGATTTCATGGCATACGGATCTTGCATTTCATTCAAGCTGTACCCTGAAATTGCTTTTGATCATCAATGATTATCGTTTAACCAGAGGCAATTTGTCATTGATAATGACATCGTCCCCATTTCATATGTCCAACAAGATTTCAGTGGATATCCAAACTTTCCCATATGAGAAAAAGGAGAGAATGATAAAACATCTGTACTGTATATTGAAGACACTTGGAGAATGTGACGGAATATGACAGGTCCTAGAGTAGAGGTAACAGAAGAGGGTCTCACAACCTTCTTGTCCCCCATTTCCTCCCCATTCAAAGGCTGCAACGTTTTTAACTGTTACATTTTTTAATTTGTTGCAGCTAACAACTGTCCGAAAGGCTTCAGTAATGAAACAAGACATAAATATTTTAAAGTAACAAATACTTCCAATCATATCTCCTATATACAAGTCCCTTTAAAACTTAGGGAACCTATGATATAATGAGTTGTTCATGAATTAAATTAACCCCAATTAGAATGTGGCAAATTAAAATTATTAGCTTTGAAAGACATTTGCAAGAGCTTTAAGACCTGCCTTTAATACTAAGAAAACGTCATTACTTACGGCAGTTTCCTCTTGTCAGATTAACAAGTTCACAAGGCTGCAAAGAAAAAAGACAGCATGGTTAACAGTGTCCCACATGCTTTCTCAGAAATAAATCATATTGCATTCTATGGGACCTATGCCAAGGAAAGTGTGTACAACACTGCATGTGCAGGGCCTGAACAATCATGGAAAAAGTTATTGCAGTTGTCTCAGGCTAACTTTTCTCACATGAGGTATGGCAAAAGGAACTACAGAATCAAGTGACCAAAAGGTGGCTTCATTTTGACAATTTAAAGTCTGACCAAGACATGAAAGGAAGAGAAGGAGAAAGAGAAGGAGGAGAAGTAGTATGATTGGCATAGGTTGTACATCTTATTACATATTTGGCCTAACTCAATTGGTGTAAATTTCAACATGAATCACTGCTAACTGAGAAGTTGAAGGTTGTATTCCTTGCTGTACCTGAAGTCTGGCAATTAGTTTGTCACAAGGAATATAACCATGAAATTCTTTACTAGCAGCAATACTATGCTGTAATTTTTACTGTTTGGCTTGTATACACTGTATATACACTGTGTATACAATATACAGTGTATATACACTGTATATACACTGTATATGATAGAATTCTTGCCATTAATTACTGTTGACTTTTGCTGTAAATAAAAAAGTAATTGGCCACATACCGTCATGGCTACTAAGCCTTTTTGTCCTTTCTGGCCCTGAAAAAACATAAAGTATAGGAACATGAGAAGAGCTGCACTGGATCTACTGAAATAACTATTTAGTCCAGACTTTAATGCAGAGTAGCCAACCAGAAGCTGATGTAAAGCCTATGAGAAGAACATGAGGGCAATAGCACTCTCCCACTCGTGTTCTCTTGCAAGTGGTATTGAGGAACACTGCCTGTGATTTTTAATTTTAATTTAATTTAAATTTTCAATTTTTATCCCACCCACTCAGGTAAACCCGACTCAGGGCGGCGTACAAGAATAAAAGACATATACAAACAAATTAAAACCTACAAAAAATCTTTTAAAATCACCCCCCACACACACCCTCTACTACCCCCCTGTTGTGTTCTGATGGTTTTATTGTACACATGGATTACAATGTATCTGAGCCAATGTAACCTTGCCTATAGTAACAATGTAACCTTCAGCTGTATCATATAAACCCTGTAATAGGACGCGAGCTAATGACCACCAGCTGGCAGCAGCGAGCGTCCAAGCTCTCTTGGTCCGAACTCATCAAAGGCAACAGCGCGGGAAGATTTCCCGCCACCACCTACACCTGGACAAGAAGGGCGTGACCTGCAATGACGTCACGCAGACAGTAGCCAATGGGCTACCATGGCACCACGTTCAAATGTATTACTGCAGTATATAAAGAGCTATCGATCCGCCATTACCTCATGTTCCCTCTGTCCACGATGCAATAAACCTGAGTTTAACCCAGCCCGAGGCTGTGTCCTGTGTCTTGGTTTGCATACACTAAATTGGCGACGAAGGTGGGATAATGGATCCCCACGGAACAGCCAGGGCACAGAGCGGTTTCAACATCACCAAACCGCAAGACTGGGAGCTGCTTGAGATGGATTTCCAGGCGGCCCTGGTGGAACTCAGAGTCAAAGGAGAAGACGAGGAGAGGAAGAGGGCCATCCTCACCAGAATGCTCGGGATGGAAACCAAGCGGACGCTGGTGGGCATAATCGCTCCGAAGAAGGTGAGCGACTTTAAGGCGAGCGACATCATGAAACTGCTGCGAGAGCGGTTCTGCCCCTCGAGGGCAATGTTTCCCGCTCGGAGCGCGTTTTGGAGGCGAGTCCAAGCGCCGGATGAGTCGGTTGAGGCATTCGTGGCCGCCATGAGGATAGCCGCCGCCCCCTGTAAATGGGGCGATATCCTGGAGTTGGTCCTCAGGGACGGCGTGTTGTGTGGCCTGAAAGACAAGGAGGTACAGCGCAGTTTGATGAATAAGGAGCCGCCACCCACGCTGGCAGAGGTCATAGAGGCCGCGGAAGCCGCAGAGTCCACGAATGCTGGAGTGGACGAGATGCACCAGTGGCGTGAGTGGCGTCCCAGAGCCGGCAATGCGGAAAATTCGGTGCACGGGAAGTCCGGACAGTCGGTGCACGCAACTCGACGAGCCTCAAAGTCGTCTACGGAAGGTAGCGACGGCGAGGAGATCCAGAAGGTCCGAAAGGGTGGTCGACGCTGCGAGGGTTGCGGAGCGGCCCATGAGCGCGCGAGATGCCCGTTCAGGAAGGCCGAGTGTTACACCTGCGGCCGTCGGGGGCACATCGCCAAGGCTTGCAGAAAATGGAAAGAGGGCCGAAGGCAGTCACAAGACCGTGCGGCCAGGCCGGACCGTCCAGCGAGGCCCAAAGATGGCGCCCAGACCACGAGGAGGCAGGACGGCGTGGGCCGCGTCTCGGACGACAGCGAGGACGACGCCCCAGTGTTCAGCGTGTCCGCGGGACAGTCCCATTACTTCGTTGAGGTATTAGTACAAGGGGCCCCTATTAAGATGGAAATTGACTCGGGGTCCTCCTATTCCATAATTCCCCAGAAAGAGTTCCTGAAAATCGACCCCCACGTGCGGCCCAAACTTAAAGCGTTGAGGTCCACGCTACGAGACGTACAGGGAAACAGCATTCCGGTGTTGGGGGTCGGGAAATTTCGGGTCGATTTTAAGAGACATTCTGCGGAACTGCCCCTAGTTGTCCTCAAGGGGGGAAGCTGTAGCCTCCTAGGGACACAGTGGTTTCAGCCCTTAGGTTTGTTCATAGGGGGGGTGCATACCGTGGGGGGGGACCCAATACAAGCGGTTTGCGATGCGCATCCCGCCGTTTTTAAGAAAGGACTCGGAAAGTTCAAGGGACCCCCTGTAGCTTTCGACATAGACCCGGAGGTCCGCCCGATAAGACTCAAACCGCGCAGGGTGCCGTTCGCACTCAAGGACAAGATAGAGGCGGAACTGGACAAACTGGTGGGCCAGGGGATTCTTATTCCTGTTGATTCCGCGGAGTGGGAAACTCCAATTGTAACGGCTCTAAAGGCTAACGGGGAGGTGCGCATTTGCGCTGATTATAAGTGTACAATTAACAAGGCGATCCGCCCTAATGCATACCCGGTGCCAGTGATCAGCCACCTTTTGGCCAGGCTGAATGGGGGAAAGTGTTTCGCTAAACTCGATTTGGCACAAGCCTATCAGCAACTTCCTGTGACCCCCGCCACGGCCGCGGCACAAACGATAGTTACACATAAGGGAGCGTTCCAGGTGTCGCGGTTACAGTTCGGCGTGAACTCGGCACCCGGCCTTTTTCAGTCGCTTGTGGAACGCCTCCTAAAGGGCCTGGAGGGGGTGTTGCCTTATTTTGATGACGTGTTGATAACAGGGGGGAGCGAGGCTGAACTGGCAAAACGGTTGGACAAAGTACTGACCGTGTTCGAGAAAGCGGGGCTAAGATTGAGGAAGGACAAATGTGTTTTTTTTGAAACCGAGGTCGAATTTTTAGGGTTCCGGATCACACCCGAGGGGATTAAGCCGTCTAAATCCAAAGTAGCAGCCATTAAAAAGGCCCCTCGCCCCACATCCAAAACCGAGCTACAGTCCTTCCTGGGACTCCTCAATTTTTACCATACGTTCCGTGGCCGAACCGCTCCATCGGTTACTTAAAAAGGAGGAGCCATGGATGTGGGGTGACGAGCACGAGAGGGCGTTTAAGGAGCTAAAGCAACTCCTAACATCTGAGGCAATCCTGACGCACTTCGACCCCAAACGGCCAGTGGTCCTAGTCTGTGATGCATCCCCGGTGGGGGTGGGGGCGGTGCTTTGCCACGTGTTGGAGGACGGAAGGGAGGCCCCGGTAGCGTTTTACTCAAGGTCCCTGTCCCAAGCGGAGCGAAATTACGCACAAACCGACAGGGAGGCGTTAGCGATAGTAGCGGGAACCAAAAAATTTCACGATTTTTTGTATGGCCGCCCGTTCAAAATCGTGACCTATCACAAGCCACTGTTAGGGATTTTCACGGCGAGCAAGCCCACGCCGCAGATCCTGTCCCCGAGAATGCTGCGATGGGCTATTTTCCTCAACGCATACCAACATGAGTTGGAGTACCGGCCCGGAAAGGAGATCAGCCATGCTGATGCACTTTCGAGATCCCCTTTGCCCTTGTCGGATGACCAGAAGGCGAGAGTTGAAAGAGACCGCCAGGTGTTGCTAATTGAGGTTTTAGACGCACCCCCAATAGTACCAGCCGACATTGCTAGGGCGACAGGCAAGGACAGAACACTGGAGAAAGTTAGTTCATGGGTACAGAAGGGGTGGCCGGCATCGTCCCCGAGTACAGAGTTCGACCCATTTTTTCGTAAAAAGCTCGAGTTGTCCCTAGAGAGGGGGTGCCTTTTGTGGGGCCAACGGGTGGTGGTCCCTACGCCCCTGCGGACGAGGGTGCTCGAACTGCTGCACGTCAGCCACCCGGGCATTGTGCGTTCGAAGGCGCTGGCCCGGAGTTACTTCTGGTGGCCACAGCTGGACGCGGACATTGAGCACATGGTCGGCACTTGCGAGGCATGCCAGGGATCCCGACCTGAGGCGGTCCGTCTTCCGCATAGGGAATGGGACACAGCACGGGGGCCATGGTCCAGAGTGCACGTAGATTTCGCTGGCCCATTCCGAGGAACCATGTTTCTCCTAGTCGTGGATGCGTTCTCCAAGTGGCTGGAGGTTATCCCGGTAAAGAGCACGTCCTCCGCCACGACAATTAGCCGGCTAAGGAGAGTCTTTTCCACGTTCGGTTTACCCGACACTTTAGTCAGCGATAACGCTAGTTGTTTCACCTCCGCTGAGTTCGGAGCATTCATGGAGGCAAACGCCATTCGGCATGTCACATCCGCACCGTTTCACCCGGCCACGAATGGCCAAGTGGAACGGCTGGTGCGTACAACGAAGGAGGCGCTGCGGCGCATGGGCCCGGGGGACCTGAATCACCAAGTGTGCCAATTCCTCTTAGCGTATAGGGTGACCCCCTTAGCGTCAGGCTACTCGCCGGCAGAGCTCTTGATGCGGCGAAAACTGACCACGATCCTGTCCAGGCTAGACCCGACGAGAGTCGAGGATAAAGGGAAAAACATAGGGTTGGCAGTCTCGAAAGGTTTCGCCGCCGGTGACCCTGTTCACTGCAGGAACTATTCCAGCGCAGGGCCAGCCTGGGTACCAGGGACGGTTGTAGAACAGACGGGGCCAGTGTCGTACCGGGTCGAGACTCACACCGGCCTCCTCTGGAGGAGGCACGCGGATCAACTGAGGCACCGAGTTAGTGGGCCAGTCAGTGGGGCTCAGCAACAGGATTCAGCGTTAGGGTTCTCCCCCACCCGCTTAACCCAAGGGGGAGGCAGCAGGGGACAGCAGTCCCAAGCAAGGGGGGAAGGCAGAAGCAGCGGCCCCGACTCATACCCTTTTGATACGCCAGTCCTATCAGGGGCCGGGGAAGGGGGAGAGGAGTCCGCGACCGCTGCCCCCGATTGTAATTTTGATTTTGATTTCGCGAGCCGGGGGGGTTTTCAGGAGTGTTCCCCCACCCATCCAAGCGAGAAGAGGGGTTTTTCGTTAGCCCCCAGTGCCCCCGGTTCCTCCCTAAGAAAGAACACACCTCCCAACAACGCCGCGGAGCCGCGGCCAGTCACTAACGAGTCTCCCTCTCCAATTACAGGACAGGAAACCAGGGAACAAAGAGAAGGTAGCAAACCCGGGGAGAGGCAGCCCGCATCGAGACCCCAGCGTGTTCGAAATAAGCCATCTTGGCTGAGAGACTTTGTCTCCTAAGGGGGGGGGGAGTGTGTTTAAGTCTGGGCTCGAGACTTTGTCTCGTCCTAGGGGGGAGGGGTGTTGTGTTCTGATGGTTTTATTGTACACATGGATTACAATGTATCTGAGCCAATGTAACCTTGCCTATAGTAACAATGTAACCTTCAGCTGTATCATATAAACCCTGTAATAGGACGCGAGCTAATGACCACCAGCTGGCAGCAGCGAGCGTCCAAGCTCTCTTGGTCCGAACTCATCAAAGGCAACAGCGCGGGAAGATTTCCCGCCATCACCTACACCTGGACAAGAAGGGCGTGACCTGCAATGACGTCACGCAGACAGTAGCCAATGGGCTACCATGGCACCACGTTCAAATGTATTACTGCAGTATATAAAGAGCTATCGATCCGCCATTACCTCATGTTCCCTCTGTCCACGATGCAATAAACCTGAGTTTAACCCAGCCCGAGGCTGTGTCCTGTGTCTTGGTTTGCATACACTAAACCCCCCCCCCCAATAAAAGAGCTAAAAGGGGAATAGGAGGGAATGCAGAGATAACGATACAGAGGAGGGATACCAATTGGGCTCTAGCTGGGGATGAGCCAGCAGGCTGGGCCATATTCACATCAGGGCTTCACACCTGCCCTGCCAGCCAGGTCTTTAAACCTTTCCTAAAAGGCAGCAATTCTGTCTGTAACCTCAATTCTATTGGCAGGAGGTTCCAGAAGGCTGGTGTGGGCATGGAGAAGGCCCTCCTTTGCGTGCCAGAGAGGCGAGCCCATCTAGCTGAAGGAACAACTAGAGAGCCCCTCCGGTCCACTCTGTTTGGATGGGCAGACACTCTTGGGATGATGCGGTCTCTCAGATATCCTGGCCCATTGCCATATAGGGCTTTAAAGGTCAAAACCAGCACCTTGAATTGCACCCGGAGGCAAACTGGTAACCAGTGTAGCTCCCGGAGTAGTGGGGAGGCACGAGCATAACGACCACACCCCATCACTACCCTGGCAACCGCGTTCTGAACCAGCTGTACCCTCTGAGTGGTCTTCAAGGGCAGTCCCATATAGAGTCCCATGATGCAAGAAGGCATATCATATTTATTATATTTATAGATATAAGTAGTAACCCTAGGGAGCTTTCTCCTCCAAGAATTTGTATGGTCTCCTTCCCAAGCCTTTCAGGAAGGCAGCCATCTCTATGATTTAATAATGAGTCTGGAGAAGAAATCCTGCCTTTTACCCATCCTGAATGCTTGACTACTCCATTTCAGCAAATGACATCACATTCTAAGAGAGGGAGCAAAGGTTTCCTTATCCACATTTTCTACAGCATGCATCATATTGATCATTCTCCTCTCCTTTATTTCTATGCTAGTAAGTTCTCTGCAGATTTTAGAGAAATGAGACAGTAAGAAGGTGAGAGCCTTGTCGGGGAACATGGGCTTGAGCAGTCTAACTAGGCACTGTTGCCCATCTCTTGCCAATGATGTTAGGATGGGACTAAAACTCACCAAAGCATCCTCTGTTGGATCCCTTGGGCAAGGTGGAAGAGGAGGGCACATGTCATGGTCCACCTAGCCAGCAGGTGACATGATAATAATAATAATAATTTCGTATCAGAGATTACTCTGGGTTGAAAAGATTTTTGCTGGAGAGAAACTCCACTCAGAAGATACCCAAATGAGGTTAATTTCATGTCCCCAAGTGCAGCCCTCGGTTATCGAAACCCGACTTTTCAGTCTCCAACTCAGCGTCTTAACTACTAAGCCATCAGAGGAGCTACAGTGACGTGACATCCTAATGGCTAAAAAAACCGCATACAAATGTACTTGATTTCTCAACTCCATTTGCATGTACAGAAGATCATCGTGAAGATGTCTACCATTGTGCAGACTCTTCACTGAATAACAACTCCAAGTTTCCAAGTTTAAAGAAGGTTTAAGACAGCACTATTACTGATTTTTCAAGAGAACTACTTTCTATGACTCAGCACAGAAGTGTCTGCATGCATGATCGTCTTGCTTTCATCCCAATCTTTGCCTGCCCCCATCTCTGTGACATCACAAAATTCACTCCTTGCAACATCACAATGACTTACTCCTAGTCTCAGGTTTTAGCCCTGAAATCTCAGGGATTGCAATATTGTAATGTTTTCTCCCCCTAATCTATCATTTCATAGAAGGTAACATAGGCAACTATTTTAGAACACATCATTCCACAAGTGTGGTAATATTCTCCTTATACCACTTATATCGAATAGGACAGTGTGTTAAACTCCTCCTAAATAGAAAATAACCTTCAGAGTAATTATGTTTTGCGTTCTTTCAATTTTATTCTGCAATTTTTAAACAACTGCCTTTTGCACATTATTCAAGGTTATTACTTCCTCACCGACACCCCAAAGTTCTTTCTGTTGCATTTCAGTGTTCTTTCCAATGTATGTGGAAAGATAATCTGGAACAGAATTTAGATGGATAGTCTTGAAAAGGGATACATACGTATTATCCCATTAATGAACTTGGTTAGGCTTTTGTTAATGCATGCATGTGTCGTAAAACACGATTTGATTATGTCTGTCCAGCCATGCACAAAATTCAATAGAGCTTAGTCTGATATTACCATTCTTCCAGGTGATCCCCGGGTTCCTCGATCACCCACTCCCCCTGGTATTCCACCACTGGCCTTCAAAATGGAAACAGATCATTAAAACTCAAATGGCTGTTACTTGTTTCATGCATCATAGAAAACAAATGACCAAACTAGACATTCATCAGTCACAGAGCAAAGTCTTGAAGCTAAGTTAAAGATACTGGATTCTAGCTGGAAATTATTACCTTTATCTCAAGATGGTCCTTCAGAGCAGCAAGTCCCTTGAACAAATCTCATTCTCTCTCTTTGCTATGCTCTTACCTCTGACAGTGCAGGTCATTTGTTATGTGACAAGAAGAGGCCATCTAGAATCAGCTCTGCTGCCCATATACTATAAGACCAGTACCATCTCTTTTAATTCCCTCATGGTTATTACATGCACATCCCACAAGATGCACCTCTTGTTAGAGCAGTACAATAGTGGAACCAATTGCCTCAGGAAGTGGTGAGTGCTCCAACACTGTACACGTTCAAGAGAAATTTGGAGAATCATCTGTCATACTTGCTTTGATTTAGATTCCTGTGTTGAGAAGGGCGGGTTGGACTTCATGGTCTCATCCGCCCCTTCCAACCCAATTATTTTATAGTTCTATGGCTGGAGCAGAGGGTGGCCCCTGAAACTTTGGGATGAGGCACCCTTCACATGTGATCCACAGTTGACAATGCATGTACTGCATTCTGCCTGATGAGAGCTCGTGCGGCTGCTCCATCCCCACCCACTCTTCCAGTAAATAATTGTATGGATGTAAGCAACCAGTTTATCCTACAAAGAGACAATGCTATGTGAAAAAGTTGTAGTTGCTATGTGAAAAAGTTGTAATTATTGTAGTTAAGATAAAAATGAGTGCCATAAATGGTTATCTTCATCACCCTTTGTCCTCTAATTCCTTTAGCACCCTTATCTCCTGGAAGGCCTGAGTCGCCATCTTCTCCCTACAAAGAAATCAGAAGCAGAAATTTGCAACTAGAGACGTGATGGACAGCATGTGGGAATTCTTGTGCTTAGAACTCTTGTTTTTGTCTTTCTCAAGAAAAGTTACGAGGGACCTCAGTCTGACCTGGAGACATATGTAGTGACTATAACCCTCTGCTCTCATGTTGCATCTTGAATTCAAATAGTTACCAGAAGCTGCATGCTTGTTTGTTTAAAGCCAGATTTGTAACCAGATGGAGGTAACTTAAAGGTGCTGGTTTTGACCTTTAAAGCCCTTCATGGTAGTGGGCCAGGATACTTAAGAGACCACATCGCCCCAAGGTTTTTGACCCGTCTTACAAAAGCAGATTGTAGGGGCTCCCTGGTGGTCCCATCAGCTAGGGAGGCACGCCTCACAGGGACCAGGAGGAGCGCCTTCTCGGTAACCACTTCGGCCCTATGGAACCTCCTGGCACCAGAACTGCACCTCCAGGCAGAGTTGCCCCCCTTGAGGAAGGCCTTAAAAACGTGGCTTTGCCAGCAGGTGTGGGGTGCATCTAGTACCACAACCCAGCACTGCTGGCTTATTTAGCCCTGCCTGGGGCTTTTATTCCTCCTGCCCGGGTGTCCCCCCCCCCTTTAAAAAAAAGGGGGACCGGGGATGTTTTATGGATGTTTTAGACAGTTTTAGTATTTGGTTTTAATTAGCATGAGGGACGGGTTTTAACTAATGTTGTGAGCTGCCTTGAGTTGCTCAGGCGAAAAAGGCAGCCATACAAATCTGAAAAATAAATAAAAATAAATAAATAAACTGGGACTTTGCCCCAAGGTATCAAAATTTAGAAGCCACCAAAAGCTAGAGGTGAATCTAGTGATGAATGTTAGGAAAATAGGCAGCAGCAACAACAAAACACACTGCCCTTTTAATTTTACTCCTTTTTTTCTTCAGAGGGTTTCACTTTCTTCTTTTTTGCAGGGGAACTCACACCTTTGTATCAGGGTGTACAGTACTTGGATTCTGATACAGAATTGAGCTGGATCCTGCAGCATGTTCAATTAATCCATTTCAGACTGTGGGAGACAGTACTGACTGCCCTCAAGTCTCAAAATTGGGAGTTATCACTATTCTTAACACTCACTTTTCCCAAAAAAAAAGAATTTGAGATAAATCACATAATAAAACATATGCAACAGAACAACGTACATATCCACATCTATATCCAGAAAGAGAAACTGTTTTGTACTTTTCCTCTTAGAACTTCAGAGGTATGCAGAAAAATTTGCCTTGAGCCCCCATCTCTGTCCCAGCTCCTGCCAACCTAACAGTTCAAAAGCAAGAAATTGCAAGTATTTATTTATTTATTTATTTATTTATATTCATATTTATATAGCCACCCAACTCACAAAGACTCAGGTACCACTTCGGTGGGAAGGTAAAAAGCATTCCATGTGTTCCGACATCTAGGCGTGCCTGCCAAATCTCCACAGAAACATCTGCAGATGCAGACAGCGCTGGCTCTTTGGTGGTAAACAGAAATGAGCACTGAACCCTAGAGTTGGATATGACTGGCTTTTGAGCAAGGGCGACATTTACCTTTACCTGAGGGGTTGGTGTCCATAAAGTGGGTGGTTTTGGAGTTGTATAGCTTTATTTCATTCATTATTTGCTAGCAACTTGATATACTTCTGGAGGGACAATGCCAACCAAATAATACACTTTTTTATGCGGGCATATTTTAGTCAACTTTTGGTGTCTAGGCATGTCTGCCACGTGTCCAAGGAAATGTCTGCAAATGCTTACAGCACTGGCTCTTTGGCTATAAACAGAGATGAGCACTGAACCCTAGAGTTGGATATGACTGGCTTTCGAGCAAGGGTAACCTAATAATCCCACATTATTCATTAAGAGCTACATCCATTTGTTTGGCATGTGATGATTTATGCCAAGCAGCACTAACATATTCTGTTGTGGGATGGCAGAAGGACAAAGCTGTTGCTGTTGCTGTTGCTGTTGTTGTTTGTGGGTGTGCACCCAAATCTGATGAAGCCAGTTCCCTAAGTATGTTATTTCTGGTGACAACTTCCTATTTGGGGTTAAAAGGAAAAGAGTTTCCTTGCTCAAAAGCCAGTCGTATCCGACTCTAGGGTGCAGTGTTCATCTCTGTTTCAAAGCTGAAGAGCCAGCGCTGTCTGCTTCTGCAGACAGAAATATCAAAGGATAATTAAATAAAATGGAAGTACAGTACTTGAATATGGGACACATTTTCTGTGAATGTCATGAAATTCAATCAATGTAGCATTTATGTGCATGCAATTTGTACTAACAAGCTTAGGTGAACTTCATTGGGTCAAGGGGACCTCCCTGCCAGAATGTGAATAAAAGCAATGTCAAACCAGTCAGAACAAATGTAAACCACCATTGCCGGGGGGAGAGGATGACCAGCTGCTCCCGCCCGCCTTCCCGAGCCTCGCCCGTCCGGGAAGGTTAAAAGGCTGTGAGCGCTCCTGCCCGCTCACCCTTGGCCTAGTCACTGCCAGGGTCAGAAGAGGATGAACTCAGCTGCGGCTCGTCGGAGCAGTGAATGCTGCTCCTGCCCACCTTCCCAAGCCTCACCTGAGCCCTCTCCCCTGGTCTGGCATTTGCCGCGGGGGAGTGAGAACACCTGGGCTCCTGGCGTGGTGAGGACTTAAAGCCAGGTGCAACCGCAGCCTCGCCTGAGCCCTCTCCCCTGGTCCAGCATTTGCCGTGGGGGTGAATGCTGCTGAGGACTTGGAGCTGGGATCCAACGTGGTCATTGAGCCCAGACCTTGTTAAGGCCCGTTTAAGGTCATTGAGCCTTGGCTCCTCCCCCGCCCCCCTTGGATCATTGTGCTTTTTTTCTGATTTGTAACTTGTTAACTGTTACTGTTACTGTTACTGTAATTGTATTATACTTTCTTATTGCACTTATGATATTGTTTCTTGATATTGTATTTTTCCCTATTGTATTTTTGTACTGGTTATATTGTATTTGTATTTGATATGTAGTAATTGCCGCCCTGAGTCAGCCTTACACTGAATAGGGCGGGATATTAATCCAATAAACATAAACATAATTTCCCATTTTCAAAAAAACAATTCCACAACTTTATGTCATGTAATCACTGGGTTTTACTTCAAATTCATTTTGGATGTCTGTAAATGGTCAATGTAATCACACAATTAGAAAATGTTAAATATGCAATTCAAAACAAGTTATAGGGAAAGCAAAGTTTACCCACTGTAAGACTAGTACTTGTATACCTGTGGTCCAGAAATTCCTGGAAATCCAGACTGTCCCTGATGTGAAAGAAACAGAAACAAAACATTGGCTTGATATTGTCTTCATGCCACTTATTTTATAAAGCATTTTTAAAAAGCAAACATAATGGTGCTTGGTTTTTAAAAAAATCTGTTTCATGAAACATACTTGCTGTTTCGTTATCTTTTTTATCAAATGCTCAAGGTCAAAGACTTTTAAAAAAACCTATTCACCTAGAACTCTGATCCTCTGCCGCTAAAGCCAGCACTTTTTTTAAAAAAAAAGTTAATGTACACAGGCAAATATTCAGAGAAATTAAGGCTGCAATATTTCCTGGGAAGTAAGCCTCGTTTTCCTCCGTTAGACTATTTTTTGAATAGATGTTTATAAAATGTTAGCATCATTATAAACCACTTTAGTTCCAAACTGTCTTGAAATGCAGATTGTCAGAAAGCCAGGCGTACTAAGATTAATTATTTTATAAAGAAAACTACAGCCAAAATTATCCTGTTTAGGTTACAGCTTCAAGAACGTGATGATGTTACCCACAATAGATGCTTTTTAGCAATTAAAGACTTCCCCCTTATCTCCTGAGGTTTGTTGAGCTTGCAAGTAATTCACTTCATCCCACGGAAGCCATAGGAGTAGTGTGCTCTATGGGGAAAGTTTAGAATTACCAAAAATTACAACCGCTATATGATGTAATTAGTGGTAGGAGATTTTCAGTCATTAAAGACTTCCTTCTTCTACTATTAACTTCCCATTGACATTCAGGCAATGAAATGGATTTCTGATGAGTCAGACATGCCATGGAGAGAAAAAGTGAAGTCTTCAGTTACCCAAAAACTCTCCCTGTCGGTGACATTTAACATTGTTCCACGATTTCAACCCACATTTGTTAATATCATTACCAATTTGCATGTGAATATTTAACACACAGGCATGTTAAGAGTCTTCTCTGTATTTTCCGCCAGTAGTATAGATTTTCTTGATGGTTTTTCACCCAGTAAATGCATTGGATAGGCATGGAATCATTGACACAATAGGTGTGCCAGGATCCAAACTGATCTGTGTCCAATTCCATCCCTAAAGCTGTTTTTGTTGCATCCCATAACCCTAGATTTATCTGCTGAATCCAAAGTTGGACATTGAAGGCAGGACTGCCATCAGAAATTTCTGGGCCCCATACTGAGCAATCCTATTGGGCCCCACACACACTCACAGTAAGGTCTCACAGTCATACCTATCAAGTTTCGGGAAATTTCTGTCAAACCCCTGTATTTTACACTCTTTCCCGCCATCATCCTGTATTAGTTAGACTGTAATTAGACTGGAGTTAGACTGGAGGCCAGCACAGGATAAGCATAGCTGTCCAGTTTCCTGTTTTGGCCGGGAAATTTCCCTTATTTGACAGAAATTTCCCGAAACTTGACAGGTATGCTCACAAGTAATGTCACAGTTATGTCCGGCAGCAGCAGGGCCCCTTTCAGCTCTGGCCTCTGGGCCCTATATGGCAGTACTGGTAGTACTGCCCTGATGGTGGCCCTAATCGAAAGAGCTGACCATTCATTTCAAAGCTTACTTGCTGGTTTAGCACAATTCTATTCTGGTATTACACCTCATGCTCATATGATCATGGCCTTACTACTGCACTCCTTGCCATCTCTTGTCCTTGTTGGCCACATGTTGGAGCAATGTTTGAAGAGCTAATTCTATGCAAGGCAACCCTCATTATGTGAGAACTCACCATGACCAGGGTTCTACATGACTGTGCCCCCCTCTTTTGTATCTTCCACTATTTGGATACTAAGCAGAGGGGTCATCAGAAAACCGATTTATCAGAAAGGGACCTCCAGCCAAGGCTCCCTCTTACCTCCTTAGTCATGTTCTCTATGGTCCTAGAGAACCCATGAGGAAGGATTGGTAGAATAGCAAAAATGTGCACCACCCAAGATATCACCCACTCAACACATAACTGAGCCATGACTTAAGGATGCACTGACACCTCCTATATTGCTTGTGCTCAGTACTATTCGCTCCAGGCTCCATCTTCTTTTTCTTCATGAAAAACATCTTAAAGCAAGGGTTCCTAACCTACAGCCCATGGGCCGGACCTGGCCCGCAGCACCATTTCATGTGGCCTACCTCAGCCACCACACCCAGAAGTGGAAGCGGATATGTTTACATCAGCTGTAAAACACACCCATACATGCAGAAATGCACCCATGGCTGTCGTAAATGCGGATGTGGGTGTGTGTATGGCTGTCATAAACATGCCTGTATCTGCTTCCATGGAGCTTGGTCAGGACCGCTCAGCTGTCCAGGGGGCAGAGATCTCCTCCACTGATGCCTCAACTTCTCAATCTATAGCTAGGCAGCTGCTGGATGCCTGGGAATTACTTTCCACATGACTCAGATAGTGTGGAGTATAAGCCCAAATGGATGGTGTGTTGTTAGGATATAGAATGCCAACAGATAATAATAATTGCTTGCTCTCAAGTCAATTCTGACTTATGGTAACCTTTTCCAGAGTTTTCTAGGTAGAGAATACACAGAAGTGCTTTAACATTCTCTTCTTCTGGGGATCCCTTAAGTCTGCAGCTTGCTCATGGCTCTACTCACAGGAGGCATATTGAGGAATTGAAATCCCAACCTCTGGCTCTGCACCCAGTTACCTAAATCACTGAGTTATCCAGCCAGCTCATACTCAAGAAAAAAATGACAAAATATGGCATCACACTGGCCTTACAGGGATCCTACTCTGACATCAAAGACCGAGAAAGACAGAAATAGATAGGGTTATTTATTTATTTATTTATTATTTGACTTGTTGAAATTAGTATGATCAGGAAGCAGACCAAAGAAACAGCTGGATAATATTCACCCAGATAGTCAATATAAAGTTAAAGAACCTCACCCACTTGTCAAAGTATCCCTAGAAAGGCTACATTCCAGTGAAACGAGTTCTCACACATTTCCCACAGTTTTATTTGGATGCTCACCATGCTCTAAAAGGTTGTACTTGCTGTGGGCAAGATTTTTCTACCCTCTTTTCCAATCAAAACTATTTAATATTGTTTTGGAATTTTGCACTTTTTATTCTTTCCACAGGATAATGTGCTAAAGCTGGTTTTGGCACAGAATAAACTGAGACGCCAAGGTTCAGAGCTCTAGCAAGAGAATAAAGTATGTAATCTCCTACGCTTACTATTAACTGAAGATTTAAGTGCTCCATCCTACTTTAATCACTTATGACATTTATTACTTAAATATTATTTTATTACTTATTGTTACTTATTGCCTAATGATAGTAATTTGTTAAAATATCATAAATACGTGGGATAGAATCCACCGAATTTCTACACAAGCTGCAGAGTATTGAAAAGAGTATTTCCAGCTGCATTCTTATATTTGTATGGACAAGAAATATTCTCAAAAGACTGCTGTCTAAGTAATGTCACTAGATAAAGTTGAATTCGGACCAAATTTCACACCTCAGAGTTCTCACCTTTGCTCCTTTCCTTCCAGGTAGACCATAACCATCATTACCATCTATTCCCTGCAAATGATGGGGGGAAACAACAGCCAATTGTCAAGATTGCAGGTCAGCTTTAGAATGAAGCAAGTTAAAGCAGCCATGTCAGGTAGATAATTCTGAGCATGTTATACATATTTTAATAAAGTTGGATTCCACAGTGGTTAAGACACTGACTGGGAGGCAGAAAGTCAGCAGTTCAAAACCTGAGTACTGCATGACGGAATGAGCGCCCGTCTCTGTCCCAGCTCCTGCCAACCTAGCAGTTTGAAAGCAAGAAATTGCAAGTAGATAAAAAGGTACCACTTCCGTGGGAAGGTAAACAACATTCTGTGCACTTCGGTGTCTAGTCATGCCTGACACATGTCTACGGAAACGTCTGTAAATGCAAACAGCACTGGCTCTTCAGCTATAAACAGAGATGAACACTGAACCCTAGAGTCGGATATGACTGGCTTTTGAGCAAAGGTGAGCTTTACCTTTATCTATTCCACATGCCATTTGAAATAATATAAATAAATTATGGGTGTTGGCACAAAAGGGCAGGAAATTGTTGGTTACTTCTTTAATTTGTGTGGGTGGGTGCCCTTTTCTTTTTTTTTCTTTTTTTGGCCACTGAAAGAGAGGTACAGTAATTGTGAACATTTTGCCTGAAATGCTAAAATCACTAGATTAACCTTAGACAACAAGGTATTTTGACTCCAGTGCGGGGCATTTCCACCTCAGTCATGGAAATGTACTTGAAACAACCCTAATTATAACCAAACCTCCTTCCTTCCATAAATGCCTTCCATCCTTCTGAGGTTGGTAAAATGAGTATCCAGCATGTTGGGGGCAAAATGCTAATTACCTTGTGAACATGGGAGGAGTCAGCCAGTTTGGTAAACACCATTTCATCAGATAACTAAGGGGAAAGTTATACTGACCTGCCCTCAACATTTAGAAGTCAATACACGAAGAAAGAATATAAAACGAAGCAGCTCTTGAACTTTACTGAGATACATTCCGTGGCAAAAATTGAGTACAAAGATAGATTCACCAAGGGAAAACTCACATGGAAGCCTTTTGGTCCAGGTGGCCCTGGTAGGCCTTTTTCCCCAGGATCACCAGGATCACCCTTTTATGACATGAGAGAAAGAATTAGCTATTCAGCAGAACATTCAACACCAGTTATTTTAACTTCATTTCTATCTTAATTCTCCCCAAGTTGGTAAACCCATATTTGAGTGCACCGTATTATATTTCAGATGTATGGATTCACATGATGGAATGGCTCTTCCATAAAAAAATAATGCCCTTCACAGAAAAAACAAAACAAAAAAAACCTAGATGTCAGAGAGTGGAAGTCTAACCTAGCCCTCATGTGAAAAGACAGCTTATTATACTGATTATTAATAACCATTTGCAGTGGTACAATGTTAGACTAAGGAAATACTATCAGACCACATCCTAGCAGTAATGCATGGAAAGCAAATACCTGGGATGAAAGAACAAAAATGCTAACAGCAGCTTAGATTATCACTACTGCACATTAGTTTTAACCTTGACCTCAGTCACACAACTGTCTCTCCACTGGTCACAGGCCAATTCATAACTAGCATGTAACAGTTCATATGATGGATACCCTAGTAAGGGATGGGACTGTCAGCACAATTTCTGTTACATGATGATTATCTCCAATAGGACTTTAGCTTTGGTTCCAAAGTCATGGAGGACTTTACAGGCAGGGCTGTAGCCAGGATTCTAGATGTAGGTGGGTGAATTTTTTTTTCAAGGTGTGCAACAAAACCTCTTTTTAATGCATCCCTATGGGAAACCATTCTTTGCCAGGGTGGGCAAAGTGCTAACTCAGGGTGGGCAAAGCACACTCTGGCCACCTCCTGGCTATGGCCCTGGTTACAGGTGGGAACCACACCTGCATCCAGAAATAATAGCATTTAGAAATAATACATTGATTTTATCACACCCATAATAAATTCATTGTTTTTGTTATCAGATGGGACAAAAATGGGAATTATCCAAAGTTCAACTTGATCTAATACTTATAAAATAATGAGTCTTTAATGATAAGTATTGTTAACTATTATGCCCTCTGCATTTTAGCCATGTCCAATAGGAAGAGACATCCACTATAGACCAAGCCACTATGTTTCAGACTACTTTCAAATCTACTTCTTTAGCAAGACACTACAGAGGCTGTCCCTGAAGATATAATCTTAGTGGCACTTCTAGTTTATTCACATGTACTGTTGTTTGGGTTGTGTATTTCCTACCACACTCTTTCTCTTCATGGGGCATTCACAGAACTGAAACTGCTGTTTCCAAATCCTCTAGTCTATATATTATTTATTTTTATAAACTCTCTTAGAGATTTGCATTTAGAGCACAATCAGCCTCTGACCTGAAATAAAAGATTAAATTGCAATGATTTGCATGGCTCTTCCCTTAAATATGCTGTAGGATAGATAATCTTCCTCAACCCTGACATTTTAAAGATGTTTTGGATCCACCATCCTTAGCAAACTACTGCATTCTAGAATTTGTAGTCCATCTGGGGGAAAGTGCCTGATTGGGGGAAACAATTATAAAGTGAAAAAAGAGAAATTTAGCCAACAACAAATATGTCTCTGCCGGAGCCTGGATTGCCGCCCGAGCCTCTCCTGGGGCTCTCTCCATCAGCCCTGTGTTGGAAGCAGCTGTGCCTGGCACCCCTCCCCTTGGCCCGTCTGGGCGGGGAGTTTAAAAGGTGCCAGAAATGCCGGGGAAGATGCTGTCTCCGCTGGAGCCTGGTCTGCCACCCAAGCCTGTCCTGGGGCTGTTTGAACTTTTTGTTGATTCCTGCTGTGTTTCTTGTTTTGTGTTGATTGCGCTGTTTGGTTGATTTTGTGTTGTGTATCTATTTGGTTTTTGTATTGTCATTGTTATGTCTTTTTCACTTTTTTTCTGCTGCTGTCTGCTGTGCAGACAGCAAGCATTGGTGTAAACCACTTTGAAATGAAATGCCAGAAAGAGACCATGGTGAAAATCCAAGTTCCATTCTCTGCAAATTTCACTGTTTATTTGAAAGCTAGTGATTTAAGTAACAAATTACTAGCAATACTAATCCAACAAATCCAACATTTTCTGTTCCAGTCATTAAGGATGAAAAAAATTGTCACCCATTTCAAACATTTAACATTAAAAAAATGAGCTTCCATAACCAGCATTCAAATAGTCCAGCAGCTGATAAAGTCTCTATAAAAGTGGAGAACCTATTCCAAATAGCCGATAATTTTCACAAAGTAAAAAAATAAATAAAGCCACGATCAACAAATGGCCATTATTTTTATTGTGTATTTATGCTAAATCAATAAAGGCTGTAATCTACTTTTTTTAAAAAAAATGTACTCAAAAAATATATCAAGTTTCTCAATAAAGGGTCCCACTGAGATCACAAGTGCTTACCTTTTGACCAGTATGTCCTAGTTTTCCTGCGGATCCGGGCACACCACTGATTCCGGGATTACCCTCCAATCAGAAACATACATTGACAGTCACGTTAGAGCTCTAGAAAGCAATTCCTGACATCTATTTTAAGCAGGAAATTTTTGGCAAAAGTTCCCCTTTCCTTTTCACTGCTAATGGAAGAATCCAAGGCAAATGAATAAACAAAGCAACCTAAAGTCTACAAGTTTTATTTTGAGGACTTATCCAGAAGATCAAAACATTTCAAAACAGGTATCATTTCAAATATATCTATTTAGAGTAGGCATGAGGGAAGAATGACTGGTGAAGACCAGTATAAGCAGAATTCCAGAAATCAAAAGCCTGGAAATAACATCTATACTTACACATAACAAGCTGATTATTTATTTATTTTCATTTACCTCCTACCTTTTCCCAATTCAGCGATTGAATTAGCTTACAAAATGGTCATGGTGGGGAAACAATAGTTACATAAACTAAAATGTTAAAAGTAAGGTCAAGTGTATAATGTTCAAATACCAGTAAACCTAATACTATTTTTAAAACAATGAAAATAATACACACATCTGTAAAAAGATTAAGAAGAAAAAGGAAGCCTCCAATATAAATAACAACAAAACATTCTTGTTCTATAGCCTCATCAGTTGCCAGAAACTTGCCTTAAAATAAAATTCTTCCAAGCATAATGTTTTTGTTTTCCCCCACAATCTGTTAAATCATCCTTAAAGCCAGGTTGGCAAAATGTTAAATAAATATTGTCATATTGTTTATTAAATTTAAAGAATTTCAATGTTTTTAAATGTTTAACATTTGTTCTTAATCTTGGTTTTAATCTTGATATACATTTAATTGGTTTAATATGGTATTTCCCCACTCAATCATAGAAATCCACTGGGGCATGAAAATGGTCAATCCCTTCCTTGAATAGCTAAGAGACCCATTAGGTTAGGTATAAGTCAGTTCCAAATTGATAGCACATAACTAATGAGAATAGGTCCATTGAATCAAAAGAATTTAAGGAGTAAATTTACAAAATCTCTGCCGATTCAATGGGCCTAATGTAATCCTGACTTATTGCTGGACTTCAGCCATTAAAATCTTCATAAGCAAAATCCAAACCCTTTAGCTTCTGTGTCTAGGTCAGACTTGAAACTGTCAAAAATGAAGGCACCTTTTGGGGAGTTCATTCTGCAGTTCATTTCGCCTGACCCAGTGTGAGAAAAAATATTCATATGTATGAAACCAAGCAGGACAAACACATTTCCAAGTTTTCACCTCCCGTGAATTTTGGGTATGTTTCATATCTGTCATTCTGATTCTTCCATTGCTTTATAAAAAGCCCAGAATATATTCACATGTTCTATAAGGCAATGAAGTACATGCTACAAAGTAAGATGCATCTTTTAAAGACATACTTGGAAGCCTGGTAAGCCTTGTAGCCCTGGCGGTCCAGGTATACCTCGTAGGCCTGGCACACCCTGGTGATCAAACAGAGAAATGTGACAGTTAATGAGCCATAAAACACAACAGATTGTTGACATTTGTCACTACTCCTTGTTGCATCACTTGTTTCTTCAAAAGAACTAGTTATGGGTAGCTAAATTATTTGTTACTCATTGTTAGTGTACGCTGGGCAATCCATCATAAACTACATTACATTTTGAATGTGCCATGAGCTGTTTGGACCTTATTACATTAAGTACTCCTGCTTCAGGCAGCTTTACCTTACCTGTTGGCCTTGTAATCCAGTTTCTCCAAGACTGCCTGGTTCTCCTTCATTTCCTGGCTCTCCCTGCCAGAAAAAAAAATATGAAGAATGGAAGAAAATATATGTTTACAAGCTATTAAATTTTGCAACCTCCATTAAAATGAACAATGAATTCCTGCCAACGTATTATTGAAAAAGTTGTAAAAAAATAGAAAATAAATACAAACCAAGACTAAAGTACTTGTCGTTTCTTTCAGCTGTTTGATTGAATGGGTTAGAGGCATTCTTTCAACAACAGTTTCGGATAGGACTGAGACAGTGTTCTTTGTGAGGCTCACAAAAGCATAGGAGCAATATCAAGTCAGAACCGATTAATAGTCACCCTAATAGGGCTTTTCCTCTACTATTCCTCTGCCCACCACAAAACTGATTTTTTCAGAGGAAAAATGTCTCTGAACCTGGAGGTCCCATTAATCTTTAACAGGATTTTGCTCCGTAAATTTATCTTGTTTCCTTTTAGACCAATATATTCTGTCCTACATGAAGGAATTTGCCAGTTGTTCTGAGCCTTCTGCTCATGTGAGGCTTGAGTTAACATTTCTTATCTTAAACTTCTTAGCCATCATACAGCATTCACTCTAGGGATGAAAGTCCTGAGTTTGGATTCTCTTTACGAAGAGAATTTGGAATGGCAAAATCCAGGGCCAACACTTGATGTTCTAATGATCTTATAGGCCTTGAAAGGCTTGCTGACACAGGTAGTGACTTACAAAATGTTAATAGTGTAGGACCAGTTCGAATCTCCACTGGCAGTTCATTTCAGAGAGTGGGGGCTATGGCAGAGAAAGCTCTCGATGTGGTTATTGGTTGTTGTTTTTTGCCTCTCTAGATGTAACCACTCAGGGCTTACATACCTAGGTGCTTCAAGTATAACTGCTGAGGAAGAGACGCTCCCTCATATAGTTTAGTCCAAAACTGTTCAAGGTTTTATAGGTCAACACCAACACCTTGAATCTAGCACAGAGTACCACAGTCAAACTAACCAATACCCACAAGCAGCCTGGCCGATGCATTTTGCACTCATCCTGTTGACTCATCCTGTTGCTAGGCTATGCTTTAAAAAAGAGAGGTTCCATTCAGTGTGGCCAGAAAAAGAAGAAAGCCGCATTATTTAAGTGAAGAAACATGTCAGCGAAAAGGAGGACAAAAGAATAGTTTGAACAGAATTTGCATGGTGTTGATTTGTATGTATAGATACATACACTGTACATAGGAAATGGTGTCACCAAGGGACATGTGCTGTCCTGGTGCTAGGTGCTTCAGACAACTTCCTCTTCATGTTTTATTCTTCAGCTAGATGTGGACTGAAAGGTCTAGCATACAGGAGAGGATTTTGACAGATAACTGTTCTTTGACAGCCTTTCAGACAGAGAACTGGCTTCTGCAAAGTGGCACACATGCCCTCCTGCCTCCATAGTTAAAAGGGCACCTTTATATTATCAAGCAGAGGTAACCATATGAAAGGGGAAATCAAAACGTGTGGAGAAGCAGAGTTGGATTATTGGGCATTTTTATTTTCCAAGCATGAAAATAGGAAGGCGTGGCCAACAGATATATAATTAACATAAGTTTCAGAGCTGTATTCCTATGTTTCCTTGCTTTAACTGTCCCACTCACTTCACAAGTCATTCAACTGATGTATTTGTGCTGAGTGGGTAAATTTATTTTTGAACAGCAGTTATTTAACTGCAAAAATTTTTTTATCCAGGAGATGCTGTGAATTGAAAATGTTTCATATTATCTTGTTTATTAATACCTAAGGCAATAGTTAATCTGCAAGGAGGAGAAAGTCAAGAAAAGCAATTCTTCACACTGCTGATTAATGACAGGCTTTGGACAGAAAGATGGTTTTCTGTAATATTTTAAATGTGTGTTTATAGCAAGAGCAGCAGAAGTAACATAAGATAAATGACCAAGCCTACAGGGCCCTCTAGAGTTCCATAATAATATTGTCAATGTCCAAATGGTTGCCTTGCAGACCAGAAGAAGTTGTTGTGTCAAAACTGTCCAAGGCTGAAGAACAAAGGCTCAAGATTCCTAGGAGAAATTTGAAAGCAACTTTTTTTTCATCCCATAACAAAAATAAAGAGAATCTTTCTCAATCACATCATTTAGTCCTGTGTTCTCCAGGGCACCCCACAAAGGCCATCTAGTTTTTTTATTAAAAAAACATGAAGAGGTGTGGGGAAAAGCCTTAATACTGGGATGAGCACATCGGTCCATTATGCCCAGTACTGCCAACACTGACAGCACTTCAGGTTTTCCGGTAGGAACCTTTCTTATAGTAAAGGCAAAGGTTTCCCTTGCTCAAAAGCCAGTTGTATCCGATTTCAGGGTTCAGTGCTCATCTCATCTCATCACCTTTCTTATACCTCCCTAGAAACAGGGGGACGTTCTTCATGCAAAGCAAACACTCTGATATTCAGCAATTGTCCTCTCCCTAGGTTGTGGTGGCAAGCCCTTGGCACTTCAAATAGTTTATTCCACAACTCCCACAGTCCTTTAGCATTGGCAAAATAGGCTGGGGTTTGTGTTGCCAACCCAGATTGGCCAGGTCTGAATAGGCTTAGGTTCTTTTTAGGATTTTGGAGGCAAGATAAGCATTTCAGAGGGTAAAGCAGCAAAACTTTATTTCAAACAATTTCTAAGCTAAAAATAGCACATTAGAAACAGACAGAGTATTTGCAACAGTACAGAAACACAAACATATTTGCCTAATGGGTTCCCTCTTAGTCCCTTCTTCTCTTGCTACCTGGGAGCTCTGGCAAGGTAGCAAGAGACAGCCTCCTTGTCAGTGGGAGAGGTCTCAAGAAAGGGGGTATATTCGACAGGAGGGTTTGTGTCTGCCCCAGTGCTAGGCCAGCCAGGGGGAGATTGTGATGTAATCACCGAGCTCACATCACAGGCCCACCCTGGGCCAGTGGGTTTCCCAGGCAACACTGGCACTCAGCTAGCCGGGTTGGGAACCACCCGGGCGAAGCCGGGCACCCCTGCTAGTATACTATAAAAGCCATGTGTCATCAGCCTTGGCTCTACACTACTCCACCTGAAGTAATTAATTGATGTCTTATCCTCTGCAGCTGGGCTCATTAAATCAGCCCATGGTCTTATCTGTCTTTAACCATTTCTAGAGCTTTGGAGGGGAAAATGGGCAGTATCACCTTAAACACCTCGCAATAAAAATTCTCTCATGCAATGTCAATACAGGGTTTACAGAATTAAAGTCTAAAATATCTAAAGTGCCAACATTCACCTCCCTTGCCCTAGGCCAGTGATGGCTAACCTTGGTACGCCAGCTGTTCTGGAACTTCAATTCCCAGAAGCCGTGATCAGCAGGAGTGCTGAATTGGGCTTCTGGTAATTGAAGTCCAAGAACACCTGGAATGCCAAGGTTAGCCACCAGACCCCTAGGCCCACTTTTGTGGAAAGCCCTTTCTCTGAGCAGGCTCATAACCATCCTATCAGGTACTATACATTAGTTGCAGAAGAGGCAGATGGTTCAAGGTCACCCAAAGACTTTCATGGATTGGGATGTGAGGTTCCCACTGAGGGCTGTTATTTTTATGTTTTAAGAACCGATACAATGAATAAAATGTCAGACTAGGATTTGGGAAACCAGGGTTCAATTCTTGCTTTGCCATGGAAACTCATTGAAGGATGACACTGATAAAATAATCCCTTATCTCTCACATATACCTTGAAAACCCTATTAGGGTCACTATAAATTTAAAGTCTTTTAAAACCACGTAACAGCAACAAACAAATATGTGTAACTCACAGTATCGTCCTACTAATAATCAGTTAAGAATGGCTTTGGCATATTGTTATATTAATTTTGTTTTAAAATATCTTGTCAAGTCCCTGTATCACACTAATTCTGATTTTTAAAAATCTGTTAATTTATCAAATGCAATGAATTAACTGAGTTATATGAGAAAACAACGTAAGTGATTCATACTTCAATTATCTGTGTCAGAAGAACAATCATACCAACTCAGGTCCCATGCTCATATGACATTTAACTCAGAATCATACCTGTCAAGTATAGGCTGGGATTTCCTGTAATTCAGCGCCGCTTTTTCTACTTTCCCGCCCGGACCCACCACCATCCCGTAATTTGACGGTGGGGGAAAGTAGTTACTGTGCATCTCCTTCTGCGCAGAACCCTTCTACACATGTGCAGAAGGGTTCTGCGCAGAAGCCTTCTGTGCAGGTCCCGTATTGTCCGGAGCTGCGCTTGACAGGTTTGCTCAGAATATGATTAAGAATTAGTCACAAATTAAAATGTGAAGCCATCATTTGAAGGATAGCAGTGAATCACAATTTGTTTATAAGGTTAATTCCTTATATCTTAGCAATTTCCATTTGTCGTTTTAATCCTACTATTCACATTTTTGGTTGATTTTCAGCTGGGATGAGTCTTCTCAAGAACAAAGACTATGAAACATCTTTATTTTAATGAATACCACTGTTTTCCTTTTAATTGCTGGCTCCCACAAGGCATTAAAATAAGTCTACAACACAACTGCTGTTCATAGCATTGCCAATCCATCCCCTCAGTTCTTTCGAACTCAGCAAATGATGGATGAATTCAAATAGCTCTCCGCAGTACACTCAAATCCATAGTCTTTCCTTAACATTCTAAATGTGGCATTTGGGTTCCAAACAGATCAGCACACCTGCTCCTTCTAGAAATACATATACAAATGGAAGAAGGAAATCCAACCATCATAAAATGAAAGGGGATGCCCCTCACCACTCTAATTTACCAGACACCCACTTTTATTTTCCTCCATTGCAAAATGGATGATCAAATGTATAAGAAAGGCTGAGAAACAATCTGTCCTGCTCTTTCTCATTCTGGATCCCACCCCTTTTTTCTCCTGGTATGGAAAATGCCTTCTTCCTCCAAAAATCTCACAGATGTTGTAACAACTTATTAAGGTTTGTATTGTTAGGATCAGCAAATAACTAGCAACATGTTCTGTCTGTCCATCTAGTACTGTATCCGGATTCTCCCAGAATAATATTTAGCTCAATGTAGTTGCAGTGGCTACTCACCTTTGGGCCAGGAAGACCTCTGTGGCCAACAGGACCCTTTTTTAAAAAAGGAAGAAAAGAAACAATAACATGACCCCCAAGTGAAATATCTTTACAGTAGTGGCACTCTGGAGCAATTTCCAGTTGCTTTACCCAGGCAACAACTGCTGTCTCCTAATACTTTGGAAACTTTTCACTGATTAGTCCTGTATTTTAAAGAGAGTCAAAGCAAGCTTACTGGTTGCTTACCCAACAACATTTATCAGGAAATGTATCCTTTGAAATTCATCAGCAAGTGCACCCACCAAAGGTTCAAAACCAGCCTACTGGTTTGCAGTGAATGTAAAGAAACATATCAGATAATAATAATAATAATAATAATAATAATAATAATAATAATAATAATAATAATAATAATAATAATAATAATAATAATAATACAACAACAACAACAACAACAACAACAACAACAACAACAACAACAACAACAACAACAACAACAACAACAACAACAACAACAACAACAACAACAACAACAACAACAACAACAACAACAACAACAGTGATCGGAGCCCTTGGAGCAGTACCTAAAGGACTCTCTAGATATTTTGAAATTTTGGATTTATCTGATTTGAACATCATAACTCTCAAAAAAAAACTCTACTGGGGACTGCATGTATACTCAGACATTACCTTTACAGCTCTTAGGTCCTTGTTTAGGGCTTGAACTGTTAATTTTATTCCAGTCCTCAACTGTGAACCAAATGGTTGATTTGTATAATAATAATTTTATGTCAGAAATTATTCCGGGTTGAAAGGATTTTTGTGGAAGAAACTCCACTCAAGGAACGCCCAAATGAGGCTCCTTTCATGTCCCCAAGAGCTGGGACAGAAACAGGCTCTCAATCCATCATGCAGTACCCTGGTCTCGAACTACCAACTTGCCAGCCTTCCAGCTAACAAGGCAAGCTTTTTAACCACTGAGCCATCGCAGATCCATCATGTCAGAAATTATTCTGGGTTGAAAGGATTTTTGCAGGAGAAACTCCACTCAGGGAACACCCAAATGCGGCTCCTTTCATGTCCCCAAGAGCTGGGACAGAGACAGGTGCTCAAGCCATCATTCAGTCTCGAACTGCTCACTTGCCGGCCTTCCAGCTAACACAGTGAGCTTCTTAACAACTGAGCCACCCCAGCCCCTCAGAGAAGAATAAGTGACTAACAGGCTTCTGAGTGGAGGCTTAGGTTGACTGTACTTCTCAGCCCTATGTCCCCAATTTGTCAACTACAACACCCATTATCCCTCACCATACTGGCAGAGGAAAATGGAAATGCAGCCCAACAACATCTGGGAACCACTGATCAAGAAAGCTTGCACCAGGCAATTGATTCCTTAGCTTCTTGATAAATTAAATCTATCCGGGGGAAAAGTTTAATCACAGAACTAACTTTTGCTCATTATGTCAAAATTCCTTCAATGTGGAAAAATGTAAAACCAAGGAGCAAACATGGGACATTACTAAGCTAAATAAACCTTTCCTTCTACATCTGGAAACTTCCTGCCTTTTTATGCCCACCAAATTATCAATGTCAAATTTTGGGGCACTTTACGAAGAGTTTAAACTGGGGGAAATGCAAGGATGAACTTGTGCCTATGAATGCAGCTATAGTCTTTGCATTAAGCTGCTGCTTTCCTTCCAACATTTCCTCTACTCTTACATTTGGACCTTCGTCGCCTGACTCGCCTTGCAGACCATCCGCTCCTGTATCCCCCTGTAAAACACAATGGAATTATTAAACAACATTTGTGTCTGTTTCATATTCTGGCATCAGACATGCCTAATGAATTCTGACAGCTAATTCAAAACACACAAGAAACATACACTCACGTAGTGTTCATAATAAACATATTTTACTTAGCAGGTTTCTGTATAATCAACTACATCAACCGTACATAATTTTAAAGAGTTGGCTGACAAAAGAGATGTCCGGCTTCAGATCCTATGCATCTTGCTAAAAGCAATTTATTTTCTTTACTTTTGACAGGTCTTCAGACTTGCCAGAGGTCAGAAAGAGTTATGGAACATCATGAACATGTCTCTTTCCTTTCCAGTGAGAAAGATTCAGCCTCTAAAGCAATTCAGCTGGATCTATGTTGCTAAGATGTTAGTGGGTTTTTTGGCTTTCCTTTTAATGCCAACTGAGGAACTTCAAGATAAGTATTCATGCTCACTAATGCATAAATAAACACATCATTGGGCCAACTCCTGTTGCTTAACATAGTAGATGATAGTAGAGTAGTTCCAATGAATCAATATGGATTTGGTGAGTCAGCTCCTTCATACATCCCATTGATTCAAGTGAGTCTACTCTAACTGCAACTTATTTTAGCATATTAAATTTCAGTTAAAGTAGGCCCATTTGAATCAACAAAACGTATAAAGTTACCTCACTAAATCATCATTGATTCAGTGGATCTACTCTACTGTGGCTTACTATGCTAAACAACAGGATTTTAGCCAATGATTTAAGTACACTATGTACTATGTACACTATAGGAAACTAACAATCCATTGATAGCCAGTAGCTTTTAATTCACTATCTGTTAAACTCTTTTTAACACTGTAATAATGTATTTGTTTTTAGTTTTTAATATTGTTTGTTCTTAATATTGCAAGCCACCTTCAATCTCCTTGAAGAAAAAAGCAGGTTTGTTTGTTTGTTTGTTTGTTTGTTTGTTTGTTTGTCTGTCTGTCTGTCTGTCTGTCTGTCTGTCTGTCTGTCTGTCGGTCGGTCGGTCGGTCGGTCGGTCGGTCGGTCGGTCCGTCGGTCCGTCGGTCGGTCGGTCCGTCCGTCCGTCCGTCCGTCCGTCCGTTCGTTCGTTCGTTCGTTCGTTCGTTCGTTTGACAACTAAACTGGCTAACTAACATGAAGCTTTGAAAAAAATGTCCATTACTTAATTCAGAAATGCCTTTGTTTAGCCTTCATTATCTTTAGATAGTTGGATACCTGCCGCCCCATATTTCCTTTTTCACCAGGAGAACCAAAGACATTGTTGTCAATTGCAGGATTTCCCTGAAAGAAAAAGAAAAATGTTATTTACCTGGAAAACTGCTTTTAATAATGGAATATGGAAATGGAGTAATTTGCTTAAATGCAGCCCTATTATGCTTCGCCTGACAGAAGGAAATCTTAGTAAGCAAGCATGCAGTTCGAATGAGTAGTCTGACCACTAGAAGTCTCTTATGTACAGTAAATAGTCAGAGGTACAAAGTTATATCAAAAACAGGGATGGGCAAAGTTCAGGCTATGGGCTCTATGCATTCCCACTGGGGTAATTCTGTGGTACCCAAAGGTCTCCAAGAGCCACTCTGTAGACAAAGAATAGGCTTATTGAATCAATGAATCTTACAGAAGAGTTGGTTTACAATTTACAAGTTGATTTGCAATTTAATGCATCTACTCTAGTTGTGAGTCACTAAAACTGCACAACAATGGGGATGTAGCCTGAAACATGTCCCCATGTTTTTTATAACCCTGTAATCCTTTTACTGTTCCAGTGCCAGAACAGGATGATAGGAGAACACAGCTTGGCAACAATTTTGGACCATAATTGGTTGAGGGATTAAGAGAGTCAACAATTACAACTCTGCAGAAAACATTCCTTCTAATTCCTGGCATTTTCTTTCATTTAAAAAAATCTAATAATGATTACTCACATTGTCTCCTCTTATTCCAGGTGGTCCACGTTTCCCTGGTTGTCCTCTGGGGCCTCCTCTACCCTTTAACCATAAGGAAAAACAAGCAACCATTCAGATATTCTGGACTGCTTTACACATTTGCTGCAAATCTCAACACATTTTCTGATGTCCCATTATGACTACAGACAACAGGCAGGATCTCACAAAGTTAATATACTTATACTTATTGTTGGGAGAGAGGCACATTCATGTCTTCAGTGAAGTCTCACTTTCAGTGAGATGGTGAAAAGTAATTTCATTTCATTTCTAGGGGGCTGTTTTCTAGTACCCAAAGAGTGCTAAGTCTGACCTCCTGGGATTCCCCAAGTAGCCATGACATCTTCCCAGTGATACCACTGTAGGGTGGCTTCCCTTTCACTGTTGGTAAGCCAGTAAGTAGTGGTGACACCCCAAACATCAGCATGTTGTAACATAAGTTCTTACTACTAGTAAATAAACCCTTAGGAAATGGGGCTGCGGTGGCTCAGTGATTAAGAAGCTAACCTTGTTAGCTGGAAGGCTGACAAATCGGCAGTTTGAGACACAGGTACTGCATGACAGATTGAGTGCCCGTCTCTGTCCCAGCTCTTGGGGACATGAAAGGAGTCTCATCTGGGCATTCCCTGAGCGGAGCTTCTTCCTCAAAAATCCTTTCAACCCCCAGAATAATTTCTGACACGAAATTATTATAACCCTTAGGAAAGGTGTTCCAACCTTTTAGAATGTGTGGAGTGGAGACATGCAACCATACATTGGAAAGCTGTTGTGTCCACTGAAGGAACTCAAACAAGCACAAATTCAGCATCTTGGCCTGGGGTTTCTCACCTCCCCTGCTGTAGTGAATCATGCCAAATGTTTTTTAAGAATGATTTTCTACAAATGGTGCTAGCATCAACCAGTCCCACCCACTCCCCCCCCCTCAAAACATGTCTATCCATTTTTAATCCTAGTAATTACACAGTTAACTGGCAGATCAGGAAAATGTTATTTAAATGCTGTTCATTTGTACTGGCTACTACTACTAATGGAACTTGAGATGTGATAAAATAGGGAACCAGTTTTACCCTTCGTCCTGAGCTGCCTTTTGGTCCATGTGATCCAGGAGGTCCTCGTTCTCCCTAGATTCCCAAAAAAATATGTTCTTATGTTTCAAAATTTCACAACTCAATAATCTTGTTTTATCTACTTTTACAGTAGTCCATCCTCAGAGCTTTTCTAGACTGTCATATGCTCCAGATTGTTTCATCTCCTTTTTAAGCTTTTGATAACAGACATTGGTAACAGATGTTGGTAACAGACATTAACCATTGTTATGCAAAAGGGGCTGCCGTGGCTCAATGATTAAGAAGCTTGCCTTGCTAGCTGGAAGGCCAGCAAGTCGGCAATTCGAAACTCAGGCATTGCATGACGGATTGAGCACCTGCCTCTCTCCCAGCTCTTGGGGACATGAAAGGAACCTCATCTGGGCATTCCCTGAGTGGAGTTTCTCTTGCAAAAATCTTTTCAATTTCTGATACGAAATTATTATACTGGCATGCAAACACCACCAAATTGTAAAGTCAACCAAGGCAAACAACCATTAGCAATATCATTCATCTAGTGTTAGCCTAGATTAAACTGACATATCCATTGGTCCACCAGCTACAGAAAGGAAATAGTCACCATTGGGCATTTTAATACTAGAGTGGTGATTTTGATATTCCTGCCTTCCAGGCTGAACCAGCTGTGTAAAGAGATATGTGATGAAAGAGTGAACCCATTCACACTATAATAGGAAGTATAATAGCAATAATATCTTCCTAGCGTATAAAATAATAAAAACAAACCCTACTGTTTCATTTTCCAGAAGGAATGGGAAAGGAGTTGAAGGTCACAGAAGAAGAT
Source organism: Bradypodion pumilum (assembly GCA_035047305.1). NCBI lineage: Eukaryota > Metazoa > Chordata > Lepidosauria > Squamata > Chamaeleonidae > Bradypodion > Bradypodion pumilum. Next base: position 57,129,445 of record JAWDJD010000006.1, on the reverse strand, counting down.
ACAGTACTAAGCAATAACAGAGAAATGTTGTATGGGATAGTGGGAATAATACATATACTAAAATACTGGTTTCAGTAGGGAGCCACATATTTAAAGGGAAACAAATAATCAGTATCGAAGAGCCCACAGAAAGAACTTCTAGTCTTTCAGACAGAAAATATTATTCTATGTATGAAGATACCAGGATAATTTTGTGAATGATCTTCTTAAGGGGCCATTCAACAATTACGTGATCGTCGATGGGGGGAGGGGGTCTGCCATCTGAATTATGGAAATTTACATGGGGGCGGGGGAGGGATCAGTTCAAAGATTATATAATCCATTTGAAGCTGTTGTGGTTTCAAAACATGGCACTTTTTTAGGTTTAAAATGATCTCTGGGAATTTTGATCCGATTTGAGATTATCGAATTGCTTGTGCAATCTATTTCTAACTGACAGAAATTTATAATCCTTATAAAGAAGATAGTAGAAGAACACTATCGGAATTTACCTGACATCCTCATCCTTATTTCTCCCTGAAAATATATATATATATCTCTTCACAAAGGGTGTGATGCACTGAGAATCCTCACTGATATGTTCTGCATTAAGCACCAATAGTGAAAAGCTCTGGATTACGTAATTTTAAAGGGAGGAGGGTACGAAGCGAAAATTATGGTCGGATTACATGGGAGGAGTCAATATTTTCCAAAAAACAGGTCACGTAATTGTTGAATGGCCCCTAAGTAGTAAGTTTGAGCAGATTGATTGCCACATCTATTTTAGCCAACTTGTAACTTTTAATTGTTTAATTTCAGCATTTATTTAATAACTATATGCTTTCTTTAAGTGGTTTATCCATAAAAATCATCATTAAAATCCTGGTGAAATCCTACCTCCTCTCCATTAATGCCATTGAGCCCACCACTACCATCTTCACCCTGTTGAAGGAATTTTAAACATGCTTATTATTAAGTCCCCTTGAGCACCCTTGCAAATGCTGCTTCTAGTATATTTCTGCAGAAGTGCATGTTTGCTTTCTGCACTAGTACCAAAGCAACAGGATTCCAGCCAACAAATCATACTGAGGAGGGCTTGCAAACCTCCTGAAACCCTCAATGAGGCCTGGAAGCTTTCAGATTTTTCCGGTGGGCCACCCTCCAGACTGGAGGCATCTATTACCCATTAAACCAGCTTTGTGGTTTCATGAGTGACAAGGGATAACCTTTGAAGTTCACAGCAACAAGGCTTGTACAAATAGACAGGGAAGACAGCTTAAGGTTGAAAGCAACACTTATGAGAAGACCTGCTGCTGTTTCCCTGCATTATCTGCCACTGAAAAGATGCAAAAATTTGAGCCTCCCTCACGCTTGAGATATTTGCCCAATATCTTCCTGTCCTACATATAGGGTGAGAACTAGATCTTTGAAAAGGACCACATTTTAATGGTAGAACACTGGTGTCTCAAACCAAGCCTGGGGAGAATTGTTGCCTGAAAATTTGTAAAGCTACTGCCTGTCAGTGTAGTTGACATAAAGCTAGATGCACCAATGCTCTTATCTCATATCTAACAGTTTCCTCATCTAATCCAAACTCACATCTGTTATTCTCAAACCTCTTGCTTTGATTAAAATTCCCATTTTGATATACGTTTGATGGCTTTTTGGTATGTAAGATAATACCGTTAAACTGAAATGTTAAGGATGGTGTTAAAATGTAGAGGTATTTCTCATGTTTTAAAACTCTACCAACCTTATTTCCTCGATAACCTCTTTGCCCCTGAAATTAAATGAAAGAGAAAGAAAATTAAAATTATTGGGCAGAATCCAAACACTGTCCTTCTGCAATGACATTTAGAAAGCAGAAATAATCAAGATTTGCAGCTGATCTAGTAAATCTATTTCTAAGATGTTTACTGTACAAAAGTGCCCTCTGACGTATCCCTTGGGCCAGGTGAAAGCAGAGGGCACACATCATGGTCTGCCTAGCCAGCGGGTAACGTGATATCCAAATGGCTAAAAAACTGCAAGTTGTGCGGAATGGCATCATGGAGATGTCTACTCATACAAAGACTCCTTGCTGAACAATGATTCCAAGGTATCCAAGGTGTATAAAGAGAAGGGAGGAGTGAAGAAAATCTGAGAACTGTACTGTAATTCTATGTCATTACACCAATTCTAAACTAATATAAGGTAACAGTGATACCTCATACAACGTCCAAACTTGGTTCCACAAGTTTGGACTTTATACGGATTTGGACTTTGTATGAGGCATGCAAAATCCTAGCCTCAATGCCTCATACAACGTCCAAATCCTTGCCGCGATGCCTCATACATTGTCGTTTCCATAGAGATACATTGTACTGTAACAGCACAGACTTCAGGGCAAAATCAAGGAAACAGACAGGAAACTGGCAGAACTTTAAGAAATAATTGTCTAAAGGCTAAAAACATTACAAAACATGTCAAACAACCATGATTGTCCAAGAACCTGAAGAATGCTGCAAAAATCCCAGGAATGCTTCTAAAAATTCTGATGAAAAAAGTTCAAAAAAATCCAAAATCGCACTCAAAACCACTCCTAAATACTCTTCGCCTCATGCAAAACCCAAAAGAGCAATGCACGTATGTGTCCTGCCTTTTATACTGCCCAGGCACAATGCAACCTTGGAAAAAACCCAATGCCTCATACTAAGTCGCAGCGACGTTGTATGAGGCAACTTTTTTCAAGGAATTAGGCGATGTTGTATGAATTTGATGTTGTACATCACACACAAAAATCATTTCAGTCATTAATTACATAGCACAGTGCTTTGCTCATTATTTGTCCATATTCTTTTTACAGGGGGAAACACTTAAGGACAGGGGTTCTCAACCTATGGCCCATGGCACTAAATAATCCAGCCCCTGCCCTTGCTCCAGCTGCCGCTGCGGGAATCAGATGCAGACTCATTTACAGCCATTGTAAATGTGTTTACGGTGGCTGTGAATGAGTCAGCGGCCGTCGTAAATGCATTTACGACAGCTGTAAATGGCAGGGGGACAACCAGTCCAGCACCCTCAATGGTTTGAGGGAGCGTGACCCGGCCCCCAACTTGAAAAGGTTGAGAATCAATAAAAGATGCCATAAAACTTGAAAAATCTGTTTATGATTACCATAACATGTCTAAATGTTCCATTAAAAATAACCTTAAATGTTACACAGTTTTCATACAGTTGGTCCTAAACAGGAGCCCTAGTTACCGTGGTCAACAGTCACAGCTTCTAGGAGTTGGAATCTAAGACTATCTGAGGCTCCAAATTTTCTCTGATCTAATAGCTCACCACTTCTTCATCAATTCATTTCAAAATTACCCTCCAGTCGAAGAGGAGGAAGAGTTATGCAAATGCTTTCCCACTCTGTTTTAAGGCAATAGGATACTGGCCTAACAAGTTTTATTTGGCATAAATTTTAATACTCTACAGATCACAATTTAAGATAAACACAGTGAATTTATTAAAATAAATGTAGGAATCCATGTGTGCAAGGGCACACATTCTATGTTCATTGAGGAGAAAATTATCATAGTCCTTAAGGTGAGATGAAGACATGTATCGGCTTGGAATCACAGAGAGATTCGTGCTAAGAAGGAAAGGAAGGCAAAAAGAAAGAGCAAAAGAAATAACTAAATTGAAACCCAGATCGGAACACTGAGCAGAATGGAGAATTAGAGAACTGTTACATTGATGGTAAGTCACTTACCTTTGGGCCACTTGCACCTGGGCAGCCTGCTTGTCCTTGCATCCCATTAAGACCCATTGGACCCCGGTCTCCCTAATGAAGAGAGATGGGTAAGAGCAACTTGAACCTGACATTTAGCTTAGAGTTACAAACTCTTGACATTCAATGCTGTACTTTTAAGAAACCAAAGATGTTCCACATGTTTCCTGTCCACCGCCACACGAGTATTTCCTAACAGCAGAATTATTGTGTGTTTCATTTATTTATGTGTCTACTTTTAAAATACTTGTTTACTATTTGCCATACAGACTACAATCAGGCAGTGTACTACCAGTAATTAAACCAGACTATCAGTGCTTACATATACAATATATTCAACATAACTATAGGTGCAAATCAGAATGAGAAGCACCAAAAACCATCAAACACCGAATCAAATGCCAATCAAAAGGCATTTTGCATCTGTTCTGACTTGTCCTCTGTGTGTGAGTGAGAGGGGGGGAGGAACACCCATCTCTCATCCCCAATAATAGCTACAGAACAGGTAAATGCAGCAAAAGTGTGTACTGTATCATGAATCTCATTTGCTGTACTTCACAGACAGTTCATGTCATCTTACCCTTGAAGCCTCCACCGTGTGTGGTTTCTGCACTATTGTATTCCTCTTTGTTCATCCTTTAGCCGTTTTTATGTAGAAAGAGTGAGAAAATGGACAAACTGGTAGAAAATGGTTTACTTACGACACCTCCTTCCTCCCCAGGGTGCCCTGGGTGCCCTGCAGAGCCTACACTTCCCTGAAAGAAAGCAGTTGGAGATAAGGGTCAAATTAAAATTGAATAACATATTTTCTTTATATTTATTTTCTTCTTCACCCTTCATTTGACTTTACAGTATAACAAAAACTAATGATACAGGGAACAACCAACTGTTGGTTAGACTGTGCTAGGACAAGAAAACATAGTTGATCGTTCTTTCAGGTTTTATGGTGCTAGGGGCACTTTTATACACCTTGAATATGAGATTGTTTAGTGTTCAAGGAATGAAGACGAGACGAATGAAGTAGTGAAATTCAGCTCTTTATTAGAGGTTTTAGAACACAGTTTGGACAGGGCAAAACTCGGACTTATATACACTATAAACAGTAACAGTAACAACAATAACACAAGCCCATTGGCTAACAGAGTGTGCACACTTTTTGATCCACTTATTTGCATAATAAAAGATACATGGGAAAAGATAAATTCTGCTCCTGTCAGATTCTATTTTTCGCACCATATCGAAATCTCGCGAGACTACACTGTCTGGCGAGATTTCGTAGCTGCCAAACAGGCATGCTATTTGACAGCTAGGAAAGCATGGGGAAATGGCAGCTTGAATCACCTTGACAGTTACAAGCACAGTTAACATACATAACATTCCTCCCCCCTAGGTAAAACAAATCCTTTAACCAGGATGGCGGTCTAGTATCCCTTCTGGGTTGGACGCTTGGCTAAGCCGGCTCAGGGGCTCATAGGACGGGCAATCTGACTGGAGTGAGGGATTGACTGGAGGGAGAGGATTATAAACCCAAATTAAAACCCCGTTTGTCAGATGGAGGAGCAGGGGATCACTCAAAACCAAAATCTAATTTTGTGGATGATAAAGACAACTCAGGGTCCCTCCTGTGTGTACTAAGAGTGGAGGGCGACTCTAAACAAAATTGGTCATCCTCAATAAAGGAATCCAGAGTGCTAGGCTGAGGTAGTGTAGGGGTACACCTGGCTGGAGTAGGGGAGCATTCCACAATTTCCCCTTGAAGTCGGTCCCTAAAAGACACTTCTGGGTCAATGTTAGCTGGCTGCTACCTCTGCCCCCTGGGTTTAAATGGGTGGGGGCCAACCCTAACGTTGAGTGTCTGTATTCGTCCTGTGGGTCCAGTATTCTGGGTCTCAATTGATCCGCGTACCTCCTCCAGATCAGACCAGTGGCTGTTTCGATTCTGTAAGAATTAGGACCAGTTTGATCGATCACAAACCCAAGCACTCACGTAGGACCACCAGCTGCATAATTGCATCAATGTAGAGGGTCTCCAGACGAGAAACCCTTCTGGTGTTAGATCGCTATATTTGTGCCTTTGTCCTCCACCCTAGATGGATCCAATTTGTCCAGCAAGGATGACAGTTTCCTTCGCTGGAGCAATTCAGCAGGGGACAGTCCTAAGGCAAGGGGGGTGAGCCTATACGTGAAAAGAAACTGGCATAACTGGAGCTCTAAATCCCCTTCACCCATACGCTGAAGTGCGTCTTTAGTTGTGCGCACCTGCCGCTCCACCTGGCCATTTGTGGCTGGGTGGGATGGGGTGGCAGTGATGTGCCTAATTGCATTCCTTTCCATGAAGGACTGGCATTCTGCAGATGTGAACGTGGACGCGTTGTCGAACACCAGCACATCTGGAAGTCCAAATGCTGCAAACAGCCTTCTCAGGTGCCTTATTGTGGTGGCTGAAGTGATATTAGGCACCCTAATCACTTCCAGCCACTTAGAGAATGAATCTACAACTAACAAAAATAGGGCACCCCTGAATGGATCTGAAAAATCTATGTGTAACCTGGACCACGGGCCTCTAGCAGAATCCCATTCCTGAGAGGGAAGGTGGGATTGCTCTGGGCAAGAGGATTGACAGCTGGCACAAGTGCCGACCATCTGTTCTATGTCTTGGTCCAGTTGAGGCCACCAAAAGTAGCTACGGGCAGGGGCTTTGGAATGTACAATTCCCAGGTGACTTGTGTGAAGTAAATGTAAAACCTTTTTCCTGAGAGTGACAGGAATGACCACCCGCTGGCCCCATACAAGGCAATCTCGTTCCACTGACAATTCCAAATGCTTGAAGTGGAATGTTCTGAATTCCTCAGCTAGAGGAGAGACAGGCCGGCCTTTTTGTACCCAAGACATTACTTTAGTCAATGTTACATCCTTGGCCGTAGCTTTGGCTATATCTGAGGGGACGACCAGGGGCGAGTCGAATGCCTCAATCATGAGGACCTGGTGGTCGCTTTTGATCTCGCAATCTGCTTCCCAGACCCCTGGCAGTGGAGAATGTGATAGGACATCAGCATGGATGATGTCCTTGCCGGGCCTGTGTACCAAAGTAAAATCGTATGCATTTAGAAATATTGCCCAATGCAACATCCTTGGGGACAGAATTTGAGGCGTGGATTTCCTGTTCACAAAGATTCCAAGGAGGGGCTTGTGGTCAGTTACGATGGTAAAAGGCCTTCCATAAAGGTAATCGTGGAATTTCCTAGTGCCTGCCACGATAGCCAATGCCTCCCTGTCTGTCTGAGCGTAATTTTTCTCAGGTTTTGAGAGCGAACAGGAATAGAATGCTACGGGAGCTTCCCTCCCGTGATTTAGTACATGGCATAACACAGCTCCCACCCCCACAGGGGATGCATCACACACAAATACAACTTTCTTGTTAGGATCAAAATGAGTTAACACAGCATCCGAAGATAGCAGCCTTTTAAGTTCTTGGAATGCTTTCTCCTGACAATGACCCCAGTGACAAACAGTATCTTTCTTAAGAAGCCGATGTAATGGCAACTGAGGCTTTGTGATGGAGAAAAGCATGGTAGAAGTTTAACAATCCTAGAAATGATTGCAATTCGGCTTTACATTTTGGCCTGGGTGCATTCTGCATGGCCGTCACCTTGGAGTCAGAGGGCATGATACCTTGGGGTGTAATTCAATACCCCAGAAACTCCACTTCCTGTGCCAAAAACACACATTTGTCTCTTCTGAAACATAGACCAGCCCGCTCAAAACGTGACAGGACCCGATCAAGCCTGGCCGCTAGTTTGATGGTGTCCTTAGCAGTGATCAGGACATTGTCAAAATATGGCAGAACACCGGTCAAACCTTTTAAAATACGTTCTACAAGAGATTGAAATATTCCGGGGGCCACATTCACCCTGAATTGTAGTCTGGTTACCTTAAATGCCCCCTTATGCATTATTATGGTCTGGGCTATGGTAGCAGCAGGAGACACAGTTAATTGTTGGTAAGCCTGGGCCAGGTCAAGTTTTGTGAAGCAATTTCCTCCATGCAAGAAAGCAAGAAGGTGGCTTACCACGGGAACAGGATATGCGTTCGGGCAAATAGCTTTTTTGATGGTACACTTATAGTCTGCGCATTTCCTGACCTCCCCGTTATTTTTCAAAACAGTCACAATTGGTGTCTCCCACTCTGCGGAGTCCACCGGCACTAGGATGCCCTGCCCCACAAGTTTGTCCAGCTCGGCTTCTATCTTCTCCTTTAGGGCAAATGGTACCCGGCATGGCTTCATCCGATTGGGCTGGATGATAGGGTCAAGTTCAAAGTCAACAGGGGGTCCTTTGTATAAACCTAAACCTTTTTTGAACACCTCAGGATGTGCAGCACAAACGTCCCGGATTGAGTCAGAGTCTATTGCATGAATGCCAGAAAGCCGGATTCCCAGGGGCCTGAACCATTGGGTCCCAATAAGACTGTTAGTGCCCTTATTAACTACAACCCATGGCAAGGAGGTGCGAATGTTTTTGAAGCTAACCATGAAATTACCCACCCCCAGGACTGGAATCTGGCAGCCTTGCACATCTCTGAGGGAAGTCTTAAGGGATTTAAGCTTAGGCCAAGAGGCAGGGGGAATCCTCAAAAACTCCCGCTGCGGGATTATGGAAAAAGTAGTACCTGGATCCACCTCCATCTTGAAGGGGACATCCTGAAGGCTCATGTCTGCATAGAAACGCTCGCTGACGATGCCCAATTGGCATGGCTCAGGCTCGGGTGACACTTTGGTGATGGACATGTTGTGGTGATGACTCTTCTTGAGCTGAGGCGCTGGAGGTCTCTGCTTTCGCTGCCAGCATACCTTATCAATGTGCCCTCTTCGCCCGCAGTTGTGGCATTCTGCGGTGTGGAATGGGCACTTCTTGCAGTCATGCTGGGCTCCACAGCCATCACACTTGCGAAGGAATTTCTTCTCCCGATCATCACGGTGTTCTCGGTGCTTTCGTTGGACCGCTCGGACTTCACCCTCTGCGTCGCTGGACTCCGATGAAGAGGTGGAACCAGACAATGCTGAGGGGGATGAAGATGAACTTTGCTGAGCTTGCACAGCTGAGTCGATGGCACTGGTGGTGGAGTGGCGATGCCGGAAAAGCTTTATTTCGGACCATGCAGCCTCAGACGCTACTGCCTCTTCTAGACGGCTTTGAAGGTTAACGTCTTTCTGATCATGAGGTGACATCGAGCATCTTCGTCCCTCATGCTGGCCAGCAGATGGTCCCGGAGCGCTTCTTCAATGTTGTCCCACTTGCACGGGGCGGCAGCAATGCACAGAGCGGCAGCTTAATATGCAATGGATTCACTGGGTCATTGCTCCCTTCTGTGGAAGGCCACCCTGGCCGGGAAGATCGAGACCTCTGGCTGCAGGTGCCTCCTCAGTGCGGACATGATCTCTGCGAGCGGCACCACATCCACGTCCCTTGGAAAAACAAGGTGGGTTGCCAGCTCAAGCGTCTCATATCCACACTGTGCGAGGAAACAGGAGCACTTCTGGTCTTCGTTGGTGATCTTCTGCAAGGCCATTGCATGGCGGAACCGGCGTTTGTATGTTGCCCATTTCTCTGGACGAGCTGGGTCGAATGGGCCGATGTTGCTGCCATGTGGGGATGCCATCCCATCCTCATCGCCAGTTTAGTGTTCAAGGAATGAAGATGAGATGAATGAAGTAGTGAAATTCAGCTCTTTATTAGTGGGGTTTGAACACAGTTTGGATGGGACAAAACTCGGACTTATATACACTATAAACAGTAACAGTAACAACAATAACACAAGCCCATTGGCTAACAGAGTGTGCACACTTTTCAATCCACTTATTTGCATAATAAAAGATACATGAGAAAAGATACATTCTGCTCCTGTCAGATTCTGTTTTGCGCCACATCGAAATCTCGTGAGACTACGCTGTCTGGCGAGATTTCGTAGCTGTCAAACAGGGACACTGTTTGACAGCTAGGAAAGCGTGGGAACATGGTGGCTTGAATCGCCTTGACAGTTACAAGCACAGTTAACATACATAACAGATTGCAATGAATAATATCTTATGTCAGACTAAATTAATGGTTTGGTGATCTCCTTCCCTTGTGGTACACACTGTATCTTCTTGTTAATGAAGTCAAAACTACTGCCACAACCATTGTTAATAAATCCTCTCTGGCAGGGATTACATATATATGTAAAACTGATGTTGCTTGAAGGTGTTGTAGCCCATTATGCTGTTTCTGCTAAATATTGTATCTGGCAGCATATAAGACACACTTCGCCCCCACCCTTAAAATACAATGGAAAATGGAGTGTGTCTTATACTTTGATGTGTCTACCATATGTACCAACATTTTCCCCTCTTAAAATACACTGGAAAATGGAGTGTGCCTTATACTCCATTGCATCTTATACTCTGATGCATCTTATACGCCAGCAAATACCGTACTTATTAAACACAAAAAACCCTTTACTTGGTGCTGCTGGATAGAAAAGCTATTTTGCTACTTTTTGTGAGTCTAAAAGGACTCTGACCCAAGAGAAGGCCACTTTGCATAAACTTTCTCCACCTTTTACGTCCTGTTTAAAGACGTATTCTTCTCCTTTTCTGTGGGCTTCATCTGGTTGTCAGCTGATACAGGGTTGGCGCTATTGAGAGGCAGTGTGAGGTAAAAACCTGAGGCAGAACATACTAAGGAGAAGACAGTGACAGCAAGGTATTGGAGAATATTAGTTACATGTGGCATGCAGCCTGCCTAATATCCTTTTTATTTTTACAGAGATTGCTCAGTTGGTTGTGGAGATAACTGGTTGCACTGCTTTTAGTAATGTCTTAGCTGGCACTTGAGCATCAGATATGGAAATCTCTCAGAAATAGAGAAAAAATCCTTCATCCAAGAGGCTGCCACAAAACAATCAACCCTTGGAAATGGTCCTCCAATTGGAAGGATGCCCAGTTTATTTCTGACTGAAAGATCATGGACCTTGATGTTGCCCATCCACAATGAGAGTTTGGACAGCCAACTCAAAAAGCCATACAAATCACCTAGTTAATTTCTTTGGCAATATGGTTTTGTATCAGCCCTTGCTTTCTTCTAGCACAGGGGTCTGCAAACATGGCTCTCCAGATGTTCTTGGACTTCAATTCTCAGAAGCCCTGATACCAAGAGTACTGATGTGGGCTTCTAGTAATTGAAGACCAAGAACATCTGGAGAGCCAAGTTTGTATACCCCTGTTCAAGGGTATGCAGTTAATGCAAAGCAATGCCTGCTTTTTTTAGTAAAGTCTAAGGAGCCATCCTAGAAGTAAACAAGAAACCATAATGAGTTTGGATCCTCTTATGGCTCTATCCCTAAATTTATGGATGCACCTATCATGGACACCTTGCATTATCTTCTCTCTAGTTTGCTCCATAGAATAGCTGGGTTTCCTCTTTCAGCCCTCAACTTCTGACTGTTTCTTCTTTTTTACAATACATTCTTGAAAGCTTTATTAGATCTTCATTACACTGTTAAGTCGCCACATATTTTCAACCCAGCTCAGTGTGTGACAGCAACCCTGCTTTCCTTTCTCCACTGGAAAAGGTACTAATAGCTTCCCATAAAAGACTGCAAAAATCATTAGCGAATCATGCTTTCTTTCATTTCCAAATAGTAGAAGTTAGCAAGGAGAGTGGTAGCAAGGAGAGTTGCCTGCCTGGCTTTCAGATGTTTTAAAAGTAACTGGAGAAACCGCAGAAAATTGATTTGGATCTGGCATGTGTGTGACCCTTACTTATTTTTCTATTTGAGCAGACTGTATTGAGATACTCATAGCTTCTAAGTGAAGTTGGTATCCTGCTCACTATTTCTTTTTGCAGGCGCACCCCCCCAATAACGGACACAGACAACATTGAAAGTGGATAACAGCAAAGGGCCACATTTATTGATTCAATGCCCTAGTCCGAATTATAAATTTGTATTGGTAAAACGACCAATCATAATTCCTAAGGCAAGCAGGCCGAAGTAACACTGGTAAGGTACCACCCCAAAATTGCCAACGGCAATTGGTTACAATGTATCAAATTGTATCAATTTGTTTGCTAACAACAAACAAATTGTTGACCGTAGTCAATAACTAACTCATGACCCCACCCTCTGACGCGTATCCGTGAAATCACAGGGGTGATGCATGCTGGTTAGCAATCATCATCACCCCATCGCCTGATTCGTCGTTGACCGGACAACGTTTAACTACTTTATTCCTGTCTAGTGTTGTCCAGTCAATTGCGAACCTGCCGGATACTTGTGGGTCATACTGTTTACCTTACCAGTGCTACCCGCCCATGTGACCAAAGTCAACAGTAGGAACGAAGAAAGACCCCTATATCAAACCATAGCAACAGTGTGGGATGGGCAAAAAAGCCAGGACCCGAAGCCAATGTGGGTCCCAACCAAAAATTCCCACCCGGCCCCGAAGCGACCATGATCACACTGTTAACTAGGGAGGGGGTGGAGGGAAAAACTTCTCCGCTCCGTCGCTGAGGCAAAATGGCAGCGCGGCTGCCTCGTGGCCACCCCTTTTATAAGGGAGCTGGCCACGCCCCTAACTACCCGGATTCTCTGTCCTGTGGGGGGGGCCCGCAAAGTGCGCGGCGGCCATTTTGGCGCCGCGCTTGCATTGCAGGCGCACCCCCCCAATAACGGACACAGACAACATTGAAAGTGGATAACAGCAAAGGGCCACATTTATTGATTCAATGCCCTAGTCCGAATTATAAATTTGTATTGGTAAAACGACCAATCATAATTCCTAAGGCAAGCAGGCCGAAGTAACACTGGTAAGGTACCACCCCAAAATTGCCAACGGCAATTGGTTACAATGTATCAAATTGTATCAATTTGTTTGCTAACAACAAACAAATTGTTGACCGTAGTCAATAACTAACTCATGACCCCACCCTCTGACGCGTATCCGTGAAATCACAGGGGTGATGCATGCTGGTTAGCAATCATCATCACCCCATCGCCTGATTCGTCGTTGACCGGACAACGTTTAACTACTTTATTCCTGTCTAGTGTTGTCCAGTCAATTGCGAACCTGCCGGATACTTGTGGGTCATACTGTTTACCTTACCAGTGCTACCCGCCACACGGAGGGGCTTCACAGAAGACCTGACGCCCCCCCCAGACCGTCAGCTCGGTCAACAGGCCTGCTCGCCAGTCACCCAACAGGAGGTCCATACCTCCTCGCGACAGATGGACCCCATCCCCTGCATACAAGTCACAATTTTGCAGACTAATATCGGGGTGATGACTAACCCGTCCCCAAGCCCTGGTGGTGAGAAACCGCGCCACTGCCTTATTGACCGCGCGCCTAGCTCGGTCAAGGGCCAGGAGGTTAACGCCCCCTCTATAAGAGTGGCGCGGAACAATGTCCGACCAAACCAGGGCCGTGGCAGGCCAGACATAATGCAAGTAGGCGAGGTCCTCGCAAATCGCATGCTTGAGCGATAAGCCGGTGACCTGGCCCAAATCATTGCCCCCCAAGTGGATGATTAGAATGTCAGGCGGGTCAGCCCCCAGGCCAGAAAAAAGGAAAGGCCGCAGCTCCCGCCATAACATCCCCGGCTTACCGTGCCATGAGAGACTGGCGTGGTCACCCAGTCCCAGTCGGGGTCCCCACTCTGTCGCCGCAGCGTAACGCGCTGCCCTGAGCACATAGCTGTGGCCCACCAGCCATACTGTCACCGGTGTAATACGACACCCAGGGTCTGTAAGCAAATTGAGAAAAAAGGAAGGTAAGGTGAAGGGATTGGTACTCATGGCGGGAGTGGGCGCACATAAAACTGAAAACATTGTGAGCCCCACCTCCCCATGCTGCGTATGTCAGCCCCAGAGTACCCAAAAGCAGCTGCAGTAGAGGCTGCGCCAATACGGAACGAATGTGTGCCATAACGGGCACCTGGTAGTCCCACCCTGGTGAGGGCTCTAGCTGTCACCTTCCAAAACTGAAATTTAGTAAGGGGAGACCCATCTTGGTGACAGAAAAACGGGCCATGGTGCCAGCCACGCAGTGCCAGGTATTCCTGTAGGGCACCAACCGGACAGATGTCTGCCAAAGAACACCGTAGCAGTCTTACTCCACTGCCTACGCCATGCTGATCTGTTTTGGAGGAGCGAATCCTCAACTGGGCCCAGTCTTTGGCAACATATACATCTCCGAGTTCCAGTGCCCTACCACTTGCATCCGCCTTAGACAGCATCACGAGTTCGCTGATGCGGAGCGCTCCAAAAAATGCCACCGTTGTGGCTGCATGAAAAAGGGCTGCCTCATAATGATCAAAACAGAGGCCTGGCCAGCCCCGGGCCAACTGGGTAAGAACCCCTGGGGAAATAGGGTGCCGGTCGTCCGGGCAACGCCCGCGCTCGCGCACCCACCCCTCCAAAACGTGTCTCACACGGAAGTCAGAGGTGGTATCCACATGACCCCCTACTTTGGCCATAAAAGCCAACGCCGAGAGCTTGGATGCTATGGTGCGAGGTGCAAGGCCCTGTGCATGCAGGTGAACCATGAACCGCAGAACATGGTCCACCGGGATGGGCCAGGTCTCTGGCCATTGAAATCGAGTAGCAAAAGCCTTATACAAATTGAAAGCTTGTTGATACGCCTTACGCGTGCGTGGCGCTAGTGACAGGCCAATCGCCCGGTTCACCTCTCCTTGCCAATAGTCCACATCTCGTCCGGGAGTGGCGAGGGAAATTCCTCCGCATCCGGGGCCAAGGCGCGGAACCGGGAGATCTGCAGGCGGGACAAAGCGTCAGCAATATCGTTATTAACCCCTGGGACATGCCTGGCCCTGAACATGACGTTGAGGCGCAGGCAGCGCAGCACAAAATGGCGCACTAGGTCCATGACCCTGGGCGATTTAGAAGTCTGTGCATTGACAATGTGCACCACGGCAGCATTGTCGCACCAGAAATGCACCACCGAATTAGCCCACTGTTCGCCCCATAGCATCAAAGCACCCAGAATGGGAAAAAATTCCAGGTATGTGAGATCCCGCAGGCGACCTGTGCCTGCCCATGCCGGTGGCCACCCACCATAGGCCCACTTCCCATTGAAGTACATCCCATAACCCAGGGATCCTGAGGCATCAGACTGGATCTGGAAATTGGGGGATGCCAGGAGGTCAGACCTCCAAAATGAGACCCCATTAAACTCCCTCAGGAATTGCAACCAGACAAACATGTCTGCCCTGATACCCCGGGTAAGCCTGACTCTGTGGTGGGGCCTGGATAACCCTGCCATGGCGTCGCATAAGCGCCGGGCAAAAGCCCTGCCCGGTGCGACCACCCTGCAGGCAAAATTGAGGTGCCCGTGTAGCACCTGCAGTTCCCTCAGGGATGCCTTACGCTTGGCCAGCAATTCCGAGATAAGGGTCACTATCCTAGACACCTTATCACCCGGTAACCTAGAAGCCTGTGCTACTGTATCAATCTCAACCCCCAGGAATACTAGTTTGGTCGACGGGCCCTCGGTCTTTTCGGGCGCTAAAGGGACACCCAGTTCCTGCATTAGCGTCTGAAATGTATTGAGGAGACGTGCACACGTGTCCCAGCCCCGTTCACCCCCGAATAAAAAGTCATCCAGGTAATGGGCTACAGACCGGGACCCTGACCTGCGGACGAAAGCCCACTCTAGGAAGGTACTAAAACGCTCGAAAGCCGAGCATGATATGGAGCAGCCAAAAGGCATGGCCTTATCAAAATAATACTCCCCTTTAAATTTAAAACCCAGCAATTCAAAGTCGCCCGGGTGCACCGGCAAGAGGCGAAAAGCTGACTTAATGTCGCACTTGGCCAGCAAGGCACCCGGGCCACACGCGCGCACCATGCGCAGCGCGTGGTCGAACGATGTGTACCTGACCGAACAAAGGTCATCAGGTATCGCATCATTGACCGATCGGCCGGCTGGGTAGGACAAATGATGAATAAGGCGAAACTCGCCTAGGGACTTTTTAGGAACCAAACCCAATGGTGAAACCTTCAAGTTGGGAAAGGGGGGTACGGGAAAAGGTCCGGCGACCCTGCCCGCGTCTAACTCCTTTCTAATGCTGGCCTCGGCTACCTCCTCCCTTCCTCTAAGGGATAAAAGGTTGGGAGCATCCTGAGGAGATCTATCACCCATAAAAGGGATACGAAATCCCTGCTTAAAACCTTGGATAAGGTACTCCCTGTCCTCCCCCCTTGGGTACGATGCGAGCCAGCGCTCCAGCATGTCCACCTTAATTGGGGAGGGGGCCTTTCGGAGAACTAGCTCCATCCGTGGCAGGCTTGCCAGCCCACTGTCCACCCCTCCCTCTGCCTCGCACCCCCCCAGGCTTGGGACAAGCAGAGGCTGCATGGGGACCAGAACATGTGGGACACTCGTGCTTATATCTGCAGTTCTTCCGACTGCAGGAACCATTGGACGAGAAAGTCCAGCACAGCAGGCGGGCTGGAACCCCCTGCCCCGCCATTTGGCGGGTAACCTGCGCTGGAGCTGCTCGCTGGACCGCATGTCCACAATGATACCTATCCCCCGGGGCAGGACGTGTGGGTGTCATATACAAGAGCCACAGTCTCTGACACGGCTCATCCCATCTCATCTCGGGGTGCAGGGGAATCCTCATACGGAATTCCTCATCATACGCTAGCCATGAGGGGCCCGGGAAATCTACCATTGCCCTGTATATGTTGTCCAAATATTGGACCATGGGCATAGCTAGGTCCGGCCGCGCCCTCAAATACACCGCCATGTATATCAAATAAGCGGGGAGCCAGTTAGCCCAGGTACGCGGCGGCTTACGGCGGCGTGCCTGCTCCTTGTCCTTCTCATCCTGACCCTCCCTCTCTTCCTTAGTGGGCTCTCTGTTCAGGAGTGAGAAGATATCCACGTACTCCCCTCGCCATATCTTTTCCCTGGTAGCCTGCGCCAAGTGATCACCCAATGGCAGGGAATACCCTGCCGTCGGCAAGGCCGAAAAGGGGATAGCTGGCCTACCCAAAGGGGCATGAGTTAACCCTGCCACCCCAAGTACGTTCCCAGCAGTGTAAGAACCAATGCCCACCCCAGCGGGCATGGTGGCAGTAGTTGTCGCCGGGTGGGTCGCCAGCGGCGTAGCCCCTGTACCACCCGCGCGAGGCCAAGGCCACTGAAAGGTCCCCCCCATATTGGGAATGTGTGTGGATGTACTCGTTTGCACCATATACTCACACGCTGCACCCCCGCGGGCCGCCCCCAACGGGGGTTCCGGCCCACTGGGGGCGTCGGAGCTCACGACCGATGTAGAGCTCATCACCGGGGCTTGACCCGCGCCAGGTTGCTGGCTGGGGAGCTGCGAGGCAGTGGCCGGAGGCGCGCCACCCGCCTGCAGCAGCTCGACCCTCCCCGCCGGCCGTTGTCCTGCTGCCGATAGCGCCTCGAAAGGTACCCCGAAAGGGGCACCTGCCTGACTGGCACGAGCCAAAGACTCCTCCAAGGCCGAAATACGGGCCAGCAAGGTGTCTACAGTAACCATGGGCAAAGAGCCGGCCGGCCCACTTGACCCTTGCATGGGTACAGGTCCCTGCACCCCATGGCCCAGATATGGCCATTGGCCAGGGCCGAAGCCCGGTAGGGCTGGTGAGGAGACCTGCCAAGGCGGGGCACCAGGCCACCCCCCGAGGCTAGAGGGCCCCGGGAGAGGCTGGGGTCCAGCAGCAGTTGGCCCAACAGGTTGGGCGGAAGGAGGAGCGGTGTCCACCGCTCGCGTGCCGCGGGCCGGAGCGCCCTCCGCGCCCGCACTCTGAACGGGCCAAGGAGCCATAGACCCCAAGCCACTAGCCCCGGCCGGGGATGGCAAAGGAGGCTGTTGAGGAGGCGGCACCACGGTCCTCCGACCTGGGTTGCGTCTCCTAACAGCCCGAGCTGAATTCGCAGCAGCCTTCTTTTTGGAAGGCATCTCGAGCAAAAAAGGGAAGCTAGCTAGGCAAAATCGACCCAAAAAGCTTCCCGGCAATACCAACGAGCGACGGAGGCGCAGGGAAAAACTTCTCCGCTCCGTCGCTGAGGCAAAATGGCAGCGCGGCTGCCTCGTGGCCACCCCTTTTATAAGGGAGCTGGCCACGCCCCTAACTACCCGGATTCTCTGTCCTGTGGGGGGGGGCCCGCAAAGTGCGCGGCGGCCATTTTGGCGCCGCGCTTGCATTCTGAATAGTTCAGCTGCGAAAACCAACAACAGAATTCATTTGCAGACAGCAAGCACTGTACCATTAAGTGTGTCATAAACTATGCTGCTGCTAAACAAGTCTGTGACTGGTATATAAATCATCTCTGCTATATATCCTCTGAATGCCCTTGGTATAATATAATAATAATATTAATAATATATAATATAATGATGATAGGAATAGCAGAAGGCAGCCAAGTCAGTTCTGGATTATGGTGACCTTTTCCGGAGTTTTTCCAGGTGGGCAGTACTCAGAAGTGGTTTATGATTCCCTTCTGCTGGGAGCACCCTGGGACTGTACAACTTGCACAAATTCACATAAGCAGGGCTCTTCTCATAGGAGACACAGTGGGGAATTGAACTCCCAACCTTTGGCTCCACAACCAGATACCTAAACTACAGAGCTATCCAGCCAGCTCTACTGAAGAAAGCTGAAAAATAAATGTAGTAATGCCTTCAGGCAAGTCCAGCCCTACTATTAGATAAGGGTAAAGGTCTCCCTTGCCGTACTATTAGGTAGACAGAGACAAATGCCTCGAGCAGAAGTTGTAGCTTCTTGAGCAAAACTATCTGACTCACAGCTACTCCCAGACATCTAAGACTAGGTTTCTGCTTTCAGATGTATTTCACTGCCCAATTCAACTGCCAGTCTCATTGTTCTGTGCATGTGAAATGGCATAGGTGTCTCGGACTTAGGCATTAATAGACCTGGCTTCAAGAATTCCCCTGAATCATGCATCATGAGATCTTAGTGCCGTCTGACTGCCTCTCAGAACTTAGAAACATTATTTTTGACTCCAGCTTCCAAATTTGCCTCACCAGTATGGGCAGTGGCTGCACTGGTATCAGGATTCTTAGAGCTGAAGTCAGAAAAGATCAGCCACTTCAAGCATTGCTTCCGACGTGGGCAGATGAAACACTGCATGACACCTGTCTATCAAGTAGTGGGTAAGTCTATCTGGTACTCTCCTGTTCCCAAGCACACTTCCTTCAGTGCACTAGTGTCATCCATCTGTTACCTCACCTTCCTTCCACCTGGTCCAGGAGGACCCCGAGTTCCATCTTCCCCAAAACATTTGCAGCAAACATTGCAGCATTCTCGTTCTGCAATATTGTCCTGAAAAATAACACAGTCATCATTGCTTTAGTCATTATTAAGAACTTGGTAAAGGGGGTCCCTTCTCTTTCCATCTTTCCATGAAGAAACTTACAAGGGCTCTCCATAAGTTGCTTGGGAGTTCCGGGTTTCCCATCTGCAAAGGTTCTCGATATCCAAATCCTCTACCAAACTCGATTTCTTGCAATTCGTGGAATTCCTGAAAGTTTTCCAAGCCAACCATTAAGAGTGCATTAAGCCCTGGAAAAGAAAATAAGGTGTTAAAACTAGCTACAGCACTTGGTTTTCTAAGGTAGGTATTTGTCACAGATTTAGATTTGTTTCAGTCAAAGCAAAAATAGTAGAGAGATTTTTTTAAGAAAAAGGGGGGAGAGGCATAACTGATTATGTTGGGGTGACCAACCTTTTTTTGCTGTGGGCCTGACCATGCCCCCTGGCCAGCTGAATGGGCCGGATCATGCACACACACACACACCCAGAAGCAGGCACATTTATGGCTGATGTAAATGCACCCACTTCCGTGTTTATGACACTCGCAGGCATCTTTGTGCACACGTGGGTGTGTTTTACTGATGACATAAACACGCCCGCTTCCACTTCTGGGTGTGGCGGAGGCAGTGAGAGGTCGGATGAGATGTGTCAGTGGGCAGGGGGGCATAGGTTGGGAACCCCTGGATTATGTCATCTTTAATATTACCAAGTGCATTTGTAGGACATTTGACAGCTGAGCATCACATTTCAACCAGGAATCATGGTGCAGTGCCTCTAAATAAGACAGGACCACACACAGAGTTTTTGCAGGCCGGCTTATTTCTGTGTGATCATAATCTTAGTTTCAGGCATTGTACTAAAAACGGTTTAGTTTGTTTTACATACTCATGTGAAACTATTCCTGTCTTATTGGTTTACCTACTCACGTGTTTGCCTTTTCTATTGGAAGAAAAAGGCAAAAAAGCTCTTTCCACCAAAGGGCTGAATTTTATTTCAGAGCTTGCCATGTTTTTGTAATGTTGTTTCAGCCACCCTATTTACAAAACTTTCACAGGTGCCTATGTTTGCGTTCTGGAAATCACTGCAAAAACACCTCCTACCTCAGGAAAGTGCAGAGAAATAAACAAGGTATTTTTTTATTTAATTTTTATACTGCACATCTGGCATATTTCCCCCCCTCAAAGTGAAAGCTATCCTTTCCTCTGTTTTGTTTTTGCCTTGTTCCTTGGTATGTTGTACAAATGGTCATAATCTGACTAGGGTAACAGGGTGTAAATATGTTTTTCAAAATCCACATACCTTTCTGGCGAAGAACATCCACTGTTGTTTTGAGTATATCTATGCCTTCATCGGGGCCATCAGTAAACACTAAGAGAGCCTGTTATAAAATAACGGTCATAAAATAATAGCAATGAGGATGGCATCAACTATGATTAAAGCAATAGATATGCTGAAGATACACCTTAAAGTTGTATGGGATATCAGAAAGGTCTATAATTGAGATTCACGATTATGATACTGCAATTTATTAAACAATGAAGTTTTACAGTATGCAGTGCCTGGCAATATGGTACATTACTAAAGCGTTTGAAAAAGTTAATTTAGCATATTGGCTGGAGTATGCACTAAGCGCTATAGGATGGTATATAAGTGTGATTGCTTTGCTTGCTTTTCTTTTATATAGTCCAAAAATAAGTAAAATTTGCATTTTCTGGTTATTTGTAGACAAGTATTTCAACTGTAGCTGTGTAGATGATGATGATAATAATGATAATGATAATAATGATAATAATGATAATAATGATAATAATGATAATAATGATAATTATTATTATTATTATTATTATTATTATTATTATTATTATTATTATTATTATTATTATTATTATTATTATTATTATTATTATTATTATTATTATTATTATTATTATTATTATTATTATTATTATTATTATTATTTTGTGTCAGAAATTATTCTGAGTTGAAAGGATTTTTGCCGTTCAGGGGATGCCCAAATAAGGCTTTTTTTCATGTCCCCAAAATCTTTTCTCCTGATGTGGTCCCTATTTATCTATTTGCAATGTCTTGCTTTCAAACTGCAGGAGCTGGGACAGAGATGGGTGCTCAAACTGTCATGCAGTACTTGGGTCTCTACCTGCCGACTTGCTGGCCTTCCAGCTAACAAGGTGAGCTTCTTAACCAGTGAGCCACTGCAGGAATTTAGTTTGGGAGAGCATTTTCCTAGAAGAAGAGCCAGCCTTTGCAGCTCTGGGCAAGCTGCGCAGTTTCATGGTACTCCCAAAAGAAAGAAATAATAAACCACTTCTGAGTACTCTCCATCTAGAAAACTCTGGAAAGGGTCATCATAAATCAGAATTGACTTTACAGCACTCTATTATTATATCATCTGTCTCCCACTCCTACCAGAAAAATTATTACCTTCACTCTGGCAGAGGCCAGACTGAGCGATTTGTCCCAAAAGGAGTGGAGGAAATCTCTATTCAAGAAAGTGTCCACAGTGGTTTGCACAGCCAAGAATTTCTGAATGATCTCGTCGTTATATGCTTCAAAGTCAGAGTCGAACAAGGATTGGCCGTCTTTAGCAAATACTTGGTACCTGAATCTGATGTTGACGGCAGATGCCAGAATGCAGCTAATATTGATCATGGGACTCATTTGATGCATAAGCCAGGGCAAGTACGTTTGTATTTTCTGCTTCAAACGCAATGCAGATGGAGGCCTTGAGCGCTCAGAAATATCAACTCCTACTGAAATATCTATGTTGCAGTCTGTAAAGAGAGGAACAAAGCAATTATAAAACATGTAAGGAGGAAATGTGTTCTCGTTAACTCCTCAACTACCACTTGGAATAACATATTAAAAATTGGAGTAATACAATTGTAAGAAGAGCATCTGGGAATTGGCTGCAAAGCAACAAGTCATTTCAACAAATCATTTAATTATATATGGGAGACTATTGTTTTCCACATGGATGATGGTGCTTGTCCTGCTTCCAATGGGATCTTCACCAGAAAAAGTGGCATTAATTTATCCTACAATTTGGGCTATGCATCTGCTTTGGAACAAGATGCCCCACTCAATTAGAGCAGGAAGATTTTGATGCATTTGGAATTTGTGGTTCATGACTCGTCCCACAAACAAAAGCCTGAAAGGCCTTAAAACCATTAGCAGCCATCTTGCCACAGGGACCAGGACCACTGGGGAATTTTTTGGCCATTTAAAGCTCAATCTCACATCCTGAGCCTCCCAAAGGGTTCCCCGAGTTTTTTTTTTAAAAAAAGTCTCTAGGGAGCCTCTGAATCTGAGGGGAAGGAATAGGAAACTTTAAAGTTGATCATCTGCTGTTGATGACACCATCAGTTGTTCCACACATGGAATTGCTCAACAGGATCTCAGCCCATGTGTTCAAATACATGAATTGCAATCCATGAAAGCTCAATAGAAATACATCTGTGAGTCTTAAAGGTGTAAGAATGCTTTTTTCTTTTATTTCTCCCCTACTCCTAACATACAGGGTGGTGTGTATTCAAGTTATTATTGCCTCAGCGCGCCTTGCAAAATAGGCACCACTTTTTTGAAAGCTGATTCGCTATTGTTTTTCCACTTCTCCAGAAATCGTGGGTAAATGTCCTATCCAGATGTCTGGAAGCGGTTGGGGTCTGGATGGGGGGGCAACGGGCTACAATTGAATCCCTCCAAGACTGAGTGGCTTTGGATAGGGGGTCCTGCGTTATCCAGGGAGCTGCCAACTTTGGTCTTGGATGGGGCTGTTTTGCCCCAGACAGACCCGGTACACATCTTAGGAGTCCTCCTGGATTCGGGGCTGCTACTAGCAAGTCAGGTGGCAGCTGTGGCCAGGAGGGCTTTCTCACAGCTTCGCGTCATCCATCAGTTGCGTTCACTCCTGGACCGGGACTCCCTGCTCAGGGTCACACATGCTCTGATCACCTCCAGGCTAGATTATTGCAATTTGCTCTACATGGGGCTGCCCTTGTCAACCATTCGGAGGCTGCAGTTGGTCCAGAATGCGGCAGCCCGGGTGGTGATGGGGCGCGGGCGTTATGCTCGTGCCTCACCATTACTTTGGGAGCTGCACTACCAGTTTGCCTCCGGGTGCAGTTCAAGGTGCTGGTTTTGACCTTTAAAGCCCTTCATGGTAGTGGGCCAGGATACCTTAGAGACCGCATCGTCCCAAGAGTGTCCGCCCGTCCAACCAGAGCGGATCGGAGGGGCTCCCTAATTGTTCCATCTGCCAGAAGGGCCCGTCTCTCTGGTACACGAAGGAGAGCCTTTTCTGTGTCCGCACCGGCCTTGTGGAACCTCCTGCCTGTAGAGTTGTGGGAACAGATGGAGCTGCTACCTTTCAGAAAAGACCTAAAAACCTGGTTGGCAGGGCAGGTGTGGGGCCCAGATGGAAGAGTGGCCCCCGCCTGTTGGCTTATAAATTAAGCTCCCATTTCTTTTAATTGTCAATGAAGGCAGTTTTTTAATGTGGGTTTTTAAGAAGAATGGGGTAGGTGGGTGGGTATGTTGGGTTTTAATTGGTTGTATTGTTTTATGTGTGTTTTAATTTGTTGTGAGCCGCCCAGAGTCGGGTTTACCTGATTGGGCGGCATATAAATTTGAATATAAATTTGAAAATAAATAAATAAATCTATTGTGTTCTGTAGAAAAGCTCTTGCCATGCTCCTGCTCCTTGTTCTTTTGCTCCTTGCAATAAACCATGTTGTTGTTTGAACCAGCTCTGTTTGAGTAATCCTTCTGGGGTTCAGACACAACACAGGGGTTGGGAGTAGGAGAAGCAACTATGGCTGCTTCTCCAGGAACAGTTGAGGGCTGTAAAGAATACCCTTTGTATTTAACTAATATATCTTTATGATGCATCTTTTTGGGTGTTGTGGCAGAGTTCTAACTAAGGTGGGACAACTCAGGTTTTGACCCAGCTGTCACCATGCAGGGAGTGCAAAAACTTGCTGCTGGCTGTGAATCCTTCCATCCAGAATGAATACATCGCCTCCAGCTCCTCTCTTGACAGAAGAAAATACAAATCAGATAAGCTGAGGACAGAACCAACATGGCCTCTGCACACATAGATGCAGACATTCAGTCTCATTCTTCCATCCCAGGTTGATATTCCAGACAAGCTACTTGAAGGTGATGCTGTGTCATTTTTCCAATTGACAATTGGCATGCTTTTATTAGTCCACCCTATAGTTGGACCACTTCTAGCTACTAGCTTGTTTGGTAAACATCTGGGCTGCAAATATACTTGATTGCTCTGTGCTTGCTCATGACCCATGTAAATCACATTCAGGTCAAACAAAATGATTCTTAAGCTAAACACTCTCCAGCTGTTTAAGCAACTCTTCCTGGAACATTTAGGAATCCCATGTCCATTTTACAAGGCCCTGTGTGGTCTCTCCTTTCCTTTTCCTTCCTTTGCTTACTGTTAATGCACCATCCTTATTAGGGAAGTCTCAGAAGAGTGCTGCAGAACCTCGGCTTGCTACCTGTCCTAAGAAACAAGGGGTTTGTGTCCCATGTGCTTCTGACATCAGAGGTTTCACTCTGAGAGAACGCTTCAGAAGTCACCCCCATGAGCATCATTGCAGCATCACTCACAACAGAGTCTGTACATATGTGTACTTGAGTTTTAAAATGCATGCCTGCTGAAAATCACAGGGTGATTTGCTATGTGCTGTACAAAGGGTGAGGGTTACAACATCATTAGGTTGCAAATCAGGCAAGCAGGTTGAAAAGATTATGAAGCATTGGTGGATGGACTATTAGAGTGTGCTAGGTGGAAAAATATCTACCCTATAAGTCAAAACATGCACTATTAGACAATATATTTCCCTCTTGCTGGAAGTTACTGGCTTCTATCCTATTGTTTTCCAAGTCATCTCACTAAGAGAGATCTGTTGAACGCTAAAGCAATATAGTCTGCATCTGATAGGAACCTTATGGGTGAATATCTTAGTGTGAGGTCTGATCCTGTCCCAGTATTATCAATCTGATTTGAGGCTAGACAAGTACTGTAGAGGCAAACCTATTTGTATGAAAGAGGAACACAAAGGTTATTAATCATAGCCATGGAGAATGGCTGCAGATAATTTTTTTAAAAAGAAAAGTTTGCAATGTTGAAGGGGTGTTCAAATTTCAACAAATACACTGCAAATTGTATGTTATCAGTGCCAAATTTGGACACCTATGACAATACGAAAATGAGATGTCTGAAGAAGGCTGCTGGAGTGACTAGAAAAGATAAAATCAGGAATGAGATTATATGGGAATGAATCGGAATAGAACCAATCTTAAATTACATACAGAGACAACAAATAAAGTGATTTGCCCACTTGGAGATAATGTCTTGGAAGTCTATGCCATACTAGGCATGTGTGAAAAGAAGAGAAGGACATAGACCATGAGGTAGACTCAGAGGAAGGTGTCGAGACAACATCAAAGAAATATTACAAGAGCACCAAATAATGGTGGTGGCTGCCGCTAGAAGTCCTAGAGCAAGAACTTTGTATTTCCCTCGACACCCAAAGAGGTAAAAGAGGAAGAAAAAGAGAAAAGGAGAAGAAGCACTTTCCACCCATCAGATGCTGATGAACTCCAGGTTTCATCAGTCTTATCCTGCCTGGCCAGTAGTGAAACGTTTTTGGAACAAAAGCTCATCAACATCTGCAGAGCCAAAACCACTAGAGAGAAACATACTACAGTATCTCTGCACTACACATATAGGTCCCTTTAGAGTTTTCTCAAGGATTCATTTCTAGAGCTCAACCCTTTCTATCCTTCTGGCTTATTATCTTTCTTGAGCAAAGGATTGCAAGTGGTTTCTTAAATATCACTGCTCAGCCTTTTGGCTAAGATCAAGTGTGTTTAAGAAGTGGTTTCCTAAATAAGGGGTTAAATATGCCTGAAAGAACAATGAGACTGTCATTATGAGTGATCAGTAACATTTAGAGTGCTTGTTTTTTGGAAAAGAAAAGATGAAACTTACCCTGACTGGGCAGATCCCCTGGGTAGCAAATCTCTGTGACAATCCTCCTTTCAATAGTGTGCAGGACATCAAAATTCTCCACCATGTACACTCTCTGAGCATCACCCGCAATTCGAAGGAGCTCGAAGGAATTTGGAATCCCTATTCCTATTGCAAAAACGTGAATCCCATCTTTCCGAAGAGCAATGGCCGCCTCATCCACACTGTCTTTGGACTTCCCATCAGTCATGACTATGAGAAATTGTAGCACACCTTTGTTCTTACGGCTCCCATTAGCTGGCTCAAAAAAGCTGCTGACAAACCTCAACCCTTTACCAGTGAAAGTGCTGGTTTTTAACTGGACAATTTCATCAATCTTTCCCTTGACAGCAATGCCAGTGAAAAAGTCATTCAGGTAAAATTCTTTTTTGGGATTGTTGCTGAACTGGGCCACTCCAATCCGCACTTTGTCCCGATCAACGATGAAGCTGTCTACGATTTCCTTCATGAACATCTTCATAGCTGAGAAATTACTTGTTGGTATGCTTATCGAGCCATCAATAAGAAACACAAGGTCTGCCTCTTGAGTGCCGCAAGCTGTGAAGAGAAAAATCCATTACCCTGAGAGGATGACACCTGTTATTTAATTCATTAAGTAGAAAAGTATGGAGCGGCTCTTAAAACATTAACATTCTTAACATATTTTCTAGGGCATGAGTGCCCAAATATTTCAGGCTCTGGGCCTGTCACATGGTTCCTCCCACCGGAAGCAGAAGCAAAACACACCCATGTATGCACATAACGCTGCCATAAATGCACTCGCAGCCACGGGTCATTTACGGTAGCATTTTGCACATGCGCAGGTACAGGTGTGTTTTACTTCTTCTTCCAGAAGCAGCAAGGGCAGCAGGGACCAGATGAAAGGGTGCCACAGGCCAGATCTGGCCCATGGGCCATAGTTTGACCACCCTTGTTATAGGGGAAAGGTTATAAGAATGTGATGAGACCAGTGATACACTCCAAAAAAAATACTACCACCTCTGTGGGTGGGGCTGAATCTGTGGGTGGGGCCAAATCTGTGGGCATGGCCAGCACAATGGGCTATGGAGGTGGGCATGGCCAGCCAGGTGGGCATGGCCTGGGGGAGTTTCCACTACCAATTCTCCCGAACAGGACAGGACCTGCTTCAGTGCATCACTGGATGAGACCATCATGACCAAAGCCTCTGGCCATATATCTGGATAGTTCTGTTCCTTAACTCACCTCATAGTTTTCACATCATGTCACTTGATGAAAAGTTCAGAGCTGAAGAGCTTTCCCATCTTTATGGCATTTTGATGCTGTAGACTTTGCCCCTATACATGGACTACCATGCCTACCTTTTTCATTTTGAACTATTAATGGGAAATAACTGTACAGAACTAACCAGAAAGTCTTCCTAATAAGTCTCTCCCTAAAGATGATATCCTGGTTTTCAACAAAAGCATCACAGTTGCATAGCTTTTTAAAGATTATCAAACATAATTGGACTCAGCAAACACAAAAGTGGAGTTAGACATATGTTTAAAAAATCTCACATTCCCAAATTGGCACAGTGATGGAAATGTAATAAAAATTAATAATAAATGTTTTGCATACCTGGCTTTGATTCATCACATATAACATGAGTGATATTTCCATGTAAGCTTTCCAGCATGTTATAACTTGATGTAAAAAACCACTTTCCATTATTGGCCACAATTTCTTCAAGTTCTGCCCTACTGGCATCGTCTATCCCAACGGCAATGACCTGGATACCTCCCTGCTTCAAAGCTTGGGCTGCTGCTTGAAGATTGGGTCTATCTGTTGGTGTCGTTGGCTCATCCGTAATAAGCACAATCATCTGTGTGATGCCAGGGAATGCCATTCGGCCACCATACGCTGCATCAAACCTTTCCCTTGCAAAATCCAATGCTTGTGCTGTAAAAGTAAACCCTCGCAGAGGTGTCAGCTTCTGGATGGCTTCCCTGATCTGTGACTTTGTGGAATACCTATTCAGTAGAAATTGTTCTTCGGGAACAGTGCTGTAGACAATAGCCCCAAACTGAACATGGTCTTTTCCCACAACTGAGTCATTTACAATGGCCTCCATTAGCCACTGTATACCTCTGAACTGAAGTTCTGTAATGTCACGTGATCCATGCACCACGAAGATTATATCAGCTACTTCTGTCCGTTTGCATGCTGTAAAAGGGGGGGGGGACACAATGACACAGTGACTTGGATTTCCACTCTCCCTCTATCATTTCCAAGATCGGTGTCCTATTTGATTTATGGTGCATGAAAGTGCCACCTTGAAAACCACTTCATTTTCAAGGGTGTCTTCAATGGATCTCAACAGTTGTTCGCACAAGTAATGCGCAGCTGAGCATGCAGCAGGCAGCCAAGGCAATGGAGAAAACTTTTGTATGATTGCTATGCTGTGTGTGGTAAACTAAACAGGATACTGGCTCAAGTGTTCTATGACCTGGGGATTAACTGCTGAGCAAACCTGTTTAACATTTAAATATGACATTGAAAGGTTAAGAAGACTCAAGCAGGATAAGAATCTTGTTAATAGTCACAATTAAGAGTGGGCTTTTGGCTTGGTGTGTAGAAGCTAAGGAAGCCAAATCCCTCTTCTACTCAATTATCAAAGGCACAGAAACCCTCCCCTCCTTAGCATCTGGTCACCATTCTAGAGAATGTACAGCTGATGAGACTTAATCTTGTACTTCCCTTGTATATAAGCACTCAAAAGAGTTTATAAAAATTTAAGGGAGAAAAAAACAAGAAAATAGCAACAAAAACTGAAACAAATACAGATGCGATTTTCAATACATGGTATTTAGCCACTTGAAAACTTCATGATGACTGCTTATATATACCCAATAAAATGGTGCCATTCCCCTGTTTTTTTGTACAAAATTAATTGGGCTAAATATTGCTTCAAAACTTGAAAGGATACAGCACACCTGAGTGCAGCAGGATCTTATAGGGCAGTGATGGCGAACCTTGGCACTCCAGATGTTCTTGGACTTCAAATACCAGAAGCCCAAGTCAGCACTCCTACTGATCAGGGCTTCTGGGAATTGAAGTTCAAGAACACCTGGAGTGCCAAGGTTCACCATCACTGCTATAAAGGAACATATTGCCAACCATGTAGCACAACCAGTTCTGTCCACTAACACTGTGTTGCTGATTAATTAGCAGTAAGTACTCTAAATTAAGTACTCTAAAATAAATACTTGCTTGGTTCTTTTAAAGTCCTAGCAAGACAGTGCAAAACATAAGTTAAGACAGTCTAGTTGACCTCTTGAAGTACAAAATTATACTGTTCAATGTAACTAATTACCTTCTTCAAGGTTGCAAATGTCAAACAGTATTGGCTTTTCCAAAAACATGAGGGACTCGACATAATCCTCAGAAAACACTTTGTCCTGAGTTCCCGCAATCTCAACAAGTTGTGAGCCATTGGCTTTCAATATTCCAATGGCATAGATGATAACACCTTTGTTCCTGAGAGCTCTGGCAGGCTTTTTCACTTCATCCTCAGAGTCTCCATCAGTGACCATTATCAGATACTGCTTCACTCCTGGACGCCCACCTTTTGGTGTGTCAAAGTATGAAGAGGCAAAATCTAGAGCTTTCCCAGTCTTTCTTCCTTTTTTCATCTGTCTCATTGCAGATATCGCTTTCCTCAAGTCAGCTTTGTTGGTGTATTTGTTGAGTGGGAATTCTTCTTGCGGATCAGAACTGAACTGAAGCAGTCCAATCTGAACTTTGTCAGTTCCAATATCAGATCTGTTCACAATCAATTCAACGAATTCCTTTATCTGGTCAAACTGAGCTTGGTCCATACTTTTAGAACTATCGATTAGCAAAATAATGTCAGCTTTCAAGTTTTTACAGGCTAATAATGGGGAGAAAAGAAAAACAATAATGTGCTAAACAAATAAGCTAAAAGTTAAGCAAGACCCATAGTAATTGATCATTCATATGGTTTAAATCAGTGGTTTCCAACGTGGGGCACAGGCCCCACAGGGGAATCTCAATCCCCAGAAGCCTAAGTCAGTGCTTTGGGCCTCTGGGAATTGAAGTCCAAAAACCAAAGGCTGAGAAACACTGGTTTAAATAATTGTGTTCTTTTTATCCATTTTAAATATAATATTGTAATCTGGGCAATTCTCTGGTTTGAAGTAACTCTTACTATATTACCTAATATTTAGACCATAGCTAAACATTCCATTCTCTGATGGTCAAACTAGATGTTAAGGGAAATGTGTATTTCATGTGATAATACAGTAAAACCCCAACCTATGAAAAAAAAAGTCCGTTCCGTAGGCTTTTGCTTACATCTGAGTTACATTTATTATGTAACTCAGAGAAAACCCATAGGAAAAATGAAATTTTTATGTAAATCGAAGCAAACCCATAGGGAAATGAATTTTTACGCAACTCGAAGCAAACCCATAGGAAAAAGAATCTTTATGTAACTCAAAGCAAACCCATAGGAAATTGTGTAAATCAGGACATGGTTTTAGCACAAAATCATTATGTAAGTCAAATTTTATGTAACTTGAGGCATTTGCAAGTCAGGGTTTTACTGTAATAATTTTGTGTAAGAAATTACTCTGGGTTTACCTTTGAATGGCCAACCATAGAACAAACTGAAAAAAATTATAATCCTACTTTATACTGGTCTTAAACAAATGCTTTTTCCTCACCTTAGTTTGAATAGATTTGTCAACCACCATTGACATTTCAACGATGATCAAGTTTTACCATTAAGTTCTCCATGTGTTAATCACTGCAATAATAATAATTTCATGTCAGAAATTATTCTGGGTTGAAAGTTTTTTTGCGGGGGAAAACTCAACTCAGGGAATGTCCAAATGAGGCTCCTTTCATGTCCCCAAGAGTTGGGACAGAGACGGGGGCTCAATCCATCATGCAGTATCTGGGTCTCGAACTGCCGATCTGCCAGCCTTCCAGCTAACAAGGCAAGCTTCTTAACCACTGAGCGGTGGCACAACCCCTGTGTTAATCACTGATTGATCATTATTTTATTTATTTATTTATTTATTTGATTTTATATCCCGCCCTCTTGTCCTAGGACAACTCAGGGCGGCGCACAATCGCATAAAAACATTACAAAATGCATAAAAACATTACAAAACCCCCATAAAACTACAATAAAAGACTCTTTAAAAACCAACCCATATCTAAAAAGACCCTCCCCACCCCACAATCAGTGAAGGAACATGTAACTCATCAGAGCCAACGAGCAGGAGTCAACACTCCGTCGGCCCCCCAAACTTGCCCTGCCAGCCAGGTTTTCAACCCTAAAGGGCAGCAATTCTGACCGTAGCCTTAAGTCTGCCAGCAGGAGGTTCCACAGAGTTGGGGCGGACCTGGAGAAGGCCCTTCTCCTTGTACTAGAGAGGTGAGCCCCTCTAGCCGATGGAACACTGAGGGAGCCTCTCCGGTCTGCCCTGGTAGGACAGGCGGACTCTCTTATGGCGATGTGGTCTCTTAGGTAACCTTGCCCACTACCATGAAGGGCTTTAAAGGTAATTACCAGCACCTTGAATTGCACCTGGAGACAAACTGGTAACCAGTACAGCTCCCGGAGCAGAGGCAAGGCATGGGCATAACACCCGCACCACATCACTACCCGAGCCACTGCCTTCTGGACCAGCTGCAGCCTCCAAATGGTCATCAAGGGCAGCCCCATGTAGAGTGCATTACAATAATCAAGTCTGGAGGTGAATGGCGCATGTGTGACCATGAGCAAGGAATCCCAGTCCAAGAGCGGGCACAACTGGTGAATTACATGAAGTTGTGCAAAGGATCTCCTGGCCACGGCCACCACCTGCTCTTCTAGCAGCAGTTGTGCATCCAGGAGGACCCCCAAGTTGCACACTGGGTCTGTCTGGGGCAGAGTAGCCCCATCCAAGACCAAGGATGGCAGCTTCCGGGACAATGCAGGTCCCTGAACCCACAGCCATTCAGTATTGCTAGGGTTCAGCTGTAACCTGTTGGCCCCCATCCAGACCCCCACAGCCTCCAGGCACCCGGACAGGACTTTGACAGCATCACTTGGGTCCCCACAGGCCGAGATGTACAGCTGAGTGTCATCCGCGTACTGATGGTACCGCATCCCGTGGGAACGGATGATCTCGCCCAGTGACTTCATGTAGATGTTAAAAAGGAGAGGAGAGAGCACCGAGCACCCCATATTGGAGAGGCCTAGGGCTGGACCTCTCACTCTCCAACCACACCGACTGGGTCCGGCCCTCCGGAATGAGGCAAACCAAGACAAACTTCTTGTAGCTGCATTTCCATTGCCCTTCCCATTACTATATAAATGTCTGCCTACTATAATAATTTTGTGTCAGAAATTATTCTGGGTTGAAAGAATTTTTGCAGAAGAATCTCCGCTCAGGGAATGCCCAAATGAGACTCCTTTCATGTCCGCAAGAACTGGGACAGAGGTGGGTGCTAAATTCATAATGCAGTACCTGGGTCTCAAACTTCCAACTTGCCATTCTTCCAGCTAACAAGGTGAGCTTCTTAACCACTGGCATACTACAGCAGCATTCTTTTTGGATGACTATTTGCACAGTGACAGAATGAAGAACTTGTATCATTTTATGGCAAAATCATCAGAATGCTTTCAATGTGGTCACATAATCGAGTGGACTCCCCATTTCAGAATCTTTCTGCACAGAGCTATGGAACATTGCGACGAATGACAGGCAGTCATGCGAATTAAAGTTTAAGAAAGGATGAATAAAAAGAAATTAGGAGATTTGGGGAGAATTTCTAGAACATGTCTTAATTTAAGTGAAAGGAACAAAACCAGGACAGGAATAAATAACTTTTTGGGAAGTAGGGGTGAATGTATAGAATATTGTTGATAGAAATAAAATAATCATAGATTGAAAATATAAGTCCCATAGGTGGTGGGGAGCACAAAGAGGATTGTTTTGTTAATATAAAATTATATATACATATAAGTTATTGTAACAGTGATTAATGTGATACTGTAATTTTTGTGTGTTTTTGTTTGAATGTTGTCTTGTTTTAATAATAAAAGTTTAATTTAAAAAAAGAATCTTTCTGCACAGATCAGGACATATAGTCCATTTAATGATCTAATATTGCTAATATAATTACTGCCGCAACTACTTGTGCTAATACTGTAATACAAATACAGTGAAACCTCATACAACAATAGTCCTGTATAGCAATGAAATCATATAACAATTAAGTTTTGGGGAGAAATGGCGTTCCGCATAACAATTTTCCCTATGGAAAAAACCGTACAATTTTTCAATGGGAAAAACCACAGTGAAAAAAAATCGTTGTACGATGCACCCCATAGGGAAAATTGCTATACAATGCATGCATCGTATAGCAATTTTTTTGTACAACAACAAACCCTGTGGAACGGATTAAAATCATTGTATGTGGTACCACTGTACTGTATATCTGCATTTGTATATAGAACCTTAGGAAGACTTGCTATGAATTATATTTAGAAAAATACCATACCCTCAGGAGAGCAGATATCTTGCACAATGTCATGTTTGATGAGCTTTAGGGAATCAAAATCATTCACAAAAAACATCCGGTCTTTTGTCCCAGCAATATCTTCCAGTTCTGCTTGGACAGCTTGCTTGACACCAATGGCATATATAACAATCCCTTCTTGACGCAGTTCTTCTGCTGCTTTGGTCACCTGATCTTGAGATTTACCATCCGTTACCACAATGAGGAACTGGGGGACCTTGTCCCTAGCTGACTTTTTAAATAGACTCTGCATGTATCTTAAAGCATCTCCAGTGTTGGTGCCACCACCCAGCTGCTCAATCTTTCTGATGGCTTCCTTTAAGCCTGCCGTTGTATAGTACTTATTAATTTCAAACTCTGTTTGGGGTGTGCTTCCATACTGAACCACCCCAAAACGGACTTTGTCAGGGCCAATCTGGAACATGTTGATCAATTCGTTCATGAAGACCTTCATGTCATGAAAGTCATCTGGGTATATGCTACCTGACCCATCAATCAGGAAATAAATGTCTGCCTCCTCAGTTTCCACACAACCTAAAAGATACAAAAGACTGTTAGTTTCATGCCATGTCCAAGAAATGCTCGATTCCAACAAACTGAAGCCAAATATTATAAGATGTGGCTTACTTATTTAATTACCCAGAAATAAACTACATAATGTATGAGCACATAGTTAGAATGCCACCTACAAGTGAAATCTAATATGATTTGCACCTGATACTATTAGATTTGGGAAGCAGTATAAACTTTTAAAAAATAAATCATAACAGATGATGGGGTAATAATAAACTATGGAATCTTCCCAGAAACCTAATCTACCCCTTGTAAGGGTTGAATCAAAATTTGGGGGGTTCTTAAAGGGTCCATTCCCTTCCTTATACCAACAGCTCACCCAATCTGCAATTCAGATACTCTGCCTTTTCCAACTTCATAAGAGATTGGCACAAAGTATTATATGTTAGGACAAAGAGAGTCGTCTTACAGGCTGGTCACAATGGTGCTTGACTCATAACTATGCTAGAGACTGGGAATGTGCGCCCCTCCAGGTGTTAATGGACTGCAATACCTGACCTTTTTGTTGTTGGCTATGCTGGACAGAACATGTGGCCTTCCAGTTATTGTTGAGCTACAAAACCTATGACCCTTACCATTGGCTATGCTCAACAGGACAGATAGGATCAGGAAAACCAAGCATTCCCTTCCTCTCCCCCAAATTTAATTCTTAAAAAGTTATTGATGAAGGTTTGCATGCTTTTTGATGAACATTGACCAGAGACACTGGGCCAGATCCCTGACCCTTTACTAACTACTTGCTATTTCCTCTCCCATTCTGAAGGGGAAAAAGCACAACCAGGAAGAAGAAATAAGCTAACAGTTGCACCCAAGAGACATATTTAGAGCCCGTCTATACTACCCAGTTTAAGGGTAGCATGGTACAAGATGACAGAGTGCAAGGATGAAGCAAAATGCCATTTGGCACAATCCCCACATCCCAGTGGCATTCTGTTCCTCCAAATTATATTTCCCTGACACAATCAAGAAGTGCTTAATTTGCTGCAATTGTGCAACTGCAGCAACAGCATGGACTGTTTACTTTGCTGCTATCATCTATGACAGGCATTCTCAACCTATGGCCCATGGGCCATACCCGGCCCCAATGCCATTTCATCCAGCCCCTGATGCCCTCGCTGCTCCTGGATGTGGAAGAAAAACACACTCCACACATGCGCAGAATGCAGAAATGCATTGTGCGCATGCGCAGAATGCGTTTTACTTCAATTTCCAGGTGGGAGGAACCATGTGACCGGCCCACTCAACTGTCCAAGGGAGCGTGATCTGGCCCCTGGTGCAAAAATGTTGAGAAAGCCTGGTCTATGATTAGAGTATATTTCCCTACTTGTCTGGGGATGATCGGGGAAGTGCAATTGTTTTTCTTAAGTTCAGTAGATAATTGCTGTGGCAAGTTGCTCCACTCCAATGTCCAACAGATGTAGATGCTGGAAGAAAAAGCAGACCAACTGACTGTAAAATTGCCCAGAAGAATGGGATATTGGCCAGCGTAGACAGTCCCTGTGACAACAGATTTCTCTACCATCCCTGCTATTCACTAACTTTCTCGCTTAATGTAAAAATCTGGGCAACCTCCTGGGCATAAAATTGAGACTTTTAGAAATATTTTTCTCTTCCCAAACGTACAGTTTGAATCGTTTCTTCTCTGAAGCACTATGGATAGCAGACAGCAGGGACATGGAGAGAC
The DNA here is from genome assembly GCA_035047305.1 of Bradypodion pumilum. Taxonomy (NCBI): domain Eukaryota; kingdom Metazoa; phylum Chordata; class Lepidosauria; order Squamata; family Chamaeleonidae; genus Bradypodion; species Bradypodion pumilum. Next base: position 57,093,481 of record JAWDJD010000006.1, on the reverse strand, counting down.
TTTAATAGAAAGCTGGGGGCTTGCACACAATTTGTTTTATTCATTTGAGATTACACTGTTCCCAACCTAGGTTGCCTTTTATTAGCCACTTAAGGTGTGAGCAGGATTCAGAAAGTGATTGCAAGACATGTTCCCTTACCTTCCTTCAGAGTTCGAGAACGCACTGGAATGGCAAATGTCTGAGAAATAATATCATTGCAAAGTCGTTTCTTTATCATCCACTCAATGTTTGATAGTTGCAAAAAAGAGGCCAGGTTTGTGACATGTTTCCTTGGGGGATGAGATGCAATTTTGTATAGCTGGTCGCTAGCTGAGATGTTCTTGATGCCCACAGCATACACAGTAACTCCTTTACGCCGGAGTTTGGTTGCAGGTCCGGTGAAGGTGTCTAGTGAATAGCCATCTGTGATCACCACAGCCAGTTGCTGGACTCCTTCATTTTTTCTGCTCCCCATTTTCTTGGTGAAAATGTTTTCCCTTACAAAGTTTATGGCAGCACCTGTGTATGTTTCCCCTCCCCGATAAGGCAACTTTTTCAGATAGTTCACAACCTCTGATTTGTCCTCAAATGTATCCAGGCTGAACTCTAGCCTTGGTTTGTCACTGTAAAGGACCAAGGCCACTCGTACATTATCAGAGGCAATATCCAGAGCACTGAAAACCTTGAGCAGAAAAGTTCTGATCAGATGAAAATTCCTTTGACCGATTCGACTGGATTCATCCACGAGAAATACAATATCTGCCACGGAGGCAGTGGAGCAAACTGTGAACCAAATAAGCAAACAGAGGTTAGAAAGATCTCTGTATATGACGTGTGCATAAGTGACCACAACCTATTGGTGGTAAAGTCACTGAAAACACCATTATGGAAGTGTCAGTGCTTTCATTCTTAAGTACGGTATTCAAGGTTCCATCTTGCCAAAGTAGAAAAGAACTAGCTAAAATTACTTTCTTAGGTTACAAGTCCCAGAATTCCAAGTCTGTATGTTGGCAGGAGTATCCGCAGCCATTGGCCAGGCCAGATGGGGAATTTTGGGAACTGTAATCCAAAACAGCAGTTTTTCTAAGTTCTGCAGTAGTATCAAGGGACATGCGAAAGAAGAGACAACATTGAAAGTTGTCCAACTGCTTAAAGCAGAGAAACGGAACATAAGACTTTCCAGACATTGTTGCATAATAATTCTTGTCATCTGTAACCTTTTCTTTGTGTTGGCTACAGCTAATTGAAATTCCAATCCCATAGCCACACATTCCTCACTTTTGCATTAGGAGGAGGCCCAGTGTGAGCAATGGGGTTTCGTAAAACAATGTGGAAGAATCGTGTGTGTGTGTGTGTGTGTGTGTGTGTGTGTGTGTGTGTGTGTGTGTGTGTGTGTGTGTGTGTGTGTGTGTGTGTGTGTGTGTGTGTGTGTGTGTGTGTGTGTGTGTGTGTGTGTGTGTGAAAGTAATTTGCTTAGAACAGCAAAGGTGAACCTTGGCACTCTAGCTGTTCTTGAACTTCAATTTCCAGAAGTCTCAACCCATATCCACCTGGTGACCAAGGAGCTGACAAGTCCCACTGCTCCAAACTTTGACCCAGTACCATCCTTGGTCCTGGAAGCACCAGAAAGAGAGGTGGCAGTGGTTTCAGGAGAAGATGGAGTAAAACAGCAGATCCTGCCCACTAGCTTTTACCAACTATCCCTGAGAGATTTCAAGCAGAACACTGGAGCATCCCAGTTACTTGAACCTGTGAGCTAGGGATCTCCTCTTCCCCCAGTGGACTTAACTAGGGGACAGGAAGCAGTTACTGTGGCAGAAGGGCTAGTGCCAGGAACTGAGCCACTCAGCAGACTACCTACCTGAAAGAAAGGTGACATAACCTCTGCCTCTGTAGCTCCAAGTCAGCAATCAATAAAACCTTGTACCTGTTCACACCAGCAATCGGGAGCCTATGGAATTGTTCACTGGGGTATCTTTGAACCCTGGTCTGGTAGTTGATGAAGCTGGGGGCCTGCATTATCCCTTATTTCCTCTTAATAATTAAGCTTAATGTCACTCTACAACCGTACCTGCTGGCACATCTGCGTCTATGGCATCATCATACTGTCTGTGAACCGGCACTTCCAATACATCAGATATGTTTTTGTGAAATTGACTGAGGCTCTGTACATCATTGACTTGGTAAAACAAGGAAGGGGTAGCAATCGTCTCCATTTCTTCCTGGTCTGAATTCAAAACGCCAATGGTGATCACTGTGATGCCGGCTTCTTTCAGGACTTTGGCAGCTTCCTTGACATCATCCTCTGATTTAGCTGAGACAAATAGCACTGCAAACTGTGGTGTTCCTTGCTTGAACCGACTTCCAGCCTCCTCTGTAAAAAAGGTTTCTTGCAGAAATTGCAGGGCATCTCCTGTCTTCAGAGGACCTCCTTTGAAAGTGACACTGCTCCGAATGTGTTCCAGAACATCTTCCTTAGTCTCATAAGTCTTCAGCAAAAATTCCACTTGCCCTTCTCCGCTGTATTGTGCGAAACCAATCCGGTATTTGTCAGTGGCAACATCTAGTTTTTCGACAATTTGGGCAATGAATTTTGTTACTTCTTCTGAGTTAGAAGAGCCCATTGCTTCAGAAGAATCCACAAGGAAAACAATATCGGCATAGTGCTTGGTAAATGCTGGGAAGAAAAGACAGCCAGGTATTTTCCATGGTCATGCAATGTAAAACAGAATCCATCTTTTTATCATAACATCCATCAAAATATGTATGATGGATAGTTTTTTCACTCATCACAAAGATTATTTTTTACTCAATGTGTTTCCTTAAATTATATGTGGCCTATTATATATTTTTGTACACGTCAGCTGAATCTCTGTTCTTAGTGAACATAATGAATCACACTAGACTAGACCCATTTAATCAGTGGGAATTTGGGGGAGCCAATTCCTCTGTAACTTCTATTGATAATAATAATTTTGTGTCAGAAATTATTCTGGGTTGAAAGGATTTTTGCTGGAGAAACTCTGCTCAGGGGATGCCTGAATGAGGCTCCTTTCATGTCCCCAAGAGCTGGGACAGAGATAGGCACTCAATCCGTCATGCAGTACCTGGTTCTTGAACTGTCAAATTCCCAGCCTTCCAGCTAACAAGGCAAGCTTCTTAACCACTGAGCCACTACTGTCCTTACTTCAGCACTGTGGTGGCTTAGTGGTTAAGACACTGAGCTTGGAGACTGGAAGGTCGGGGTTCGATCCCCAAGTGCTGCATGACGGATCTTGGGGACATGAAAAGAGCCTCATTCAGGCGTCCCCTGACTGGAGTTTCTCCAGCAAAAATCCTTTCAACTCAGAGTAATTTCTGACTTCTATTGATTCAATTGGCCTACTCTAGTTGCAATTTACTATGCCATGTATCAGGATTTCAACCATTATGTTATTGCCAAAATGCAACTAATGCCACAATTTCGCTTGCTTCCTTAATTTTCAGGATTGCTGTCCAAAAGCATTAAGCATGTAGTGAGAATGATTAGGATAGAACTAGAATTAAGTTCTCTTGGACTACTGGTTAATGCCTTGCTAATCCAGTTTTTTATTCCAAATCCTGCCCACCAGATGCCACCTACACTTATTGGCAGCTTAGACTAGTAGATTTCTTAATGCTCAGTCAAGGCTGAATGTGGAGGTTGCATACAATGTTGTAGCCAGTCACTTAAGAAATCAGAATGAATTCTTTTGCACCTATTGAAAAGATGACAATATGTTCAAACAAAAGAAACATAACTTCTGACCTTCTGATCTAATTGACCGCAACATGTGTTGACCTTACTGGGTCAGCCTTTATTGCCTATCTACCTGTACTTAGCTTCTCAGTATTTGCTGACTCCAAAAGATAAAACTGATCTCTGTGGGTTTCTTAGTTATAGAAATCCTCTTTGGAGTTCAGAATCCCATATCTACACTAGTTGATGCTGGATATCTGAGGGATAAAGTGGGACAAATCAGTTCTGAAACTGACAGTTCTTTACTCAGTTAATGACCAAGACAGAGAGGACCAAATTAGACAATTTTTCCACTAAAAATCAGTCTGTGTGGAAGGGGACATGATCACTTGGTTTTAGATCCTGGCTATGGGGGAACATTTATTTTCTCAATGTAACATCTTGCCCGCCCGCCCACCCCAAAAAATTGGCTAGTTATGGAAAGGAAAAAAGACAAATACCTGTATAATACAAAGATATTCTGTAGTGGGAACAGATGTCCCAGATTTTTCTGGCTATAATGGTTTTTAGCCAGACGAAAGCAGCTAAGAGGGCTACAAACTGATTTTTTGAGTGGATATGTACTTTAGCCCCTTGGGATGCCTTTGTTATGAATTTACACTGATGTACATTTAGCCCAGGGAATCTGTAGAGTAACTTTAGCATCCAAAGTCTGTGACTCAGATTGTGACTCTTCCATAGCTGTCAAGTCTCCCGTTTTGGCCGGGAAACTCCTGTATTTTGCCCTCTTTCCCGCCATACTCCTGTATTAGTTAGACTGCAATGCCCTAATGCTGCCACTGGAGGGCAGCACAGGATAAGCATAGTTGTTAAGTCTCCTGTTTTGGCTGGGAAATTTCCCTTATTTTCAAATCTAAAACCTGACAGGTATGGACTCTTCTCTGGCTTCAGGAGTTAGAGGTGAGTATAAAAATCTGCCTCTATGCCTCTCTCTATTTTCAGTTCTGCTCCTGCATAAGGAGAATCCTGGTGATCTGCTTTAGAGGTCTGAAAACATTAGCCAGTATCCTATTAAACTTCCACTGAGTGAAAAGTGCCGCCAGTGTAGTAACCAGGATTTGCACAGCTTGTGCAAGCACTGCCATTGTGCATGTGGAGGATAAATCTTTCTTTTCTTTTCTTTTTTTTGTGGGGGGGATGATCACCAATTTGTGCCATGGCAATATTTATACCAGTGTTACAACCTCCCTCCTCATTACCACACTAGCAAAACTTTATATTCTGCACAACAGACATGCATTAGAAGACTGGCCCTTGTTGCCTAATGGAGCTTTAGAGGTAAGGTGGGCAGTTTAATAAAATCAACAGCATGAAACTGTTTGCTCTGTTTGAGATTTCTTCTGTCCAAACTTTAGTTTCTCCAAAACTACATTACTGAAATTATTTTCAAGTAATTTGCTGGTTCCTTCTCTGTCTGATAAATTAAGATTGATGTCATAAAAATAATGGGAAAATTTAACTCTTGTAGTAATCTTCTTCTGCCGTATCTGAATCCAAATATTGGTAATCATCATGGTGATCAGCCATGAAGACTGTCTTGAGAATATAATGCAGTGGCTTTTCATTTGCCTTCCACATCACAGCATGACGCCCGTACCACTGATCCAGTTCAGTGAGTCACTTTCTGGTCCTGAGCCCTTTTGACGTGCAAAGTCCTCCTCAGCCCCAGGCCAGTATTGATGAAGCTGCTGTCCTCAATCAAGATGGATTCAAGTAGGATTTAATCCACTTGGGGACCATCACCCTTTCCTGTGGACTTCGGCAGCCAAGCCATTAGTTCTTAGGGTTGTCACGTTAGTTAACCTCCGCCTGACACTCAGTGCTGAGTTGCTGGCAGTATGGTCTAATCTATTATCATAACAGGATAACCTGGCCAGACAGACTTGTAGCAATTTATACACAGAAATAACAGCAACACATCAGCTCATGAAGCAATTTTACTCACCTTTAATCTGACTCTCCACTGCAAAACACACTGTTTTAAGAAGACTGCTAGTAAGTTCTTCAAGGATATCAAAATTGTCAATACTAAATAGAAACTTATTAAAAGGTCTGCTGACAATTTCTTTGAGCTCAGCAGCATTCTGGACACCAATTCCCACCACGTAAACTGAGATTCCTCTTGCCCTCAACTTGCTGGCCGGAACCTTAACTTCATCATTAGACTTTCCATCTGTAAGCAGAATGACTATCTGTGGAACATCTTCTCGTGCTCTGCTTCCAGCAGCTTCAGTGAAGAATCCTTCCATGATAGATTCCAAGGCAGCACCGGTATAAGTGCTTCCACTCCGGAAGGACAAATTCTCTATTTGTTCCAATATTATCTCTTTTGTCGAGTACTGGTTGAGCAGAATCTCTGTAAAGGTATCGTCACTATACTGGGCTAGCCCAATTCTAATCTGGTTGGGGCCAACATACAGACTTGAAATGAGTGTGTACAAGAAATTTTTCACCTTCTGAAAATTCTCTGGACCAACGCTGGTTGAACTGTCCACCAAAAATACTACATCAGCAACAGTGGCTTTTCGGCACACTAAATGAGGGAAAGAAAAGAAGTAGGTTAGACCTAAGTTGTTCAAACTCATTTTATGGGTGAAATTCTAGCATAAGCTAATTGTTTCTTGACAGACCGAATTATGATTGAGATTTTTCCCCACAGTACCAAAACAAGGTACAGAGGTTAGAGATAACAATTCCTTGTAATGGCCATTGGCCATGTGGGTTAACTAAGAGTTGTAGTCCAAAAAAGTAACTTTTTCAAGTTCTACATTTAGGCAATATTTGTCCTCAAAAGTCAAGTTTTGTTTCTATTGACTGCATTGCACATACAGCAGAGTATAAACTGGGCTGAAAGCAGAAGAAATATTCTTGGCTTGCATGGTGCTGGATATTTCCTCTACCTTTACATTTCTAGACAGGCATGAAAACAGAAGGTTTATTAAGGTATCATATGTTAACTGGTAAGCTGCATGGCTGTTCAACCTGTTGGATCATAATCTAAATAGCTGGCAGGCCTGATATACTGTGGACCTTTAATGTTTCATGAAGCTTCAAATTAAAATATATTTCTCATGGACCTCATCCAGTGTAACATTTTTTCTTCTCCATGGAACTACTTGTGGAATGAGTCTGGTGGAAAAAATTTCTAGCAGTCTTAAAAGAAAAATACATGAACGACAGCTAGTATCATTCTAGCACCAGTTGATGGATATTTCTTGATAGCTGCAGGAGGATTGCTTCCAAGCGAATTGCTCTACAAGTATCCACTGGGATCATTCAGAAACCTTTCTCGGCAGGAAAATTCTATGTTAGAACCAACAAATGCCTATTATGGACTGAAGCCTCCTTGACTTTGCATGCTTCAGTCAAATCCTAGGGGAGGAAAACCACATATTGACTACTTCCAAGTCAGATCAGCTGGAGATGCTGCAGATTGACAAAGAAGTGTGCAATTCAGGGGTGCCCAAATTTGTTGGACCATGGGCTGGTTATATGGTTCAATGGGCCAGTCTCGTGGGTCAGTGGGCCAGTCACATGGTTCCTCCCACTGGAAGCAGAAGTAAAATGCACCTTGCAATCTGTTTTGCAACAGGATGAGATAGATTTTAGGCTGACATTTTCTCTGCTTAAACCAGGGTTGCCTGAACTACGGCCTGTGGTCTGGATAATTCATCCAGCCTGCACCTCCCTTGGCACTTCCAGAAGCAGAAGTAAAATGCACCCATTCGGGCATGTTTTACTTCTGCTTCCGGGAGTGCCGAGGGCAGCATGGGCCAGATGAATTGGTGTTGGGGGCCGGATCCAGCCCATGGGCTGTAGTTTCAGCACCCCTGGTGTAATTGAAGGGAAAGGGCACACATTCCCTCAACTGCTTGTAAATAACAAAAATAGTCTCAAAACCACCTTAAAAAGGCAAAAAAAAATCCAACTTCTGTTTTATGGGGAAAGAAAACTTGAAATTAGAAATCAGGTATCAGTGCAGTGCAAAGAGTTACAAATAAAAACACTCTTACTCATCCAGTCACCTTGTAAAACACTACAGATCGGACATGAATAAAGAAAAGAAAAGCTAGGAAAAGGATAAACAAGTTCTATACAAAAACGTATCTGCAAATTTACCTGGTGAAACCTGAGTGATTTGTCGAGAGGCTTCCTCTACATTTGTACATATCACCTGCAGTATATTTTGGGAGATACCCTGTAGACCAGCAAAATCCACAACACTGTAGACGTGTGTTTCATCTGGGTCACTAGCAATTTCCTGGAGCTCAGACAGAATAGCATCTTTGATGCCTACAGCATAAAGCATAATGCCTGCATTTTTGACTTCCTCAGCTGGTTTGTGAATGCTGTCTTGAGCTTGTCCATCTGTTATCACTACTGCAATTTGAGGGACGCCTTGATGGTGCCGGCTTCCAGCTACTTCACTGAACTGGTTGTCTAACATGAACTTCAAACTCTTTCCAGTCTTGGTCCCCCCTCCTTTGTAGTGCAGAGTCTGTATTTTTTCTAAGATGTCTTCTTTGTTTCGGAAACTGTTCAAGAAGAACTCATTATGAGGCAGATCACTGTACTGGATCAGCCCAATCTGGATTTTATCTTCTCCAATGTCAAAACTGTCAACCAGAGTGTATATGAAATCTTGTATGGTTTTGAAGTTCTTCACTCCTATGCTCCACGATCCGTCCACCAAGAACACAAGGTCTGCAATCGAAGCTTCCCTGCATACTGAACAAACATATTGCAACATTCTTTGAGGTTCATCAAAGGCATTAATTAGATTCAGGACAGACAAAAGAAAAACTTCACATAATACATAATGAAGATAATTTCTGCAAACTGGGCAAGGCAACAATGATGACCACTGGCCCAAATGGCTTTTGTAAAATATTCAACTGGTGAAAAAACCGTTTGGAGAGATATCTTGGCTAAGAAAGGAGTACAACCGTCGTATTTTCATAAAAGTCTTTATAGGTGTAAATGTAGCCAGGAACGTAATAACATAAAAAATTCCTCTATGGGTAGAAACAAAAACTATAGCTGATCGCTGGTAAATAGGAAAATGAGCCAAGATGAACAAAAATGAGCTGTACAAACATGGAAGTGCACAGAAATAGCGATGTAGTTCTCTAAGTCGATACTAGTTATAGCGACTTTTCGAATAAGAAATGTCTTCTTCAAGGAGATCAATGTGTAATGCTGATTTCTTAAACCCGCGTCCTGCCTCCGCTCAAATTATTAGGTGCATATGTCCTTGAAGAAAACATTTCTTATTCGAAAAGTCGCTATAACTAGTATCGACTTAGAGAACTACATCGCTATTTCTGTGCACTTCCATGTTTGTACAGCTCATTTTTGTTCATCTTGGCTCATTTTCCTATTTACCAGCGATCAGCTATAGTTTTTGTTTCTACCCATAGAGGAATTTTTTATGTTATTACGTTCCTGGCTACATTTACACCTATAAAGACTTTTATGAAAATACGACGGTTGTACTCCTTTCTTAGCCAAGATATCTCTCCAAACGGTTTTTTCACCAGTTGAGCTCTTCACCGTTTGCGCCCCTTTCTTCTCTTTTGTAAAATATTCAACATATGGAAATGTTATATTTTAGGACTTCAGCTCCCACAAGCTACCGACCAGTAATGGGAATTGTTGTTCAGAAAGTGATTTTAAGAATCTCTGAAAGTATTTAGCTAAATTAACGACAAGAGGCGGTAACCCCGGCATTGGCCGTTTTTTCCCCGCCTGGACCTTTGCCGGGGGAGGGGTATAATTGGCAAACGTGGCCATGTATGCAGCTGGGGCAGAGAGAGCTGACACCGGTGTTTCGCCAGCCATCTCCATCTCGGCTTTTCATCTGGCCTGGTCAGCCTTGGGAGGTGGAGGCGTGGCTGGTTGTGGCCCTGGTGTCAGATGGGGTGGGGGGGTCTGCCGATGCCAATGTCATGCCAGTTGACTAAGTTTCTACCGTCAAAGGGGTTCGGGTCAGTACGGGGATGTATAATTATGTATTGTTTATTATTATGTTGTGCTGGATCTCTGTATATTGTATTCGAGAATCTGTATATTATTTATCTGTACTGTATACTAGTTTAATTTGTATCGAGATATGATTATGTTTTTGGTTATTGTATTATTGATATGTTGTTAAGGCCGCCTTGAGTCGGCATAAACTGAGAAAGGCAGGATATAAATTAAAATTAGATTGGATTGGATTAGAATTATATGCCTATGGGCAATGACATACATGTTCAGAGAAGGATATTTGTGAACAACAAATATCAGCAACAGAAAGGGTTTTTTGTCTTCCTCTCTTGCTTATGACCTTCTTAAGGAGATCTGCCTGGTCAATGATGAAAACCAGAAAGTGTGGGAGTTACTTTTGCTCTCTCCAACTTGCAGAATCACAGAGTCAAGCATGCTCAAACGGCAGTCTTGCCTCAAGGCTCAAGGGAATTGGAATTCTAAAATATGCACAAACTATATCTAATTGTTCCTCATGATATGGCCAAGGTATTGGAGCTTTCTTTGTTTGATGGTCTCAAAGAGTTCTTGTTCTTTATCCATTCGCCACAATACTTCTGTTACTCACATCATGAGGAACAACATAAATATCATGAGGAACAACATAAAGTATAGAATACTCCAACTCGCTCTGCAAGGAAAGATCCCTGGGAAGAGAGACCCTGAACGTAGACAGACTTCATGGCTGAAGAACCTGAGAGAATGGTGTGCCACATCCTTGGAAGAACTGTTCTGAGGAGTTAAGAACAGGAAGACTATCACCATGATGATAGCCAATATCCAGAATGGATATGGCACCTGAAGAATTAGAAGAAATCCAATTGTTATTCCAACTAAAGTAGACTCACTGAATGAGACTTGTTTCATCAACAATTGCTGGAAGTCCCATTGATGCAATGGGTCTACTATAACTGAGATCAACAAGTGAATTTAAGTCTGATTTTTTTCCCAGGCTCTGATGAAAAAGAATTCTAGATTAAACAGATTAAACAGACACTGCAGAATGCATACAAAACTTGTTCAGATATAATGATGGTGAGAACTGAAATTAGGTATGCTTTCCCATGAAATCCCACTCAGTTAAAAAAAATTATATTGTCCCTTCCCTCTCAACAGAATTCCCACTCCCTTCAATCTACCATGAAGCCCATATATTAATGTTGTTGTTCAGTCGCACAGTCGATTCCGACCCTTTGCGACCCTATGGACCATCGTTCTCCAGGCGCCTCTGTCCTCCACCATCCCCCTCAGTCCTCCCAGTTTTGTGCCCATTGTGTCTACAATACCATCTATCCATCTCATCCTTGGCCTCCCCCTTCTTCTTTTGCCCTCCACCTTTCCCAACATCACGGCCTTCTCAAGTGAATCCTCCCTTCTCATTTGATGCCCAAAGTACTTTAGCCTCATCTTTACTATTTGACCTTCCAATGAGCAGTCAGTGTTGATTTCTTCTAAGATTGACCTATTTGTTCTCCTCGCTGTCCAAGGTACCCTCAAAACTCTCCTCCAACACCACATTTCAAAGGCATCTATTCTTCTGCGTTCAGCTTTCCTAATTGTCCAGCTCTCACATCCGTACATTACCACTGGGAATACCATTGCTTTGACTATTCTAATTTTTGTTTTCAAGGTGATGTCTCTGCTTTTCACTATGTTCCCCAGGTTTCTCATGGCTTGTCTCCCTAGAATCAGCCGCCTCTTTATTTCATGGCTGCAATCTCCATCTGCAGTGATCTTAGATCCTAAGAAAGTGAAATCTGTCGCTGCTTCTACTTCTTCCCCGTCTATTTTCCAGGAACTGATCGGGCCTGTTGCCATTATCTTGGTTTTCTTGATATTGAGTCTCAAGCCAGCTTTTGCACTCTCTTCCTTCAAACCGATCAAGAGATTCTTTAGGTCTTCCTCACTTTCTGCCATTAGGGTGGTGTCGTCTGCATATCTCAGATTGTTGATGTTTCTCCCAGCAATTTTGATCCCATATTGTGATTCCTCCATCCCTGCATTGCGCATTATGTGCTCTGTGTATAAGTTGAATAAGCAGGGTGACAAAATGCAGCCTTGTCTTACTCCTTTTCCTATTCCAAACCACTCGGTCATTCCGTGTTCTGTCCTAACTGTTGCTTCTTGGTTCATGTACAGATTTCTCAGGAGGCATATGAGGTGTTCTGGTATTCCCATCTCTTTAATCACTTGCCACATCTTGTTGTGATCCACACAATCAAATGCCTTAGTGTAGTCAATAAAGCAAAAATAAACTTGTTTCTGGTATTCCTTTGTTTTCTCCATGATCCAACGTATGTTGGCAATGTGGTCTCTAGTCCCCCTGCCCCCATATATTAATAGCTAGGATTTACTGTGCCTGCTGCAATTGCTATTTGCCTCTCTATTATTTTGTATGCAAATACACTGATATTATCCATTGTAATGGTGCCTGACCTTTGCCCTGGAGTACACAGAAAGAACCTCCTTGAAGATCATGGTATTTTTGGGGCCACAATTAGGTATACCCCAGGCAATGGCAACCTTGTGTCTGGCTAATCTTTCTCACACTAGGTCAGGCAAAAGGAACTACAGAATGAATTCACCAAAAGGTGACTTCATGTTGGCAGTTTCATGTTTTGTCTATACACAGAAGAAGAACCTTTGCCCTGTCAAGTGTTATTGAACTATAATTCCCATCATCACTTGGGCTTGAAGTCCAACATCTGAAAACAAGGGGAAATGTATGCTCAAAAGACCTACAAAATTTATGAGCAGTGAGAAAGGAAACAATCTGCATTCGAATCTTTCAGGTTTTTTAAAAAAAATTATTTATTTATAGAGATAGTTTTTATTTTTCCTCCAGAAACACAACTATGTTTTCACTAGTTGTCCGGCAGCAGAAATCCGACTGCTAAGGTCTTTTTCATCATGGCAATACAATGACAGGAGGCAGATGTAAAGATACTTCAGTTATTTCAACAAAATACAGGGCGGGGGGAAACAGCCTAATCAAAATCAAAGGCAACTGTGCCACCGAGTTAATAGGCCATGATAAATTCAGAATATATTATACCTCTACTTAAAAAATGACATGAATTTTGTCACTTATTTCTCCGAGTCCCAAAGTATTCCAAAGAGTACTTACCAGTAGTTTGGGCATCAATGGAACATAGAGTACTCAAACCCACAAGGATCAAAAAATGGCTCCACCTATCCATCCTGAATAAAATCCTGGAGGAAAAAGGATACATTATTCATCCTGAAAAGCAAGCCTTTTATTATTGTGTACAGTACGTTTAAAACTAGTCTGGCCAGATTATCCTGCTATGGTAATACAGTAGACCATACTGCCAGCGACTCAACACCAAGAGTTTTCTTGTTGTTCAGCCACATAATCAAGTCTGATCCTTTGGGACCCCATGGGCCACTGCACACCAGGCACCCCTATCTGCCACCATCCTCTGCAGCCCACTCAGCTCTACATCCATTGCGTTAACTAACCTGACAACCCTGGGGACTAGTGGCTTGGGTGCCAACTTCCACAGGGAAGGGTGATGGTCCCAAATGGATTAAATCCCACTTGGTCCCCAAGTTGATTATATCCACTTGGTCCCCAAGTGGATTAAATCCCACTTAACTCCATCTTGATGGAGAGCAGCAGCTTCATCAATACTGGCCTGGGGCTGAGGAGGACTTTCCATGCGAAAAGGGCTCAGGACTAGAAAGTGACTCATGGGAACTGGATCAGTGGTACAGGTGTCATGCTGCGATGTGGACAGCAAATGAAAGGCCACTGCATTATATTCTCAGGACAGTCTTCTTGGCTGATCACCATGAGGATCACCAATATTCAGATTTGGATACAGCAGAACACCAACAATAAGGTTTTCACATGTATGAAAAGAGACTGCTTAAACAGTTAAAACTGGTTGGTCACATTTAGCCTGGCCATCTTTAGACTTAAAAATAGGAAGCCTCTGGAGGATGGAGGAGCCTAAGGTAGCTGGTTGGAGTGATTTCTGTCGTCTCCTTCTCCAGACAAATAAAAAAGGTCGTATTTGGGTTAAAAGTACCATGGAACTTGCCAAAAGATAGCTACTGCAGTCCTTTGGATGATAAGGTACCATGGGAGGTGTTGAAGGTCCTGTTGAAAAACTATTTGCTGATAAATCTTCTGTTGAAAAATACCGGAGAGAAAAGTGCTAAGAAGCAGAGGCCTTTGGCTGCAAGGCTTTTAAAGCAATAGACCTGCCATCTCCCTTTTGTTGCTGTGAGGACTTTCTTTTTCACCTCCTCACCTCTGATACAATTTTGGAGGAAAAGGCTTCATACAAGATTGGTTTGGAAAAGTTTACAGTTTACAGTTTATCCACTAAAGCTGTTTCTTTTTGTTGCCGTCCTAATTTCAGAGGGAGGAACCACCATATTGGGCTGAGTCGACAGAGCTGGCACGAAGCCAGGTGGCTTTTTGTGATAAAATAAGCTTTGTGGTTGTAAATTAAAATAAAAATGCAGTCTCTTAGTCGCTGGTGGAAAAATATTTGTGGACTATTGATAGCTGCAAGTTGCTGAGCAAATAATATCAGGTACTGGAAGAGAGACAACAGTAAAAGACTTTTTTTACAAGAGTTACTGCAGCGGTGGTGGATCGAAATAAATGAAGAGGAGAGTCTGGAAAAAAGAGACTGTATCTGATAAAGCATATAGACATCTTGTCAGTGCAGATGACAGCCCAATAAACAAAGAAGAATCTGAAAATATGGATGCAAGACTACCCTCTAAGGAAAAACCATGTGGAGATCTGACTCGGTTGGAATTAAAAGACTTTATAACTACAAAATCTAATGAAGATAAAAAAGAAATTAAACAGTTTGTTAAAGAGGTGGTCAGAGAGGAAGTGCAATCTCTGGAAAAATCAATTTCTGGATTCAACATGAGAATCCATGTTGGAGTCAGAGGTTAAGGACTTGGTGGAGATTGCAGTAAGGCATGAAAATAATATGGACAAAAGATTTAAGCAATTGGTGAAGCTACAGGATCAATTGAAAAAGAAAAACATCAGGATTAAGTTTTTTACCCCACATGGATAAAGACAATTAAAAATTGAAGTGGTTAAATGGTTACAAACCTTTGCTTTGGACTCTGGCCCAACTAAAGAAGAGAATGAAGCAATTTTTAAGGTCGGTTTCAAGAGAGGTCAACGCCCCAGAGATATGATAATTGCTTTTGTATCAGGTTATAAAAAAGATCAAGTAATGGACTATTTAAGGAAGCATGGTGACTCTGCATTAAAGATAGGAGAAGTAAAAGTACAAGTATATTATGATTTAAGTAATGAGACTATTCAATGGAGAAGACAGATGAAGCTGATAACTGAAATTTTGTTTAATTGAAATATATGATATCAATGGGGTTTCCCTATCTTCTTAAAGATATTTTATGATGGGAAGGTGGTTAGAGCAGAGGACCCAAAGGGAGCAATGAGACAACTTGAATTACTAAAAATTATAGTGATGGGAGAACCAAACTGGGAAAAGCTGGTAAAAAATCTCTATCAAGAAGGTTCAGAAGGATCAAAGGGAAAAGAGGAGTATCAAGCAAAGGCGAGAGACCATTCAAGGGAGAAACAAAGGGAGAAACCTTTGGGTTATGGAAGTAGAGGGGAAATAAGAGAAGAAAAGGATGCAGAATTGTCTGGTGCAAAGATAAAGCCAAAAGCTAAAAAGTAAAAACAATATATATATATAAATAGGCACAGGCAAGAAAGTGTTAACAATTTAGGAATATGAATATGAATAGAATAGGGACCAAAAGAATTAAAATAGAGGAAAAATAAGAGAAGGAGACGGGGAATAGTGAAAGAAGGAATTTAGAATAGAAGGGACAGGCTCTCCCTCCTCCTCCCCCCCCAATTCCCTAAATGGGAGCGGCCAGGCAATAATTTAACCTGGGGGGGATGAGATTTTTGAGTGTTGCATGTTGGTGGGTAGAGGGTTATATGTTACATGTTGCATGCTATATGCTATATGCTATATGTTATATGTTATATGTTATATGTTATTTTTTTAAAAAAATAGGAAGCCTCTTCCAACCCCAAAGAATATGCTCCTTGAGGGTGAAGCTGTATGTTGTAGATAGTTTATAATTTGCAGCTTGAAATCTATTAGTGTTTCAGAGAAGTGATTCAGACAGAACCTCCTGACTAATTAGGATGCTTAACATCCATTTGTCCATTTCTCAAAACTGTAAGGAAACTACCAGCTAGTTGCAATTTTGCTTGTTTTAAATTTTTGACATTTATAGTTGTCTGTGCAGATTCTGGAAGATGCCTTGGGGAGAAAATTGGCCTTCAAAAAGTAGGTGCTTACATCTATTTACCGAAGCTGGACAACAACTGCTATCTGCATTCCTCACCCCCATGTGACCAATACTGGAGGAAAATGGAGACTGAAATAAAATCCTCTGTAGTGCAATGCCAAAATATACCACAAACCATGGCTTGTGCCAGGATGTCAAACCAAACTATTAAAGCATCGTTTGAAGCTGGCTTGGAAACTGCTATATGTTCTAATTGTGGTTTGCACTTGTCTCTGAATTCAAATTAGGGATAAGTCACCATTATGGCCACTGTTGCACATCAAGATGGGGTGAATTTATGAAAGCCATGCATTGAAAAGATGGGATAGGAAATCACCGAAAGCAAATTAGCACTGCAGCTCTAAACCATTATTTTGTCCCTAGAAGCTTAAACCATAGTTTATAGGTTCTTACCTGTCATTAGCACAATCTATGGTTTGACATAGTTCTGAACTGGCCAATTCTGAAGCATACAGCAATGTTGTCAACTTATGCTTTTTGGTATTTTGGCAAAGAGAGACCAACTAGGGAATATCAATATTGACGACAAGTATTTTGGACAGCTGATAAAAAGGAAAACAGCAGTCTCTGGTTCAATCATGACCAATAAAACTCCAGAGATGGTTTCTGTGTTGTTTGCAGGAAGCCAAGTGAATTGGCTATAGCTCTGAAGGAAAAACTATTTATTGAAGTCAAATAGTTCAGTGACAGGTATAATCTTTTGGGTGGTCAACCAAGCAATTTGGGTGTATGCTTTTATGATTCTGCTAGATTTGACTTTTTCAGACTATTTGATGCTGATCTGCACTGCATTTTTCTCATGTAAACCAAACTAAGACCACACTCTTGTTGTGCCTTTGCAAAATTATTTGTCTTTTTCTAAAGCTGCTTTCTCCAGTGGCTTGTTTCCAATCAGATAGTCTGCAGCAATAAATAACATTTTATTAAAAATGTATTTCTGGACAGTTTTCACAGAGAGAGAAAGCACAGAACAAACATCAGGATAGAGATAAATAACTAATTTGGAAATAAAAACCTAGATCAGTATATCTTTTCTTGCAGTCCAACATTGTGCTTAGTGCACAAAATAGGGTACAATATATAGAAAAGCAGGAAATGTTTGTTAATAAAAAAGATAACAAAGGCGTGGAAAATTGGATCTTTTTTTATTCATGTCAGATGCACCACCAGCATATAATAACGTACAAAGCTAAAATTAACACATGGTGGGGGGATAGAATTAAAAAGGGCTAGATGACATCTATCCAATATCTGGCAGAAGATTGAATGTTTTGGAAGAGAGCACAGAAAGACCTGATAACAGAAGCATTTCCCACTATAGAATTGTGTAGGATGTTCCATTTGTATTACCAGCAGAGGACCCGACGTTGCCCGGGGGGTACCCTACCCGGGCCAAGGAGAGACCCGAGGTACGTTATTTCAAAACATAATGACCCTGTTGTTGTGTTTGGAGCAATGTGCCTTTAAGTAATGTAACACTCGAATGAGTAGATGAAACAATCACCAACTGTAACACTGTAACCTTCTGCATGAGGACGCGAGCTAGTGACCGCTAGGGGCAATAGCGAGCACCCAGCTCACATGGTTCCAATTCCCCAAATACCTACAGCCGCGGGAAGATTTCCGCCACTACCTCACCTGGACAAGAAGGGCGTGACGGAGAGTGATGTCACGCAGACAGTAGCCAATGGGCTACTGTTGTGTATGTACAATGCTGCTTCATATGAATGTACAATGTTGCTTTAAGAAATGTATGAATGTAACCCAGCCACAATCACAATGTAACCCAGCTGTTAAAGGAACGTGAGCAAGCTGCCTATAGAGGGCAGCTGCGAGTGTTCAACTCACATGGTCATCATTCCTCAAATCGCCTGCAGCCGCGGGAACTTCCCGCAGCAAACAACTGCCACTGATCCACCACCCAAGATGGGCGTGACCAGGATGACGTCACGCCGGTAGCGGCCAATGAGCTACCATGCACCCAAGTTCAAATGTGTTGTACCACTGTATATAATGTGAGATACCTCCGCCATTACCACATGTTCGTTCTGATCATCAACCAATAAACCTGTGTTAGTCCATACTGCGACTCTTTCTATGTCTCCTGGAACAGACACTAAATTGGCGACGAGGATGGGATCGATGGCGAATCCCAAGGTCAAGGCGTACCAGTTCGATGTGAGTGAGCCCGAACAATGGGAGCTCTACGAGTGCCAGTTTCGGCACGCGATGGAAGCCGCGGGCGTCGACGATGACGCGAAGATGCGCTCCCACTTCCTGGCCCAAGTGGGGCCTGCCACGCTGCGGATCCTGATGACCCTGGTGGCCCCCCGGAAGGTAGACGAGGTCCCCATCGACCGTATCCTGGAGAGACTGGGTGAGCATTTCCAGCCGCCCGTCTCGATCTTCCCAGCATGGGTCGCGTTCCACAGGTGGGACCAGCGACCGGGCGAATCCGTGTCCGCCTACGCGGCGGCCCTCAGGCTGGCAGCGGTCCACTGCCAGTGGGATGACCTGGACCAGGCCCTCCGTGACCGCATGTTGTGTGGTCTGAGGGACGAGGAGCTGCAGAGGAGGCTGATGACCCGCGACCAATGCCTCACGTTCAACGAGGTGCTGCGGGAGGCCCAAGCAGCCGAGGAGGCCAGGAGCGGGGTGAGGCTGTTCAAGTCCCGAGGTGCCGCGTCCGAGCGGGCCAAGTCACCAGTACAGGCGGCCCGGCGGACACCAGCGAAGACGGCCTGGCGGGCCCCCAAGCCGCCCGCCGGCACACCAACGTCGTCCGAGGAGTTGTCCACAACAGCGGACCCCTACTCCAGCGAGGACGACGACGTCCAGAGGATCAAGAAGCGTGGTGAGAAGCGGCAGTCCCAAGAATGGCAGGACCGCCGTTGCGACGGTTGTGGGGCGTCCCACGACTGCACGAGGTGCCCGTTTCGAAAGGCCGAGTGTCACAACTGCGGCCGAAAGGGGCACATCGCCCGAGTATGCAGGCGCGGGCGAGTCGAGGACAAGAGGAGTTCCAGCCATCCCCAGACGCACCAGCGGAAGGCGGCCGGCACCAGGAAGGTCGCAGCCAGCTATGATGAGGAAGGCGTAAACCGCGTGGGCCTGGAGCACCGGTGGTTTTTCGTAGAGGTACTGTTGCAAGGGGTCCCAGTGAGGATGGAGATAGACTCGGGGTCATCTTATTCCATCCTGTCCCAAAAAGAGTTCATGCGTATCCCCCCGGACAAGTGGCCCAAACTGCGGGCCATGAGGTCACACCTCCGACACGTGCAGGGGAACGGGATCCCAGTGTTGGGGGTGGGGAATTTCAAGGTGAAGTTCAAGGGCTACTCGGAGAAACTGCCTCTGGTGGTCCTCAAAGGGGGGAGGTGCTGCCTTTTGGGAACGCAGTGGTTTGCTCCCCTGGGAATCGAACTGTCCGGCATCAACGCCATCGAGACTGACCCAATGCGGGACATGTGCAATGCGCACCCGGACGTTTTCAAGAAGGGGCTCGGGAAATACAAGGGGCCCCCGGTTTCCTTCGAGCTGGACCCAGAAATCCGGCCCATCCGCCTCAAACCAAGGAGGGTGCCTTTCGCCCTAAAGGACAAGATCGAGGCGGAACTGGACAAATTGGTGGGGCAGGGGATTTTGGTTCCAGTTGACTCAGCGGAGTGGGAAACGCCGATTGTTACAGCCCTTAAGTCGAACGGGGAAGTCAAGATTTGTGCAGACTATAAATGTACCATTAACAAGGCCATTCGGCCAAACGCATATCCAGTGCCCGTGGTCAGCCATTTGCTGGCCACGTTACATGGGGGGAAGTGTTTCGCCAAGTTAGATCTGGCTCAGGCGTATCAGCAGCTCTCCGTAACCCCGGCTGCTGCCGCCGCGCAAACGATAGTGACGCACAAGGGGGCGTTTAAGGTAACGCGCCTTCAGTTTGGCGTGAATTCGGCCCCCGGAATTTTCCTATCCCTCGTGGAACGCCTTTTAAAGGGGCTTCCAGGCGTGCTCCCATACTTCGACGACGTGTTGATAACGGCGGGGAGCGAATTAGAGTTGGCAAAGAGGCTAGATGGGGTTCTTTCAGTGTTCGAGAGGGCAGGCCTTCGACTGAGGAGGGACAAATGTGTATTCTTTGCGAGGGAGGTTGAGTTTCTAGGTTTTAAGGTAACCCCGGACGGAATCAAACCCTCTGAGTCAAAGGTTGCATCCGTGAAGAACGCCCCTCGCCCCACCGCGAAACCGGAGCTACAGTCATTTCTAGGGCTCCTAAATTTTTATCATACCTTCCTGCCTCGGAAGGCATCGGTCGCGGAGCCACTGCACGCCCTGCTCAAAAAGGACGCGGCTTGGCGGTGGGGGGACAGGCAGGAGAGAGCATTCAAGGAGCTTAAGTCACTCCTGTCTTCGGACGCTGTCCTCACCCATTTCGACCCGAAAAAAGCAGTGGTTTTAGTCTGTGATGCGTCCCCAGTGGGGGTGGGGGCGGTCCTGTGCCACGTTTTGGAAAGTGGGAGGGAAGCCCCGGTAGCGTACTACTCTAGGTCCCTCTCAAAGGCCGAGCGCAATTACGCGCAAACTGATAGGGAGGCCCTAGCCATCATCGCCGGAACGAAAAAGTTCCATGACTTTTTATACGGCCGCGAGTTTACGGTAGTGACCGATCACAAACCACTTTTGGGGATCTTCACTACCGGCAAACCCACACCGCAAATACTATCCCCCAGAATGCTGCGTTGGGCCATTTTCCTCAACGCCTACCAGTATGAGCTGGTCTATCGCCCAGGGAAGGAGATCTCCCATGAGGACGCACTGTCCCGATCTCCCCTCCCAAGTGTAGGGGACCCCACATGCGAGGTAGAGCAGGATCACCAAGTCCTACTGATCGAGTCTCTCAACTCACCCCCCATTGTCCCGGCCGACCTCGCCAAAGCCACGGCGGCCGACAAGACGCTGGCCCAAGTTAGTTCCTGGGTTAGGAAGGGCTGGCCCACGACTCCCCCCGATGAGGAGTTCAGACCATTTTTCAGGTGCAGAGTAGAGCTGTCGCTGGAAAGGGGCTGCTTACTCTGGGGCCAGCGAGTAGTTATTCCAGAGAAGCTGAGGGCCAAGGTACTGAGACTATTGCACACCAGTCACCCCGGGATCGTGCGCTCCAAGGCTCTGGCCAGGAGTTTCTTTTGGTGGCCCCAGATAGACGGGGACATAGAGCGTTTAGTGGGCACGTGCGAGAGCTGCCAGGGCTCTCGGCCCGAGGAGTCCCGGTTACCCCATAGGGAATGGGATACAGCCCGAGGGCCATGGTCCCGGATCCATGTCGACTTCGCTGGCCCTTTTCGCGGGTCCATGTTTCTATTGGTAGTCGACTCCTATTCCAAGTGGTTGGAGGTAATCCCTATGAACAGTACCTCCTCCGCCGCAACCATCAAGCAGTTGCGCAAGCTTTTTGCCCGCTTCGGCCTGCCAGACGTCCTTGTTAGCGATAACGCTAGTACCTTCACGTCTGCAGAGTTCAAGACGTTTATAGAGTGGAACGCCATCAGGCACATCACCGCTGCCCCGTTTCACCCCGCCACAAACGGTCAGGTAGAGCGCCAAGTGCGCACTACGAAAGACGCACTGCGGCGCATGGGTCCCGGTGAGTTGAACCTGCATTTGTGCCAGTTCCTCATCTGCTATAGGACAACCCCTTTAGCTTCAGGATTTTCCCCAGCCGAACTCCTCATGAGGAGGCGTCCGGTAACACTTTTTGACCGGATGGATCCATCCAGGGTGGAGGATGAAGGGAGAAACATAAGTATAGGGGGAGGGAGCTCCAAAAGTTTTTCGGCAGGGGACCCGGTTCACTGCAGGAACTACGCGGCGTCAGGGCCGGCGTGGGTCCCCGGGACAGTCATCGAGCAGATGGGACCAGTGTCCTACAGGGTCGAGACTAGCTCGGGTCTACTCTGGAGGAGGCACGCCGACCAACTCAGAAGGCGGGTCACTAGTGAAGGAGATTCAGCATTAGGGTCCTCCCCCACCCGCATTACCCAAGGGGGAGACACGGCGGAAACCGGGGATACAAATGCATATCCTCGGTTCTCAGCCACAGAGGAGGATACTTTGAAAGAGAGGGATCAGTTTGACGATTATGAGTTACGGTACCAGGGGGGTGTAGCGGAGTGGTCCCCCACCCGTCCTAGCGAGAAGAGGGGTTTCAGTTCAGCCCCTGGTACCTCCAGTCCCCCCAGTCCTTTTGCGTTAGAATATACCATAGCTCCAGCTCCCCGGAGGCCAACACCCCCAAGGCAGGCATCGGGGGGGAGTCCAACCACCACAGTCCCCGGCACTCCCAGGCAGGGTACAGGGGGTGGCGAGACCACAAGGGTCTCTTCGTCGGTCCCGAGATTCGTGCTGGGGGGGACCCCTAGCTCCTCAGGCGGTAGGCAGGAGTTCACTTCCCAACTGTTCATTCCATTCCCTTCCCCTAATGCAAGGTTACCACAGAGCCCACACCGAGCCACTAACGAGTCCCCCCTTTCCATTGCAGGACAGGACTCCGCAGAGCCAGGCTCCCCTGTATTAAGCCAAGCGGCCGCTCGCCCCAGGCGCACGTGCGGCAAGCCACAATGGTTGAGGGACTTCGTCCCATCCTAGGGGGGAGGGATGTTGTGTATGTACAATGCTGCTTCATATGAATGTACAATGTTGCTTTAAGAAATGTATGAATGTAACCCAGCCACAATCACAATGTAACCCAGCTGTTAAAGGAACGCGAGCAAGCTGCCTATAGAGGGCAGCTGCGAGTGTTCAACTCACATGGTCATCATTCCTCAAATCGCCTGCAGCCGCGGGAACTTCCCGCAGCAAACAACTGCCACTGATCCACCACCCAAGATGGGCGTGACCAGGATGACGTCACGCCGGTAGCGGCCAATGAGCTACCATGCACCCAAGTTCAAATGTGTTGTACCACTGTATATAATGTGAGATACCTCCGCCATTACCACATGTTCGTTCTGATCATCAACCAATAAACCTGTGTTAGTCCATACTGCGACTCTTTCTATGTCTCCTGGAACAGACACTAAAGCTACCGAGGAGCCACATTCAAATGTATACCTGTTCAATTGATTTTTCAAAACAGTACAAAACAGCACAATTTGAATTTCCCTTTTATTGAAAGAAAGGTTATAACATAAAACATGACATTTGAAATTTATTAGAATGCTCACTCACCTCTCTCTTATGTGATCAGCTTACTCACACAAAAACATATTTTGGAATATGAAAAAATATGTGTTTGCTGTTGTTGTTATTATACTACAGTGGTACCTCGAATAAAGTCCGATTTGGATAAAGTCTGATTTGAATAAAGTCACAGTTTTCATGCACACGTAATACATCGCATAAAGTACAAAACCACTAAAAAAAATGGATGTTCTCCGAGGTATTTGGTATAGGAACTTCGGATAAAGTCCTTTTTTGGATGTTGTCCGATGCATCGCCTATTTGATTCAAATAAAATCTAAAATCAGATAAAATCCAAACTTGTGGAACGGAGTTTGGACTTCATCTGAGGTTCTACTGTATATTGTTTTATTTTCAGCTCTGAAGGCTAGTAATTTTAGTAGCAGGAAATTAGAGCAGATTAAATTTTGAAAGGAAAGTTATCTTTCCATTGTAGCTAAATATTTTCTCTCCAGCACAGCCACTTCTTAGAATTATACTTAACATTATTTCATGCGGTATGTCCATCATTTCTTTTCTGCTAGTAGATACATTGATGATGAGATTTGTTAATCTGCTGATATAAGTATGATTTCTCTTTTCCTCTTTTATAAGAGAGCAAACACCAAAGATCAAGAGTACTTGGGGGGTGGGGGGATTTATATTTAGGCTGCAATCTAAATCACAGGGTAGAAATGTTAACATATTTTAGACATAGTGGCTGGGAGGGTTCTGCACTTGTATTCAAGAAAAGAAGTGCTTCCATGCCCTGATTAAAAGACTATCACTACACAAATCACTGGTGTTTCATGTTCTGTAGCCTTCATCATTCTGCAAACATACCATTCTTTATTTCATTTCTTTTAAAAATAAAGTAAGGTAAAGGTTTCCTTTGCTCGAAAGCCAATCGTATCCAACACTTGGGTTCAGTGCTCATCTCTGTTTCAAAGCCGAAGAGCCAGTGCTGTCTGCTTCTGCAGACGTTTCCATGGTTATGTAGCAGGCATGACTAGACACCAGAGCACATGGAACACTGTTACTTTCCCACCAAAGTGGTCCCTATTTATCTACTTGCAATTTCTTGCTTTCAAACTGCTAGGTTGGCAAGAGCTGGGACAAAGAAGATTGCTCATTCCGTCCTGCAGTACTCAGGAATCGAACTGCTGACCTTCCGCCTCCCAGTCAGCGTCTTAGCCACTTGAGCCACTGCAGTCCCTCTTAATATACCGTATTTTCTGGCGTATAAGACGACTGGGCGTATAAGACGACCCCCAACTTTTCCAGTTAAAATATAGAGTTTGGAATATACTTGTCAGCTGCAGTTAAGTACCTGTCCTATAAGACGACCCGCGACTTTGGCACAGATTTTTCGGGGTTAAAAAGTAGTCTTATACGCCAGAAAATACAGTAAGTACTAAATGCTTATATGTACAGTTGACAAGTTCAAATACTACTAAAGTTGGTTTAAAGAACAATGAGAAATCACTTTTTTCTTACCTTGAGTTCTCTTTTTTAAAAATATTCTGCACTGCCTTTCTTCCTCAGAATGTCAAATTCAAAGGCTGAAGCTCTAAAAATAGAACAAATGGCATACACAACTATGACTTACAAGTCCAGTATTTTGTCTTTTAAAATGAAAATTTGAATTATTTTATTTTATTCTATCTTGCCAATCAGTCACCCCATTATTAAATGCGCTTTCTCCCTTGGATAGTTGACATTTCAATTCTAAAATTAATCATTACATTCTGGAACCATTCAACTTGCAACTCATCTCAAGTCTAAACATTCTATGAGATAAGATGACACCATTTACAGCAGGGGTGCCCATACTACAGCCAGGGGGCCGGATCTGGCCCCCAGGCTGTAGTTTGGGCACCCTTGAACCACGTGACTGGCCCACAGCCCAAAACATTTGAGCACCCTTGATTTACAGCAACCAATGTCCTTCTTCTCTGCCTGGGAACACCTTGGAGAATGTTTACTAGTACATTTTAAAACAATATTAAAATGTCTCAGTGAAGAAAGACACACTTTTCTTTGGAAGAGCACTAGAGAATAATGTTCTCCTACAGACATGAAAAGAGAATAATGATGAATAATAACAAAGACCATCCTAAACTCACCTGACTTCTTAGAGGTTCATCTCAGATGCACCTAATGGTCCATGTGGTCTGTCATCTGTCCTCAGTAGAAGCACTGAACATTCCAGCTGCATGATGTCTGATACATGGCTGGAAACTAACTGAGCACCCTTCACCCAAGACATTCCCTGCATGATCTACTTCTATAATTCACCCTCCCAGATAAAGCCCTCTTCACTCTTGTATAAACAGAAGTAAATCTCTGGATTGCTCCAGAAGTTGAGGGTGGAGGATTCTCTAACATGCATCAAGGCTTAAATAAACAAATGTTGCCTTTAGTGGCTCTCTTAGATTGGGGGGGGGGGACTTATTTGAACTATAATTCCCAGACCTCCCTATCTAGGAAGGCAAACTTTGCTAATGGATTGTGGAAGTTATAATCTACAAAAGTGGAAAATGACTACTTTGCTTTTTTTTAATTTTCAGATTTATTTAAATAAGAATATACTATACAAAAATGACAATAAAAATCCTCAAAAATAATAGACACAGCAAGATGATACTAGTGGATTGCTTAAAAAAAATAAGTATAATTGTTAAAATGCTGAATAAAGTAGCTGTTCTATTAAGTGCAACTTGAAGAGCTGTAGATTGAAGGCCAGGGGATCAGCTGTAACCTCAGTGTTACCTAACTGTGGCTGTGCTGGTTCATCTAGAAAAACTCTATTAAGTAACTCTATTGTTTATGTTGTGTTACCATGAATATTCCTTGAAATCAAAATGAGGGTCAAAATTTTACAATCAATCCATCCATCCAAACCTACCTACCTACCATAGGACAAATATATTATATTTGCTGAAAAAGATAATTGTAGAAAAAGTTGGGCACAATAAGAAAAGGGAGGGGCTGAATATAAATTGACTGATTTGGTTTAGGAAGCTACAGCCTTCTGTTTGCAAGACTCTTTAAAAGTCAATAACTCACAGCATTACCAGCAGGTAGAAGCACATAATACAAGCTTGTTGATGTTTATTGCAAATACACCTAGCTTTGAACAGTGAGATTTAGTCCCTGGTCTCTGGATTATAACTTTACTATAAAGGTAAAGCTTTCCCTTGCTCGAAAGCCAGTTGAATCTGACTCTAGGGTTCAGTGCTCATCTCTGTTTCAAAGCCAAAGAGCCAGAGCATCTGGCAGGACCTTCCCACCGAAATGGTCCCTGTTTATCTACTTGCAATTTCTTGCTTTCGAACTGCTAGGCTGGCAGGAGCTCAGACAAAGACGAGAGCTCATTCCGTCCTGCAGTACTCAGGAATCAAACTGCTGACCTCCCGCCTTCCAGCCAGTGTCTTAGCCAATTGAGCCACTGTAGTCCTAACTTCGCTACAGCACTTTGTTGTTCAGTCGCACAGTTGATTCCGACCCTTTGCGACCCCATGGACCATTGACCTCCATGTACCCCTGTCCTCCTCTTCAGCCCACCCAGCTTCGTGCCCACTGCGTCCACTATCCCATCCAGCCATCTCATCCTTGGCCGCCCTCTTCTTCTCTTGCCCTCCACCTTTCCCAGCATCAATGCTTTTTTAAGTGAGTCCTCTCTTCTCATTTGGTGTCCAAAGTACTTAAGCTTCAACTTTACTATTTACCCTTCCAATGAGCAGTCAGGGTTGATTTCTTTAGTGTTCAAGAACCAAGACAATAGAAACAGCCGAAGTCTGGCTTAACTCATCTTTATTGCATGATGGTCAGGGGGAACATGTGGTAATGGCGGACGAACAGCTCAATATATACAGTGGCTATACATTTGAATGTGGCTCCTTGGTAGCTCATTGGCTACTGTCTGCGTGACGTCACCCTCAGTCACGCCCTTCTTGTCCAGGTGAGGTAGTGGCGGGAATCTTCCCGCGGCTGTAGGGATTTGGAGAATGGGTACCATGTGAGCTGGGCGCTTGCTACTGCCCCCAGTGGTCACTAGCTCGCGTCCTCATACAGAAGGTTACAGTGTTACTATTAGAGATTGTTACATCCACACATTCGTGTGGTTACATTACTTAAAGGCACATTATACTCCATACACAACACCCCTCCCCCCTAGGATGAGACGAAGTCTCTCATCCAATATGGTTTATTGCATGAGCGTTTTGGGCGCAAGGCTGGCTGGCTTGTCCCAGGGGTGCTATCGCTTCTGTGTTCCCTGGGCTCTTGTCCTGCAACAGGAGAGGGAGACTCGTTAGCGACTTGCTGTGGTTCTGCGGCTTTTGGGGTAGGGGTAAACTCCATTGTGGGAAAACCGGGGGCATTGGGGGCTAACAAAAAACCCCGCTTCTCACTTGGATGGGTGGGGGACCACTCCAAAAAACTCCCCCAGTTTTGTAACTCAAAGTCAAACTCATATTCTGGGATGTCTATGGGGGCATCCTCCATGATATCTACGGGGACAAACTTATTCCCTTCCCCCCTTGGTGGGGACCACTGGCTCCCCTCTCCTCCCCCTTGGGCTGAACGGGTGGGGGAGAACCCTAATGCTGAGTCCTGATGTGTGGTTTCCACGCCCTGGTTACCAGGAACCCGCCGCCGGAGTTGGTCTGCATGTCGCCTCCAGAGTAGACCCGTGCTGGTCTCAACGCAGTACGACACAGGTCCAGTTTGCCCAATGACTACTCACGGAACCCAGGCTGGTCCTGCGGTTGTGTAATTTCTGCAATGGACCGGGGCGCCTATTTCGAAACTCTTTGTGCCCGCTATCCCAATGTTCCTCCTAGTGTCTTCCACCCTCGTGGGGTCTAGCCTGGTCAGTATCGTAGTTACCTTCCTGCACATGAGGAGTTCCGCGGGCGAGTAGCCTGACGCCAGGGGGGTCACTTTATAACCAAGCAAGAATTGGCAAAACTGCAGATTCAGGTCCCTGGGGCCCATGCACCTCAGCGCGTCTTTGGTTGTACGCACGAGGCGTTCTACCTGTCTGTTTGTTGCTGGGTGAAATGGTGCGGAGGTGATGTGCCGGATGGCGTTTATGTCAATGAACGCCCAGAACTTGGCGGACGTGAAACAACTTGCGTTATCACTCACAAGTACATCGGGTATACCGAACAAACTGAACACCTTGCGCAATTGCTTAATGGTTGCGGCTGATGAGGTGTTTGCCACTGGGATAACTTCTAACCACTTGGAATAAGCATCCACTATGAGGAGGAAAAATGAACCTCTGAAGGGACCTGCGAAGTCTATGTGCACGCAAGACCATGGCCCTTTTGCCGTGTCCCATTCTCTGTGCGGAGGTCGGGCCTCCTCGGGCCGAGAGCTTTGGCAACTCTCGCAAGTGCTCATCATGTGCTCAATATCAGCGTCCAACTGGGGCCACCAGAAATAGCTCCTGGCCAATGCCTTGGAGCGGACAATCCCTGGATGGCTGGCGTGCAGTAGCTTGAGCACCCTTGCTCTCAGGGATTCAGGAACGACCACCCGCTGGCCCCAAAGGAGGCAACCCCTCTCCATGGTCAGTTCCAACCTCTTCCTAAAGAAAGGAGCAAATTCTGCCGCTGGGGAAGACGTTGGCCACCCTTTTTGCACCCATGAACTCACTAGGGCCAACGTCTTGTCCCTGCCTGTCGCCTTGGCGATTTCCGCGGGTACTATCGGGGGTGAATCCAGGACCTCTATCATGAGCACTTGGTGCTCTTGGTCCACCTCACACACGGGGTTGCCCACGTGGGGCAGGGGTGACCTCGAGAGTGCGTCCGCATGGCTTATGTCCTTTCCGGGGCGATAAGCCAGCGTGTTCTGGTACGCATTTAAAAAAATAGCCACCTCAGCATTCTAGGGGACAAGATCTGCGGTGTGGGCTTGTCTGCGGTGAAAATGCCTAAGAGGGGCTTGTGGTCTGTCACGATGGTGAAAGGGCGGCCATATAGAAAGTCATGAAACTTCTTTGTTCCAGCGATTATTGCAAGTGCCTCCCTGTCTGTCTGTGCATAGTTACGCTCTGCCTTAGACAGGGATCTGGAGTAGAACACCACTGGGGCTTCCCGCCCGCTTTCCAACATGTGGCACAGGACCGCCCCCACCCCCACTGGAGAAGCATCACATACCAGAACCACTGGCTTCTTGGGATCGAAATGGGTTAGGATGGCGTCTGAGGATAAGAGTTGTTTTAGCTCATTGAATGCTCTCTCCTGACTCTCGCCCCATCGCCAAACCTCATCCTTCTTTAATAATCTATGAAGGGGCTCCGCCACCGACGCCTTCCTAGGCAGGAAGGAATGGTAGGAGTTTAGGAGCCCCAGGAATGATTGCAACTCTGGCTTGGAGGTGGGGCGAGGAGCATTCTGAACGGCGGCCACCTTTGATTCGGAGGGTTTTAGGCCAACAGGGGTTACCCGGAAACCCAGGAACTCTACCTCTTCTGTGAAGAAAACACATTTGTCTTTTCGCAGCCTCAAACCCGCTTTTCGAATACCGTCAGTACTTTGTCTAGCCTTTCAGCCAATTCTGACTCACTTCCCCCTGTTATCAATAAGTCGTCATAATATGGCAAGACCCCCTCCAGACCCTTCAAAAGACACTTCACTAATGATTGGAAAATGCCTGGCACCGAATTCACGCACCTCCTGTATTGGGTCAGTTCCAATAGTATGCACCCCCCCTATGAACAACCCCAGGGGCTTAAACCATTGTGTTCCCCGGAGGCAACAGTCTCCCCCCTTGAGAACAACCAGAGGGAGTTCTGAGGCGTGTTGCTTGTATTGGACCTTGAATTTTCCCACCCCCAACACCGGGATGCTATTTCCCTGCACGTCTCGCAAAGTAGACCTCAGTGCTTTGAGTTTGGGCCGTGCGTTGGGGGAAATTCGCAAAAATTCACTCTGGGAAATGATGGAATAAGAGGAACCCGAGTCTATCTCCATCTTAACGGGGACCCCTTGCAACAGTACCTCCACAAAGTAACGTGGGTGTCCCAAGGACACGCTTTGGACCGCCGTGTTGTCGTCGCTGGGGACTCGCCGGCGCACTCCATGTACCTCGACGTCGCTGTCGTCGGAGATGCGGCCCACGCCATCCTGCTTCCTTGAGGACCGGACACCCTCCTGCTTCCTTGGGGAACGGTCCGTCGAGCCCTTTCGGTCTTTGCGTCGTCGCCTGCAAACCTTGGCGATGTGGCCCCGCCGTCCGCAGTTATGGCACTCTGCCTTCCGGAACGGGCACTTACTGCGGACATGGGATGCCCCGCAGCCGTCGCAACGTCGGCTGTCCTTCCGCACCTTCCGGATGTCCTCATCCTCGCTGCTCTCTGTGGAGGAGTGTGGTGCCTGCCTGGCCGCTTGCACTGAGCCTGATGCCCTGTCGGCCTGTGGGGGCCTTGTCCTGAACCCCTTAACCCCGGCCCTCATGGCTTCTGCCGCCTGCGCCGCCTTTATGACCTCTTGTAACATTGGGGGTGGCTCTTTGTTCATCAGCTTTCGCTGGACCTCCTTGTCCCACAGGCCACACAGCATGCGGTCCCTGAGGGCGATTTCCAGGTTCTCCCACTTGCATGGGCCGGCAGCCAAACGGAGGGCCGCTGCAAAGGCAGCCACGGACTCACCGGGCAACTGAACCCTCTTCCAGAAGGCGTCCCGAGCTGAGAACACCAAGACCGTGGGCTGGAAATGGTCCCGCATGGCTTTCAGGAGCTGCTTGACCGGAACCTCACCCACCTTCCTTGGAGACACCAGGTCCACCAAAACCTTCATGGCCGGGAAACCGAGCATCCTGATGAGGATGGCCCTTTTCTTCCCCTCGTCTGAGATGTCGGACACCATCAGTGCGCTGTTGAAATTTATTTTATTTTATTTTATTTTATTTTATTTTATTGTCAAATTTCTATACCGCCCACTCAGCCAAAGCCGACTCCGGGCGGTTCACAACAATGAGTAAAAACATATAAAAACAAATAAAACAGATAAAAACCAGCAATAAGAACCCACCCCTAAAAAGAGAGGGGGAAAATCCATCTCAAACAGTTCCCATTCCTCCGGTTTGTTGATGTCGAAACCGGCCTATGTTGTCTTGATTCCGTGGTGATCCATTATTCCACCTTCGTCGCCAATTTAGTGTTCAAGAACCAAGACAACAGAAACAGCCGAAGTCTGGCTTAACTCATCTTTATTGCATGATGGTCAGGGGGAACATGTGGTAATGGCGGACGAACAGCTCAATATATACAGTGGCTATACATTTGAATGTGGCTCCTCGGTAGCTCATTGGCTACTGTCTGCGTGACGTCACCCTCAGTCACGCCCTTCTTGTCCAGGTGAGGTAGTGGCGGGAATCTTCCCGCGGCTGTAGGCATTTGGAGAATTGGTACCATGTGAGCTGGGCGCTCGCTACTGCCCCCAGTGGTCACTAGCTCACGTCCTCATACAGAAGGTTACAGTGTTACTATTAGAGATTGTTACATTCACTCATTCGTGTGGTTACATTACTTAAAGGCACATTATACTCCATACACAACAATTTCTTCTAATATTTACCTATTTGTTCTCTTTCCTGTCCAGAGTAAAACTCTCCTTCAACACCACATCTCAAAGGCATCTATTCTTCTGCGCTCAGCTTTCCTAATGGTCCAACTCTCACACCCATACATTACCACCGGGAATGCCATGGCTTTAACTATGCGAATTTTTGTTTTTAAGGTGATGCCTCTACTTTTCACTATGTTCCCCAGGTTTCTCATAGCTTGTCTTCCCAGAATCAATCATCTTTTTATTTCATGGCTGCAGTCGCCATCTGCAGTGATCTTAGATCCTAGAAAAGTATATATAAAGTGAAATGCTGACATCATTTTATCAAGAATTTCAGACCTGATAACAGTTAATTTTCTTGTGCTGCTTTACATCCACAGCTCCTACATCCCATTATTATTTTTTGCCTAGCATTCTATAATATTCATGAGAAATTGTGAACATTGTGTAGAGTCTTTACCACAGCATAGAGGTCTACATGCAGAATCACTTTCAGTAGAGAGGGTGGCCAGGTGTTTGCTTGACTCAATGGCATTTGAAAGCTACATCTTGTTGCCTATCCTTACCAATGTCTATATGAAACTGGAACACTGCAAAGTGAATATTCCTTTTCCTGTGAAAGGAGCAGTACTCCCTCCTGAACAAGAGAGTACAGCATGGAAATTCTTCTGAGCCAACAATCCTCATCCTTTGGAAACACAGATGGCTTTGGTGGGCTTAAAGTACCTTTCACTATCATCAATTAGATCACTAGATGCAGTTTTTCCCTGGACAAAGATGTCTTGGACACAGTGATACATATTCTACTAATCCTCAAGTAGGATTAGGTGAAGCTAAAGTTTGCCCTTGGTCGAAAGCCAGTCGTATACGACTCTAGGGTTCAGTGCTCATCTCTGTTTGTAGCCAAAGAGCCAGCGCTGTCTGTGTTTGCAGACATTTCTTCGGACTTGTGGCAGGCATGACTAGACACCAGAGTGCACAACACACTGTTTACCTTCCCACTGAAGTGGTACCTATTTATCTACTTACAATTTCTTGCTTTTGAACTGTTAGGTGGGCAGGAGCTGGGACAGCAGTACTCAGGTTTTGAACTGCTGACCTGCCAACCTTGCAATCATCAAGTTCAACATCTTAACCACTAAGCCACTGCAGGTAGTAATCAGGTAGGATTACTTAATGAATAACATGTAGCATGACCCTTCACGTGTTTTGGAAGCTTTGGTATGTAAAGTATTTGACTATTTTTATTCTAGATGAAGCTATACTACATTATTCTGAAGGAATTATATTGGCTTTTTATTCATTGATCAATTAAATACATGCTATTAAGTCATTTCCAACTTACAGGAACTGCTGTAGCACTTTTTGGTTATTAAGTATTCAGATGTCCTTTACCATTCCCTCCTTCGGGTAGCACTCTGCAACTGTGCAGCTTGTCCAAGGCCACACAGGTGGCAGGACACACAATTGCATCCACTATACACACGTTGGGTGACCAGGAGATACAGTGGGGATGTGAACTTTTTATCCCTGGCTCCTCAACTAGATGCTTTAAAAGTGGTGTTTTAAAGGTTTCCAAAGGCTTGGGACCAAAATAGTTTCCATCTTGTCTGTGCTTCTTCCATTGCAGATAAGAACCACCGTGTGCTTTAAGGGATGAAGGGGCCCATCTGATATACACACCTCTGTCTTGCAACACCTCACTCCCACCCTTTGTTGCTCGATATACGTCAATTTGGGGCAGCTACTTCATTTGTGCAATAGAGTCAACCTTGTATGTGATTTACTTTTATTTATATTTTGAAGATTTACATCTAAGAAGGGTTTGGCATACAAGCTGCTAGCACCTACAATGCTGCCAGTTCAAACATTTCTACTTTATTGTTTGAAACTGTGTTCCTACATTTCAGGATGCTGGGCTTTCTCCATCAAAAGTTGTATTTGGAAACATGTTTAGAAGATATATCACAAGTCTGGATAACTATTTAAAACAGAGCCTTGTCACACACAGTTTTGTGATCAGTAACCCAAACAACAAATGATAGAAAGCACTAAAACTTTCAGTGATTTTCAGATGTAATAAGGTGATCTGGAACATATTTCAAAATCTGGGAAGAATAAACAAGATCAAAGACATTGTTCATAATAAGTGGTAATGATGTGGTTTTACACGCCCGTTGATTTGTATTCTCTTCAAAGGGTTCCTTATGTATCTAAAGAAAAAATACTTAAGTAAACTGAGGGGGAAGGCCTTGCCGTTTATTAAACCTCACTTAAAATTTAAGATCAAATTTAAGATCAAAGAAAATATGTGTGACCTGAAGATAAATTGGTGCCATCATTCATAACTAAGCAAAGAGCTAAAAAAAAAAAAGGAGGGGTGGGTCACTGCCTGGAGACATACTACTTGCACAGTCAACATTTACTGTATTTTCTGGTGTATAAGACTACTTTTTAACCCCGAAAAATCTGTGCCAAAGTCGGGGGTCATCTTATAGGACAGGTACTTAACTGCAGCTTGTTTCTCCTTGCTTCATATGTCCGGCGCATATGGTGGGGGGTGCCGCGGCCGAGTCCCTGCTCTATGCAGGGAGTATGAAGCAAGGGGAAGCAAGCTGCACACATCTTCCTGTACCTCGAGGAGGAGAACGTGAGCGTGGATTGGCTCTCCACCAGAACCTGCCCATTCGACTCGGAGGGCTGCGTGTCTTCGGGTTGAGTGTGGGTTAATTTTTATTTGGTGTGCATTGGAAGAGAGGTAGTCTTATATGGCAAGTATATTCCAAACTCTATATTTTAACTGGAAAAGTTGGGGGTCGTCTTATACACCCAGTCGTCTTATACGCCGGAAAATATGGTTTGGAGTTGCTTAGCTGAAGGAAGAACCATTTCAGTTAAAGATTAGGCAAGCTACCTATTTTGAACTGTAAGTGTTTGAATCCTCAATCAGCAAGGCTAATGATCATGCTGACTGGAAAATTCTAGAGGCTGTAGTTGAAAAAAAGGAACTCTCTTGTGTCTAGTCCAGTGGTGGCGAACCTATGGCACACATGCCAGAGGTGACATTCGGAGCCTTCTCTTTGGGCACCTATGCAGTCACCCCATCACAGAGTTTGCCCCACCTCTCTGCCCAACAGCCCAATGGGACTTCTTCCTTCCTCCTCCAGCACAGAGCCCCCCTCCCTCTGGACAGCATCCCAACAGGAGTGTTTCCTTCCTCCCCTGCTGCTGTGTTGGCATTTTGTGATAAATAAGTGGGTTTTGGGTTGCAGTTTGGACACTCGGTCTCTAAAAGGTTCACCATCACTGGGTTAGAGTTTGCCCTTTGTCAAAGTATCAAGATCTCCTGGGAAGCTGCACTCTTGCATTCCACAAAAGTCTTCATGGCAATGAGAAGACCAATCTGATGCCATCTGTTGGCCAGAAAAAGAACTGCTGTGAAGAATTGACTTTCCTTCTTTCTTCCAGAAAGATATTTTATAAGTACAACTTATAGCAGGGGTGGCCACCCTTTTTATGCCAACAGCCTGACCATGCCCCCTGATAGCTGAGTGGGTTGGACCATGCGCCTGGAAGTGGAAGCAGGCACATTTATGACTGTCATAAATGTGCTCACTTCTGCATTTATGACATCCATGTGTTGGGATGTTAGGGTCTTTTCACAGTCTCCCCAAAGGGCCTTCCTATCAGGAAGAGGCAGCTTGGGATGCTGGGCTGTGTTTTGCCATGCAGAAGGCCAGACAGATGACTCATCTCCCCTAAAATAGAGGATCACCTAACTTCCTGTTATTCACCAAGCTTGATCACGAGCACACCTCATGTCATTCCTCATGACTTGTATCCACTGCCCAGCCAATATGTAATGTCACATGACTTTTTACAACAACCAGCACCTTCTCCACCCCATTTCCTGCCTTGTTATTGTGCAGTTAATAAAACAAGCTGGGAGGGCTTTGTTTTCAGAGATCTCTCTCCAGTCCCAGGAAAAGTCGACTCTGGGTCTGTCTGTGTTTGTGTTTTTGTTTGTGCATGCATGACTGTGATCTCTGTGTGTGAATCCATCGGGGAGGCTGGTGTGAAGGCCTCCACCCATTACAAAATCCATGGGCATGTTTGTGCATGCATGGGCATGTTTTATGGCTTGCATAAACATGCCTGCTTCCACTTCCGGGTGCAGTGAAGGCAGCGACAGGTCGGATGGAATGATGTCATAGGCTGGGTCCGGCCCACAGGCTGTAATTTGGGAACCCCTGACTTAGAGTTTGTTTTAGAGCAATATGGAACAGACTAAATAGAGCCACTTTAAATCAGATAGATGCCATTTAGTGTGATTCTTGCACCCATGTAGCATATGCCATTTTGGACAGGGATGCAAGGTGAACTTGGTATTGATGTGATTAGAAATAAGAAATATCTTTAACCAGATCTTGTTTTAAAGCTGATGGCCTCAATCCAGCTAAAGCAAATCATGCCCAAAACACAATGAAACAAACAGAATATTTGTTCAACCTAATTTATGAGCATTTGGTTTCAATCGAACATTCAGAACTAACTATAGCTGAATTGAAGCCCATGCTTGCATTTTCCAGCTTGGACTGTCCTCTGCAGATGTTTTCTTGTGTACTTCTGCTTCAAAAGGATATAATAAATTATTGACCCTGCTGTTTAGAATAACTGTGTCCCAGTCATAATAAATCACAGGGACTAGCATGCAATTTAAATCGTATGGAACACAGTTGGTTTATAGATTGCATAAGCTAAAATAACAGAGGATGAAACATCAGTAAATGAAAATGGCCATTTGTATTCTTGGAAGAGTCAAGTGGAAACTTATATTAAAATGACAATTTTGATATTAAACAATGTAGAAATATGGAAGAAATTTCAACCTTTTGAAAGTTGGATTTTTCAGTATTAAGACATTTTGCCTCCTCTTCTTCAATGTGTAATACAACTAAAGGAAGTTCCAGCCTGACTGTCTGTTTACTGTACCTACTTACAGGTACATGACCTCTCCAGAAGTTCATCTCAAGACAAACTTTATTCATGTTTATCTGATGTGTCATTGTTTTAAAATAATCAGATGTCAGGATGTTTGGTCAGTTAGTAGAAACTTTTTGTGTATTCTTCTAGTTTTCTATCTTAGGGATAAGTGAGTTAATCAAATAGGTAAAGGAAGGGTGGTGAGTTCATTCTTTTGGGGTATTCAAATTTGACTCTTTTTACTGGACCAGAAGAATCCTGGCTTGTGACGTGTCTGATTTCTATTGAAAGAGCAGAACCTTGCTTCTGAGAATTCTAGCATATCATTGGTGTTTCTCTATGCGTACTTGTAATTCCACTGGCTGTATGCTTTGAGAATTAGTATTTTCATTGGTCAGTTAGTTGTATGTTTTTCAGATTAGATGTAAGCCTTTTTACCATTTTGCCTTTTCTCTTAATGTTGATTCTGTAAGCTTTCATACTTAACTTTATTTGCATAAATATTGCTTCAATATAACTTGTGTTTGACTTGATTCATATACTGTATAATTAACCCAAGTAAGGGAATCTTATAATGTATCTGTTGGAATAGTATAAAAAGTCCGTGATGGAACCAGATGACAGCGATCTCAAAAATAGACAGGGGATGCTCACCTTTTGTGATACAGGGGGACTTTATTTGCTTTTGCGGAGAAAATGGCCATTGTTCTTTAAAACTAAATAAAGTCTATTTCTTTCCCTGAATCTTGCTTGTGGTTCTTGGGGGGGGGGGGGCTCCACCAGTGCCAGACCTTCTTCTAAAGTATAAGTACATTTCACTCTGCCAGTGATCTTTCGGCGTGCTCTACCAACCACAGTTTCTTGCAACCTTATGGCTAGTACGTCTTGAAACATATATCTGGAGCAAGGAATAAAAAGAACTTTTTTCCAGGTAACATTTATAGTTTCACCACCTCAAGGGCCACTAATATTAGTGACATGCTGCCAATCAGAGCCTTATTTCCATTGCAAAGAGGAGAATTCCAGTCAAGATTAAATCTGCCACTGCCACCCTCACACAAATATATTTCTTAAATAAAAATCAAACAAGAAGGCCAAACATCATCTAATTCAGTCCCCAACCACTGCTGTTGCTAAGCCAACTTTAACATCTACCTTATGAAATAGCTATAGTAGCAGTTCTTAGTCCCTATACATCAGGGATGCCCAAACTCCAGCCCACGGGCTGGAGTTTGGGTACCACTGATTTAAGCAGAGAAAATAGCAGCCTAAAAATCTATCTCATCCTGTTGCAAAACAGATTGGAAGGCACGTTTACTTCCACTTCTGGTGAGAGAAAGTGGCCGGCCTGCTGGACCATGTGACTAGCCCGCTGAACCACATGGCCGACCCACGGCCTAAAAAGTTTGGGCACCCCTGCTCTGCATACCAAGTAATTGATGTAATCATGGGATTGACAGTGAGGTCTGAAAATTAGCAGAAATCCCCACACTATAAAATCTCAATCTGTCGCTAAACCTAGTTTTAAATGGTCCATTCTGTTTCATCTTCCCAGATATGCATAAATTAATAACATTGAAATAGTTAGCCATTAATAATATTCACAATGTATTGTGTTCCAGCCATCAGATAGCAAAAGCTAGATAATGGCAATTTGGCCACCCTACATAAACAGTAGCTTTACCACACACAAAAAGCTTTTTTAAAACAGCTTGGGTCTTTGCAACATTTTCCTACCGAATAAGCAAACTTTTCCATCTCCTTCATTCCAAAACAATAAGAGCATTTTGGAACCAATTCTCTTAACAGCTGTAGGTCTTCTGTGAGGCTTCATAATACCAGAAGTAAAAAGAAAAAAAGAATCAAGTTTAGGTTTCATGTTTGCTTTGCCATCTACCACATCCTAGAAAATCTAAACTGTTTATAAACAGAGAGCACAGAGTCAAATGCACTCATACACGTATGCCTACTGAGATAAACCTATAAACCCACTATGTCTTCTACAAAACCAAGCTTTTACTGCTCCGTTTTTCTTATATAGCAGTGATGGAGAACCTTTTAGAGACCGAGTGCTCAAATTGCAACCCAAAATCCACTTATTTATCGTAAAGTGCCAACACAGCAACATGGGATGAAGGAAGTGCTCCCATTGGGCTACTGGGCAAAGGGGCGGAGCAAACTCTGTGATAGGGTGACTGCACAGGTGCCCACAGAGAGGACTCCGAGTGCCACCTCTGGCACGCATGCCATAGGTTCACCACCACTGCTATATAGGGTAATCATACTGAGGAATGATCACATAATGGAGAGAATCCATTTGGTCAACAGCCACAACAATGTCCAGCCTGAAGTGAACCAGGTCACACATCTCCTTCAAATGTGATTCATAACCCATCTTCAAAGCCAAATGCATTATATGTTTTCTTCACTTGCCATTTCTTAGGAACACACTGAGGAAATGAACTCCCAAAACTGGCTCTGAAGCCAAATACCTGAAGAATAGATGTACAGCCAGTTTGATATAGATAATGCCAGCTGGAGAAAAATATAGATGGAGATAAAGATATATAATTTATGCAACTAGTGCACTCAGTATCAAAGAGAAAATTCAGGTTTAGCCTTCTCCCTAGTGTGATCCTCCTCTGTATGTGGGGGCCATATATCCATATAATCTGGAGTAGAAGAGCCCAATAAATTATTCTCTTATTCCTTCTATTAAAGTAACTCATCATCATCATCATCATCATCATCATCATCATCATCATCATCATCATTTTGGCGCACATTTTACTTCTGCTTCCGGGAGTGACGAGGGCAGCGTGGGCCAGATGAATCACAGTAAACCCATTCATGTGGATACACAGGAGGCTTGGGCTTCTGGGAATTAAAGTCCAAGAACATCTGGAGTGCCAAGGTTCGCCATCGCGGTGTGAAGCTATTTTTCTGAACCACCCCACCCCCACTCCTGCTCTTCCTTCCTTTTAAAGAACAGAGACTTGTATATTAGGTGGACTGGATATTTAAAGAAGCCTGCTAGCTTGGGATATAAAATAGTACCTCACCCTCAACAATGAAGTAAGATTCAATGATAAATTCAATATACTATGTGGATCAAGTAGAGAAAGTGTCTTGTCCTTTACCTCAGGTAGCAAAATGTCATATATTAGAACTGTCAATGCCATATCAGATCACATGTTTCATATTTTAATTTTTAGTACTTCAGAATAAAAGGGTAGCCAAAGAAAAGAGAAGACACAGAACAACATTCCATATACTGTACTTTGCAGTATTACCCAGCTCTATTGTAGCAATTATGAGAAAGAGTAAAATGTTCAGGTACATTAGCTTTCTATGAGATAAATGTTGAGATTCTCTGTGGGATGATGTCATTTTATGTTAATTACCTGTTAGTTTAATAGGATTTTGCCTAGAGATGCTAGCACTGCTTTTATTTTCTCTCTATCATTTATTCCTCTTAGCCTAACTGAAGCCATTTTAGAAAAGCACACTCCACCATTTTACCCAGCTACTGGGAAGCACCTCTTGTACTTTTCCCAAGGCTAAGTTCTGGGAACAGTACCAAAAGAAGGTCCAATCTCAGATAGTGAGATGAGAACAATGATAGCCAGCCAGCTGCTATCTTTGAAGTAAGCACGGAACTGTCACTTTGAGTGGTCAATTAAGACATTTCTGGGACATTTTCTCATAGAAAAGGGTATAAAAACCTACCCGATTTCTTAAGTGAGAAGTCCGTTCTCCAATGCTATGAGGACCCGTATCGCTTGTCATCTTGGCGGGTCCCGATCCGTACCATTTCGCATGGGGCGGCAAAGACCGTCGCACTTTACCCTAGGCAAGTGGTAGCGTATAGCTTTTTATTTCATTTCTTTCATTAAAAAAAAAATGTTTCTGCCTTATTCTTAGTCAGTTATTTTTCTATATTCTGCATTCATTGGACTTTTGCTATTTTATCAATAAAAAACATAAAGCTTACTCCTTTTTTGCTCCTGCTGCCAATGGAGCAAATTGAGGAAGGGGGACTTTAACAATAAGGCCTTATTCCTGAAAGGAGAACTGTGGCTATTTTGTATCAACTTCGAGGAGTCTGTTGCGCAGGAGAAGAAACTTCACCCCGCTCCCTGGGATCCAGCAAGTTGATGCAAAGGTAACAAAATTACTCCCACACACCTTTCACACCGCCAAGGCTAAAAGTTCCCCAGAAGCAAGATAAGGGTGTTTTTCATATGGGAAAGTGGCGTTCCATCCCAGGGGTCTTTGCAGCTCAATTTCCCCTGCGTAGTTTGTCCTGGATCACCATTTCTCTACGAACCAATGAGCCGGAATTATCCGGACTAAGCCTTCCTCTGCCAAGCCTTGAGGAAGCCACCCTTTCGGTCCACTAGACAAACTGGGACCTCTGCCTGTGCCGCGGCCAGCCAAACCTCTAGCGGAGGGGGAGCAGAGCCTACCGACAGGTGGAAGGAGCCCCGATAATAAATAAATAATAATAAATAACATCAACCAATGTCCTTCTTCACTGTCTTGGAAAACCTTGTGAAATGTTTACTAGCACATTTTAAAACAACATAAAATGTCTTGGTGAAGAAAGGTACACTTTCCTTTGGAAGTGTTTTTGAAAATATTCCTCTCTTTTATCACTCTTTTATTTACCCGTTACCCTCTGCTTAGCCCATGGGTTCCCAACCTTTTCAAGCTGGGTTATGCTCTCTCAGGCAGCTTTGAGGGCTGGATGGCCATTTTGCTCTGCCTGCACGATGGGGGCAGCCATTTTGTCCCAAAAGCTTCAAAGGGATGGCCATTTTGTTTCTCAAATGTTGTTGGAGGGGTGAGGGGCCACATGAAAAGATGCCATGGGCTGGATCCAGCCCATTGGCCTTAGTTTGGGAATCCCTGGCTTAGCCAGTTGTATTAATGCAACTTTATTCTGCTTTAACTGACATGCTAGTGACAGTCTGTTAATGATATCTCCCAGATCAGTTGTTGTTTTCCCATAACTTTTGGGGATTTGTCTTCACTGTCTGTCTGGGAGTTGGCAGGTTATTTGTAGCACTATCCTGACATCCACTTTTTGTTTGTCCTGGCTTATTGATATGTTTTGAATCTTCTGACTGGGATCCTTAAAATTGCATCCAAGTGGCTCTAGTTTATTAGAGACACAGTGGTACCTCATTCAACAATTTTAATCCATTCCATGGGGCTTGTTGTTGTATGAAACAATTGCTATACGTTACATGCACA
The DNA here is from genome assembly GCA_035047305.1 of Bradypodion pumilum. Lineage (NCBI taxonomy): Eukaryota > Metazoa > Chordata > Lepidosauria > Squamata > Chamaeleonidae > Bradypodion > Bradypodion pumilum. Next base: position 57,051,300 of record JAWDJD010000006.1, on the reverse strand, counting down.
TACCTGTCAATTTTTGGATTTGGAAATAAGGGAAATTTCCGGGCAAATACAGGATACTTGACAGCTATGCTTATCCTGTGCTGCCCTCCAATGGCGGCAATAGGGCATTGCAGTCTAATTAATAAGGGATGATGGCGGGAAAGAGGGTAAAATAAGGGGTTTTCCTGGCCAATAAGGGATACTTCACAGCTATGTACATGCATTGTATAACAATTTTCCCTAAGGGATGCATCGTACAATGATTTTTTTGCTAAGTGTTTTTTCCCATTGAAAAATTGTTGTACATAGGGAAAATTGTTATGTGGGACGCCATTTTTCTCTCAAACCTAATTGTTATGCGATTTTGTTGTTATACAGGGTGATTGTTGTATAAGGTACCACTGTATAATTAAACTAGTGAACTTATCTCCCATGTCAAAAACCAGTGCTCCCTATAAGACCCCTGTTGTGTATTAAGGCAGAATTGCAAGTTGTTCAAGCAACGCCTTTGCAAAGAGAAAATGGCAGTTTCCCACCATCCAAATTAGGAGCTAAAGTCTGCGCGGAATCTCCCTCTCTGAAAGCTCTCATTATGCTAATTAGAGTTCTGTGATTGGGTACACTTTTGGATCCTGTTCCTGATTGGTTAATACTTTTATATCTTGTTATGATTAACCAGGGCGGGTCGCTACTTTGTATCAAGGAGCCACCACCGGGGAGACACTATATAAGCCCCACGGGTAAATGTAGCGATGTCTGGCTGCTAGGGCGGCGTTAGAGCCCGGAGGAGACTGATCAATGACAACACGAGGCAACAGGAGCGAGATCAGATCAGTAGTTTATTGGAAAAAGGCAACATCATTTATAGGGAAAAAAGCGCAACGGTGGCAAGCTGTCATCTGACAGGAAAATTACCTCACCCACGTACACGGGTTAATGGGGAACTCCTCAAAGGGGAGTTAATCAACTGGGGCAAACATGGGTTTAGGGACCTCATTGTCTTGGGGATTAAGCAGGGACAAACATGGCTTATTTGCGCCAGGGATTTCCCGAGCCGGGAGATGAGCTATGCACTTAATGTTTGACCGAAGTCAGCTATCTGCTTACTTGGCAGCGTCGCAGGTCAGGTCACGGTAATTGGGTGAATCAAACCCTATATTTTATTCACCCCCCTTAACTTGGCTGCCCGCAGAGCCCGCGGCTCAAGGAGCGTCCTCCTGAAGCGGCCTCTGCAAGGGCCGTTTCCATGCCCGATGGGCATGGGGAAACCGCATCTCCCCTTTATTTCCTATTTAAGGACCTGACTGGCGACCTTGCGCAAGAGCGGCATCAGCTGTTGAGCGGGTATGACGTCACGGAGTTTCTCTCTGGGGCGGCACTTGGAGATCAGCGAGGGAATGCACTGAGCAAAACAACAGAGCGTAATGCCTAGTATGGCTATCCCCACCACTACCTTAAGCACCGTTTGCAGCCACCCCCAGGGGATCCATGACCACATCCAATTCCACAGGGAACTCCACCAAGCCCCCCATGCGGAACCCTCAGTAATACCCTGGACTATGGTGTGGAGGTTCGTGATCTGGCTTTGGATCTTACGGGAGTTGTCAGTAAGATTGAAGCAGCACATTCCATGAACAGATTCGCAACCCAGGTGGTGCAGCAAGAGGAGGTAGTCGATAGCCGCTCGATTGTCAAGAACGGCACGGCGAAGTTCTGCCTGTTCCTGATTGAGGAGCGCTATCGCTGTGGAGGTATGGTTAATGGCTTTAGCCAAACCGCAAGCCAAGCGGCCAATCCTCCGTGCGTTGCCGACGGCCAAGCCTGGCACGCCGACAAGGCTGACTGCTAGGGATACATACTCAGCGGGGCTCAATACTCTGAAGCTGCTGTCACAAGAGCTATCTAACTGGGTTGTGCGTGTGTGCCGTATGAGTGGGGAAACATTGGAAACATTGGAAACATGTGGACCATTGGAAACATTTGTGCTTGGGGCAATCATGTCCTTAGTAGGAAGTAACAGTGTCAAACGACTGAGACAACACATTGAGTCCGACAGGTTCGCAGGGATATAGTTCCATGTGAACTGGTTGCAGGTGAAGAACCACCCTGAAGGTAGGGTGACGTGAGCGTACAGCGAAGTGAGTGTCTCTGGTTTATTACAAGTCCAGTTGCCGCTGCCGGGGTCAAGGCAGCGGCGCCGAGTCGGACCGCCTGCGGTGCAGCCGGTCATTCGGGTGCAAGCAGCGTCCGGGCTGACCGCCACTCGAGGGGTGTGAAGAGTGGATGCGTCAGCCGGCAAGGTTGATGCAAGTCGCAGTCCCCCCCCCAGCGTGCATATGCTGAGAAGGTGGTAGGAGTGTGTGGGCCAAAGAACGCCTTCAGCAACCAGTCGCCATCCTTGGTGCGCGCGTCCAGCGTGTGGCACACGGGGATGAGACAGGTGCTGAGGATAGATGCAGAACCAATGTCCTGCTGTAGACAAAAATCGGACTGGTTGACGAGGCCCGCCAACCTTTCCCACAAGTTGTACTGCATTCGTGCAGAAAGATCTTCACCAGGCGGCAAACCGTCGGCCTGGATTGGAGTAGCCTGAACGCCTCCCCCCAAAAGCAGGGTGAGGGCCAGGATGACGATGATCGCCATGGAGTTGGCATGAATCTGGGCAAAGACTGCTGCTACGAGGTTCTCCGGTGTCGGCTCCTTCTCCTCGCACTGGAGGGCGTCCTCAGCTTTGCTGCAAAGCGCCTTGACCATCCCCCAGGTGATCTTCGGCGCCGCCGGTGGCCGTCTCCTCCGGCGGGTCTTGTCGGTCAGCGTGAGGTCCTCCATCTCCGGGATCGGACTCGGGTCGGCCTGGGTCCACGCCATGTGGTTCCAAGTGAGGCTTGACGCACCGAGCTGGAATCCAAACGACACCTGTAGGGGACATAACTGCAGCATACCCTCTTCCCCAGGTTATGAGCGGCACCGGGCCCCTCCAAGAAGGGTCTGGTGGCACTCGGTACCGGACCATAGGTCGCGGGAGAGCTTCCGAACGGCGGAAATGCTTCTCCTGCGGCGTGCAATCCGAAAAAACATTAAGGTGATTGTAAGTGAACAATACCTTGTTGAGACACATCTGTGCTTCTCCCTGTGACTTGGGGAGGGCTGGTGGCTCCCCCCTTTCTGTTTGTTTGTCAATATAGGACTTTAGCGTCCGATTGACCCGCTCTACAATCGCTTGCCCTTGCGGATTGTAGGGAATTCCAAATGTGTGCTTGATGTCCCACGTAGCCATGAAGGCGGCCAACTGCCTGGAACTGTAGGCCGGCGCGTTGTCCGTCTTCACGTGCCGCGGCTTGCCCATCGCCACAATGCAGGAAAGGAGGTGCTGCTCCACGTGGGAAGCCGCCTCCCCTTTCTGCGCCGTTGCCCAAACGAACTGAGAAAAAGTGTCAATGCAGACGTGCATGTATTGCCATCTGCCGAACTGCGGCACATGCGTGACGTCCATCTGCCATACCTGATTAGCCTCTGTCCCTCGCGGGTTGACCCCCCACGAGGGCCCCCCCGGCGCTCCTGCGCAATGCTGGCAAGAGCGGACTATACCTTGGGCTTGAGAGAGCGGCAGATTGAATTGTCTGGCGAGTGCCTTGGCATTTTGGTGAAAAAAGGCGTGACTTTGAATTGGAGTAGTGAAAACTCCCAAAACCGAACGTTGCTGAATTTCCTTTGCCGCCGCATCCGCTCTGCTATTGCCCGCGGAAATCGGACCCGGTAGGTCTTGGTGACTTCGGATGTGGGCAATATAGAGCGGCTCTGTGCGGTTCCGCAAATGAAATTGAGCAGTGAGAAACAAGCTGAGCAAGTTCTTGTCTATCGCGGGAGTAATGTAAGCTCCCGGCAGACTGTGAAGCAAATTCCTCACATACATACTGTCAGTAATGATGTTTAAACGTTCCTTGGCGAAGGTGCGCAAGGCAAGGTTCACGGCTGCCAACTCTGCCCGCTGCGCGGACTTCTGTGGAAGAGTTAGCAGCGTGCGCCAAGCTTCGCCCTCCTGCCAAGTCAGGACACCATATGTGCGTCCCCCATCGGTAAAAACTGTCTTGGCCCCCTGAAGCGGGACCAGCGAGAGCAATTCGAACAAACTGACTGTTCCTGTCTGAAGTGAGACAAGCCTAGGGTCTTTGGGCAAATGGTATGCTAAGCTGCCAGTGAATCCCTCCAAGGCGATCGGAAGCGAGTCACCTAGCTGCATCAGCTGATGGATTTGTTCCTTGGTGAACGGGACTACGATCTTGGCTAAATCGTGCCCAGAAATGTCCCTTGCTCTCAGCCTGCCGCGGTAGATCACCGCGGAGACCAGTTCTTGGGGCGGAACAATGTTCCGAGAAGAGGTGTTTGGCAAGTATACCCACTCCACAATTTTCGCTCCCTTCTCTGAGTCTACTCCTAGCGCCCCAGTGAACATGGATCCTGACCGTACGATGTACAAATTCAGGATCGGGGCATATGGCCCCTGGGCGATCCTATCCACCCACCTCTGGCTGAGAACTTGGTTCACCTTCTCGAGCGCCAAACGTGCGTCTCGAGAGATTTTTATCCGGTCTGCCGGCTGCTTGCCTAGGGTTAGCAGCAAGAAGAGCGGTTTTAGAAGATCCGTATCTAAACGAAAATACGGTCTGGCCCAATTGATGTTCCCCAAAACTTGCTGCAACTCTACAAGGGTGACTGAGTCTTGTAAATTTATCTGAGGCAGAACTGGTGCTGCGAAAGAGCGGAGAAGCCGATGGCCCAAGTATGAAAAGGGCTCGGTTCTCTGCACCTTTTCCGGGGCAATGAGTAAGCCTTTGTCCCCCAGGCTGGCCTGGAGGTCAGAAAACATTTCGCTGCCGAGCTGCGGCAATGCTACTAAAATATCATCCATGAAGTGACAGACAATAGCTTTAGGGTAAAGGCTTCGGAACTTTGCCAGTGCGTCGTGAACATAAATTTGGCACAGGGTGGGCGAATTGAGCATGCCCTGTGGCAAAAATTTCCACGCGTAACGCTGCGTGGGCTCGCCGTGGTTCACGACCGGCACTGTAAAGGCGAACCTTTCCCGGTCCCTGGGGTCTAAGGGGATTGTATAAAAGCAATCCTTGAGATCTACGACTAGGATCTCCCACCCCTCGGGAATCATATTCGGATTTGGGATGCCGCATTGAAGCGGACCCATCGGCTGGATGCATTTATTGATCTCTCTGAGATCGTGGAGGAGTCGCCACTTCCCCGACTTCTTCTTAATCACAAAAATTGGCGAATTCCAGGGGCTTGTGGACTGTTCTATGTGTCCTGCGTCTAGCTGTTCCTTAACTAGCTGCTTGAGGGCAACTAATTTCTCTCCCACTACCGGCCATTGTTCTACCCATACCGGAGTGTCGGTGAGCCATTTAAGTGGCAACGCCATTACCCGAAGGTAAGCGTAGCACCGTACTGCTGGAGAATGTCTCGCCCCCAAAGGTTGATGTGCACGTCAAGAATGTGCGGCCGAATTACCGCTGTGCCGTCAGCCCTTGGGATTGTGACTTCTACCCACTCTCGGCTCCTGAACGCTTCCTGGACGCCTCCTACCCCCCACACATCGGAGACCGGCTCAATGGCCCACTCTCTTGGCCACTGGCTCCTGCTTATCACTGACACATCCGCTCCGGTATCGAGTAACCCTGAGAACACCCTTTTGTTCAAAAATACCTCGATAACGGGGCGCTGTTTCCACTCAATGTTGGTCTCCACTGTCGCTAAGACCTGGTATCCTTGCACTGCCTCACTCGCGCTCGAGCGGTCCTCTGACCCGGACTCTGAGCTGTCCCTGAGCCTTCCCTGGCTGCCTGCTGGCGAGTGACAAGGAACCATGATCAGTTGCGCTAACGTGTCTCCCTTGTGGATTGTTTGGGGCAGGTGCGCCCAGAGCTGGACCTGGAGAATGCCTGAAAAATTCGAGTCAATGACTCCTGGAATTATAAAAATTCCGCGTGCTCCAGCTACACTACGGGGCAAAACTAAACCTATAAGGCCTCTGGGCAGGGGTCCCATGTACTGGGTGTCGACTAGATAGACTGTGCCTGGCAGGTCGCACGTAACGTCCGCCTGGCAAGTCAATTCTAGCCCCGTGCTGCCCTTGGGGCTGGCCTGGGCCCTCGCAGTGCCTGGGGTGTGCCTGGAATCTAGTCTAAATCTGGGGAGTTCTGGATCTGGGTGAGGGAAGCCTCTGTTTGGACTGGGGCCAGAGACGTGCCCGGATTCCGGTTTCCCGAACTCGGACAAAACCTGGCCCAATGATAGCCTTTCTTGCACTTCGGGCAGGGGGTGTTCGGAGCCTTGGGACGGCCGGACTTTTGCCCGCCTCCCTTGGATCGGCACTCCCTAGCGAAGTGGCCAACCTTGCCACAAGTGTGACATGCCCCTTTGTTCTTGCCATTGGATCTTCTTCCCCCCTGCACCGCTGCCGCTAGCAGACCCATCTTGTAGGAGTCGGTGCCAACGTCGGAGCATGCTCGAATCATGTCCGTTAAGGTGATGTCAGGGCGATTGCCCAGGGACTGCAAGATTTTACGGCAGTCCAAGTTGGCGTTGTCTTTGGCTAGCTTAATCATGAGCTCTTCCTGGGCTTGCTCATTGTCAATCTGCCTGCTAATTGCTTCTTCCAGGCGATTGATGAAGTCCATGTAGGGCTCTTGGGCTCCCTGCTTAATGGCGGTGTAGTTTTTGGCCGTTTTGCCAGACGCTGGGACCTTGAAGTATGCCCTATAGGCAGCCTCGGCTGACCTCTCTAGGGTGGCGAGAGGCAGGTTGATTTGAGCGTTGATGGACTCAAAGGCACCTGAACCATACAACTGGTCAGGGATTACCGCGCCTCCCATCCTGGCAGCCCGAGCTTGCGCCTCCGGGCGAAACTCGCTGTCCCAAATCATGTACTGGCTGGGGGTAAGCATCATCCTCATGACGGCTTTCCAATCGTGAGGAATCCACATGGTGGTTTCGCACACTTGCTGAAGCGTGCCCCTCGTAAAACGACTTTGGAGCCCTGTCTCTGAAATTGCCTTCCGTAAAGCCATGAGAAGCTTGTACGGGACTGGGGAGTGTACTATCTGCTGTGCGCCTGTGAGCGCGTCCATCTCCAAGCGGATGGGACAAATCTGTCTAAGTTCAGCTAGCTGTTCAACTGGCAATTCCCCCTTCTTGAGTTCTATCTCAGCTGTGCGCTGAAGGGCACTCTTCACGACTAGGGAACCTGGGGCTGTCAGAGAAGTGCCAGCGCCTCTCATTCCTTGCGTTCCTTCGGTGACGTCTGCAGCTGTCACCGCGGGAAGGCTCCCTGCGCTACTCTGCTGATACTTGAATGTCGGATAGAGTGCGGCGGGCGCAGTCGGCTCGACTGGCGTGCCTGATGGCTTCTCTAACGGGGGTTCTTCCGCTTCTACCCGGACTGGCTCGATCTGCTCTAAGAGTCTCCTACATTTCCGCCATGTGCGGACTATCCCTCCTGGAGCTTTCGGGGTTTGCTGAATGCAGTCTCCTATCTGATCCCAGAGCTTCAGGGTTAACGTACCTACTTCTGGGTAAAGTAAGCAGTGTTCCCTGAGGTACGCCAAAAGTCTCGCTAGCTCCCTGCTGTGAAATCGGAAATTAAAAACCCTGGCCAGGATTATGAACTCTTGCTCCCGAGTTCTTTGGCTAGCGGACGGACTTGGTCTATGAGAACAAGTCCCCATATTACCTGCGATGGTCCTCTGAAGTTTCCTCCTCGGGACGAAGATCGACGCGTCTTTGCAGGCAACAGGTTCGGGCGATGGGTGTCTGGGGTAGACCTCGGAGCATGGACCTTCTGCCACGGGCCCTTCTATCGGCCTCTGCGATGTCAGGGGCTCACAGCCTGCCCTGAGCGGAACGCGTTTCCCTCTATGGCAAACCTCTCGAAAGCGGGGAGGAAGCGGTAGGAATGTCTCTCTGGAATGCCTCGCGGCGGGCCGTTCTCTGTCCGGCTGGCTGCCGACCAGAGCGCCGCGCTATCCTCCGGGCTGGCGGGTCGCGATTCAAGCGCAGAACCGGACCGCGTGGAGCGCTACTCACGAGTAGACCTCTCCGGGGTCCTTTACTCACGAGTAAATCACGTCGGGGTCACCAGCTGTAGCGATGTCTGGCCGCTAGGGCGGCGTTAGAGCCCGGAGGAGACTGATCAACGACAACACGAGGCAACAGGAGCGAGATCAGATCAGTAGTTTATTGGAAAAAGGCAACATCATTTATAGGGAAAAAAGCGCAACGGTGGCAAGCTGTCATCTGACAGGAAAATTACCTCACCCACGTACACGGGTTAATGGGGAACTCCTCAAAGGGGAGTTAATCAACTGGGGCAAACATGGGTTTAGGGACCTCATTGTCTTGGGGATTAAGCAGGGACAAACATGGCTTATTTGCGCCAGGGATTTCCCGAGCCGGGAGATGAGCTATGCACTTAATGTTTGACCGAAGTCAGCTATCTGCTTACTTGGCAGCGTCGCAGGTCAGGTCACGGTAATTGGGTGAATCAAACCCTATATTTTATTCACCCCCCTTAACTTGGCTGCCCGCAGAGCCCGCGGCTCAAGGAGTGTCCTCCTGAAGCGGTCTCTGCAAGGGCCGTTTCCATGCCCGATGGGCATGGGGAAACCGCAGGTAAACAAGGGTGGGGCCGGACCAGATCTATACTTCCCCGCACAGGTTAGCCAGTAACGTGCTAAGCCTGGGTCTCCTCTAAACACTATCACTCAAAGAGTGTAGCTTAGCCATTGCCTCTTCTTCAGCAGAATCCAGAGGGACTGATTTCAAGGGATTCGTATAGACATCTTATGTCCGGAGCACCTTGTAAGTGTAACCTGAAAGTCTGTTAAATAAACACCTGTTGTTGTTCTGTTCATCGTTGCCTGGACTATTACTTATAAGGGCTGGACACGACAACCCCACAGGTGATTATTTTGGGAGGGTTTTGACAAGAATCCTTCTGCTTATTGTCAACTCTTTCTATATCTGGAATTTCTAATCTTCATACCTGTCAAGCGCAGCTCCAGACAATATGGGACCTGTGCAGAACCATTCTGTACAGACTATTCTGTACGGTCCCTTCTATGCATCCACTTCTGCACAGAACCCTTCTACACATGCGTAGAAGGCTTCTACCATGCATGCATAGAAAGGTTCTATGCATGCGTAGAAGGGAGCTGTACAGAAGGGATGCGCAGTAACTACTTTTCCCCCACCGCCAAATTACAGGATGGTGGCGGCTCCGGGCGGGAAATGAAGAAAAGCGGCACAAAATTATGGGAAATCCCAGCCAGTACGGGATACTTGACAGGTATGCTATCTTTCATTTACTTGAGAAGAAGGGAGTTCTGCAGCCACATGGTAATTACAATCTGAAAATAGTTCAGCAGCTGACTCAGAGCCAGAGTTCAAAGCTGTATGTTTATCACCTACTTGAAAGTAGTATGTCTTCAATCTGAAGATGTTTTTTCTAGCTAAGATGTTGAATATTAACTGGAACCAGAGTTATCTCTTGCTTGTTTGTTCTTCTGTTCTATTTACTTCCCTATTATAAATGGTAATCCATCACTCACCCTCTTTAAAAACTTCCAAAAAGCTTTCAAAAGTTGAGAAATATTGTTTTGCTTTGATCTTAATAATTATCAGCAGTCTAGTGGAATAAAAATCAAGATAAAACTCAGATAACAATAGGGAGGAACTCGTGGCTTCCACGATCAATCAGTTTTGGCTAAATGCTCCTGCACTTGATCTCAGCTATAAAACCAAGAGCCCTCTGGTTTCTCTGCAGATTGTATTACTGACCAACAAGATTTAGATGCTATTAAATAAGGTATAGTTCACTAACAAAATTGATTTTCTTTGCATTAATTTCATAAATGAATCTTCTTTATGTTGTCTTAACAACATGAATATTCCTTGTAGTGAAAATTATGCTCAAGATTTTAACAAAAGGCCTTTACCCTATATTGTGCACAAAAGGCCAGATGTTAAAGCCAGATTGAGAAAAGGAAGAGGTACCAGAGATCATATTTATAGATCACGGCAAAGCATTTGACTGGGAAGATCAGGAAATATTCTGTGGACATGAGGTACTTGAGGACAAAGCATGAAGAAACTGAATGTTTCCCATAAGCAAAGTTGTATGATGGTACATTTTGTCTTTTTATCTGTTCAAATTAAATGCAGAACATTCCATGGGGAAATATGGATTAAAGTCAGAGAAACAAAAAATGCAATTTGGAGCAGGAGGCGTCAATAAATAAATATCACTCCATATCATAGCAGAAAACACAACAACTTGAAACAACAACCTATTGATAAAGGTGAAAGACATGCCAAGGACAGATTACAGCTGAACATTAAGAAGACAAAAATAATTATATAGAAACATTCCTTAATTTTAATGCTGACAATAAAAAAATCAAATTTCAGTTCTTCTTCTTCCATGTCTAGTAAGGCATGAAACCGCCAAAATGAAAGCACCTCTTGGTGAGTTCAATCTGCAATTCCTTTCACCCAACCTAGTGTGAGAAAGAAATTTGAAAAGGAACCTGCACCTTATTTCAATGAAAAAGAAGTCCTACTGTTTGAAATTTACTCCTGAAAAGACTCTACATAGAGTGTTACCATTTCCTAGGGAAATTATGTCTTTTTTCCCTCCCTCTCTTCTCTCTTACAAGGAAGAGATTGTACCTTGGCTCACCATTTGCACTCATGTTTCGTCCCTTGTGGTTCCCCCTCCTCCTCAAAATTTCCTCTGCAGGAAGAAAAATACCCTGATGATCTGTTTTAGGGGCATACTGTTATTAATGAAGATGAGACGGGGGCAAGGACTAGGGAGACTCAATGGGGTGGCTGGGGCAGGCTCCCGAGCATCTCCTGGAGATGAAGGTACATCCCCTGGAGCATCCCCTGGAGATGAAGGTACAATGCAAGAAGGCTCATATTCTTTCTGACTGAAGGACTTACGTGGAGGGGAAGAAAAAAATGAGAAAAATGTTTGTTACCTCCTTTATGTGTTTCAGTGGCATGTGATTATAAGCATGCCTTATTTCAGCTTGTGATGTGTTTGGTTCTGGATGCTTGCATAGAAACTATCAATTTCGGCTTCTTCAGTAACTGTATTTAGAGCATAATCTTGAATGGTCAATTTCCCCAGAAGTCTGATGATAATTCTTTGTTCACACCTTGCATCAGAGCCCTTAACGCCCATTCTCTGAGTTCAAAAACTTGTGGTGTGACTTCAAATGTTCCATCCCAGGCCACTGCTGAAGAGCAGTCCTGAGAAAAGGCTGGTCTCCAACTTGCTGTTGTAATCTGTGTTTGCTCTGAAGCTAAGTAAGAAGGATGGGTCAGTTAAAGGTTCCTCTTCCATGGTAGTGATGGCTAACTTTGGCACTCCAGATATTCTTGGACTTCAATTCCCAGAAGCCCTGGCCAGCAAGAATGCTGACTTGGGCTTCTGGTAACTAAAGTCCAAGAATACATGGAGTGCTAAGGTTCTCCATCGCTGTTCTATGGGACACAGGCATTGAGCTTTTTTCTCACACTTTAAAAAGGGTTCATGGTTTGTCTAAATTTTGAACTCGAACCTTTTAATTGGGCAGAATGAAAGACTTAAATTGTATCTTAATCTATACCTATAAATCTGAGCGTTAACCGTTGAAACTTGACAAAGGATCCTGCACCAGGCCATACTAGCCCGTACCGAGCCTTCGTGCACTTGCCCGAACTGGGTTCGCAGGTCAACAAATGTTTGAGAAATGCGCCATTGGGGCAGGAGACCCACAAACTCAAACAAAGAAAAGGAACTTCAATTCCCAACGGTTCTTGCGCCGCGCCACAGCCAATCAGGCTGAGAGGCGCAAGCAAAAAGAACATTGGGAAACGTGCCGCGGCTAATCAAAATCAAGCCACAGGGAAAAAACCGCTGCACAAACGCAAACCACAAATGCAAAACTACGAGCCCCAGTGTCCTTTGCGCCATGAGTGCGTAGAACGCTGAGAAATCCGGTGTGTGAAAAATAAAAATACAAAACGCAACAGGAGCGCAAGTCTGCCACAGCCGGACGCAGTGCCTCACAGCCAAGCAAAAAAAACAACAACCACAAAACTCCCCCGCGAAACACCCACCGGTCTTCTTTCCCGGAGCAATGGGGACAAGAGGGACTCCCTCTTCTCCACACTACCCCGCCGAAGACTCGGCGAGACCACCACCAGCCTCAAGAAAAGTTGAGCCGGGGTGGGGGAAAAAACAAAAAATGGGGGGGGGTCAAGGGGGGGAAAGGTAATGGTGCATTCGCCCACCCTTGAAAGCGAACCAATTCCCCGGGAAGTAAAGGCAGCGAACGGGGCTTTGGTCGTTGCCTTCGCCTCCAGGAGGTACTCTCCTGGCCCCAGCCTCCTATCTCTCTCACTCAATCAGACACACACATACACACACACCTACTGGGCAGCACGTTTCAAACCTGCCCAGTGTGTGTGTGTGCGCACTCACCAAAACTACCACTAACCAACAACAAACACAATAAACAAGGTAAACTAACCAACAAAAACAAACACCAAAATTATTAATAATAAAAATAAATAAATAAATAATTTAAAAAAACATTAATTAAAACAAAAATCACAACAACCACAAACAAAAACATCTACAATGACACAAAACCACTTACAAAACACCTAACTACAAAATGAAAAAAACACAAATTACACAAACAAGAGAAATTAAACAAAACCAGAAATAATCAAACCAATTAAACAAACCAAAAAATAAACCAAAACAAAATAGAACAAACAGAAACACTGCCCAGCCCACCACCACAAAAGCAAAACAAAGAAAAACCCCAAAATAAAGAAAATCAGACAACTCACCAGCACCTCCTTCCTCCACGACGACCAGAACACAAATGAAGAAATCAAGAGACTACGTACCAGAAGAAGCTCCACCCAGAGGCCAAGAGAGAAAAAACAGTCAAAGTAAAAGAGAACCACTATCAGCCCCACCTGCAGGGCAGAAAAGTAAAAACAACTCAAAAAGACAAAACAGCCCCAAACAAAAGGCCACAAGAGTAAAAAAAAAAACTCAAAACCATAACAATACATCACACTTTTACACAAATCACAAACATATGTCAAAAAAATAAAATAAAAAGATTTCTAAATTCCTGTGTTGAATTTTAACTCAAATAAAAACCAAAAACATCAAAACACTGTTTAAAAACATTGAATGTAAAAAACATCTACTTTCACATTGCTACAGTTATTACCTACAGTACAAATATTAAAAAGTCACATACTAAAACATTATTTGGTTAAATAAAAAAATTGAAAAAATTATATCATCCTTTGTTCTTTTTTTAATCCACAAAAAAACCCAAAAAAACTGATCACAGTTTGTAACAGCCTGGCAAAAACAAATTGTGTATAAATAAACATTTTAAAAATTTCAATTATACACTAACCTCTTTTTTACAAACATTAACAAAAAAAACCTTCCAACACAATTTAAAACATCCTGGCAACGCCGGGCAAACTCTGCTAGTACAATTATAAAATTAGGCTTGGGTTTGTTTTTTGTGAAGTTCCACCTAAGGCCATGATGGTGAAACTTGGCACTCCAGATGTTCTTGGACTTCAATTCCCAGAAGCCCAAGCACCCTGTGAATCCACACGAATGGGTTTACTGCAATTCATCCGGCCCGCACGGCCCTCGTCGCTCCCGGAAGCGGAAGTAAAACACGCCCGTACGGTGGGCCAGCTCCAGTCAATGGACCATAGTTTGGGCACCCCTGCTGTAGTCTCTGGTTCCACTATAACAGAGGTAGACCATTTTAGATTCTGACCTTAATGGTTTTAGGGAGCTGGAATTTAAACATTTGTGTGCACTAATTCAGTTTTGAAGTACATAACTAACATCCCCTTTTCCCCATCTCCTGCCATTGTGTGCTTTACAAGTACTAAGCACCTTATATTTAGAAGTTTTAGTTTAGTTTTATATTTTCAACTCATTTAGTTCTTAGTGTTTTGTCGCCTAAACTTGGTATTTAACGTCCTGACACTAAGAGCTCACTTTCTCACGAATAATCATGAGTCAGTTGCAGAAGGAAAATGCCTTTTAAATTCTTTATTTTGTATATACGTCAAAGCATTGCACACTTTAAAATAATGGATGTGTATGAAATACAGTACAGTAAAATTAAAAACAAATGTTAAAGAATAATTAGACTAGTCTTGACCGGAGGTGAAGTCTGCCAAAACGCAGCTCGCTCTTCCCTGGTATGTGCACCGAAACCAAAAATAACCAACCTGCAAATAAGCACCTCCTTCCCCATGCACAGGATCATGCAGAGTATCAGGTGCCAAAAGGAATACTCTGGTGGAAGAACTTCACTTCTTTGGTTGTTGTTCAGTCGCACAGTCAATTCCGACCCCCTCATACCTGTCAACTGCTGCTCCGGACAATCTGGGACCTGCGCAGAATGGTTCTGCGCAGGTTGCTTTTTACACATGCGTAAAAGCCTTCTATGCATGCGTAAAAGCGACTTGCACAGAACCGTTCTGCGCAGCTTGCTTCTAGACATGCGTAGAAGGCTTTTACGCATGCGTAGGAGGCTTCTACGATCCCCTTCTGCACAGAAGCCTTCTACGCAAGCGTAGAAGGGTTCTACGCATGTGTAAAAGCCTTCTATGCATGCGTAGAAGCGAGCTGCGCAGAAGGGATGCGCAGTAACGCCTTTCCCCCTGCTGCCAAATTCCGGCATTTCGGCAGCTCTGGGCGGGAAATGGCGAAAATCGGCGCCGAAAAATGGGAAATCCCGGCCAATCCGGGAAGGTTGACAGGTATGGGTGACTCCCTGCAACCCCATCGACCATTGCTTGCCAGGCAGCTCTCTGTCCTCCTCAACCCATCCAGCTCCGTGCCCATTGCGTCTACAATACCATCTAGCCATCTCATTTTTGGCCGTCCCCTTTTTCTTTTGCCCTCCACCCTTTCCAGTATCAGCTTTCTCAAGTGAATCCTCTCTTCTCTCCTCCAACACCACATTTCAAAGGCATCTATTATTCTGCGCTCAGCTTTCCTTATGGTCCAGCTCTCACAACCATACATTACCACCGGGAATACCATTGCCTTGACTAAGCGAATTTTTGTTTGCAAAGTGATGTCTGTACTTTTGACTATGTTCCCCAGGTTTCTCTTGATTCTCAAGAATCAGTCACCTTTTTATTTCATGGCTGCAGTCTCCATCTACAGTGATCTTGGGTCCTAAGAATGTAAAGTCTCTCACTGCTTCTACTTCTTCCCCAGCTACTTGCCAGGGACTGATAGGGCCTGTTGCCATTATCTTGGTTTTCTTGCTATTAAGTCTCAAGCCAGCTTTTGCACTCTCCTCAACCTAAGCAAGAGCTGTAGGAATTGGGGCCACTGGCGTGGCCTTAATGTCCCGGAGGAGACTGATCAAGTGACGACACGAGGCAAATGGAGCGAGATCAGATCAGTACTTTATTGGAAAAAGGCAACATCATTTATAGGGAAGAAAGCGCAACGGTGGCAAAACTGTCATCGGACAGGAAAATTACCTCACCCATGTACCTGGGTTAATAGGGAACCTCTCAAAGGGAAGTTAATTAACTTGGACAAACATGGAGCAAGGAAGACCATTGTTTAGGGCTTAAGCAAGGGTAAATATGGCTGATATTTACACCGGGGATTACCTTGGCCAGAGGATGAGGGATTACTCTAATAGGTAACTGGGGTCTGCAAGATGCTTGCTCGGCAGAATCGTCGGTCAGGCTACAAGCAGCCGAATTAATCCCTATCATTAATTCACCCCCCTTACGCCCTGACAAGGGCCAGAGGCCAGGAGTTTGCTCACTGGTTTAACCTCTGCCAGAAGCCACTGATGCCCAACCGGGCACGGGGAATCTTCATCTCCCCTTACTTTTTAATATTAAGAGCCTGACTGGCGACTCTGCGCAGAAGCGTCATCAGCTGTTGATCGGGAATGACGTCACGGGGTTTCTTCTCGGGGCGGCACTTCGAGATCAGTGAGGGAATACATTGCGCAAAGCAGCATAACGCTATGCCTAGTATAGTCACCCCCACTACCACCTTGAGTACCGTCTGAAGCCACCCCCAGGGGATCCATGACCACATCCAGCTCCACAATGAACTCCACCAAGCCCCCCATGCGGAGCCCTCAGTGATGCCCTGGACTATGGTGTGGAGATCAGTGAGCTGACTTTGGATTTTCCGGGAGTTGTCAGTAAGGTTGAAACAGCACATACCGTGAAGGGACTCGCAACCCAGATGGTGCAACAATAAGAGGTAGTCGATAGCCGCTCGATTATCGAGGATGGCATGGCGAAGTTCCGCCTGCTCCTGATTGAGGAGCGCTATCGCTGTGGAGGTATGGTTGATGGCTTTTGCCAAACCGCAAGCCAAGCGACCAATTCTCCGTGCGTTGCCGACGGCTAAGCCTGGCACGCCAACTATACTGACTGATAGTGAGACGTATTCGGCTGGGCTTAGGACTCTAAAGCTGCTGTCGCATGAGCTGTCTAGTTGGGTGGTGCGAGTGTGCCTGATGGGTGCAGAAACATTTGAAACATTTGAAACATGTGGAACATTAGAAACATTTGTGCTTGGGGCAACCATATCCCTAGTGGGGAGCAACAGTGTCAACCGGCTAAGGCAACATGTGGAATCTGATACATTTGCAGGAATATAATTGAAGGTATACTGATTGCATGTGAAGAACCACCCTGAGGGTAGGGTGATATGGGCAGGTAACAAACCAATTGTCTCTGGGTTTGCACAAGTCCAGTTGCTGCTGCCGGTATCGAGGCAGCTGCGCTGGGTCCGGCCGCCTGTGGCGCAGCCGATTATTTGTGCACAAGTAGAGTTCGGGCTGGCCGCCACTCGCGGGGTGTGAAGAGTGGCTGCATCAGCCGGCAAAGTCATGGTGAGCCGCAGTCCCCCCCAGCGAGCGTAGGCTGCAAAAGTCGCAGGGAGGTGCGGTCCAAAAATCTTCTTCAACAGCCAGTCCCCATCCCTGGCGCGTGCGTCGAGAGTGTGGCACACTGGGATGAGACAGGTGCTGAGGATTGAGGCAGAACCAATGTCCTGCTTCAGGCAAAAATCGGACTGGTTGACGAGACCCGCCAACCTTGCCCACAAGTTGTAGTGCATCCGTGCTGAAAGGTCTTCACCGGGCGGCAGGCCGTTGGCCTGAAGTGAAGCGGCCTGAACGCCTCCCCCCAAAAGCAGGGCGAGGGCCAGGATGATGGTGAAGATCACGGAGTTGGCATTAATCTGGGCAAAGACTGCTGCAACGAAGTGCTCCGGTGTCGGCTCCATCTCCTCGCGTTGGAGGGCGTCCTCGGCCTCTCTGCAAAGGGTCTTGACCATCCCCCAGGTGATCCTCTGCGCTTGGGTCCGCAGCCGCCGCTTCTCCTGGTGGGTCTCCTCGGTCAGAGTGAGGTCCTCCATCTCCGGGATCGGACTCGGGTCGGTCTGGGTCCACGCCATGAGGTCCCAAATGGGGCTTGACGCACCGGGCCGGAATCCACACGACACCTGTTGGAGACATAATTGCAGCATACCCTCTCCCCCAGGTTATGAGCGGCACCGGGCCCCTCCAGGATGGGTCCGGTGGCACTCGGTACCGGACCATAGGTCGCGGGAGAGCTTCCGAACGGCGGAAGTGCTTCTCCTGCGGCGTACAGTCCGAAAAAACATTGAGGTGATTGTATGTGAACAATACCTTATTCAGACAAAACTGTGCTTGTCCCTGTGAGTTGGGGAGGGCTGGTGGCTCCCCCCTTTCTGTTTGTTTGTCAATATAGGACTTTAGCGTCCGATTGACCCGTTCTACAATCGCCTGCCCTTGCGGATTGTAGGGGATGCCAAATGTATGCTTGATGTCCCAGGTGGCCATGAAGGTGGCCAACTGCCTAGAGCAGTAGGACGGGGCGTTGTCCGTTGTCACGTGCCGCGGCTTGCCCATTGCCGCAATGCAGGACAGGAGATGCTGCTCCACATGGGAGGCAGTCTCCCCCTTCTGCGCCGTCGCCCAAACGAACTGGGAAAAAGTGTCTATGCAGACGTGCATGTACTGCCATCTGCCAAACTGCGGCACATGCGTGACGTCCATTTGCCACACCTGATTGGCCTCTGTCCCCCGTGGGCTAACCCCCCACGAGGGCCCCCCCGGCGCCCCTGCACAATGCTGGCAAGAGCGTACTATACCCTGGGCTTGAGAAAGTGGCAAATTGAACTGTCTGGCGAGTGCCTTGGCGTTTTGGTGAAAAAAAGCATGACTTTGAATTGGAGTAGTGAAAACTCCCAAAACCGAACGTTGCTGAATTTCCTTTGCCGCCGCGTCCGCTCTGCTATTGCCCGCGGAAATCGGACCCGGCAGGTCTTGATGACTGCGGATGTGGGCAATATAGAGCGGCTCCGTGCGGTTTCGCAAATGAAATTGAGCAGTGAGAAACAGGCTAAGCAGATTCTTGTCTATCGCGGGAGTGATGTAAGCTCCCGGTAGACTGTGAAGCAAATTCCTGACATACAGGCTGTCGGTTATGATATTTAAACGTTCCTTGGCGAAGGTGCGCAAGGCAAGGTTCACGGCTGCCAACTCTGCCCGCTGTGCGGACTTCTGTGGAAGAGTTAGCAGCGTGTGCCAAGCTTCGCCCTCCTGCCAGGTCAGGACACCATAAGTGCGTCCACCATCAGAAAAAACCGTCCTGGCCCCCTGAAGCGAGAGCAATTCGAACAAGCTGACTGTTCCTGTTTGAAGCGAGACGAGTCTGGGGTCTTTAGGCAAATGGTATGCCAAGCTTCCAGTGAATCCTTCCAAAGCTATCGGAAGCGAGTCACCTAGCTGCATCAACTGCTGAATTTGTTCCTTGGTGAACGGGACTACGATCTTGGCTAAATCGTGCCCAGAAATGTCCCTAGCTCTCAGCCTGCCGCGGTAGATCACCGCGGAGACCAGTTCTTGGGGCGGAACAATGTTCCGAGATGAGGTGTTAGGCAAGTACACCCACTCCACAATTTTCGCTCCCTTCTCTGAGTCTACTCCTAGCGCCCCAGTGAACATGGATCCCGATCGCACGATGTACAGATTCAGGATTGGGGCATAGGGCCCCTGGGCGATCCTATCTACCCATCTTTGGCTGAGAGCTTGGTTAACCTTCTCGAGCGCCAAGCGCGCGTCTCGAGAAATTTTTATCCGGTCTGCTGGCTGCTTACCTAGCGTTAGCAGCGAGAAGAGCGGTTTCAGAAGATCCGTATCCAATCGAAAATATGGTCTGGCCCAATTAATGTTCCCTAAAACCTGCTGTAATTCTACCAAGGTGACTGAGTCCTGTAAATTGATCTGAGGCAAAACTGGTGCTGCGAAAGAGCGGAGAAGCCGATGGCCCAAGTATGAGAAGGGCTCGGTTCTCTGCACTTTCTCCGGGGCAATGAGTAACCCTTTGTCCCCCAGGCTGGCCTGGAGGTCTGAAAACACTTCGCTGCCAAGCTGTGGCAACGCTACCAAAATATCATCCATAAAGTGACAAACTAAGGCTTGTGGGTAGAGGTTTCGAAACTTTGCCAGTGCGTCGTGAACGTAAATTTGGCACAAAGTGGGCGAATTGAGCATGCCCTGTGGCAAAAATTTCCACGCGTAACGCTGCGTAGGCTCACTGTGGTTCACGACCGGCACGGTAAAGGCAAACCTCTCCCGGTCCCTGGGGTCTAAGGGGATTGTATAAAAGCAATCCTTGAGATCTACGACTAGGATCTCCCACCCCTCGGGAATCATGTTCGGATTCGGGATGCCGCATTGAAGCGGACCCATTGGCTGTATGCATTTATTGATCTCTCTGAGATCGTGGAGGAGTCGCCACTTCCCCGACTTCTTCTTAATAACAAAAATTGGCGAATTCCAAGGACTTGTGGACTGTTCTATGTGTCCTGCGTCTAGCTGTTCCTCAACTAGCTGCTTGAGAGCAACCAATTTCTCTCCCACTACCGGCCATTGTTCTACCCAGACCGGAGTATCGGTGAGCCATTTAAGTGGCAACGCCATTACCCAAAGGTAAGCGTAGCACCGTACTGCTGCAGAATGTCTCGCCCCCAAAGGTTGATGTGCACGTCAAGAATGTGCGGTCGGATCACCGCCGTGCCCTCAGCCCTTGGGATTGTGACTTCTACCCACTCTCGGCTCCTAAACACTTCCTGGACGCCGCCTACCCCCCACACATCGGAGACCGGCTCAATGGCCCACTCCCTTGGCCACTGGCTTCTGCTTATCACGGACACATCCGCTCCGGTATCTAACAGGCCTGAGAATGATCGATTATTCAGAAATACCTCAATAACCGGGCGCTGTTTCCACTCAATGTTGGTCTCCACTGTCGCTAAGACCTGGTATCCTTGCGCTGCCTCACTGGCGCTCAAGCGGTCCTCTGACCGGGACTCGAAGCTGTCACTGAGCCCTCCCTGGCTCTCTGCTGGCGAGCGACAAGGAACCATGATCAGTTGCGCTAAGGTGTCTCCTTTAGGAATGGTTTGGGGCAGGTGTGTCCAAAGCTGAACTTGGAGAACGCCCGAAAAATTGGAGTCAATGACTCCTGGAATTATGAAAATTCCGCGTGCACCAGCTACACTACGGGGCAAAACTAAACCTATAAAGCCTCTGGGCAGGGGTCCCATGTACTGGGAATCGACCAGATAGACTGTGCCTGGCAGGTCGCATGTGACGTCCGCCTGGCAAGTCAATTCTAGCCCCGCGCTGCCCCTGGGGCTGGCCTGCGCCCTTGCAATGTCTGGGATGGGGTTGGACTCTACTCTGGCTCTGGGGAGTTCTGGGTGAAGGACGCCTCTGTTTGGACTGGGGCCAGAGACATGCCCGTGTTCCGGTTTCCCGAATTCTGGCAATACCTGGCCCAATGATAGCCTTTCTTGCACTTCGGACAGAGGGTGTTCGGAGTCTTGGGACGGCTGGACTTTTGCCCGCCTCCCTTGGATCGGCACTCCCTAGCGAAGTGACCGATCTTGCCACAATTGTGGCATGCTCCTTTGCTCTTACCATTAGGTCTTTTCCCTCCTTGCACCGCTGCCGCTAGCAGACCCATCTTATACGATTCTGTGCCAACGTCGGCGCAAGCTCTAATCATGTCCGATAGGGTCAAGTCAGGACGATTGCCTAGGGACTGCAAGATTCTACGGCAGTCCAAGTTGGCATTGTCCTTGGCTAACTTAATCATGAGCTCTTCCTGGGCTTGCTCATTATCGATCTGCCTGCTAATGGCTTCTTCCAGGCGATTGATGAAGTCCATGTAGGGTTCCTGGGCTCCCTGCTTAATGGAGGTGTAATTTTTAGCCGCTTTGCCAGTGGCTGGGATCTTAAAATAAGCCCTAAAGGCTGCCTCGGCTGACATCTCGAGAGTGGCGAGAGGCAGGTTGATCTGAGCATTGATTGACTCGAAATTACCCGAGCCATACAGCTGCTCAGGAAGCACCGCGCCTCCCATCCTGGCAGCCCGAGTTTGCGCCTCTAGGCGGAACTCGCTGTCCCAGATCATGTACTGGCTAGGGGTCAGCATCATCCTCATGACGGCTTTCCAATCATGGGGGATCCACATGGTGGTCTCGCACACCTGCTGAAGCGTGCCCCTAGTAAAATGACTTTGGAGCCCTGTTTCTGCAATTGCCTTCCGCATAGCCATGAGCAGCTTATACGGGACTGGGGAATGAACAATCTGCTGTGCGCCCGTGAGCGCGTCCATTTCCATGCGGATTGGACATATCTGTCTGAGCTCAGCTAGTTCTTCTGCTGGCAATTCCCCCTTCCTAATCTCCTCTTCAATTGTGCGCTGAAGGGGACTTTTGGTAACTCGGGAACCCGAAGCTGTCAGAGGAGCGCCTGCGCTTCTCATGCCCTGCATTCCCTCGGTGACGTCTGCAGCTGTCACCGCGGGAAGGCTCCCTGCGCTACTCTGTTGGTACTTAAATGTCGGATAGAGTGCGGTGGGCGCAGTCGGCTGGACTGGCTGGACTGATGACTTCTCTAACGGGGGTTCTTCCGCTTCTATCCGGACTGGTTCGATCTGCTCTAAGAGTCTCCTACACTTCCTCCATGTGCTAACTATCCCTCCTGGGGCCTTCGGGGGTTGCTGAATGCAGTCTCCTATCCGATCCCAGAGCTGTAGGGTTAACGTACCTACTTCTGGGTAAAACAGGCAGTGTTCCCTAAGGTACGCCAAAAGTCTCGCTAGTTCCCTGCTGTGAAAGCGTAACTTAAATACCCTGGCCAGGATTCTAAACTCTTCCTCACGAGTTTTTTGGCTAGCGGACGGACTCTGTCCCTGAGAACAAGTCCCCATATTACCTGCGAGTGGTCCTCTGAAGTTTCCTCCTCGGGACGGGTTGACGCGTCTGGGGGCAAGGTAACTGGTTTTGGCGACGATCGTCTGGGTGGAGCTCGGAGCGTGGCCTCCTGCCACGGGCCCTCGGCGGCCTCTGCGCTGTCAGGGGCTCACAGCTGCCCTGAGCGGAACGCGTTTTTCCCCTTGGCGCAAGTCTCCCCGAAAGCCGGGAGCAAGGTGCAGGAATGCCTCTCTTGGAATGCCTCGCCGCTGGCCGTCCCTCTGACCGGCTGGCTGCCGGCCAGAGTGCCGCGCTGTCCTCCGGGCGGACGGGTCGCGGTTCAAGCGTCGAACCGGACCGCGTGGTTCGCTACTCGTGAGTAGACCTCTCCTGGGCCGCTTTACTCACGAGTAAATCACGTCGGGGTCACCAGATGTAGGAATTGGGGCCACTGGCGTGGCCTTAATGTCCCGGAGGAGACTGATCAAGTGACGACACGAGGCAAATGGAGCGAGATCAGATCAGTACTTTATTGGGAAAAGGCAACATCATTTATAGGGAAGAAAGCGCAACGGTGGCAAAACTGTCATCGGACAGGAAAATTACCTCACCCACGTACCTGGGTTAATAGGGAACCTCTCAAAGGGAAGTTAATTAACTTGGACAAACATGGAGCAAGGAAGACCATTGTTTAGGGCTTAAGCAAGGGTAAATATGGCTGATATTTACACCGGGGATTACCTTGGCCAGAGGATGAGGGATTACTCTAATAGCGCCTTCGGCTCCCTCCCGTGGCCCTGCTTGTCACGGGAGGTGGGAGCGAAGCCCAGCTGTTTGACATCACGGCAGGGGCCGTGAAAAGCCGCCCCGCCGCCCCGGACGCCAGCGCCTTCGGCTCCCTCCCGTGGCCCTGCTCGTCACGGGAGGTGGGAGCGAAGCCCAGCTGTTTGGCATCACGGCAGGGGCCGTGAAAAGCCGCCCCGCCGCCCCGGACGCCAGCGCCTTCGGCTCCCTCCCGTGGCCCTGCTCGTCACGGGAGGTGGGAGCGAAGCCCAGCTGTTTGGCATCACGGCAGGGGCCGTGAAAAGCCGCCCCGCCGCCCCGGACGCCAGCGCCTTCGGCTCCCTCCCGTGGCCCTGCTTGTCACGGGAGGTGGGAGCGAAGCCCAGCTGTTTGACATCACGGCAGGGGCCGTGAAAAGCCGCCCCGCCGCCCCGGACGCCAGCGCCTCCGGCTCCCTCCCGTGGCCCTGCTCGTCACGGGAGGTGGGAGCGAAGCCCAGCTGTTTGACATCACGGCAGGGGCCACTCCAAACATCAGCCTCATGGGAGATGGGAGCGCGGCTGAGGACTGTTTCATCGGGCCTGGAGTTGTTGGACTTGCTGGGCGCCCGCCCTGGTGGGAGCGGGGCGGGGAGGAGGGACTGGCTTGGCCGCCTCGGGGCTCCTGGTTTCCTCGTTCTTCCCTTAGTGTGAGTGGGAGTGGTTGGAGGGTTCGAGAAACAGGGAGATGGACTGGCCTAGCAGCTGTTGATGTTTCCTCCATTGATGAGCTGGGCTCCACTTGGGACATGAGCTGTGCTCTGTCACCTGGGGATTTTTTTTGAGTATTGTAATGCTAAATGATTTACTATATTTTGTTGTTGTTTTCCATAAGGTTTTACCTATATTAACATGTCCATTGTGTATACAAGCTGATTCTTATTACTATTGATGTGGCTCTATATTGCTATTTTGTATTTTGTGGTTACTGTAATGTAATTTGTGATTGATTTTTTGTATTGAACCTGCTTGTACATTTATTGTATTTACATGTTGTAAGCCGCTTTGAGTGGCACTTGTGTCAGGAAAGCGGGATAGAAATTAAACGTAATAATAATAATAATAATAATAGGTAACTGGGGTCTGCAAGATGCTTGCTCGGCAGAATCGTCGGTCAGGCTACAAGCAGCTGAATTAATCCCTATCATTAATTCACCCCCCTTACGCCCTGACAAGGGCCAGAGGCCAGGAGTTTGCTCACTGGTTTAACCTCTGCCAGAAGCCACTGATGCCCAACCGGGCACGGGGAATCTTCAAAGAGCTTCTTTAGGTCTTCTTCACTTTCTGCCATTAAAGTGGTATCATCTGCATATCTCAAATTGTTGATGTTTCTCCCAGCAATTTTTAACTCCAACTTTTGATTCATCCAGCCCTGCGCTGCGCATTATGTGCTCTGGGTACAAGTTAAATAGGCAAGGTGACAACATGCAGCCTTGTCTTACTCCTTTTCCTATTTCCGTGATGGCGAACCTTGGCACTCCAGATGTTCTTGGACTTCAATTCCCAGAAGCCCAAGCCCCCGTGAATCCAAACAAAGGGGTTTCACGGGGGCTTGGGTTTCTGGGAATTGAAGTCCCAGAACATCTGGAGTGCCAAGGTTCGCCATCCCGGTCCTATTTCCTTTTCCCCTTCACTTCTATTGGCTGCGTAAATACGCTATGGGTTTTCAGTAATTCCATCCATAGAGTTATTAATAGACTCACACCTAGTGTCCAACTTCCGGGTAAATCTTTCATAAATAAGTTCGGGGTACAATGTCTTGTGGCACTTTAAGGGCTACCCATTGTCGTTTGGCTTACACTCCAAAGGCAAGGGTAGGGTAGAGCCTTACTGAACCCCTGGCTTG
The DNA here is from genome assembly GCA_035047305.1 of Bradypodion pumilum. Taxonomy (NCBI): domain Eukaryota; kingdom Metazoa; phylum Chordata; class Lepidosauria; order Squamata; family Chamaeleonidae; genus Bradypodion; species Bradypodion pumilum. The sequence goes on along the minus strand of JAWDJD010000006.1, from coordinate 57,026,243 downwards.
ACACATTAAAAACAGCTCCGCGCTGGAAATAGTTTCATGGCATTATCTGGAATAAAGTAGCGTGGACGGGAGTCCACGAGAGACGATGCCAAATGACAACTCTTAAAGTGCCTTAAAGCAGCTGCACGCCATTTTTCCGGGAGGAAAACTATGGACGGAATCGGCGACTGTCACTCTTTTATATTTTATCTCTATGGGTCAGAAATGACTCCAGTTGCGGCGCATGCGCCCCGTGTGGACACCACTCACAAACATTCCCACCCGGGGAAGAAGAAGAAAGCAGGCGCTTCCTGAAGCCGAGTTCCCGGAGAGGGGCGTGGTGGTTGGGCGAACGTCAAGCGCGGCCGAGCCGTGACGTCAGGGAAGCGGAAGCCAATACCGAAAGTAACTGGGGTGGTTTGGTTGCTGAAGCCGACGGGGGGCGAGTGGTTTGTCCCCATTCCCCCCCCCCCTGTTGGTGACCATGGACGCGGCGGCGTTGGAACAGGACGCGGTGAAGTTCGCCCAACTGGCTGTCCAGAGGGACCAAGGGGGCCGCTACCAAGAGGCGGTGTTCTATTACAAGGTAGGGGGAAGGAGCCGCGGTGGCTCACTGATTAAGACGCTGAGCTTGATGTTCGGCAGGTTACCAGTTCGAGACCCCAGGACTGCGCGACGGAATGACCCCCATCCACACCCACCCCATGTATGGTCAGGGCTTGACCAAAACCGCTTTAGAAGCCCGCCTGGTTCTTTTGAGGTTGTACGTTCGATCCTGACCAAAGGCTCCGAGTTGGCTCAGTCTTCCATGGTTGATATGGGGTTGTATATAAGTGCATCAGATTAACACGGCTACTATTTCAAACATTTTATATAAGTGTGATAATTGATGGTTGGAAGTTCGAGACCTGACTGCTACTCCGTCCCAGCTCCTTCAACCAAGCAGTTCAAAAGCAAGAAACTGCAAGTAGATATAGTGTATAGGTACCACTTTGGGAAGTAACAGTGTTCCATGTGCTCCAGCGTCTAGTCATGCCTGCCACATGACCAGGGAAACCTGCAGATGCAAACAGCGCTGCAGGGCCATAGCCAGGATTCTAGATGTGGGTGAACAAATATTTTTTTAGGATGGGCAACAATGTCACATACATATACATATACATATACATATACATATACATATACATATACATATACATATACATATACATATACATATACATATACATATACATATAGATAAACAGCCGGGAGTTTGAAGGTGGGCAAACTGCTAACTCAGGGTGGGCAATGCCCGCCCTGGCCACCCCCTGGCTACAGCCCTGCAGCGCTGGCTCTTTGGCAGTAAATGAAGATGCGCACCGAACCTTAGAGTTGTATGCAACTGTCTTTCAAGCAAGGGTGATCTAATTGCTATTGCTATAGAGCCATTGTCCTGGGTTAGGCACCCTTGGTTAGTTTAGGAAGGGGGTGGATGGAGCATATCCGTCAAGCGCGGCTCCGCAAAATATGGGAAATTACTGCGCATGCATGGATGTGCACATGCAGTAACACGTTTGCGCATGCGCACTGTGTCAACGCATGCACAGTAACCCATTTGCGCGTGCGCAAAATGTCCACGCAAGCGCAGTAACCCGTTTTTGCATGCGCATGGTGGCCACGCATGCGCAGCAAGCCCTTTCCCTGCCGTTCAAATACGCGATGGCAGCGGGAAAGGGGAGGAACGAGCGCAGAAAAACAGGAAATCCCAGCCAATACGGGATAATTGACAGGTATAGGATGGAGGCGCAAACCCACTTTTCCTTGGTGGCAGCACCTCGGTGGGTGTATGGCCCCCAGAGGTTGAACCTTTTCATTGCCTACTGGAATATAAGATTTTGTACTTTATATTGTTGGAAGGGGTGGAGGAATGATAGACCCAAAAACTCAGTGTGATGGTCGGTGAAGCTTGAGGTGTCTCCTGGCCTTGACTTCCTTTTCATCCTTTTGTTGATACCTGTTTTTAAATTGTATGCACTGATCATGTTTGAGATCTGACATCCAGCCTGTAAATTTATCATATGATGCAATAGATGCAACCATTTATCATATGATGCAAGTCTGGCCCGGTTATCCTACAATGGTAATAAAGTAACCCATCCTGCCAGTGACTCAACACCAATTGTCAGACAGCTGTTAACTAACCTGACAACCCTGTCAGGACTAACAATCTTGGGTGCCAAAGTCCACATGGAAGGGTGATGGTCCCTTTAGTGTAAGGGACCAAAGACAATGAAACAGCCGAAGGGTTGGCTTAACACAGGTTTATTGCATGATGATCCGGAGGAACATGTGGTAATGGCGGATGAGTAGCTCAATATATACAGCTGGCTATACATTTGAATGTGGCTCGTCGACAGACTATTGGTTGCTGCCTGCGTGACGTCGTAGGAGGTCACGCCCTTCTTGACCAGGTGAGGAGGTCGCGGGGAATCTTCCCGCGCTGCTGAACCAGGTGACGATGATCCATGAGAGCTGGATGCTGGCTACTGCCCTCTGGTGGTCACTAGCTCGCGTCCCCTTATTAGGTTTACATTGATACAGCTGATGGTTATAATGTTGCACACAGAAAGGTTACATTGGTAACACATGGCAAAGGTACATTGTTAAAGGCACAGCTTTACAGAACACAACATCCCTCCCCCCTAGGATGAGACGAAGTCTCTCAGCCAAGACGGCTTGTTGCATGTGCGTTTGGGCCGTGAAGAGGGCTGCCCCCCCCGGGGGCGTTATTGCTTCTTTGTTCCCTGGTCCCTTGTCCTGAAATGGGAGAGGGAGACTTGTTAGTGGCTTGCCGCTGTCTGGCGGCCTTAGGGGAAGGGAAAAACTCCATTGTGGGCAGACCGGGGGCCATCGGGGCTAACGAAAAACCCCTCTTCTCGCTTGGACGGGTGGGGGACCACTCCGAAAAACCCCCCCGGTTCTGAAAATCAAAATCTAACTTGGTAGGGGTACCCGCATTTGTGGGGACTTTCCGCGAGATATGTATGGGGTCGGGTTCCTCCTCGGGAAGATCCCCCAGGGTATCTATGAGGATATCCTCCTCCCCCCTTGGTGGGGGCCCACGGTCCCCTTTTCCTCCCCCTTGGGCTGAACGGGTGGGGGAGAACCCTAACGCTGACTTATTTCCTGCCTGATCAGTGCCCTGCTCATCGGAGACCCTGCGTCGGAGCTGGTCCGCGTGCCGCCTCCACAGGAGCCCTGTGCTGGTTTCCACGCGGTACGACACGGGGCCGGTTTGCTCCACAACTACGCCCGGTACCCAGGCTGGGCCCGTGCTGGAGTAATTCCTGCAATGCACGGGGGCGCCTATAGTGAAACTCTTTGTAGCCTCTAGCCCGATGTTCCTTCCTTTGTCCTCTACCCTCGTGGGGTCTAGCCTAGTAAGGATGGTGGTCAGCTTCCTGCGCATTAAGAGCTCTGCGGGGGAGTATCCTGACGCCAATGGGGTCACCCTGTACCCTAGCAGAAACTGACACACTTGTAGGTTCAAATCCCCTGGGCCCATGCGCCGCAACGCGTCCTTCGTGGTGCGGACGAGGCGCTCTACTTGGCCGTTGGTGGCCGGGTGAAAGGGGGCGGAGGTGATATGCCGAACGGCGTTAATCTCCATGAATGCCCTAAACTCGGAGGACGTAAAACAACTAGCGTTGTCGCTAATTAACGTGTCGGGTATGCCGAACGTGGAAAAGAGCCTCCGCAGATGCCTAATGGTCTGGGCCGAGGAGGTGCTCGTGACTGGGATAACCTCCAACCATTTGGAGAAAGCGTCCACTACAAGGAGGAACAGGGTGCCTCTGAACGGGCCCACGAAATCAACGTGCACCCGGGACCACGGCCCCTTAGCCGCGTCCCATTCCCTGTGGGGAAGGCGGGCCTCCTCTGGTCTGGAGCATTGGCAACTTTCACAAGTGCCGACCATGTGCTCGATGTCGGCGTCTAGCTGGGGCCACCAGAAGTAACTCCGGGCCAGCGCCTTGGATCGCACGATGCCGGGGTGGCTTACGTGAAGTAGTTTGAGCACCCGCGGCCAAAGGGAAGTGGGAATCACCACCCGCTGCCCCCAGAAGAGACACCCCCTCTCTAGGGACAGTTCTAGCTTTTTTCTGAAAAATGGAGCGAACTCCTCCGCTGGGGAGGATGCGGGCCACCCTTTCTGTAGCCAGGAGCTTACTGCCGCTAACGTTTTGTCCTTCTCTGTCGCTTTGGCAATGTCGGCGGGCACTACGGGGGGCGAATCTAGCACCTCTATCATGAGAACCTGATGGTCCCGCTCCCCCTTGCTCACCTGGCTGGGCGTTAGGGGAAGGGGAGACCTAGATAGAGTGTCCGCATGGCTGATCTCTTTCCCGGGCCGGTAGACCAACGCGTGCTGATATGCGTTGAGAAAAATGGCCCACCTGAGCATCCTCGGGGACAGGATCTGAGGGGTGGGCTTATCCGCGGTAAAGATGCCTAGCAGGTGCTTGTGGTCCGTCACAATGGTGAAGGGGCAGCCATACAGAAAATCGTGAAATTTTTTCGTCCCCGCGACTATCGCTAGCGCCTCCCTGTCCGTCTGTGCGTAGTTTCTCTCTGCTTGGGACAGGGACCTGGAGTAAAATGCTATCGGGGCCTCCCTTCCGTTTTCCAACACGTGGCACAGCACCGCCCCCACCCCCACTGGAGATGCATCACAGGTCAGAACTACTGGGCGTTTGGGGTCAAAGTGGGTTAGAATGGCGTCGGACGCCAGGAGGCTTTTTAGCTCGCTAAATGCCCTTTCTTGGTCATCGCCCCACTTCCATGCCTGGTCTTTCTTTAGCAGTTTGTGTAGCGGCTCAGCCACCGCTGCCTTTCGGGGGAGGAAGGAGTGGTAAAAGTTGAGCAGCCCTAGGAACGACTGCAACTCGGGCTTGGAGGTGGGGCGGGGGACTTTCTTGATGGCTGCCACCTTGGACTTGGATGGTTTTATTCCCTCAGGAGTCACACAAAACCCTAGGAACTCAACCTCGGTTGCGAAGAAGACGCATTTGTCCTTTCGCAACCTCAGCCCCGCCTTTTCGAATATTGTCAGGACCTTCCCCAACCTCTTGGCCAATTCAGCCCGACTCCCCCCTGTTATTAACATGTCATCAAAATAAGGCAACACCCCCTCCAGCCCCTTCAGGAGGCGTTCCACAAGTGACTGGAAAATTCCTGGCGCCGAATTCACGCCGAATTGGAGGCGCGTCACCTGGAACGCCCCCTTATGGGTGACTATGGTCTACGCAGTGGCTGCGGCAGGGGACACCGTAAGCTGCTGATAGGCCTGTGCTAAGTCGAGCTTAGCGAAACACTTCCCCCTGTGTAACCTGGCCAGCAGATGGCTGACTACCGGCACCGGATATGCATTCGGGCGGATCGCCTTGTTGATGGTGCACTTGTAGTCGGCGCATATGCGGACCTCCCCGCTTTTAGTGCGGTTACAATTGGAGTTTCCCACTCCGCAGAATCTACAGGCACAAGGATCCCCTGACCCACCAATTTGTCCAGTTCCGCCTCTATCTTGTCCTTGAGTGCGAACGGCACCCGGCGTGGTTTTAGGCGAATAGGGCGGACCTCCGGGTCCAGGTCGAAAGTCACTGGGGGCCCCTTGAATTTCCCCAGTCCTTTTTTGAAGACTTTGGGGTGCGCCTCGCACACCTCCTGAATTGGATCAGTCCCAACGGCGTGCATCCCAACGGCGTGCACCCCCCCCAATAAACAACCCCAGGGGCTGGAACCATTGAGTTCCGAGGAGGCTGCAATCTCCTCCCTTGAGCACGACTAGGGGAAGGGATGCGGCGTGCTCCTTGAATTTGACCTGAAATTCTCCAACCCCCAACACTGGAATACTGTTCCCTTGCACGTCCCGTAGTGTGGACCTCAATGCTTTGAGCTTGGGCCGCTTGTGGGGGGCAATTCCCAAAAACTCCCTCTGGGAAATGATTGAATATGAGGACCCCGAGTCAATCTCCATCCTAATGGGAACCCCTTGGACTAGTACCTCAACAAAGTAGCGGGGGTGTCCTGTAGACACGCTGAACACTGGGGCGTCGTCCTCACTGCCGTCGGAGATGCGGCCCACGCCGTCCTGCTTCCGCGTGGCCTGGGCGCCGTCCTTGGGTCTCGTTGGGCGGTCTCGTCCCGCGGAACGGTCTGTGGAGCTCCTCCGGGTCTCGCGCTTCTTCCTGCACACCTTGGCGATGTGCCCGCGGCGGCCGCAGTTGTGGCACTCGGCCTTCCGGAAGGGGCATTTCACGCGGTCGTGGGCCGCGCCACAGCCGTCGCATCGCCGGCTCTCCTTCCGGACCTTCTGGACGTCCTCGTCGTCGCTGCTCTCTGTGGACGACCTCGAAGTTCGCCGGGCCGCCTGTACCGGAGCCTCTGCCTTGCTCGACTTTGGCCGCCAGTCCTGAAGTTCTTGGACCCCGGCCTTCGTAGCTTCTGCGGCCTGGGCCGCTCTGACGACCTCCTGCAACGTGGGAGGCGGCTCTTGGTTCATTAATGTGCGCTGGGTCTCGGCGTCGTTCAGGCCGCACAGCACACAGTCTCGGAGGGTGATCTCTGCATTCTCCCATTTGCACGGGCTGGCCGCCAGCCGCAGGGCCGCCACGAATGCAGCGACCGTCTCCCCGGGCGCTTGGACTCGCCTCCAAAACGCACTCCGAGCGGGAAACATCGCCGTGGCGGGCCGGACGTGCTCACGCAGCATTTGCATGAGTTCCTTGGCCTTGAATTCGCTCACCCTCCTCGGTGCAATCAGGTCCACCAAGGTCCGTTTGGTTTCTTGTCCGAGCATCCTGGTGAAGATGGCTCTTTTCTTCGCCTCTTCCGTGACTTCGGACTCGATCAGTGCGGCCTGGAAGTCCATCTCGAAGATCTCCCAGTCGCCCGGTTTCCTGATTTCGAAACCGGCGCATGTCTTGGTCCCGTGGGCTGCCATATCCCACCTTCGTCGCCAATTTAGTGTAAGGGACCAAAGACAATGAAACAGCCGAAGGGTTGGCTTAACACAGGTTTATTGCATGATGATCCGGAGGAACATGTGGTAATGGCGGATGAGTAGCTCAATATATACAGCTGGCTATACATTTGAATGTGGCTCGTCGACAGACTATTGGTTGCTGCCTGCGTGACGTCGTAGGAGGTCACGCCCTTCTTGACCAGGTGAGGAGGTCGCGGGGAATCTTCCCGCGCTGCTGAACCAGGTGACTATGATCCATGAGAGCTGGACGCTCGCTACTGCCCTCTGGTGGTCACTAGCTCGCGTCCCCTTATTAGGTTTACATTGATACAGCTGATGTTTATAATGTTGCACACAGAAAGGTTACATTGGTAACACATGGCAAAGGTACATTGTTAAAGGCACAGCTTTACAGAACACAACATCCCCCAAGTTGATTAAATCCCACTCAAATCCATCTTGATAAAGGGCAGCAGCTTCATCGATACTGGCCTGGGGCTGAGGAGGACTTTGCATGCCAAAAGGGCTCAGGACTAGAAAGTATCTCACAGAATTGGATTTTTATTTTATTTTATTTTATATTCAAATTTATATGCTGCCCAATCAGGTAAACCCGACTCTGGGCGGCTCACAACAAGTTAAAACACACATAAAACAATACAACCAATTAAAACCCAACATACCCACCCACCTACCCATTCCTCTTAAAAACCCACATTAAAAAACTGCCTTCATTGACAATTAAAAGAAATGGGGGCTTAATTTATAAGCCAACAGGCGGGGGCCACTCTTCCATCTGGGTCCCACACCTGCCCCGCCAACCAGGTTTTTAGGTCTTTTCTGAAAGGTAGCAGCTCCATCTGTTCCCGCAACTCTACAGGCAGGAGGTTCCACAAGGCCGGTGCGGACACGGAAAAGGCCCTCCTTCGTGTACCAGAGAGACGGGCCCCTCTGGCAGATGGAACAATTAGGGAGCCCCTCCGATCCGCTCTGGTTGGACGGGCGGACACTCTTGGGACGATGCGGTCTCTAAGGTATCCTGGCCCCCTACCATGAAGGGCTTTAAAGGTCAAAACCAGCACCTTGAACTGCACCCAGAGGCAAACTGGTAGCCAGTGCAGCTCCCGAAGTAATGGTGAGGCGCGAGCATAACTCCCGCGCCCCATCACCACCCGGGCTGCCGAATTCTGGACCAACTGCAGCCTCCAAATGGTTGACAAGGGCAGCCCCATGTAGAGCAAATTGCAATAATCTAGCCTGGAGGTGACCAGAGCATGTGTGACCCCGAGCAGGGAGTCCCGGTCCAGGAGCGAACGCAACTGACGGATGACACGAAGCTGTGAGAAAGCCCTCCTGGCCATAGCTGCCACCTGACTTGCTAGTAGCAGCCCCGAATCCAGGAGGACTCCTAAGTTGCGTACCGGGTCTGTCTGGGGCAAAACAGCCCCATCCAAGACCAAAGTTGGCAGCTCCCTGGATAACGCGGGACCCCCTATCCAAAGCCACTCAGTCTTGGAGGGATTCAATTGTAGCCCGTTGTCCCCCATCCAGACCCCAACCGCTTCCAGACATCTGGATAGGACATTGACTGCATCACTGGGGTCCCCATGGGCCGAGATATATAACTGGGTATCATCAGCATACTGATGATACCTTACCCCATGGGAACGGATAACCTCACCCAACGGCTTCATGTATATGTTAAATAGGAGAGGAGAGAGCACCGAGCCCTGAGGCACCCCATACTGTAGGGGCCTAGCGCTGGTCCTCTCACTCTCCAACCACACCGACTGGGTACGACCCTCCAGAAACGAGGAAAACCAGGACAGCACAGTGCCTTTGATCCCCAAACCTTTGAGCCGTTCCAGAAGGATACCGTGGTCAACGGTATCCAAGGCCGCTGAGAGATCCAGAAGAGCCAGGACGGATGGATGACTCCCGTCCCGCTCCCACAAGAGGTCATCAACCAGTGCGACCAATGCAGTTTCAGTACCATATCCAGGCCTGAAACCCGATTGATAGGGGTCCAGATAATCCGCTTCATCCAGGACCCCCTGCAACTGCCGCATCACCACCTTCTCCAGTACCTTCCCTAAGAAAGGGAGGTTGGAGACCAGCCTATAATTAGCTGGAACCGCTGGGTCAAGAGATTGTTTCTTCAGGAGGGGGCAGACCAGAGCATGTTTTAAAGGTGCAGGAAACACCCCCTCCCACAGTGAAGCATTTATTACAGCCCTGACCCAGCCTCCCGTCACCCCCTTGGAGGCTTTCACCAACCAAGTGGGACAGGGATCCAAAGGGCAGGAGGTGGTGCGAACAGCTGCAAGAAGCCTGTCCACTTCCTCAGAGACAACTGGATCAAACCGATCCCAGATAACACTGCTAGACTGAGCTCTGATCCCCTCCGGACCCTCACCATCCACGCCGGGGTTAAACCCCGAGCGAATCCGAGCGATTTTCTCCACCAGATAGTCTGCAAAAACCTCAGCCGAACCCTGCCAACCGGGCACTGGCCCCTCCCGGCCAAGGAGAGATCTGGTAACAGAGTGGCTGGGCGATTATCCGCGGAGGCAATGAGGGCGGTGAAGTATTGTTGCTTCACCACCCCCATCGCCACCAGGTAGGTCTTAATAGCAGCCCTAGCCAGTATCCAGTCAGAATCACTTTGGGTCTTCACCCAGCGGCGCTCTCGGCGTCTCTTTGCCTGTTTAAGCTCCCACAGTTCTTCTGTGAACCACGGGGAAGATCTCTCTCTGCGGGCTCGGAGAGGCCGTAGTGGTGCGATTTCATCTAAGGCAGCGGTAGTCATCCTGTACCACAGGTCAACGAGTGCCTCGGATGAATCGTGTAGCCGATCCAGAGGAAAATCCCCCAGTTCCCTCTGGAATTCGTCAGAATCCATCAGTCGCCGGGGGCGGGCCAATTTAATAGGCCCTGCCTCCCAGCGGTGAACCGCCGCCCCCAGGAAGTCCAGAGTCACCAGATAGTGATCTGACCATGGCACAGGTATAGTGTCTAATTTCTGTAGTCTCAGATCACTCTGCCACCGCTCCGACAAAAAAACTAGGTCCGGTGTGTGACCACTGCCCCTGGTTGGGCCATGAATTACCTGAGTCAGGTCCATGGCTGCCATGGAAGCCATGGACTCCTGAGCAACCTCTGAACCAGTCCCCAGCGAAGGCAAATTGAAGTCCCCCAGAACCATCAGCCTAGGGAACTCCAACGCGGAGATGGCCTCGAGGAGCTCAGGCAGGGAGTCTCTTACCCTGCAAGGAGGCAGGTACAGGAGTAAGACTCCCAACTGACCCTTAGGTCAATCCCATTCCCTTCCCACCTCTCCAACCCCTACAATTACTCAAAAAGGAGGGGTAAGGGCCCTCACTGCTGGCACCACCTCCCTCTCTCCTCCCTAACCCCACAAGAGGTGAAGGAGGGGGGGGCGGCAATGTGCCAATCCATCAATCCACCAAGACTTCCCCGGCTGGGACCAATTCCCTCCCACCGGAGTGGCTGGGAGGAAAGGCAGTGTCTGTTCTCCATGGCTGGAGTTGGGCTGCAGTTCTTAAAGCCGTCTGCCTGGTCCAGCGAAGGAGGCATTTGGGAAAAGGGGTGGTTGGAAGGTCTTTTGTAACCACCCCTCCCTGCCTTGACACAGCTGCCGGTCCTCTCTTCTCCTTCCTGGTTCAGCAAAGGAGGCATTTGGGAAGGGGGGTGGATAGAAGGTCTTTTGCAGCCACCCCTCCCTGCCTTGACCCAGCTGCTGGTCCTCTCTTCTCCTTCCTGGTTCAGCGAAGGAGGCATTTGGGAAGGGGGTTGGATAGAAGGTCTTTTGCAGCCACCTCTCCCTGCCTTGACCCAGCTGCTGGTCCTCTCTTCTCCTTCCTGGTTCAGCGAAGGAGGCATTTGGGAAGGGGGTTGGATAGAAGGTCTTTTGCAGCCACCCCTCCCTGCCTTGACACAGCTGCTGGTCCTCTCTTCTCCTTCCTGGTTCAGCGAAGGAGGCATTTGGGAAGGGGGTTGGATAGAAGGTCTTTTGCAGCCACCCCTCCCTGCCTTGACACAGCTGCTGGTCCTCTCTTCTCCTTCCTGGTTCAGCGAAGGAGGCATTTGGGAAGGGGGGTGAATAGAAGGTCTTTTGCAGCCACCCCTCCCTGCCTTGACACAGCTGCCAGTGTAGTCAGCTGTACCATTTAGTCAGTGGTACAGGTGTCACGTTGTGATGCAGAAGGCCAATGGAAGGCTGCTGCATTATATTGTTCCCAGGGCAATCTTCATGACTGATCACTATGAGGATAGCTATTACTGTACATTCAGAATCGGATATGGCACTTGAAAAAGGAGGAGGAGGAGGAGCAATAGAAAAATTATCTGTGATATTCTACTTTCATTAGAAAAGGGACCTCTTTTGATATAGTATTTCTGAATAAGTATCTGGCGACCCATCTGAATTCACCAAAGGGTTAGGATTAGGGTTATGGTTAGGGGTTTTTCACAGAGAAATCTACTGTACTTCACATTTTTACAATGATTTCCACTGCATTTGTGCTTTGTAAATTCTTCACTGTTAACATAAAATATATGCGGAGTTTATCTAGATTTTATTTAGAGGAGAGTAAAGGTAAAGGTATCCCTTGCTCGAAAGCCAGTCATATCTGACTCTAGGGTTCAGTGCTCATCAGCACTGTCTGCTTCTGCAGACATTTCCGTGATCATGTGGCAGGCATACTACACATGGAATGCTGTTTACCTTTCCACCAAAGTGGTCCCTATTTATCTACTTGCAATTTTTTTGCTTTCAAACTTTAAGCCTTGCTTGAAAGCCAGTTGTATCTAACTTTAGAGTTCAGTGCTCATCTCTGTTTCAAAGCCGAAGAGCCAGCACTGTCTGCTTCTGCAGACGTTTCCGTGGTCACGTGGCAGGCATGACTAGACACCGGAGTGCACGGAATGCTGTTATCTTCCCACTGAAGTGGTCCCTATTTATCTACTTGCAATTTTTTGCTTTCAAACTGCTAGGTTGGCAGGAGCTGGGACAAAGACGGGAGCTTGTTCCATCCTGCAGTACTCTGGAATCGAACTGCTGACCTCCTGCCTTCCAGTCAGCGTCTTAGCCACTTGAGCCACTGCAGAGTGGAACAGTAATATCTGTAGGTTCAGTAGTTAGAATAGACCATCTGTAGTCAAAGCTATTGCTTTCACATCACAGATATCAGATGCCATTCGTATTGTGGAGATGTTCACTTTGCATCAGTAGATACAATGGGTGTGGTGGTAATTACTTAGTCAGTCATACTTGACTAGACCTTATATATAGTGTTCAGTCATTTCACATTTCTCTTTCTCTTTCATCCTTTTGTGCAGATCTTTCTGACTAATATTTTGATTGCATTTACTTCCAGTAGGTAAAAAAAAAGTAGAATAGCCAGCTTCACTTGTTTATTCATACCCAGATTCACTGCTTGTAGAGGGATTTATATTGCAAGAGGAATATGTAATCACGATCTTCAATTTAAAACCCACTGGCAAGTAGCAAAATGTGTGTTATCAGTATTACTTTTTCAGCATTGAAGGCTAGATGCTGAAGGTTTCATTGATGAACTGCTTGCAGGCATTCAAAATGTGGGCGTATCGGAGAACACTAAGGGTCCCATGGACAGACCACATCACCAATGAAGAGGTGCTTTGTCAGGATGGGAAAACGTGAAGTTCTGACCATTACAAAATGCAGGAAAGCTGCATATTTTGGACACATCATTCACAATAAGAAGCAGTGGTGGGCTCCAAAAAAGTTTACTACCACACTGTGGGCATGGTATGGTGGGCATAGCCAGGGGAAAGCCCTGTGTTGCCCCCGAATTAGGACTACTTTATTTCAAAATTTGGATGGGTGGGGCCAGCCAGACTTTCTGCTACCGGTTCTGGCAAACTGGTGCGAACCTGCTGATGCCCACCACTGATGAGAAGTATAACCTTTTGCAACTTATCATTGAAGTTAAGATGGAATGGAAACATGGACCTGGACTGAGAAGGGTTTGTAGATACAGAACCTCCGGCAATGATTTAACATCCATGAAGTGGCTACTTTGATACCAGAAAGTGAAGAATAGAGACACCTACTCCATGATGGTTGCTAGTCTTCTATGAGAAGATGGCCCAAGAAGAAGTGGCAGTGTGTATCAGGCCTATGATGTCCTAATCTAGGTATGTTGCTCTCCAAGTCTCATGCAAAGAGAGTATCCAATCCTTTAAGATGGCTGAAAAGTCCTCTAATCTTTCCTAAATACCAACTGGCTTCAGCCCAAATCAGTAAGAATGTGAAAAGGAGTTAAACTTCACAACCACAGAGTTTCCACCTGTACTTGAACTGGGCATATTGGTGATTGAGTTGGGAACTTTTGAAGTAAGGGTATTGTCTTAACACTGAGCTGTGGGCCCTCACAAGAAATGTGAAGAGATGTTTGGTGTTGTTGGATGGTTCTAAAGAGAACATGTCTATGACCAACTTTGATGACAAAGTCATTGTGATATCCAAAGAAAGCTGCTGCCATATAAATGAAATGTTTTTAAATCTGCACATCTATTCTATTTAGTGACTTCTCATGTTGAAAAGAAGATCTAGTACACGGGTGGCCAAACTACGGCCCATGGGCCGGCCCATGGCGCCAAATCATCCAGCCTGCTACCAGAAGCAGAAGTAAAATGTGCCCACACATGCATAAATGCTCCAGAAGCAGAAGTAAATCGCGCCTGTGCAAACGCTGCCATAAATGCACCTGCGCTGTCATTAAATGTGTTTACAACAGCCACAGATGCATTCTATGGCAGGAGAAACCACGTGACCAGCCCGCGGCACTAAACGTTTGGGAACCTCTTGTTGAGGTGTGTTAGCAGAGTTGCACTTGGCAGTGCACGGCAGAGCGGTCGTTCCGAGGAATGTTTACACAGACCGAGACAGCTTTGGCGAAAAAAGGTTTACTGAGACGTGTTGAAGGATAAAGTGCTTCGAAATATATACAGTGACAATCACAAAGTAGATAAAGTCTCTTTGTGAGCAAAACACAGTTTCAGTCACTGCGGTGATAGCAGATAAGAATGCAATAGTCTTTGTGCTCAGCGTTTGGTTGAGCTTCGAATCTTCCCGGTTCCACAAACAGCAAACAAGGTCTGAGAGATACAACAACAGTCTGTTTGGGAAGCAAGCGAATAAGCTTACGGTTTCTTCTGTAGCAGTAAAGCGATGAATCCGCAGTTCGCCTGAAGAACTTACCTTGGAGTACACCTTCCTTCTTAGCAGTGCGAAGGGCAAGGTCGAAGCCTCTCCAGTCCGCAGACGTCTTGCAACAGCATGCAGTCTAATAGCTTGGTGAGCATAGAAGCTCTGAGCATGAAAGCTAACATGGCATTGAAGCTATGAGCAGTCAAGCTAAACCAGTGCGAGCCAGGCACTAAACTTCAGGGCCGCCATCAGGGGGAACCATCAGGACTCCCGTCCTGGGCCCGGAGATGACGGGGGCCCAGTGGCGCCGGGAAACAACTGATTTGCGCATGCGTGAACAAATGATGCATGTTCAGGAAACCATGGGGGCATGGCGGTGCCGGGAAGCAACTGATCTGCGCAAACAAACAACGCATGCGCAGGAGACCCCAGGGTGTGGCCAAAATGGGGTCACGCGCGTACCAGGCCCGGAAATTTCTGATGCCGGCCCTTCTAAACTTATAGAGCACACTTAGTCATTATGCACACAAGGCCTGATACCTGTAGTAAATGGGATACATTCCCTTAAAGCAATATGCTACCATTTGTATTGAGTATAATATCCTAGACAACACTGTGGGCGAACACTTACATACCCAACACCCCTGATATAGTAGGTCAGGAATGTTTTCGAGCTAAGCTTTTTTTGCTCAGTAGTGAAGAAATTGACCAGAACTGCCAGACAAATGTTGTTTCAGCAGACCCTCACTCAAAACTGAAGTAGCAAGTATTTTGAAGACTTGTGAAACAAATTGGACTCTTTTAGAAAAATGAGCATGATGTGCTTACTGTTCCAATCAATCAGCCATGCAGGAACTGCAGAATGAACTCAGCAAAAGATGCCTTCATTTTGGCAGTTTCACGTCTAGGCACAGAAAAAGTCTACCATACGCAGTGATTCATTAACCATACCCATATTTATCTTAAAATACTGTAGAACAGCATTCCAGCTGGTTTCTCAACACACCTTTCTCCTTACTTAACTCAATACCATGGACCAATGAAAGGTGCCAAGTGTTTATAAAATTATCTTGTTTTATTTCTCCTCTTTGATTAGTCAGTTTTTCCATCAATGCTGTTTCCCATGTTCTAGTCCAAAATCTTTGTAAGGAGAGGTCTTGTACATTTCCCCTGCTCTGAGCAATTTTGATTATCACTGGCCTCTATTTGTTTATTAGAGCATTTTTGTGAAGACAATAATAAGACTTCATTTGGAGTTATTATTTGATTTATTAGTTTTTAATCAATTATATAATGCCAAAATGATTCTACTTTCAGACTGGTAATCCACAGATTGAATGTTCTAGCGATCCTTTAAACCAGCATGCATCTGGTAAATCTTTATTAGTTCTTTTTAGCTTTGTAGGGCATAGATGCCACCTGTGAACTACTTTTAGCACCAAGTAACTTAGTTACAAAAAGCTAGCATTGTAACTATTAGTTACATTGTTTTTTAATGCAAATGGTAACTAATTATAGATAACTGCATTACTTGTAACCTTTTACTTACTTGTTCTCCCTGAACATCAGGAATAGAGAGGGATGAGTATTTCTTGAGAATAAGGGGAAATCTGCTTTGCACCTAGTGGAGTCGAATCCAATCGAATTTGACTGATATCTCCAGCCTTTAGTCTAAGGCATATAGCATCATCGGGAGCCACTGTGGCTTCGTGGTTAAGATGCTGGGCTTGATGACTGGAAGGTCGGCAGGTCAGCAATTCGAGAGCCAAGTTCTGCATGCCGGAGTGAGCTCCCATTTCTGTCCCAGCTCCTGCCAGCATAGCAGTTTGAAAGCAAGAAATTGCAAGTAGGTAAACAAGTAACAGCATTCCATGCACTCCGGTGTTTAGCCATGCCTGCCTCATGACCACAGAAATGTTTGCAGATGCAGACAACACTGCGTCTTTGGCTGTGAACGGAGATGAGTACCAAACCCTAGAGTCGGATACGACTGGCTTTCAAGCATGGGAGACCTTCGCCTTTAATATATATAGCATTATCTCCAACTGCTTGGATTTTTTCCTCCCCTCACTCACATTGGGCTTAATAGAAGATCCAGTGAAGGTCTGAGGAGACCCTAAAAGCATGGCTCTTTAGTTTTACACTTTACTTCAACCTGATAATTGAGGTTGTATCCCAGGCTAGAGACAGTTACGTGGAATTTTTTAAGGAGGCAGCATCAATCTTTAGGCATTAATCCTTCACGTACATATGTGTGGGGGGGGGCTGTTGGGGGGGGTTCACTGCAAAATAGCAATTGCCCTATTTGCTGGCTTATAAGACTCACTCCCCGCTTAAAATACACTGATAAAATGGAGTGTGTCTTGTACTGTATAAAGTGGCTTATAGTAGGCTATTTTGGTAATAACGGGGTGCGTTTTATACTCTGATCCATCTTATATGCTGCCAAATACAGTACACTTATATTTATGTGTATCAGTAAGATACAAAAAATAAACAACCAGAAGCATTAACACCAGTGTTATGTTTTCTCCCTGCAGGAAGCTGCCCAAGCTTTGATTTATGCTGCAATGGCAGGATCAACCTTGGAAAATATCCCAGGAAAAATAAGTGAATATTTGGAAAGAGTTCAAGCCTTGTACTCAGCAGGTGTGTGTGTGTGTGTGTGTGTGTGTGTGTGTGTGTGTGTGTGTGTGTGTGTGTGTGTGTGTGTGTGTGTGTGTGTGTGTGTGTGTGTGACCTAAACAATCAAGAGGTCCATTTCATTACCAAAGATATTGTGTTTTTCCCCTGAATTTCTTTTGATGTAATTGAACTGTATTATTATGTGTCATTGTATTATTATATTGTATTTATTGTCCGCCATGTAAACCGCCCTGAGTTGGGTTGCACCCGAGTGGGCGGTATATAAGCGCGAAAATTAAATTAAATTAAATTAAATTTAAAGAAGCAAAAATTCTATACAAATAAGGCGCTGTGAAAAAAGGATTGATTGATTGCCCCATCTAGTAAATTCACCACTCTGGGCAGTTTATGAAGAAAGAAAATACAGACACATTACACACTGAAACAATAAATAATGAAATGTTTAATTTAATAGCATGCTTTTTCAAAAGTTCAGTAAAACCTCGCATAAAGAGCACCTCGCTTAGAGACTAACTTGCTTAAAGAGCAGAATTTTCTTTGAATGGTCGCCTCGCTTAGCAACTAAAACCAACCAAAAACTCGCATAACAACTAAACTGGGATTTGCAATCCCTTCCACCAGAAGTCACAATTGGTCACTTATAATGGTGTTTCGCTTAAAGAGCAAACTCGCTTAAAGAGCAATCCTGTGGAACACATTATGCTCTTTAAGCGAGGTACCACTGTATTGATTATCCAATTTGAAATGTACAATTGAGTGATGTGTATGTTAGTGTAGGGATTTAATGACATGCGAAATGTCTTTTAAAGTGGAAAAGTGACGGACAGGTTGCTTTAACAGACAAAAATGTGCTGGTCAGTTTTGGGCTAGATGAGTTACTTGTATTATACTTGTTCCTTCTTTTGCCATATCCGAATATTGGCGATCCTCATAGCGATCAGCCATAAAGGTGGTCCTGAGAATACAATGCAGTGGCCTTTCATCTGCCTTCTGCATCGCAATGTGACACCCATAGCACTGATCCAGTTCTGTGAGTAACTTTCTGGTCCTGAGCCCTTTGGCCACACAAAGTTCTCCTCGGCCCCAGGCCAGTATTGAAGAAGCTGCTGCCCTCCACCGAGATGGATTCAAGTGAGATTTAATCCACTTGGGGACCATCTTGTTCCTGCTAGAGTATTTTCAAAGGCTGGTGCAACCTGAGTCCAGCCCCACCCCCAGGAATGCTGGACTACAACTCCCATCATTCCTGACCATGTTTGTTAGGAATGGTGTGAACTGTGATCCAATACGCTTGAAATGTACAAGGCAGCAGAAGACTGAACGTTTACAATGGCTTGCAGCAAATGTTTGGTAGTTAATATTGGCTCTCTGATTAGGTTCGCTGATGAACTCTGTTTTGAAGCACACAGAACTGCTAACAATGCTAATGAAAGACTCTCAAGTCACTAAACAAAACAACCTTCTGATTTTCTTCCTAATTCAGTTCAATCGCAGAAAGTGGACCCTTTGAAGTCCAAGCAGCAATTGGACTTGGAGCGTGCCCATTTCCTGTTTACTCAGGCTTTCGATGAAGATGAAAAAGGCAACAAAGATGAAGCGATAGAGTTGTACAGCGAAGCGGTGGAGCTCTGTTTGAAAACAGTATGTTGAACTACAACATAACTTGGTGGAATTATGTTATGGTAAGAAAGTCTTCCGTTTATTGAGACGATTGACATGTGAGGTGTGCACACACATCACCAGGCTTTAGAGCAGGAGTGCCCAAAGTTCTCGGGCTGTGGGCCAGTCACGTGGTTCAGCAGGCCAGTCACGTGGATCCTCCCGTCAAAAGCAGAAGTAAAATGTGCCTTGCAATCTGTTTTGCAACAATGAGATAGATTTTAAGCTGCCATTTTCTCTGCTTAAACCATGTGTGCCCAAATTACAGCCCACAGCCTGGATCCGGCCCCCAATGCAAATTTATCCGGCCCATGCCACCCTTCTTGCTCCCGGAAGTGGAAGTAAAACGCATACAGGCATGTTTTACTTCTGCTTCCATGAACAACAAGGGCGGTATGGGCCGGATGAATTGGTGTCAGGGGCCATATCCAGCCCATGGGCCATAGTTTGGGCACCCCTGCTTTAGAGCATTGAAGAGGCAATATTTGGCTTGATCAGAGGAAACCCATGGGAAAAGAGATATGAAAATATCTGTTTTTTGTGAATATGCAGATATTTTCAGGTAAAATGTTTCCAACCACATGTCAGGTTGTTCCACCTTAGTGTTGGAAATGTTCATCCTCTGTTTTTAGTGCAAAATGTGATGTAGGTGCACACCTTTTTTATACTGGCCTAAAAAGTGGTACCTGTTTGAGATTGGGGCTGTTGCAAAGGGGAGAGGTTGTTCCCCCCCCCCCCCCCGCGTTTGGCTCACCTTTTCTTTAGAGTGTTACATTTAATGGCACATTTCAGATTTATCAATGTACGTTCCATAGTAGAAGCAGCCTTCTGGTATATGTTTTCCTCAGTTGCAGTAGGAACTTTCCCATGTGAATGTACTTAATGCACTCAATTCTGCTAAATAGGAAGAGAAGCAGAGTGCTACTTGGGAGTGCTACTTGTTATGAGCGCTGTTGTACTGAAGTCCTCTTCATTACAACAGGAACTAACTGAAAGCTTGCCTAATTTGATTTCCGTGGGAGCCAAGATCACTTGCCTTATGACATAATCTTGTGCAAGTCTACCCAGAATAAATCTTCTTTTATTTCAATGAGCCTTATCCCCAGGTGAGTGTATGGCTTACCATTTCAGTCTGGAGCCAACCCTATCAGCTGCAGGTACCACTTTTAATATTTTAATATATAAAGCCAGTTGTCAAAGTGCATTCAAGGAAGAGCTCACCATCATGATGTAACTCCACCAAGTATGATTATTATTTTTCTTCTGTTTTCTTCTGGGTGGGAGTTTTAAGGAAGGGGGGTTGGGGTTTATATTGTTTTTATTGTATGGGTTTTTTTAGTTTATGTAAGCCGCCCTGAGTCGGGTTTTTGTCTGAGTAGGTGGTGAACAAATAAAAAAATTAAATTAAATAGAGCATTTTAGAAAAGGCAAAATGAAAAATACAGTCAAACCCCTACTTATGAAAAAAAAGTCAGTTCCATAGGCTTTTGCTTAAATCAGTTTTTTTATGTAACTCGAAGCAAACCCATAGGAAGAATTATTATTTTTACAGAACTCGAAGCAAACCCATAGGAAAAATGAAATTTTTATGTCAATCAAAGCAAACCCATAGGGAAATGAATTTTTACATAACTCGAAGCAAACCCATAGGAAAAAGAATCTTTATGTAACTCGAAGTAAACCCATAGGAAATCATGTAAATCGGGACATGGTTTTAGGACAAAATCATTATGCAAGTCGAATTTTACCTATGTAACTCGAGACATTTGTAAGTCAGGGTTTTACTGTACTTGAATTTTCAGTCATTATTTCTTGTTCAGCCTCATATTATGGAGGAAACTGTACATGAGCAAAAGTGTTATTCATGTGGAGATTATTAAGACAATTGGCTTTGTAGCTTTTGTTCTTCTGCTACACAATAATCAGTCAATACTTGGATTGTTATGTTGAGGCAACTTCATTTAATCCAGTGTTCTGTCTAAAGTAAAGATCACCCTTGCTTGAAAGCCAGTCTTATCCGACTCTAGGGCATTTATAGCTGTTTATAGCCAAAGAGCCAGCATTGTCTCCATCTGCAGAAATTTCCGTGGACATGTGGCAGGCATGACTAGACACGGAACACTGTTTACCTTCTCACCAAATTGGTACCTATTTATCTACTTGCAATTCCCTGTTTTCAAATTGCTAGGTTGGTAGGAGTTTGGACAGAGATGGGAGCTCTTGTAGCACTTGGGTCTCGAACTGCTGTCTTTCCAGTCATCAGGTTCAGTGTCTTAACCATTAAGCCACCACAGTCACTGTTTTGTCTAAAAGAGTGCACAAATAGCATTATGAAAGAATTGCAAGTCTTTGCATGCCATATACCGTTGTTCACTATTTTTGGGTGGGTGGGTGGGTGTTTTGGTCTATGTTTTCCACAATCACCAATCCAACATAACTAGGGGAAGTTCTAAAGAAGGCAATTTTTTCTGGACGCTGCAGTTGTTTAGTGAATGCAAAGAGAATAAATAATGGAAGAATCTGAAATTCAGTGACAATTGGCTTCTTGATTATTAGCTAAAATCCTGTTGTTTAGCGTAGAAAGTCACAGCTTGAATAGGCTTACTGAATCATTGAAATTCATAAGGAATAGACTCATGAAATCCTTGCTAATTCACTGGTCCTACTCTAGTTGTTAAGTCCTGCACTAAACAACTGGATTTCTGCCATTGTGTTAATGTATAGTGCTAGACCCATGATGGTGAACCTTGGCACTCCAGATGTTCTTGGATTTCAATTCCCAGAAGCCCCCGTGAATCCACACGAATGGGTTTACTGTGAATCATCTGGCCCACGTCGCCCTCATTGCTCCTGGAAGCGGAAGTAAAACATGCCCGTACGAGGGCGACGCGAGCCGGATGAATCGCAGTAAACCCATTCGTATGGATTCATTGGGGCTTTTGGGAATTGAAGTCCAAGAACATCTGGAGTGCCAAGATTCGCCATCACTGTGCTAGACAGTTGGCCTTTTTAATCTTTCTCCTTTCCCCTTAAATATTAAAGGCTAATGAAACTTCAGAAACAGTTCTCCAGACAAGGTTGAAGCAGTTAGCGGGACAAGCACTGGACAGGTAAGCTGCTCAGTAGTTAGTACAGGTATATTGTGTCAAGACTCTCATAAGCTCTGTAGAATTAGTGGGGGGGGGGGTGTTAATTGGTTATCTATCCTACAATGATGTGGGAAGCCCTCCTAGTGCTATAAAGTTTGGGTGGTCCTTTTCAGCTGACAATTTTATCAGTGTATTTTGCTACTTAAAATGATAATTGTCCGCAGACTTTATATTCTTTTGTTGCTCTTATACTCATTAGTACACTAATAAGAGCATGAATTAAAAATCTGCAGCATCACCCTTTACAACTTCAGGGAATACCTGACTACCTATAGCTGTGATGGTGAATCTTGGCACTCCATATATTCTTGGACTTCAATTCCCAGAAGCCCAAGCACCCTGTGAATCATCACGAATGGGTTTAACTGCGATTCATCCTAAACATTTGAAGTTAGGCATATCACCTAGCAATGCAGATACCAACCACCATTTAAGCTGCCACTGTATCCGACTCTGAATATAGGTGATCCTCATGGCAATCAGCCATGAAGACTGCCCTGAGAATATAATGCAGTGGCCTTTCATCTGCCTTCTGCATTGCAGCATGACACCCATACCACTGATTCAGTTCCATGAGTCACTTTCTAGTCCTGAGCCCTTTTGGCATATAAAGTCCTCATCAGCCCCAGGCCAGTGTTGATGAAGCTGCTGCTCTCCATCAAGATGGATTCAAGTGGGATCTACCGTATTTATTCGTGTATAACGCGCAAAATTTTATACCAAAAAAAGAAATCAAAGTTGGGGTGCGCGTTATACACGAGGACTGGGTGCGCGTTATAAACGAGCCTCTTTTACTTCCTTTTTAGAATTGAGTCGGCTGTCTATTGCTGCGGCGGGTGAAGGGGAGGCGGGGGGGGTGGCTTTGAAGAAATTGACGGGATCTGATTGGGTGGCGCGGGAGACGAGGCGTGGCCCGGAGGTAGCTCGCAGTTCGAGCGAGGCTCCTGGAGGTCGGAAGTGCTCGTTTCGGATTGCATTTTCTGCAACAGGTGGGTCTGATTATCCCCCCCTCCCTCAATATTTTAAGGCGTGCTCTTTTTCACCGATATAACTGGTTCCCCTTTAGATGGCATCTCAGGGTATCAAGCGTAAACGTTGTGCATATGACGCTTCGTTCAAGCTCAAAGTTGTTGATCATGCTGAAATGCATGGAAACCGAGCAGCTAGCCGAGAAAATTTTATACCGAGATTTCATGGAAAATTAGGGGTGCGCGTTATACACGAGTGCGCGTTATACTCGAATAAATACGGTAATCCACTTGGGGACCATCACCCTTCCCTGTGGACTTTGGCACCCAAAGCTGTTAGTCCTCAGGGTGGTCAGGTTTGTTAACCACCACCTGACACTCGGCATTGAGTCTCTGGCAGTATGGTCTTCTCTATTATTATAGCAGGATAACTAGGCCAGACTGGCATACAGTATATATATATAGTTATTCACCTGAGTTACTGGAGTGAGTAGGGTTTGTTCCTAGGGACATTTAACAAAAAATACTTTGCTTTTGAGCATAGATGGGGAAGGTTGTAAGCGCACAAATACATTGGATGCATAACTTAGCCATCCTAGCTAGTGGTGAAGTCATGGAAGTTAAGGTCCAGCAGTGTTGGAGGGTTACATGTTTCCTCTCAGTGTTTTGAGCAAATGTCCCTTTTGTAGGTAATAGTGAGCATAGTATTTGCAAATTGATGAAGATCTAGAGGAATTGCAGTAATAAGAGAATAAGGTGTGATTTTTAATTGAGTAGTCAAAGGAGGCTGTATGAAAGACATAGCAATAGCAATTACAGTTATAAAACACCTTGTATGCTTAGTGCACTCTTTGGCCTGTTCACAAGTTAATTAGCATTTTGCCCCCAACATGCATGCTGGATACTCCTTTTATCAACCTCGGAAGAATGGAAGGCTGAGTCAACTTGGAGTTGCGTTAGGATCGAACTCATAAACCTTTGGCTGTAGTACAGCAGTTTAACTACTACACCACCAGAACTCTGTTCTAATTACAGTAAAACACCAGATAATGACAGTACTGGATAACGCCAAATCCAGATAACGATGGCAATTTTTGAGAAAAAGATTTGCACCGATAATACAATTTTAGTGTTACCCGATGCATCGTGTTTGATCTCCTACCTTTTCATGCTGTTTGGGCCCGAAAAAAATCGCCATCGTCAGGCGCATTTTTCTGGCTCTCTGTCTCCGCAGCAGCCTCTGCCAGGGCAGGAGGACCTTTTCCGTGCTATTCCCGCCTTTCTAGGAGGTCCCTGGGCCGCACAACAGCTGAAAATAGTTGTGGCTGCCATTTTTTGCCTATTTTGGGCTCTCCACCGCCCGTGCTGCCTCTGGGTCGGGGGAGCCGATCTGGGCTGTTTCCGACGTCCCCCAACCTTTCCGGGCACTGCTGCAAGGCAAAACCTACAGCCGAGGAAGGAGTTTCCCCCTGGCATTTTGCCTTGCAGCAGCGGCTGGGAAGGTCACCAGACATCGGAAACAGCGCGGGTCGGGTCCCACTACCCAGAGGCAACCGGCTTTTTTTAGCGATATCTGATGTATGCATCCGATAACACTAAAAATCTGATAACAACCAAACTTGTGGAACAAGTTTGGTCGTTATCCAAGGTATTACTGTATCTGTGTTTTCTGTTTAGACAGAATCTTGGAAGAACAGAGTTAAGTTAAAATCCTGCTACACATGGTTTCTGTTTAGTTTGTAGCAAGAACTAAGTACAGTGGTTTTATTGGTACTATAAGGAGTACAGTAATACCTCATACAAAGTCCGCTTCATACAACATCGTATTCATACAACATTGCCTAATTCCTTGAAAAAAGTTGCCTCATACAAAGTCGTGCGACTTTGTATGAGGCATTGGAGTTTTCCCAGGTTGCATTGTGCCTGGGCAGTATAAAAGGCAGGATACATGCGTGCATTGCTCTTGTGGTTTTTGCATGAGGCGAAGAGTGTTTAGTAGTGGTTTTGAGCATGATTTTGGATTTCTTTGAATTTTTTCATCAGAATTTTTAGAAGCATTCCTGGGATTTTGCAGCATTCTTCAGGTTCTTGGACAATCAGGGTTGTTTGACATGTTTTTGTAATGTTTTTAGCCTTTAGACAATGATTTCTTAAAGTTCTGTCAGTTTCCTGTCTGTTTCCTTGTCTTTGCCCTGAAGTCTGTGCTGTTACAGTACAATGCATCTCTATGGAAACAACGTTGTATGAGGCATCACGGCAAGAATTTGGACATTGTATGAGGCATCGCAGCTAGGATTTTGCATGCCTCATACAAAGTCCAAATCCGTATAAAGTCCAAACTTGTGGAACCAAGTTTGGACGTTGTATGAGGTATCACTGTACACAGAAAAAGCCTCCTCAGAGATTGTGGTTTTCTTGAACCACAATCGGGCATACTCTGGTAATGGCAACCTTGTGTTGCCAGCTAATTTATCTCACATTAGGACAGGTGAGAGGAACAGCAGAACGGATTCACCAAAAGGTGGCTTCATTTTGGCAGTTTCACATCTGGCCTAGACATGGAAGAAGAAGAATTGGCACTAAAACTCTGAAAAGCACAAAGTGGCATAACGAAATAATTGAGGGGAAACTTCTGACATCATTCTTGTTGAGTTTAAAGCCCAATTCTTTCCTGTTTTAGAGCTGAGGCACTGAAAGACTCAAAGCCACCCCAGAAAGACAGATCAGCGGCAGTGAAACCACATCAGCCTGTGAG
Organism: Bradypodion pumilum; assembly: GCA_035047305.1. Classification (NCBI taxonomy): domain Eukaryota; kingdom Metazoa; phylum Chordata; class Lepidosauria; order Squamata; family Chamaeleonidae; genus Bradypodion; species Bradypodion pumilum. Next base: position 57,000,865 of record JAWDJD010000006.1, on the reverse strand, counting down.
GACCTTCTTTCCACTGGGGCCTGATTTTTCTCTGAATGATAAGCCACAGACAGTGAGGCCTGTCCATGCCAGCGAACCGCAAGGGCAGCATTACACCACAGAGGAGATTGAAGTACTCAGGTAAGGGAGGAACAACATTTTGGACTTCTTTTCATGGGATGAAGCTTTCTTGGTGCAGGATGGAATTACAATTTGGGGAAAGCCTGAGAGGCTCCATTTTAGCACAGGCTCTGAAGCAAGGCTGAAGGAAAGTGGGAAGGGCCAGCTGTCACTCCAAACTCATTTTGGATATTTTGCCACTAATCCTTGCAGAGCCCAGCCCTGCTGTAGACATGTCTGATGGTGTCCGCGGGGTTAGCCGCGTACAGCAGAGTAGTGCGCAGTGGCAGACCAGAAGATTCGCACCTGAGAGGATGTTTCCTATCCTTGTGCCACAAACAAGCAGACAGATCTTGGTGCAGGTGATAACTCAAACAGGTTTACTTGGAAGCAAGTGGTGCAGGAATATATACAGTGCAATAACAGAAAACAGATTCAGGCTCTAGGGTTTCTCAGTTAGCTCCACTGAGAAGGTACAGTTGTGCTGTATATGTACAAGCCTATACACAGCTCAGTAGCAGTCCAAAAACAAGCTGTGCCACAAGTAAAGTCAGACAGCTTCACTGCTTCCCCCCGAGTAGTCTTTCCTTGCAGTAGACAAGTCAGGCAGATGCCTTTCCTCGGAGCAAATCGGAGATTTAGTTCTTGTAGTTGGTTCTTGGACTCGCAGAATTCCTAGTCCAGACTGTTGGCAGAAAACAAAGCATTGAAGCAGTAGCTGGGCATCAGAGCTCCGGCAAGATGAGCATGGTAGCTCAGGTTGAGCATGGTAGCTCAGGCAAGTTGAGCATTGTAGCTGAAGGTCTGTGGCTTTGCTCTGGCATAAATACACTGGCCACAGAGCTCTCTAGAAAAACTCCAACACCTGAGTGCCTCAGCAGCAAAGTCTTAAAGCACCACAGGCACAATATGTCTTGCAACCACTTGGGACATGAGGCGAAGACTTACATCCCCAACAATGTGTATTCAGGAGTTAATGCCAGCGCTATAGATGCCTGAGCTGCATACAAGAGCTTTGTTTCATGCAACAGTTTCCTAGGCTTTGAACAGCTTACTGTCTCCATTCGCTGTCAGAAGAGAAGAACAACAGCACTCTTGACTGGATGGAGAACCTTCACTTTTTAACGCCAACTCAGGAATTGAACTGTTGACCTTCCACCTCTCAGTCAGCATCTTATTACAGTGAAAATAATGGGGCACTGCAAAATCATAGCAACAGCTTCTCCGAATAAAAAGGTCTGGATTTTAATTTAATTTAATTTAATTTAATTTAATTTAATTTAATTATCACATTTATATACCGCTCACTCGGCCAAAGCCAACTCAGGGCGGTTCACAATAAAAATTAAAAACACAAGTTAAAACAGTTAAAACAGTTAAAACTACCCACCCCCTAAAAACAAGGGCTGCAGGATCCAAAGGCACCATGGGGAAGAGTTCTTCTACACCAACCACCCAATGGCGGTTACCCTTCCACCTGCACCCCACACTTGACCTGCCAGCCAGGTTTTAAGATCTTTTCTGAAAGGCAGCAATTCCGTCCGGAGACGTAGCTCTGTTGGCAGGAGGTTCCAGAGGGCCGGTGCAGACACGGAGAAGGCTCTCCTCCTTGTGCCAGAGAGGCGAGCCCCTCTGGCTGATGGAACGATTAGAGAGCCCCTCCGGTCCGCTCTGGTTGGACGGACAGACGTCCTCAGGGCGATGCGGTCTCTTAGGTAACCCGGCCCACTACCATATAGGGCTTTAAAGGTCAAAACCAGCACCTTGAATTGCACCCGGAGACAAACTGGCAGCCAGTGCAGCTCCCGGAGCAGTGGCAAAGCACGGGCATAACGCCCACACCCCATCACCACCCGGGCTGCCGCATTTTGGACCAGCTGTAGCCTCCGAATGGTCGTCAAGGGCAGCCCCATGTAGAGCGCATTGCAATAATCTAGTCTGGAGGTAACCAGAGCGTGAGTGACCATGAGCAAGGAGTCCCGGTCCAGGAGTGGGCGCAACTGGCGGATCACCCGCAGTTGGGCGAAAGCCCTCCTGGTCACAGCCGCCACCTGTTCCTCTAGCAGTAGCCGTGAATCCAGGAGGACCCCCAAGTTGCGCACTGGGTCTGTCTGGGGCAAAATAGCCCCATCCAGAACCAACGATGGTAGCTCCCAGGTTAATGCAGAACCCCCTATCCATAGCCACTCAGTCTTGCTGGGATTCAGTTGTAGCCCGTTAGCCCCCATCCAGACCCCCACAGCTTCCAGGCATCTGGAAAGGACTTTGACGGCATCACTGGGGTCCCCATGGGCCGAGATGTACAACTGAGTGTCATCCGCGTACTGATGGTACCGCACCCCATGGGAACGAATGATCTCACCCAGCGGCTTCATGTAGATGTTAAATAGGAGAGGAGAGAGCACCGAGCCCTGAGGCACCCCCCATTTGAGGGGCCTAGGACTGGACCTCTCACTCTCCAACCACACCGACTGGGTACGACCCCTCAGAAATGAGGAAAACCAGGACCACACATTACCCTGGATTCCCAATCCTCGGAGCCGTCCCAGAAGGATACCGTGGTCAACGGTATCGAAAGCCGCTGAGAGGTCAAGAAGAGCAAGGACGGATGGGTGACCACCATCCTGCTCCCGCCAGAGATCATCCATCAGTGCGACCAATGCCGTCTCGGTACCATATCCCGGCCTGAATCCTGACTGAAAGGGGTCCAGATAATCCGCTTCATCCAGCACCCCCTGCAGCCGACACGCCACTGCCTTCTCCAACACCTTCCAACATTTTCCTCAGCAAACGAGTTAGTCTTCATCTTAATAGCTTGCTTGAAGATTTTGAGGGCAAAATATAAGCAGTGCCATGTTAAATATTAAATATTTGTAGTTAACTTTCTCTGGAGCCTTGAAAGCTTAGAGCAGTGATGGCAAACTTTGGCACTCCAGCTGTTCTTGGACTGCAATTCCAATTGAAGTCCAAGAACAGCTGGAGTGCCAAGGTTTGCCGTCACGGGCTTAGAACATCTATAAAAATGGCTAGGTAATTACTGTAAACAGAACTTCTGATGCAAAACTGAAGGAGAAAATGTATATTATGTGTGAGACCGCTCACTGCATCTGAATCAGATTGACATTGTTAAGATATATTGGAGTCTGAGATTTATTACAGCAAAATTGTAAGAGGCTGGTGTGGTTGGGGATAAATCTATTTTGAATACTATTTTGTTTTTGACACTGTCTTGTCTCAACAGGAAGACATCAAAGATAAATGGCATTGAGTATGTCCCATTCATGAGTGTTGACCTGAGAGAACGTTTCGCTTTTCCAGTACCATTCTCGTATGTGAACATAACTTTACTTTTCTGCTGCATCAAGGGTTTCATCCTCTGCTACAATCTATTATGATTCTTAAGTATTTTCAGTGCCAGCCAAACATCAGTTAAAGAATGCCTTTAATTCTTTATGGCAGAATGAGTGAAGAAAAGCCCATTGTCTTCTCCTCTTCACCAGTGAACCCATTCAGATGTTTAAAACAGTGCCAAATAGTTTTTTCCCCAGGCTGCCTCTTCCAGCTGTTTTATCTTGCTAGATTCTGGGCCAGATAGAACCAACCTTGGGTTGTAAGTAGGAGGTGAGGGGCTGAGACCTAGAGTAGGGGTTCTCAACCTGTGGCCTGTGGGTCAGATGTGGCCTGTGGCACCATTTCATCTGGTCCCCACCGCCTCCACCACACCAGCAAGTGCCATGTGGTGAAGGGCAAAATGGCTGTCCAGCCTCTGAAGCTGTCTGAGGGAGTGTGACCTGGCCCCAGGCTTTAAAAGGTTGAGAACTCCTGACCTAGAAAAAGCAGGAAAATAGGATTTGGGACCATCTAGTTTTAGGAAAACAGGTAGGCAGAACATCTTGAGGAAAGGGCTTCCATAAATTGCACACAGGCAATAAAGTATAATGCAGTGATTCCCAACCTTTTGTTGTTGTTTTTGTTTTGTTTTTTTTTTTTGTACTTCAATTCCCAGAAGCCTCAGTCAATACGTTGGCTGCTCAGTGCTTTGGGGGATTGATTTAGGTTTCTGGGAATTGAAGTCCAAAAACCAAAGGTTGGGAAACACTAGTACAGTGATGGCAAACCTTTTAGAGACCCAGTGCCCAAACTGCAACCCCAAACCCGTGTATTTATCATAAAGTGCCAACACAGCAACAGGGGAGGAAGGAAACGCTCCCATTGGGCTGCTGGGCAAAGGGGTGTGGTGAACTCTGTGCTGGGGGTGGGAGGAAACACTTCCATTGGGCTTCTGGGCATAGGGGCAGAGCAAACTGCTGGGGTCATATCTGTCAAGTTTCCCGTATTGGCTGGGAACCTTCCATATTTTACCCTCTTTCCTGGTGGCGTCCCATATCAGTCAGACTACAATGCTCTAATGCCGCCACTGGAGGGCTGCACATGATAAGCATAGCTGTCAAGTTTCCCGTTTTGTCCGGGAATTTTCCCTTATTTTCAAATCCAAAACTTGACAGCTATGGCTGGGGTTACTGCATGGGTGCCCACAGAGAGGGATCTGAGTGCCACGTCTGGCACGCGTGCCATAGGTTCGCCACCACTGCACTAGTATAATGGCATATTTTTACTGGCTGGTGGGTTATATACTTCACAAGGAGGTGTGTCCTTTTTTCCCCTAATTTCAGAGATAAATGTGGCAAGTTGCCATTGTCTCCCAAACAAAAGGCAATGTTTTCTCGATGGGTGCGGCCAGATGAAATAACAAACAATCCCACCATGATCTATACTGTGTCGAGCTTCAGCATAAAACAGGTGAATTTTATCCTTGATTTGTTTTCGTGTGTGTGTGTGTGTGTGTGTGTGTGTGTGTGTGTGTGTGTGTGTGTGTGTGTGTGTGTGTGTGTGTGTGTGTGTGTGTGTGTGTGTGTGTGTGCTTTCTGTATGTGCCACTAGAACCAGCTTAGGTCTTCTAAAATAATCATTTCAAGCATCATTTTTGGTATTTGCATATTGAATTCAAGTTCCTTTACTCAAATAATAAATCCTATTGTGTTGCTTTCTAGAAATTACATCTACTGTGTGTAGAACAAAAAGGAATTTAATGTTGAATATTAGCTCTGAGACAGTCACTTCCATAAGGAAAAGAAGGAAAGTTTCTTGCTTCTCCTGCCCTCCTTTTAGAGCAGCAGGAGCTCAGCCTATCTTTCCTGAAGCATAATGTGCTTATTCCCTCTTGGGCTCATAGTTCAGGAAACACACCTGCTCTTTTGTTTGCATTCAGTGATGCAGTCCAGCCATTTATGTAATGACAAAAGAAGTGGTAGAAGCTTTCACTTTATAAGTTTAGAGGAAAATAAAACATTTAACTGGGTCTCAACCATTGCAGGGAGCAGCAAATATTTTCATTTATGAGTTTGCTTCAGCAGACGACCTAGAGCAGTGATGGCCAACCTTGGCACTCCAGGTGTTCTGGAACTTCAATTCCCAGAAGCCCTGATCAGCAGGAGTGCTGACTTGGGCTTCTGGCAATTGAAGTTCAACAACACCTGGAGTGCCAAGGTTCATCATCACTGGCCTAGAGGTTGCTGAGCCTTGTTTCTGGAATCCTTACATTGCCAAGAATATTTTTTTTCTGAAATGCACAGAGGAGGTGTTCTAATTTTAAGTAAAATGGCCTTGATGGTGTCTAGTGTATTTGCCTTGAGTTGGATTGCAGTTTTTTTTTTTTTTTTTGCTGTGCATTTATTATGAACAAGGAAAATAAACTATTTGCTGTTTTCAGCACTCTTTGCCTTTCTCTTTCCGTTCTCAGACTATCGTGTCGGATTGTTCATTTGTTGCTTCGCTTGCTATCAGTGCTGCATATGAAAGACGATACAACAAGAAATTGATAACCAGGTAAGCTGTGTTCTGTCAACAGATAGAGTTATGTTTTTGTGTTATTTCAATTGTAAGTAACACACAGCTGTGTTCTACATGTACAGTGGAACCTCATACAACAATTGCCCCGTATAACAATGAAATCGCATAACAGGTTTTGGGGGGAATGGCATCCCGCATAACAATTTTCCCTATGGAAAAAACCGTACAACAATTTTTCAATGGCAAAAACCACTTAGCAAAAATAATAATATTGTTGTACAATGCATCCCATAGGAGAAATCGCTATACGATGCATGCATCCTATAACAATTGTTTCATACAACAACAAGCCCCGTGGAACGGATTAAAATCATTGTATGAAGTACCACTGTATTTCCTAATCATATCAACTCAACTTGCATTAGAAAGGCTCAAGTCTGCCACCCTCAAGCACTCTTGCATTTTGGTAGACTTGGTTTTATTTCAAGACGTGTACGAATTTCTCCGCCTGGCCCCTTTTAAAAAAATAATATGAGTTGTTTTATCTAGTTGTCCACGTGGTACATCCTCACCCCCACTTTTGCTAAGATCACTGCCATCTGTAGTCATCATTCTCTTGAGTTCCTGATTTTCCATTAGAATACTCCTAATTCTTTTATTAAAGCTGTTGACTAGTAGTAGTGTTCAGTTCAGTGAGAGTATAAGTATTTTTTTTCCCTGCATAAAAACTTGGATTTTAAAAACAAGTTGTCATTTGAAAGTGTTTGATTTTTGAGACAGCAGTTTTCGGTACTGCTGTGAAGAATATGCTCTATTGAGCACAGTGAGGTTGGCTTCTGTGGAGAGCAGCTTTAGGAAGAGATAACATGGTTTTTAAGCATATTGGGGTGGATATAGAGCTGTATTGGGAGACAAACTCTGCTGCTGATGCTCTCCTGTGAACAGTTGTCTAGAGGCTGTGGGAGGCATTGTGTTACCATGTGTAAGAGACTGTACAATGCTTTGGACTTGCAAACACTTTAAGATGTTGTACAGAAGTGCACAGTGCCTTTCATGAGCAGATGGCTTCCTCTAGAGTTCAGTTTTCCTGTCTTTCATGAGGTACTTGTGCTAACTCAATAAAATCCCTTCTGTTCATGGAAATTAAGCTCCTGCACCAAAGCCATTACTTGGGTCTCATGTTTTCATCCTTCGAGTGCCTACGGTTCTCCCTAAGGTTCAGTGAAGCATGAAATATACTTGCTTTGCAAGCATCCTGTGGTGATGCCTAAATGGGGCTTAATTTGTGTTTCTTGTACGTTGATTACTTTGGGAAAATCTCTATCCTTTTTGTTTTTTGAGTGTTTCTTCTTTGTAGATCCCCCTTCCCCATATAAACATGCATATCTCTCCTCAAACATGAACAAACCATGAGGTAAGGGGCCACTCAACAATTACGTGATCCTCGAGGGGGGGAAGGGGCCTGCCATCTGAATTACGGAAAATTGTGGGGAGGAGGGGGTCAGGTCAAAGATTACATAATCCATTGGGAAACATGGCACTTTTTTAGGTTTAAAAATGATCTCTGAGAATTTTGATCCGATCTGAGATTATTGAATTGCTTGTGCAGTCTATTTCTAGTTCACCAATAGTGAAAAGCTCTAAAAATTAGAGTTTCGATACAAAAACTCTTGATTACGTAATTTTAAAAGGGGGGGGCTGAAGTGAAAATTACAGTCGGATTACGTGGGGGCGAGGGGGTCGATTCCCCCCAAAATATATATATATATATGGATCACGTAATTGTTGAATGGCTCCTAATTTGTGGCGCCACTCTTTCCTGAACACTGAAGTGACAGCATTGGGTCAAAATGGATTTTGACATCATTTACAGCATGCATGCAAAATGTAAACTAATCTCTTTTTTCCCCCTCTCTCTGTGTCCCTTATGAACAAAATAGCATCATTTACCCACAGAATAAAAAAGGAGAGCCAGAATATAATCCTTGTGGAAAATACATGGTCAAACTGCACATCAATGGGGTCCCTCGGAAAGTAAGTAACTGAATGCTCAACTAATTGTACCAAGAGATCTTACATCTCACTGCACAATTGGGTTAAATTCTATCCTGTTGCATGTAATGATTTGGCACTTCACACTTCTTTGTTTTCTGGAAGAATGTCTTCCATCATAGGTACTGGCATCTATTTGGCCTGACTGCTTGATCTCTTTCTTCTTCCCTCTCCAGGTGATCATTGATGACCTATTGCCAATAGATCACAGTGGAGAGCTCCTCTGCTCTTACTCAAACAACAAAAACGAACTCTGGGTATCCTTGATAGAAAAGGCATACATGAAGGTCATGGGAGGCTATGATTTTCCAGGATCAAATTCAGTGAGTACTCATTTCTTCATGTTTTAGAATGAACCAAAGTCTGGCCATGTTATCTTCCTATGGTAATAGAAACAGTGGTTGGCGAACCTCTAGCATACATGCCAGAGAGGACACTCCCAGCCCTCCCTGTTTGCATGCACACCATTGCTTCCTCCCCCCAGCACAGAATTCACCCTGTCTCTTTGCCCAACAGGCTAATGGGAGCACTTCTTCCCTCCCCCCAGCACAGACTTCAACCTGCCCCTCTGTTTGGGCACTTGGTCTCTAAAGGGTTCGCCATCACTGGAATAGACCAACTGCCAGTGACTCGACCCTGATCATCAGGTGCCAGTTAACTAACCTGACAACCCTAAAGACTAATGGCTTTGGGTGCTAAAGTCCATAGAAAAGGGTGATGGTCTCCAAGTGGATTAAGTCCCACTTGAATCCATCTTGATGGAGGGCAGCAGCTTCATCAATACTGACCTGTGGCTGAAGACCAGAAAGTGACTCGCAGAACTGGATGAGAGGTATAGGTCTCATGCTGCGATGTGGAAGGCAGTTGGAAGGCCATTGTATTATATTGTTCCCAGGACAATCTTCATTGCTGATTGCCATGATGATAGCCAATATTCAGAATCGAATATGGCACTTGAAGAAGAATGAATGGAATAAACATTTATTTTGGCAGTGTGTTTGTTTTCGTGTCAGAGATTACTTTGGGTTGAAAGGATTTTTGCAGGGGACACCCAAATGAGGCTCCTTTCATGTCCCCTGTCATGCAGCTCTTGAGGAATCAAACCCCGTCCTTTCAGTCTCCAAGCACAGTGCTTTTACCCACTGAGCCATGGAAGCCTGTGGGAAGGGGGATATTGCCATTTTTTGTTGTGGTCAGAATCTTTTTCTGTTTTCCCAATTTGATAGCAGTCCCTTGAGTGAGCAGTTTAATGTTTGAGGAACTTGCTCAAGCATCCAGTGCCTTCTTTTGCAAGCAGAAAATCCATTGATTTAAAGAGACACTTTCTGCAATCTCTATTTTGCAATGGTGATCAAAGGGAAATAAACTGGTAGAATGGAATGCTCCACAGGCATTACAGTTAGATTTGGCCAGTGTAATTGAGATACAGCGGAACCCCGGACAATGACGTGATCGCATAACGTCAAAACCGCATAACGATGCGGCTCTTTTGAAAAAGTCATGCACTGGATAACGACATTGTGTCGTTATCCAATGCATCGTGTTTGGTCTCCTACCTGTTTGGCGGGTCCTGCTCTCCAGTGTCTGGGAGGGTGGGAAGACCTATTCCGCGCTGTTCCCGTCGACCTAGCACCTCCCTGGGCTGCACAACAGCTGATAATAGTTGCGGCCGCCATCTTGTCCCCCCAACCCTCCCTGAGCCAGGGTTCCCGGCGGAAGGGAGATTGAACCCACGGGACACTCCGACATTAAAGAGGGAATGGTGCTCGGTTTTTCCTCTTTAATCTCAGGGTGTCCCGTGGGTGCGATCCCCTCTCCACCGGGTCCCCTGGCTCCAGAAGGGTTGTGGGGATAGACCCCTATTGTCTAGCCGACACCCCTCTCAGGCTGTTAGCTTGTAGATCGGGCTGGGTGGAGGTGCCAGACACCCCCACCCAGCCCAATCTAAAAGCCGACACTCCACGAGGTGCGTGCTTTGGGGGAAAGTGGCTTTTTTTGCTGTCCAATGCATGCACCGGACAATGACCAAAAACCACATAACACATGACTTGGGAAACCAAGTTTTGTCGTATCCGGGGTATCACTGTATTCATGTTTTTTTAGTATGTGAAATTATCTCTGTTGGGAATAAGTAGTAGTTTCAACTGGATTTTTTTTCCAGAGAATGCTAGTAGCAAATATGACATGTCATGACTCAGCTAATACTCTAAATATGAGATTGTATGTTCTAAAGGTGTGCAGTGTTGTATGTTTTAGACTACAACTCCCATACTTCAGTTGGGGAATTCTAGGACTTGTAGTCTAAAACTAGAGATCTACTGGCTGCTTAAATACATAATATTTGGTAATTCTCCCATTTTCTTGATCACTAGTCATTGTCACTATTACATTTTCAATCTAATATTCTGCAACCATGAAGAAAAGGTTATGTTAAACACCCAAGGTAATCATAGAATCACTAAGTTGAAAGAAGCCCTTGAGGCCATCAAGTCCAACCCCATACATAAAATGGATTAAATTGCAGGCTGTAGTTCTGTCTCTTCTGAATCCTCATCTGAAAGCTTTTGATGACTGTTCTACAATTCAGAATCTCAGGTTAGTATGTCTTTTTTAGAATGACTTTGGTATTTTAATGGTATTTTAATAGGCCTGCACAGTGCATGAGGAAGGCAACATGCAATTTTCAGACTTTTATGCTTATTAAAAACAAAAGATGTCTCCTTAATATTGTTCAGTGTGGGCAAAGTGCACCTTTCCAAATATTTCTTGAACTACAGTTCCCAACATTCTTCATTAATTTATGGGAGTTGCAGTCCAACAGCTATTGAAGATTGCACTCCATGTGTCTCAATAGATGGGATGCTGACACAGCTCAGAGCTCAATTGTTCTTCCGTTTTGGTCTGTTTGTGTTTCAGAATATTGATCTCCATGCCTTGACAGGGTGGATACCTGAAAGAATTGCTATGCACTCAGACAATCAAACTTTTAACAAAGACAGTTCCTTCAGAATGCTTTACCAGAGGTAACCTTTTGTCGGATTTCAAGTGGGCTGCAGTTACAATGTTATAAACTGAGTAGCTTGATGATGCAATTTTTTTGGAGCCACCCACTGACACTAGTTTTAAAAATACAAATAATTTGTTTAGTTTTTGCTCCATTAGTGGTTTTTTTTGTAAATAACAACTAAAGCAGGGATTCCCAACTTACAGACTGTGAGCCGGACCTGGCCCATGGCGCCATTTCATGTGGCCTGCCACCGCCACACCCAAAAATGGAAATGGGCATGTTTCCGACAGCCGTAAAATGCGCTCACGCATGCGTAAACACGGTTACGTCAGCTGTAAATGCTCCCATGGCTGTGGTAAATGCAGAGGTGGGCGCATTTACTTCCACTTCCAGGGGGGATTGGTCTGGCCCTCTCTGCTGTCCAAGGGTATGGTCTGGCCCGTGGTGCAAAAAGGTTGGGAACCCCTGCAGTAAAGCAATCTTTCTAATTCTTGGTGTCCAGATTTCACAAAGGCGATGTGCTTATTACGACAGCTACAGGAATGATGACAGAAGAGGAAGGAGAAAGATGGGGTTTAGTGCCAACCCACGCCTACGCAGTTTTGGATATTAGGGAATACAAGGTATTTGTGTTCAGTTTGAGCATGTATGTTTCTCTGCGCATCCATTTGTGACACTGCTCAACTCTAGGGAAGAGAAGCCTTTATTGTTTTTAATCAAGTTTATCCAAATTTACTAAGACCATAAGAATGATCTATTTCTTATGCTAATAAAAAAAACTGGCTAGTGGAATAATCCAAGTATTCTGTGCTTCCTCCTTCTCTAGGGACTTCGATTCCTCCAGCTGAAAAATCCCTGGAGCCACCTACGCTGGAAAGGAAGATACAGTGAAAATGATGTGAAGAACTGGACCCCGGATCTTCAGAAATACCTCAATTTTGATCCCAAAACAGCCCAGAAAATAGACAATGGTAAGGAGGTAGGATACCAGAAACATTATTACAACTGGCTCCTTTGCACCCCAAGTCATTTTGTGAAATAGGAAGGGAGCAATGGAAATTTTGAAGAAATCCCACCTTGACAGATCCCTGAAAAGACAGGAACCAAACATCCTAGACGTTCTGTCCATGGTGGACAGTGGAAAACAGGAAGTCACTAGCTGGTGTTTCATTGGCAAGCTTCCCTTTCTGCGTCTAGGGGTTGGATCTTGAAAATGCATATGGCTAATGGTTAAGAAATTCGAAAGCAAGAAATTGCAAGTAGATCAATAAGGACCACTTCGGTGGAAAGGTAAACAGCGTTTCATGCACTCAGGTGTTGAAGCATGCCTGCCACATGTCCATGGAAACATCTGCAAATGCAGGCAGTGCTGGCTCTTTGTCTATAAACAGAGATGAGCACTAAACCCTAGAGTTGGATACGATTGGCTTTCAAGCAAGGGCGGCCTTTACCTTTTGTAACAAAACAGTTGCACAGTGCATACCTGTCAAGTTTTGGATTTGAAAATAAGGGAAATTTCCCGCCAAAACAGGAAACGTGACAGCTATGCTTGTCCTGTGCCGCCCTCCAGTGGCGGCATTAGGGCATTGCAGTCTGACTGATACGGGAAAAGGTTTCCCAGCCAAAAAGGGATACTTGACAGCTATGGCACAGTGTAGCTGAGTTCTTTGACTTAACTGCAAAGGTATATGTCTGTATGTGCTGTCAAGTCAATTCTGACATATGGTGACCTTTTCCAGGATTTTCTAGATAGCAAATACACAGAAGAGGTTTACCTTTCTCTTCGGGGTGGGTGGGGTGTTATCCCGGGACTGTGCAGCTTGCCCAAGGCCATATAGGCTGTTTTTTTCTCTTGGGAGGCATAGTGGGGAATCAGACTCCCAACCTCTGACTCCACAGCCAGATATCTAGGGTTAAATTACTTCCACTGTTTTTTATTGCATAATTTAGGCTAGCACTCAACAATAGTTCAAGGTCTCCCTTGCTCGAAAGCCACTCGTATCTGACTCTGGGAGGCAGTGCTCGTCTCCATTTACAGCCAAAGAGCCAGCACTGTCTGCTTCTGCAGACCTTTCTGTGGCCATGTGGAAGGCATGACTAGACTCTGGAGCACACAGAATGTTGTTACCTTTCTCACTGAAGTGGTCCCTATTTATGGTTTCCCTTGCTCGAAATTCTAGGGTGCAGTGCTCATCTCTGTTTCAAAGCCAGTCGTATCTGACTCTGGGAGGCAGTGCTTGTCTCCATTTTCAGCCAAAGAGCCAACACTCTCTGCAGCTGCAGACGTTTCCGTGGTCATATGGCAGGCATGACTAGACACCGGAGCGTATGGAACGCTGTTTACCTTCCCACTGAAGTGTTCCCTATTTATCTACTTACAATGTCTTGCTTTCGAACTGCTAGGTTTGCAGGAGCTGGGGCAGAGATAGGAGCTCATTCCATCCTGCAGTACTCGGGAATCGAACTTCTCACCTTCTGCCTCCCAGTCAGTGTCTTAGCCACTTGAGCCACTGCACTACTTCCAATTTCTTGCTTTTGAGCTGCTAGGTTGGCAGGAGCTGGGTCAGATGGTGGCGCTCACTCCGCCATGCAGTACTCAGGTCTCAAACCTCTGACCTGCCAACCTCCCAGTCGTCAAGCTTCAGCGTCTTAGCCACTAAGCCGACCCCATTTGCTCCTCTGTGCGAAGTGTAAGGGGGTTCACTATTTCTTCTTTGCCTCCTGAAATGAAAGGCTCTCCCATCTCTGACTGCTCACTATTAAAGTGGCAGTTTTCTGTCATTTTTTGGCAAGGAAGGATGTGTTGTTTCAGAAGCCAAGGTTCAAAAGCTTTTTTCTCCATAGTCCACCTGATCAACTAGCTTCAAAGAGAATTTGTCACCTGCCAGCTTTAGAGGTTGCAAAAGGAGGCATCAGGGGACACGCCACGTGGAACCCCAAGATGTGTACCCCTTCTGTGGGAGATAAATCCTTTCTGCCTTTTATTTAGACCTTAACTCAGCTTTTGACTGCTATAACATGCGCATATTACCGTATTTTTCAGACCATAGGACGCACACACACACCCAAAAAAGAGGGGGAATGAGGGTGCACCTTATAGTCTGAATGTTGTCCAGCAAGGCTGTTGTAAAAGGATATTTTACAACAGCCGTGGCTGGCCAAAGACCTCCACCACCGCCGTTCTGGGCCGGGAAAGAAAAACATATGTTCGGTGGGCCATTACTACAGGTGGCCACAAGAGGGCGCAAATCGCAATTTCCCATTTAAATGCATTGGGAATCAATATCTTGTACAGTATTCTTATTCTAAAGCTTTTCTGTTTCTATGTTCCCAATGCATTTCAATGGGAAACCAAACCTGTGCATAAAAAGAAAGGGTTTCATTTACCTTTCTTGCCTCTGTCCCTGCTCCATGTGGTCAAAATGGAGGGGGAAGCCATGCTTCCTGGTTGCAGGGAGACCAAGAGGCTAGGCTAGAGCATCACTTCGTGCCTCAGTGCAATTGGCTTGCCTGCCCATTTCTCCTGCAGCACCACCACTGTTTGGTGGTGCAAATACAGTACTATTTGGTTCAGAATATTTTTTTTCTTGTTTTCCTGATTTAAAAACTGGGTTGTCTTATGGTCAGGTGCGTCTTATAGTCCGAAAAATACGGTAAATACAGTGATAACTCATACAACGTCAAAACTTGGTTCTACAAGTTTGGACTTTATACGGATTTGGACTTTGTATGAGGCATGCAAAATCCTAGCCGCGATGCCTCATACAACGTCCAAATCCTTGCCGTGATGCCTCATACAACGTCATTTCCATAGAGATACATTGTACTGTAACAGCACAGACTTCAGGGAAAAGTCAAGGAAACAGACAGGAAACTGACAGAACTTTAAGAAATCATTGTCTAAAGGCTAAAAACATTACAAAAACATGTCAAACAACCCTGATTGTCCAAGAACCTGAAGAATGCTGCAAAAATCCCAGCAATGCGTCTAAAAATTCTGACGAAAAAAATCAAAAAAATCCAAAATCATGCTCAAAACCACTCCTAAATACTCTACGCCACATGCAAAGCCCACAGGAGCAATGCACGCATGTGTCCTGCCTTTTATACTGCCCAGGCACAATGCAACCTGGGAAAACCCCAATGCCTCATACAAAGTCGCACGACTTTGTATGAGGCAACTTTTTTCAAGGAATTAGGCGATGTTGTATGAATCCGATGTTGTATGAAGCAGACTTTGTATGAGGCATTACTGTATCTTGTTGAAAAAGTAGATGACATTTTTAACCCATGCATTTACTCTCTTGTAGGGATTTTCTGGATTGCCTGGGAAGATCTGTGCAAGTATTACGATGTCATTTATTTGAGCTGGAGTCCAGGTCTTTTTAAAGAATCAACATGCATCCACAGGTTTGTTCAATAAAGAAGAGATGTGGAGTGCATTTATATACTCCATAAATTTAATTTTCCTGGGTGCCCTAATGTAATACTGGATTCATCTTAATACTGTACCATGGTTGTTTTTCTTTCAAAACTCCTTGTGTGGTGCACAGTATTTCTACAAAATGGAAAATGTTTCTTTGATTTTGGCTTATATTGTGCTCCTTTCCCATCTGTGTAATTTCTCTGTTTCAATATTTAATCTCTACTTAATATTCTACCTGTTCCTTCCTTCTTTCCCTGTTCCCACAAGCCCCCCTGAGGCCTTTTGTCCTGCTGTATAGATTTTTCAGTATTGGAGGCCCTTTGCACATTCACAGAGCCAGTCTAAGAATAAGTGGCTTGAGCATTATACCTTAAATCAGGGGTTCTCAACCTCTCCAAGCCGGGGGCCGGGTCACGCTCTCTCAGTCAGCCTTGATGACCGGAAGGCCATTTTGTCCTGCATGCATTTTGTCCCAACAGCTTCAAAGGGGTGGACATTTTGTTTCTTGAATGCCAGGGGGCACATGGGCCTTAGGTTGGGAACCCCTGCTTTAAAAGCTTGGCAATGCTCAGAGCACAAAATTGAATTGCTGTAACTCGTTGCCATTGCCTCTGATCATCCCTAAATCCTTGATACAGTAAAACCCTGACTTACGAATGCCTCAAGATATGAATTTTTCATCTTACGAAATGATTTTTTTTCGTAAACCGGGGTCCTGACTTATGAAAAAACCCGAGTTACGAAATAGCCCGGGTTATCGGGGGAAATGCGTAAGTTGAAAAATCAGTTTTTTAGCACCCAAAATGGCGCCGCCACCATTTTGTGCACTAATAATCACTCTCAGCACCATCAGAACAGTAAGAAAAGGAAGCAGCAGCAGCTGGAAGGTAGGAACTCTCTCCATTTTTTTAATTCATTTTTTAAAAAAATGCATGCCTCGAGTTACAAAAAAATCGAGTTACGAAATAAGCCAGAGAACTGATTTTTTTAGTAACTCATGGTTTTACTGTATATATTTCTGTGGTCACTCCTCTGCTTTAGTCCTTGTATAAGCAGTATTTCTGCCTGAGTAATATTTTATACTCAATGTCAGAATCTCTGCCATTCACAATTGATGAGCGTCTTAGTGGAGTCATTAAGGTTTCTAGGTAAGGATTTCAATTTCTTTAACGCATTGCTTGCTTTCAATTTCTCTCTCTTTTTTTTTAGTACCTGGGATGCAAAGCAGGGCCCTGTGAAAGATGCTTACAGCCTGGCTAATAATCCACAGTACAAGCTGGAGGTTCAGTGTCCACAAGGGGGCGCCGCCGTGTGGGTTCTCCTCAGTAGACACATTACTGATAAGGTAAGGTAAAGGTCTCTCTTGCTCAAAAACCAGTCGTATCCGACTCCAGGGTGTGGTGCTCATCTCTGTTTTAAGCCGAAGAGCCAGCATTTGCATATGTTTTCAGGCATGACTAGACACCAGAGTGCATGGAACACTGTTACCTTCCCTGCCAAAGCGGTACCTGTTTATCTACTTTCAGTTTCCTGCTTTCAAACTGCTAGCTTGGCAAGAGCCTGGGACAGAGATGTGAGCTCAATCTGTCACACAGTACTTGGGTCTCGAACTGCAGACCTGCCGACCTTCCAGCCATCAAGCTCAGCATCTTAACTATTAAGCTACCACAATCCCTGACAAGATACTCTAAAACCGTGATGGATAACCTTGGCACTCCAGATGTTCTTGGACTTCAATTCCCAGAAGCCCAAGCACCCTGTGAATCCACACGAATGGGTTTACTGTAATTCATCCGGCCCGTGCTGCCCTCGTCACTCCCGGAAGTGGAAGTAAAACGCGCCTGTCCGGGAGTGACAAGGGCAGCACAGGCCGGGTGAATTGCAGTAAACTCATTCATGTGGATTCATAGGGTGCTTGGGCTTCTGGGAATTGAAGTCCAAAAACATCTGGAGTGCCACGGTTCGCCATCACGGCTCTGAAGTGCAGTTGAGTCTTGAAATCCCAGCGTTCTTGGCTGTTGTTTCAGCTACCAAGAGCAGGGAACGAGAGAATCCCACACATCATAAAACTGTTTCTGTTTGGCTAAATGAAGTGTTTATCGGCCCTCATTTCTGCACAACTGGTGCCTTCCTTCCTGCTCTGTGTGGGTGTACCATGACTTCTCGAGCAGTGTGCTGTAACATACTGGGAAATTCTTGCTGTGCCACACAACGTGCAGTGATAAATTCCTGTGGCCACATCATTTCCATACATGTTCACAACAGCTGCTCGCTGTATTTGGACATATGCCTTTATTCTGGCCTTGTTCCCTCTAACCAGTCGGCTTCCATCCTAACATTTGCCCAGATCAGGAGCTTGGAGGGCAGGTAACTCTTTCCAGTGGACACTCTGAAAGCAAAGTCTATCATATGTATTGTTCCAATCAGAAATTTAGAATGTGGAATCACAATCCAAGTTATGGCTCTTTGGATGGGTCTTCTTTCGTGTCCCGATCAAACCCTGCACTGCCAAAATGAAGCCCCATTCTTGGCTTTGTCATTGGCCAAACTTAAGTCCTCATCTGTGCATATCTCTGACATTAATCGGCAGACCAGTAAGCAAGTCAGATTCTGTATCCCTCCACATTCACACAGCTTGAGTGAGCGAGAAATAGGTAAGCCATACACTAAGCATATAAAAAATGTGGGATGAAAAGTACAGTTTGTTTCAAATATTTTGAATATGTTTCTACAGGATGATTTTGCACGGAACCGAGAGTTCATCACAATGGTTGTCTACAAGACTGATGGGAAAAAAGTTTATTACCCAGGTATGTGTGTTGATGTCCACCTCCTCTTGCACGAGTGAGAAAAGCTTCACATTGTAACAGTTGCCCCCTGTTCCTGAGGGATATTTGGTTGGAATGGGATGCTCGTCGGTGGAAAGTTTTGGGCTATACAAGTGGTACAGTAATACCTCATACAAAGTCCGCTTCGTACAACATCGGATTCATACAACAATACCTAATTTCTTGAAAAAAGTTACCTCATACAAAGTCGCTCGACTTTGTATGAGGCATTGGGTTTTTCCCAGGTTGCATTGTGCCTGGGCAGTATAAAAGACAGGACACATGCGTGCATTGCTCTTGTGAGTTTTGCACGAGGCAAAGAGTGTTTAGGAGTGGTTTTGAGCGTGACTTTGGATTTTTTTGAATTTTTTCATCAGAATTTTTAGAAGCATTCCTGGGATTTTTGCAGCATTTTTCAGGTTCTTGGACAATCAGGGTTGTTTGACATGTTTTTGTAATGTTTTTAGCCTTTAGACAATGATTTCTTAAAGTCCTGTCAGTTTCCTGTCTGTTTCCTTGACTTTGCCCTGAAGTCTGTGCTGTTACAGTACAATGTATCTCTATGGAAACGACATTGTACGACACATCGTGACAAGGATTTGGACGTTGTATGAGGCATCGCGACTAGGATTTTTCATGCCTCATACAAAGTCCAAATCCATATAAAGTCCAAACTTGTGGAACCAAGTTTGGACGTTGTATGAGGTATCACTGTACCTCGCTTAAAGAGCACAATGCGTTCAACGTGATTGCTCTTTAAGCGAGTTTGCTCTTTAAGCGAAACACCATTGTAAGTGACCAATTGTGACTTCTGGCGGGGGAGTTGCGAACCCCGATGTAGTTGTTAAGCGAGTTTTTGGTTGGTTTTAGTTGTCAAGCGAGGTGACCATTCAGAGAAAAATCTGCTCTTTATGTGAGTTAGTCTCTAAGCGAGGCGCTCTTTATGCGAGGTTTTACTGTAATTCTTTGGGTTTTTTTATCACTATGTGAATTATGTGGGTTTCCCCTTTGGCAGCTTTGAAAGGCATAAAATGACAGTGGCTTTGTTTAGATATTGTGTTAAATTATCTCTTTGCCACAAGTAGACAAATCCAGTTTCCCCTATTCTCTCGTACTCTCTCTTTCGTTCTTCCACATTGCCAGAAGGTGTTTGACAGAAGTTTCCGCTTCTGCTATTGATTCACACACATCATGCTATGTTGCTTGAACTCAACAGTGAATGTACTAAATCAAATTGGTTAGTTTGTTTGTTAATGGTTAATTTAAAACAAGCCAGCTTTTATAAGCCACTGTTTGAATTTGTAATGTTTTAAATAGTAAAGGTAAAAGTCTCTCTTGCTTGAAAGCCAGTTGTTATTGACTCAACGAGGCGGTGTTCATTTCCATTTATAGCCAAAGAGCTGGTGCTGTCTGTCTGCAGATGTTTCTGTGGTCATGTGGCAGGCATGACTAGATGCAGGAGCACACGGAACGCTGTTACCTTTCCCGCCCGAGGGGCACCTGTTTATTTATTTGCAATTTCTTGCTTTCGAACTGCTACATTGGCAGGAGCTGGGACAGACGAAGAGAGCTCACTCCATCTTGTTTAAAAGACCATGCCAAGCTGTACTTAATCAAAATGCAGTGGACCCCCGCTTTAAGGAAGGTCTGCCTATAGGAAAACTTGATTCAAGGAAAGAAATCCATAGGAAATGACAGTCCACTTCAAGGAAAAATTCATGATAAAATTGCTTTACAGCATGGGTTTCTCCCAATGGGTTTCAGTGCATTCAATGCATTCCTATGGGTAACCGCTTTAAGGAAAAATCGCTCTAAGGAAAACCCTACAGATCGGATTAATTCCTTAAAGCGGGGGTCCACTGTATAGAAGAGAAGCATTCTAAAATCTGCCGGCATGCCAGTTATGGGAATTTGGAGGTGGCTGGGCTTCTTTACATCTTGCTAATCCATAGCCTAACATAACAGATGACAATTGTCTCTAACTGTATCAGACCTTTGGGGATGGAAGGACTGCCCACGCCACTGCTTTTTAAAAAGGCATCTTCGGTTCATGTTAAATTCACACTTATGAAGTTTCTGTGCCCGAGTCTGTCTGTCTTTCTATGCTAAAGTGGGCAGCACATAATCCGAGGATCGCGTGCGTCCCTCAATCCTCTATTCTACAGCGCCTTCAGTAGTCTAGCTCAGGGGTTCCCAACCTTTTCAAGCCGGGGCTGGGTCATGCTCTCTTAGCTAGCTTTGAGGAGGTGCCCCACACGATGAGGGTGTGTGTGGCCATTTTGTCAGAACAGCTTCAAAGGGGCAGCCAGTTTTCCTTCAAATGTCCTTGGAAGCGTGCGGGGGCACATGAAAGGGCACTGGTAGGCCGGATCCAGACCATGGGCCTTAGATTAGGAACCCCTGGTCTAACCTGTAGCATCTTTCTCCCTGTTCATCCCTTCCTGTCGGCTTCAGGAAAAGAGATTTTCTACATTTTTGTCTCATAGGGATCTACAGTGCAGGGGTCACTCAAACACCCTCCTTTTCCACTGAGAGAGTTGCTAGTGCTGTGACACCAAATGGGGCACCTGTAGCCAAATTTCATAGTCAATGGTTGCAACAGAAGGTGATTGAATGGTGCCCGTCATCTTCCCGAGAGTTGAGGTGGATCTCTGAGCTATGTGAAGGCATTTCCAAATCTAAATTTATTTTCTTTTTCAGCTGACCCTCCACCATATATTGATGGGATTCGAATCAACAGCCCACATTACCTGACTAAAATAACACTCACTTCTCCAGGAACCCATACATTTACACTGGTGGTTTCTCAATACGAGAAACAGAACACAATTCACTATACTCTCAGGGTACGTGCTTATGCGGCGACCACGTCAATAAGGGTGGGTGGGCATGGGCGAGGGTAGGTGCACCCCACCACCATCAGCTATTTGAAGATGATGTAGGGCAATCAGCATTTGCTTCAAGGCAGTTCTTAACTGCAAGTGGCCAGGCAAGAAATTATTTCACAACAGGGTGTCCCAAATGTTGCCGTACATAGGCAAAAATGCATAACAGATATCTTGGGAATGTGTTCACCATGAGTGGAAGAGAAGACTTCATGTTTGAGTAGAAAAAGGTGGCCAACCCATAGAGAATAATTTATTAACATTTAGGATGAATATTTTGTACACAAAGGTACATTTTGCTACAATTTCCCATTTTGTTATGTGTGGTTACTTGAGACAACTTGTATTTACTGATGGGTATATGGGACAGCTTTATGTTTAATGCATAGCTATAGGTCTGTGAGAGCCATCATCTAGTGCAAGCAGAACTTATTCTAGTGGAAAAGTCTTACATCATCTCACTCTTTTCCTCTAGCCATGGACCACATTATATTTAAGTGTCCTTTTCGCACTTTTGGAGGCACATTGGAGGACTTGCATAGTGCCACAGATGAAGTCCTTCAGTGGCTTTCATACCTGGGCGTGGAACTCTAGCTAGGAACTTGAGATGGACAATTTGTGCTTACTGTATACGTGAAACTCGGAAAATTAGAATATTTAATATAAATTTAATTTAATTTTTCGGCTTGTTCGCCACCCATTCAGGCAAGCCCGACTCAGGGCGGCTTACATAATTTAAAACCCCACATAATAAAAACAGTTAAAATCCCCACCCGCATTAAAATCCCACCCACCCCATGCAGGAGAGAGACTGTGCCTCTTATGGATGAAGCCAACGGGGAGGAGCCACATTGCCCTCAGGGCAAATGTTCATTCAGTTCAATAATGCAACATAAAAGGTGAAACAAATATACGGCATAGACTCATTCCATGCAAAGCGACATAGTCCAAGCCTTACTTTGTTATAATATTGATGCTTATGGTTTACAGCATATGAAACCCCAACCCTACAATCTCATGTACCTGATAATCATGTACGCCATGATGATCATCACAATTATAACGAATTAAGGCATGACATCTCTTGCTTTGCATGTAGTGAGTCTATCTCATATATTTGTTTCACCTTTTAAGTGAAATGAATGGACATTTGCACAATATTCTAATTTTCTGAGTTTCACCTGTATATATCAACGTTAATGTAGACAACTGAAGTTCATCATACGATAAATAATTAAACTTATTTCCTCTGTGCAAAAGGCAGTGATTGATAATTTTGGGAGACATAAGAGATGACAAAGCTGCTTGGCGAACCAGAAGATCAGTGCAGGCAAAACTGTTGCATTTCTAACTTCTGTTGATCAAACAACATGTATCTTTCTCAGGCAAGCTGTAGTTTTCTGGGTATTCTGGATCAGATTTTTCTTCTCATAAATGCCAGTTCTTTTCTTTTACTTTAAAACAAATTCCTCAAGGATCAGTGAACAGTTCTCTCAGATCTTCGCCTATCGTGCAAGATATTTAACTGTTTGCAAAGTGGGCTTGTCTTGCAAAACTATGCATACACAGGTGGTTTTTCAATAAAGCAAACCTGAAAAGTACAGTTTATGGCTCTGTTTAGTGTTGTATTTCCCTAACAGTCTTCTTTTCACTGATTTCGTACTATGAACCACTGTATGTTGTTGTATTTCTCCTTGAACCTAGGTGTATTCAGCATGCAAGTTTACCTTCTCAAAGATCCCAACACCATACACCATAGCCAAACGGGTAAGAAATAATTAAGTTTGTTCTAATCATCCAGGCCAGGGGTCAGCAAACTTGGCTCTCCAGGTGTTCTTGGACTTCAATTCTAAGAAGCCCATGTCAGTACACCTGCTGATCAGGGCTTCTGGGAATTGAAGTTTGAGAACATCTGTTGAGCCAAGTTTGTTGACTCATGATCCAGGCAAATAAACATATACAGTACAGTAGAACCCTGCATAACGGAAAAACCCACGGAACTGAGTTTTTCCGTTATGCAAAGCTAATGGGAGATACCCTGGATAGCAAACAGAAAATGTTCGTTATCCGGGGTTCCCATTGACCAGGTATACCCCGGTTACAAAAAAAAACCCGCATATCATTATGCGGGGTATCACCATTGCCTAACAAATGCTTGGTTATGCGATTTTTTTCATTATACAAAGCGTTCGTTATACGAGGTACCACTGTATATGGAAGAATAGAAGTTCCCCATCATATTCTTGCTGGGTTTTCATTATGTGAAATAGAGTTAAACATTTAAACACACCTTGTAATGAATAAGCTCAAATGCCATTCTTAACCTCCAGATGACTTGGATAATGTCATCCTGTCCAACTTTGCTTAAGTCCATCCAGGTGGTCTATTGATTTAAAGGTAACCTCTTTGGAAGGGATCCTTCATTTCCAGTTGTCTGTTGAAATGCTGTGAGAATTGGAAGAGATAAGGTATCTTGATAGTAGAGATGAGGAATATTTGAATAGTTTTAACTGCAGTTCCCATGGTTGCCAAGCTGTCATAAGCAATGGAAAGAGATAATGCAATCTAACAATACGTGGAAAGTTATACATTCCTCACCACTGCTCTAAAGATACAGTCTTCTCCTTTAAAACATAGAGTTGGTTTTCCGCCCTCTGCTACCAGAATCTAACTGTTCAGTATCTTTTCTCTAAAGAAGGGATTCTCAACCAGCGGTCCATGGGCCGGATGCGGCCCATGGCACCATTTCATGTAGTCCCCCACCGCCTCCACCACACCCGGAAGTGCCGTATGGTGGAGGAAGAGCAAAATGGCTGTTCGGCCCTGAAAGCTGTCTGAGGGAGCGTGATCTCGCCCCCTGCTTAAGAAGGTTGAGAACTCCTGCTCTAAAGGATCACAAGTAATTTAGAAGCTTACAGTTACAGGCCTGAGAGGAATCAAACAATTTAGTATGAAACCTTCACTAAAGCAAGAACATAGTACTCATTCTTGTGCAATTTAGTTTCAATATCAGTTAATGTCCTGGTGGCGCAATGGTTGAACTGCTGTACTGAAACCAAAAGATTGTGAGTTTGATCCTGACCAGGACTCAAGGCTGACTCAGCCTTCCATCCTTCCAAGGTCGATAAAATGAGTACCCACCATCTTGGGGCAAAATGCTAATTGGTAACCACCCAGAGCGAGCACTAAGTACTATGGGGTGGTATAGAAGTGTGATTGCTTTGCTTATAATGTCCTGTTTCCACAAAAGTATATATTGTCACTGGTTAAAGACTGCAGTGGCTCAAGTGGCTAAGACGCTGACTGGGAGGTGGAAGGTCAGCAGTTCGATTCCCAAGTACTGCAGGACGGAATGCGCTCCCGTCTTTGTCCTAGCTCCTGCCAACCTAGCAGTTTGAAAGCAAGAAATTGCAAGTAGATAAATAGGGATCACTTCAGTGGGAAGGTAACAGCGTTCCGTGCGCTCTGGTGTCTAGTCATGCCTGCCACATGACCACGGAAACGTCTGCAGAAGCAGACAGTGCTGGCTCTTCGGCTTTGAAACAGAGATGAACACTGAACCCTAGAGTTGGATACTTTCGAGCAAGGGAAACCTTTACCTTTACTAAAGATACTACACTCAAAATTAGTAGCATAATCTTGAGAGACTTTGAAATCAGTATTCTAGGGAAGTTTTGGAGGGTGGAAGGAGATGAGAAGGCTAAATGGAAACAAAATATTTTAAAAAGAAATATACAAATATGCTATGAATTGATTTTCTCAGGTGAATGGGCAGTGGAAAGGTCGCAGTGCTGGTGGCTGTGGGAATTTTAGAGAGACCGCTAAGAACAATCCTGTTTACCAATTCCAGCTGGATAAGACTGGGCCGCTTCTGATTGAACTCAGAGGACCAAGGTTTGTGCAGAGTTAAATGAACTGTGCAGTAAAATTAAGTGTAGCATGATACAAAACTGCAGACTCCTTGACAAATTTAATAACTGCATTGACATTATATACTGCATTTATTTGAATTACCTGTGAAGTTTGAGCCAGCTGTCGCCCACAACTTAAAGCACTAATGGCAGCAATCGCTGGGACCCAAATGTAGACACACACACACACCAAGCTCCTGTATCTCTTGAAATCATCCTCTGGGGAGCAATCCTGTCATTTTTTGTATGCCCTCTAGCATCCTGGACTCTCCCATAGCCCAAATAAATTTAAACCCTAAGGTTATTGTGTACATCTCATATGTTATTGTGACACTAAGGGCTGAAAAAGGAACTTTGAACAAAAAAAAATACTGTATAAGAAAAAATAATGGGTGAGAATTTTAGCACCACGCATGGCCTCCCAAGATCTAAAGATAGGCATGCTCAGCCCCCTGTCCTCCAGAGGTTGTCCATCTGTATCAAGCTAAGAAGCTGTTTTCAAAGTTAGTCTTAAGCAGGGGTACCCAAACTACAGCTGGATCCTGCCCCGATGCCAGTTAATCCCGCCCATGCCGCCCTCGTCACTCCAGGAAGTGGAAGTAAAATGTGCCCATACTTCTGCTTCCGGGAGTGATGAGGACGGTGTGGGCCGGATAATTTGGCGCTGGAACCGACCCTTGGGCTGTAGTTTGGGCATCTCTGGTTTAAGCAGAGAAAATGGCAGCCTAAAATCTATCTCATCCTGTTGCAAAACATTGCACGGTGCGTTTTGCTTCCGGTGGGAGGAACCATGTGACCAGCCTGCTGAACCTAATGATCGGCCCGCGGCCCAAAATGTTTGGGCACCCCTGGTCTTAAGGACTAACTTATGGCCTTACTATTGATTGAATTGAATTTCTCATCTAGCTGAAACTGCTGCTCTGGGTGGCTTATAGCAAACAGGTTTAAAATAAACAAATGCAACCTAAAAGTAGAATCAACCAAGCAGACATAAAACCAAATGGACAACAGTGGTATCAATCCCTGTATTTGAGTGACATTTTCGAAGTGGTAGCCATGTTAGTCTGTGCAAGCATATCAGAGCGTAAACAGAACAACAACAAAAAGCATTGTGGCACATTAATCCATGAAATCCTTGATCCACAAAAGCTCAGGTTCAAATACAGGAGTTATTCATTAAAGTGCCACATCATTTTTTGTCTTTTTTGTTGTTTTGTTTACTCTCTGAGGTACTTACATGGAAGCACAGAATTTACACAAACCTGGAGGGGGGAACTTCCTGTAATCCTGTGAAATAAATCTCCTTTCTGTTAAACCCTGCATTCAAAAGGCATACTGAGTTGCTTCGGCGAGTGGGCGGCAATATAAATTTGAACTAATAAATAGATAAACAAACAAACAAACTTCTATTTAATTCCCAGGCAGTACAGTGTCGGGCTAGAACTAGTGACAGTTTCTACTGTGAGTGATCCTGGTCCTTTGGGCTTTCAGAAAAAGAACAGTGGCGATTACAGGTAACATCTGCTTTGATTTGTCCTTATTCTGCTGCATTGCATTACAGAATCGGCCTCAGTTGAGAAGGCGGGATATAAATTAAAAAATTTTATTATTATTATTATTATTATTATTATTATTATTATTATTATTATTATTATTATTATTATTATTATTATTATTATTATTATTATTATTATTATTATTATTATTATTACATGACATTTTATATCAAGTCAGTATTATCTCTCTTTTCTTCCCCAAAGGTGTGGCTTTTGCTATCTCGAAGTTGAGAACGTGCCTGCCGGTGTTTACAATATTATCCCAAGCACTTTTCTTCCCCAGCAGGAAGGACCATTTTTTTTAGACTTCAACAGCGCTTCTTCTCTTAAGATATCCCAGCTGCAGTGATAGCGCGGCTGGATCCACTGTCTTTCTCCCCCAGAATATGATAACATTGACAAGTTGACAAGCATCACTGGAGGTCAACGAAAGAAAATCCATCAGAAAAGATTTACATGGGAGGCACAAGGGAGAGGGACTCTCAGAGAATCACTGGCCAAAGTTCAGGTGATTCCTTGCTTCACCTGTACTGATAGTGGCAATATTGAGGACAAGCAAAGGAACACGCTTCAGTTTAGTCTTGGTCTGGTAAAATCTCCTTGGTGTTGCACGGCTGAAATTTTAAGAATCTGGCACATTACATCTTTTTACCAGTTTTGGGTTTTAAAATGTCTGCCTCTTCTTTTCTACCATCTGACTTCCCAAAGTATTTTTTTTTCTTTCAAATAATGTGATCAAATGCCTCCTCCAGTGATCTGTCGTCGTCTGGAATAGTGAATTTGTCCAAACACTTTGCATGGCCTTTTTGCTTGACTGGCACCAAAGTTGTCTGGTCTGCTTCTGATTGGGTGCAACCAAGTGGTTGGCTGGGGTGCTTGCAACTGTGTGTTTCTGCTGGTGAGGTTTAATGAAAAAGTAGTCTCGGGCAGTGATGGGGACCCTTGGCACTCCAGCTGTTCTTGGACTTCAATTCCCAGAGGCCCAAGTCAAGCACTCCTGATGATCAGGGCTTCTGGGAATTGAAGTCCAAAAACAGCTAGAGTGCCAAGGTTCACCATCACTGGTCTAGGGCAGGGGTTCCCAACCTTTTCAAGCCGGGGGCCGGGTCACACTCTCTCAGTCAGCTTTGAGGGCTGGGTGGCCATTTTTCCCTGCCTGTACAGCTTCAAAGGGATAGCCATTTTGTTTATTGAATGCCCTTGGAGGGGTGGGGGTGGGCACATGAAATGGCACCAAGAGCCGGATCTGGTCCGTGGGCCTTAGGGTTGAGAACCCCTGATCTAGGGCAAGGAGAAATGATTTGTGCAAACCTCTAATCTGGCACACAGTATTCTGTGTGAAATGGTGCTAATCATACATTTTAGAATTGGTTTATGGGTAATCATTAAGATGCTGTATCCTTTAGTTCCTCACTACTAGTCCAGTCTCCAAGTGGCATCATTATGAGCTCTACATCTGTACCTATCCAGCTACTGTGGTATAGTACTTGTCTTAAGAGGATAGTTGCATAGTGCCATTTCACATTCTCAGGGGTGAAGAGTCAAAAATACTCTTGTTTCATGGCTATATGTTAACACCAGTAGCCTCTCACTAGCTACTTGTAGCAAGTAACATCTCAAAATGTATAAGTGTCTTTGACAAGAGCGCTTTTGAACACACTTTCTAGCAGATCAGCTTAGTTTGGGTCGTTCATATAATTACGTCTTGCTGTCAAGGAAAGAGATGTGTTCTGTCCTTGTCATGCTACAGAGATTTGTGAGCATGTTGAGGACTCTAGAGAGACCGCCCTAGGGTGTATTGCATGTTATAGGTCTGTCCTTAATCATGTTGGCAAAGTTGGCGTGTGTGACAGGGTTTGGTGCTTTGTGATTCCCCACTTCTATTATAGCAGAGTACAGTGCATTGTTATTTCCAGATTGGCTAAACTGAGATTCTTTTGAGTTAGCCCCACAAAATGCCTTGACTTGAATAGTGTTTCGATAGCATTAAAAGGCAAGATTCAGTTGCTCTGTTTTAGAAGACTCTACATCCCAATTAGGCATTATTGATTTTTCTTCTTTAAAGTTTTACAATATCTGCCCTGCTATGGAGCGGCATTAGGGACACGCCAAGCCAGGTGGAGGGGACAAGGATGGTGGCAGCGGGAGTGAGGGCACGGGCCAGATGGAAGGGTGCTGCAGGCCGCATTCAGCCCACAGGCAGTAGGGTGGAGAACCCCTGGGATAGAGTGTTGGATTAGGATTTAGGAATCCTGGGTTCTTAACCATGCTCAGTTGTGGAAACTCAGGCAGAGGGGGATAGCAATATAAAACCACTCCTTAAATATCTCACATAACACAATGAATTACCTAGCTTGATTGTCACAGGTTAGAAAACTGTCCCCTTTCAAAATTTCAAAGAATAAAATGCACCTGGGCCCTTTCACTGCGTTGGGTTGATAAACATATTTTAAGCATGTATTGTTTGTATTGTTGAAAATCTGTTGGCAGCAGAGAGTTCAGTCTGTGATGTGTTAGTTGACCTATAGGTGGATGTATTGCCATAGGAATTCATTGTTAGATACAGTGGACCCTCGATTAATGATGCGTTCGAATAGCATCATTTTCGATTACCAACGCTACAACGCTCCCAATGTGATTGTTCGAATAACGATGTTATTCGAATAATGATGGTACTTTTCCCCGTCATTATTCAAATAACGACGTCGTTTTTCGATTAACGACGGTATTTTTACCGTCGTTATTCGAATAACGACTTTTTGTTGTTATTCGAATAGCGACGCTACTTGGGGAACCAAGTAACGTCGTTATTCAAGGGTCCACTGTAACTGAATCTGATGAATAGATACTTGAATGGGGTGCAGATGTACACCAATGATCTACGGTGCTGCTTCATCTTATATTTCCAAAACCCTGAAACTTGTAAGCCTCTTAGTTTAAGCCTGGCTGAAATGAATATCATGAAACTCAAGATTTATTTTTATTTTTTACCTTACCACAGAGATAAATCTCTAATATTGCATATAGGCTGTTCCAAACAAAGGGGCAGAGAGGTAAGTAAGCCTCGCTCTTTGTTGTTCAGTCGCACAGTCGTTTCCGACCCTTTGCAACCCTATGGACCATTGTCCTCCAGGCACCTCTGTCCTCCACCATCCTTCTCAGATTTGTGCCCATTGCATCTACAATACCCCATCTAGCCATCTCATTTTTGGCCACCCCCTTCTTCTTTTGCCCTCCACCTTTCCCAGCATCAAGGCTTTCTCAAATGAATCCTCTCTTCTCATTTGATGTCCAAAGTACTTTAGCTTCATCTTTCCTATTTGACCTTCTAATGAGCAGTCAGGGTTGATTTCTTCTAAGATTGACCTATTTGTTCTCTTCGCTGTCCAAGGGACCCTCAAAATTCTCCTCCAACACCACATTTCAAAGGCATCTATTCTTCTGCACTCAGCCTTCCTAATGGTCCAGCTCTCACAACCATACATCACCACCAGGAATACCATTACTTTGACTATATGAATTTTTGTTTGCAAGCCTTGTTCTTCCTCCACCCCGTATAATTTGTCTTGGCAGCCGTATTTGCAGCCAACAGCCCTGCCTTCTCCTTATGCCTCTTTAGGGGGGAGAAAAAGAAATCAAGTGTTGCTTTTCATCATATTAACACAGACACACATGCTCCGTCTTGTTTCTGCAATATTACCATGCAACCCACCAAGGAGTGCTCCTTTGAGCTAATCTCAAATGATAGCTGTCTTTGAAAGAAAATTAAAATCAGGTGCCTAGTAATTGGTCTTCTGTGGTGGACCATCTGAACTGGGGAAAATTGAAGCATGCTGTGTGCTTGACAGTTACTGGCAGTGTTATCTGCTTTGCAAAGGTAATTGGCAAGAGGGAAGCTGTAACTGAAGCACCAATAATAAGTCAGCCGTGAAAGACCAAAGAGGCAAGAGTTGGTTTTAATTTATCCTTTCAGGGCCACTTCACACATTAATTTTCTGCACAGCCCAATGTAAAACATGGTACTGTATACATGTCTGCATGTGCTCAGTATACTAACCAACTAGGCAGCCTTTTAAAAGGCAAAGCAAAATAACTTTAAAGTCAGTGGCAGCAACATTTATATACCATCTGAAATTCAGTAGTAAGATGCAAGTAGATCCATTGAATGGTGGAACGTACAGAAGAGCCAACTCATCAAATCCTCACAGATTCAAAGGGCTTTCTCTAGTTGTGACTTGGTATTGGATTTCAGCCACCGAGCACATATACTTGCCTGCACTCACCCTTCGTGCACACGGCCGATCTGGGTACGCAGGTCAACGAAGGATTGAGAAAACCGGCAGTGGGGCAACAACCCCACAAACGCGAAGAAAGGGAAACAACTTCACTTCCCAACATTCCTTGCGCCGCGCCCACCACAGCCAATCAGACTGAGAGGCGCGACCACAAAGAACATTGAAAAA
Organism: Bradypodion pumilum; assembly: GCA_035047305.1. NCBI lineage: Eukaryota > Metazoa > Chordata > Lepidosauria > Squamata > Chamaeleonidae > Bradypodion > Bradypodion pumilum. Next base: position 56,969,788 of record JAWDJD010000006.1, on the reverse strand, counting down.
CGCGCCGCGGCCAATCAAAATTGATTCGCAGGGAAAAAAACGCAGCACAAACACAAAGCAGCAACCCATAACTACAAGCCCCAGCGTCCTGCGTGCCATGAGCGTGCAGAACGCTGAGGAAACCGGCGCATGAAAAAGAAAAACAACTCACCGCCTCACAGCCAAGCACACATCAGCTGGCTTTCTTTCCCTCACCAACAGCGCCTGAAGGTCCCGACTGGAGTTTCCCCTTTAATATCAGTGGGTGGGGGTTGCGATCCCCCTCTCCGCTGGCTACCCTAGGGTTGGGAGGTTTGTGGGGACAAAAGGGGTATCCCCCCCCCAAACCATTCTGGACCCAGAGGAACAGGCAGAGTGGATCGATTCCCCCACCCCCTCCTAAAAAAAACCTCCGTCTTTAAAGAGAAGAAACCAAGCACTTTCTTCTCTTTAAAAACGGAGTTTTTATTAAAGGGGAAACCCCGATCTACTTTCACGACTCCACACAAAGCACCATAACACACTAAAGCCCCCCTCCCCATCACCTAGTCCACCCTTCCTAACCCCAACGACCATGCCCCCTCCCCATCACCTAGCCCACCCTTCCTAACCCCAACGACCACGCCCCCTCCCAATCACCTAGCCCACCCTTCCTAACCCCAACGACCGCGCCCCCTCCCAATCACCTAGCCCACCCTTCCTAACCCCCAACGACCACGCCCCCTCCCCATCACCTAGCCCACCCTTCCTAACCCCAACGACCACGCCCCCTCCCAATCACCTAGCCCACCCTTCCTAACCCCCAACTACCACGCCCCCTCCCAATCACCTAGTCCACCCTTCCTAACCCCCAACGACCACACCTCCCCATCACCTAGCCCACCCTACCTAACCCCAACCACCACGCCCCCTCCCCATCACCTAGCCCACCCTACCTAACCCCAACCACCACGCTCCCTCCCCATCACCTAGCCCACCCTTCCTAACCCCCAATGACCACGCCCCCTCCCCATCACCTAGCCCACCCTTCCTAACCCCAATGACCACGCCCCCTCCCAATCACCTAGCCCACCCTTCCTAACCCCCAATGACCACGCTCCCTCCCCACCACCAAATAAAAACATTTTAAAAAATTACTAAAAACACAGTCAAAAACATCCAAAAATACACAAAAACAAAAACACCAAAAACAATATGAAGTAAACAAAAACACAATAAAAAAACAAAACAGACAAAAAATACAAATTCCACCCACCCACCCAGCCCACACACACAAAAGAAAGAAAACAAGCAAACTTACCAAAAGATGTCCTACCTCCACCAGGACTGGAAAAGAAATGAATAAAGAAAGACTACTTACCAGAAGAAGCTCCACCCAGAGGCCAGGAAAGAAAAAACAGTCAAAATACAATAACCCCTACCAGCACCACCTGCTGGCCACAATAGTAAAAACAATTCAAAAACACACAACAGCTCCAAACAAAAGGCCACAAGAGTAAAAAAAAAAATCAAAAACATAACACAAATTCACAATTTTACACAAAAGGTCACACCAATAAAAACAAGTCAAAAACATTACACTAAAATGCACTTTAACACAAATCACAAACATATGTCAATAGAAACTTTTAAAAATCCTGTGCTGAGTTTTAACTCAAATTTAAACCCAAAACATCTAAACACATTTTAAAAACATTGAATGTAAAAAACATTTACTTTTACATTATTAAAATTATGACCTACGGTACAAATAATTTAAAAAATTCAAAAAACTAAAACATTATTCGCTTACATAAAACAATTTGAAAAAATTATATCATACTTTGTTCTTTTATTAATCCTCAAAAAAACCCAATAAAAGCAGATCACAGTTAATAACAGCCAAGCCAAAAAAAATTTACATAAATAAACATTTAAAAAATTAAAATTACAGACTAAGCAATTTTTAAAAAACATTAACACAATTTAACCTTCCAACACAATTTAAAACAGCCCGGCAACCTCTGCTAGTATCTGTATAAAATGGCAAGGTACATCCGTGTCCCAAATGCGTTTCCATGCCCCCCCTGGAAGCTTGCACATGCCTACCTTTGGCGTCACAGATTGCATAGCCCAAGCCTGGTGGTAGCAGGTGGGGCATGAGCCCCACAAAAGGCAAAAGAAAAACTACAGGCCCCAGCATCCCTTGCATCACGCCCCAGCCAATCAAAAAGGCCGAAACGCCCACCGTAAGGGTGGGGCAGAGGCCATGTACTCAGAAAGCAAGGGAAGACAGTTGCTGGGCGGGGGTGCGCCTGGCTGCTCCAACACCCACCCCTCCAGCGTGCGTGCTCCTGCCAGCATCATTCCTTACCTCACTCCTCCGGCTGGAGCTTGCCCGTGTTCTTTGGGAGGTGAGGAAGCGATGCCCTTTTTTTGGGGGGAGTGGGCAAATGGAGAAGAGACATGGGTGCAACACATCTAAATGGAGAGGGGGATCCCCCCCCCTGCGAAGCCGGGCAACTCTGCTAGTTGGGACTATTATTCTTCACAGAGCAGGTCTTCAAATCTTAGTCTGTGCCTGCTTAAAGTACCAAAATGATACCGAACTGCACTCATATCACTTACTATATGCAACTGAAGATTTTACTGTCATCTTACATTAAGAATACCGAAGCAGCACATAATTATGTCAGGTATGTGCAGTTTCCTAGCTTTAGTAACTTTTAAGGTTACACATTCCACTCACTACTTGCATGAACAATCACTAGCTGCATTTACATAATATTAATAGTATGGTCCATTAAACAACCTGTAGGAGAATAGATTCAGGTACAGTAAAGAGAGACATTAAGCCTTCACCAGGGTCTTACTTAGAAACTAAGCTTGTGCTTCAGCCAGACCTTGGCCACTTTGGTTTATATTTTAGCACAAAATTTGGGGCATCTAATATTGGGAAGTCGCTGCTCTTGTGCATGTGGTTTTTATTTTTCAGGAAAGGCATCAGTCATTTCAAAAATTAGTTCTCCCATTGCCTTTGACTCCATGTACCGCATCTCCACTCCAGCCTTAATTGAGCTGAGTTTCTCCAGCAAAAATTCTTTCAACCCAGAATAATTTCTGTTGCGAAATTATTATCTATATCTATAAAACATAAGTTTGTTTGTGTGTGCTCCAAAGGCTCCCACACCCCTGGACCGATCCCACTGGAATTTGGCACATACATACCTTGGGCTTGGGAGATCAGCACTGCGGGGGTCTCGAAACCCATGGGGGGTGTACGCCCCCCCAAATCGGGATGCAATTGATCTATACAATGTGTTTCCCAGTGATGTAATTGAGTTGATGTTATAATCTCAGGTAGGTTGAGATTGTGACATCATCTGACTAGCTCAGCTGTAGCCCTCTGAGCTTAGCTGTAGTTTTCACAGTACGTGGGAGGCAAATGGGCATGCAAGATCAGTACTGTAAGTGACCGACAACGGAGAAGCGGGACGGGTGAGGGAAGAGATGGAGGAAGGGAGACAGGAGTGACCCACATACACCCCACGAGGGGTGGCCTACGTTAAAGAAAAGAAAAACCCAAGTGAAGCCAGGTAATCAGCTAGTTATTAATATTAGAAGCAGTATTCTGGTACTACCTTTGTCACTGGATCCCCATGTACTTATAACTAGTCATACCTGTTAAAAAGTCAATGCATTGCATAAAGTTCTTTTGTAGAGCATAGAGAAATGCAGTGGGATCTTGTTCTTAGAGCACAGAATTGCACATGAGCACTAAAGGTATGGGAAGATGTATGGAAAGAGGAATGTGTAAAAAGACTAACATCATCATGTTGACTTGCCAACCATTTCACAGTATATTATATTCAGAAAGCAGCATGGTTGGGACCACAGGTATCAAATTAACATTGAGGATACATTCTCCTCAACTGTATTTTCAGGCAAAATCACACAACACAAACCAATTTAAAACTCAGTAGAGTTGTATCATACACAGAATACCACCATTACAATAGTAGAGCTGGTTACATAACTTTCCTAAGAGTTGTAGCTGAATCATAGGCACATTGCCTAGCATCAAATGATTTAGATCAGGGGTGCCCAAACTATGGCACCCAATGCCAATTCATCTGGCCTGCAAAGCCCTCGTTGCCCCTGAAAGCGGAAGTAAAACGTACCCGAATGGGAGCAATGAGGGCTTCGCGGGATAGATGAATTGGCATTGGGGACCGGATCCGGCCCATGAGCCATAGTGACCAGCCTCCTGAACCACATGACTGGCCCACGACCCGGAAAGTTTGGGCACCCTGATTTTGGTATTCCAAAGCGCTGTCCAGGGCTACAATAATTTGTAACATTTATGAAACTATGGTGGGGGTGGGATTGGTCCCTAATTTACATGAGTTTGAGCGAGTCATGTTTGCAAATCAGTGGGGCAGTCAAGTTTTAATCAAGTGTATTGTTTGTATGCTGTGACCTTCTCCAAAGTTTGAATTTTATCATGTATGAACAATATCAACGAAAAACACTGAACTCTAGCATTCATTTTATTACCTTTCCATTTGGCAATGTTTATTTCTTCAGCTGAAATCTCAACTAACTGCACAAATAGAAGGCATGTGTATATCTAAGAGAACAATTTTATAAAGCATTTTTAACACATTCAATGTAATACTGCACATGAAAACAGGGTAGAGAGTTATTGTAGTGTGAAGGGGTTTTTTACATTTGTTTCTAGAATAGATAGATATAAGCTAAATAGTAGGGACAAAATACAACAGAACTAAGCCTGGGGAAGAGGGGCATTGGTAAACACCCAGAAAATAAGTATATTATAGATGGTTTATGCCACTTTCAGAAATCCTAGCTATATAAACAAAAAGTATATTATTTTAACTATTGTTTATCATAACTAACCAACATCTCTACTGTCTACAACCGTTCGAGGCATGCTTTGATTTCCTTTCCAATCTTATTCAGGTTTTTGCTCAAGGGACGATAACTTTATAAGTCCCTTTAATTACTCTAAAAATACCCTATACATAGACAACCTACAGAGATATTACATATTCACTCACCCTTTTAATCCTTATTGGTAGATAATACTATATATTCATGCATACCTCCCTTCTTAGTTCATAGACCAAAGTATAAACATAGTATACCCATCCACGTATCATGATTAACAACAATGGTACAGTTACAATACCGGTGTTGGAAAAATGTCCTAGATAAGAGTTCCAATTGCATTTCACTTTGGTCACTGAATGTGTCATAATTTAACCCACCCACCCACAAATAGCATGTGCATCCACATTATCATTGAGGTATAAATTATTACTCATCATATCTAGAAGAAGAGTTGATTTTCTAGGCTCAATTACATGCAACAAACTCCTTTTTATAATTCCAAAATATAATACAGACACTTAAAGTACTAGCTTATTTAAAAGGGATCTGCCACTCACGCCATGGAATTTTAGTACATCTGAACAGAAGCTTAGTTCACAAAAATGGCCATCTGCTTATCTCAAACATGTGGCTTCTTAGTCGTCAGTGCCCAAGCACCACTAGTCTTCATAGAGAGAGAGCACAGTACTAGTTATTGCTTTTGCCAAATTGCTACAACAATGCCTTTACGAAGGCTGCGAAGGACACGCACAGCCGATGTGTGAGACCAATTTCTGTCCTGGCAAACATGTCGCTCTTACTTTAAAAACTCTTCAGCCCTCAACACTGATGTAACTCTTAGTGCAGTTTTAAAGAGTAAACATGTAACGATTTGGCATACATTAGTTATTGGCACATGGTTCTTCTGATATTCAGAAGGCGTCTGTGTATAAATAAGTTAGATTCCTCGTTAGGCTCTTCGGAAGTCCTAAAAAACTCAGCCAATCTGAACTGTTTTTCTGTCCGCACAAATCCCATCTTTGACTTTCAGACTTTGTAGGGTGAGCTGCTTCATCCTATTATCCAACGTTGGAGCATGAGAGGAAGAGTTGTTGCCGTTCTTGTTTTTATTCATTTTGTCAACTGTCTTGTTCTCGGCTCCTTCTGCCCTGTCTCCTGCGAAGATGAGATGGAAAAGTTACATTTCTGTTGACTTAGGAACCACACTCCTTCCCTCTAGAAAACGAAGAGCATCTAAAGAGATTCCACCAATAGAAGAGACACCTACCAGATGCTGTGATCTTGATTTTAAAATGCTTGACACATCTGAGCCTGTTAATGTTGTAAGGCTATGTTCAGGGTGTTAAAGAAAACCATCTGCAGAAATGTCTTTTTAAAGAGCCGCCATCGAAGTCACCAGCGAGTTGTACTGGAGACTCTCTTCAACAGAAACGAGTGCAGATGGTCATTTTTATTCCCTGAATACTAAAGTCCTTCAAGGCATTGAAATATTCACAGGCCAAAATGTGTCAGGCATATTAATAATCACATTTTCACACCACCTTGAGGCATTTCTCTTCCACAAGATGCATACAAAACGCACTAATACATAATTATGCACTGCCAAGTTGATTCCTATTGATGGCAACCATTTTTCATGGTTTTCTAGTATAAAAAGTTCTTTTCCATTCCCATCTGGGAGTGCCCTAGGACTATGCAGTTTGCCCAAGGGTACACAAGCTAGCTCTTCTCCCAGGAGGCACAATGGGGAATCAAACCCCCAATCTTTGCCTAACGCATTGGGGAATCCAGCCAGCACACAGAATCTTTGCCTAATGCATTGGGGAATCCAGTCAGCACACAGATTAAGGACACTAAAATGATTAAATCTTCATCCAACCCATCTATCCAGTCAACTCACACCAACCTCACTGATTACTCAAAGGAAGCAGGTAATCAGCTGTGTAACAGTTTTTTGTGTAAACTCTATTGGTACATTTAAATCAGCGAATGTAGTTATGATTGAATTAAATCCCATTATTACAGTGGATCTACTCCAGGTATGATGGAGTTCAACCTGTCAAAGGTAAAGGTACCCTTGTTCGATAGCCAGTCGTATCCGACTCTAGGGTTCAGTGCTCATCTCTGTTTCATAGCCGAAGAGCCAGCACTGCCTGCTTCTGCAGACATTTCCATGGTCATGTGGTAGACATAACTAGAAGCTGGAGAGCACGGAACACTGTTTCCCACTGAAGTGGTATCTATATATCTACTTGTAATTTCTTGCTTTCGAACTGCTAGGTTGGCAGGAGCTGGCTATTAAAGAACTAATGTTGGTACTTCTACTGCTTTTTACTGTTCCATTAGAACAGGAGTTCTCAACCTTTTTAAGCCCAGGGGCTGGGTCACGCTCCCTCGGACAGCCATTTTGCCCTCCCTCCACCACATGGCACGTCCTGGTGTGGTGGAGGTGGTGGTGGGCCACATGAAATGGTGCCACAAGCTGCATCTGGCACATGGGCCACAGGTTGAGAATCCCTGCATTAGAATCTCAGAAATCAAACTGTGGGTGTTCAAGTCTGGTTACTTCAGCAACAATTTTCTTTTGTGTTCTACAGCCCTGGAACATTGTTGTGTGGGCTCTCACTGCCAATCTTTAGTCACTTTTCTTTAAATATAATTCATATAGCACCATATTTTCTCTAGAACACATGCTTCTCAAGTAGCTCATATTATGAAAAAGCTCAACTATGGATACTGGAGCTCAGTGCTTCCCTTTTATCTATACAAATCTTCCACACCCAGTTTATAATATTCAAATGCTCTAACCAAATGTGTCATCCAATAAACTAAGAGCCACTGGGATATAGTTGTTAAGATGGTGGAACTGGGATGTCGGAGATTCAGATTATGATCCCTGGTGAATAGTGTGGGTCACTGTGGGCTATTTAACCTCAGGCTGAGCTGCCCCATTGTGTTACAAGAATAAATTTGCTGTTTTTTTAAATAATTGCTTAAGTATGATGACTTTAATGCTGTATTTCATCTGTCTTTATAATTTAAAAATATGTTTCACATGAGTAATGTGATGGCAAGCTACTTTGACTGTTTAGTGGTAAGAAGAAAGTGTAGAAATATAATAACGGAATCAGTGTGGACAGGAGAGCCATGCCTTGAGCTCATAGGGAGAATGTTGGGTCATACTTAGCTTCCATACCTGGCTATAAAGCCAGAGGGTCCCAGGAGTAGGCAAGCTGCACCGTCTCAGAGCACTCCAGAAGGGAAGGGAACATCACTTCTGAGTACTTTATACCTAGAAAATCCTGAGAAGGCTCCCAATAAGTTGACGTGACAGGTGTTCCATTGCCATGCTCATTGGAGCTGGTGGTTGAGCCCACAGCATCTGGAGAGTGCCTGTTTCATGCTGGCTTCTACGGAAGCATGGTCTAAGGCTCGGAATGGGGGCATTGGCCACGTAGGGACCTTGGTGTGGCAGTCTCGTGCCCCCTTTGCTCCCTGGCGCTGTGGACTTGGCCACAGACTTGGCCGCTGTGGCGTGGGACCGGACATCACTCCCTGCCCAGTCTAGACTTTGGACTCTTGCGGCCGAATTCTTGTTTTGGGATGTTTTGACATAGGTGACTTTTATTACTGTCTGCTAATAGTACTCTGCTAATTGTATCTTGTTCTCTAGTGTATGCTGATTGTACCGTATCTTGTTTTATATTGTACTAGCATAGGTTGCCCGGAGTTGCCGGGCTGTTATAAATTGTGTCTTGCTTTTTGGGTTTTTTTTTAAGTTAAAAATCAACAGGGGATGCTATAAATCTTTTTATTTTATTTATTTAACATATGTTTGTTATTTGTGTAAACTTTTGATTTATTGTTATTTTTTTGACTTGTTTTTAATATTCCGGCCTGCAGGTGGGGCTGTTAGTAATAGTGTTGGTTTTCTTTATAGGTATATATTGGATTGGATGTGATATTGTTGTTAGCTGCTCTGAGTCAAGTGGGTGGCTTATAAGTCCAAATTAATAATAATAACAATAATAATAATAAGGCAGGGGTTCTCAACCTTTTACACTGCGGGCCTGACTACGCCCACCAGGCAGTTGAGCCCGACCATGCCCCATTGAAGTGGAAGTAAATGTGCCCACTTCTGTGTTTACAACAGCCACAGGCACATTTACGGCTGATGTAAATGTGTCCGCTTCTACTTCCAAGTGTGGCGATGGCGGCGGGCCACATGAAATAGTGCTGCAGGCTGGGTCTGGCCCATGGGCATAGCTTGAGAACCCCTGGTCTAAGGTGTTAAATGTATATGAAAGAGGGCATATGGCACCCTTCTGTAGATAAGAACTTGGTTGGCATGACGAGCAAAGCATTCTTGTAGTCCAGTACTATCAGGAAAGTCACAGGTTTCCTATTCCTGGTATAAAAGCCATTTTGATCTTGGCACTTTATTTCTGGGACCCTCCCACCCCCATGATCTCTTTTGTGGTAGACACTTAAGGCTTTCTCAATTCCACTTACCCCTCTCATTGTCGCATTCAGGAGAGGAAGCCCCACTGCATTCACTGCGAGGTCCTAGTAGAGGTAGTACACTAAATTCAGACAGTGAAACTGGGCTGGATAGATCAAGGCTTCTCGGCCGAACTGCTGGAAGAAAATGAGCTGGCATATCCAAAGGGCTTGTGGGACCGGAACTGAAGCTGGACACAGACTGGGTTTCGGAATCTTCTTCAGACACAATGCTGCTGCAGTTGTCATCTTCAAATACTTCAGAAGCCACTAGACAAGAAATGAATATAGTTAAGCTGCTAGTTTCCCTTGAATGCACTTATGGAAAATTATGTTTAAAGACAATCCTGCATTTTCCAGTATTACAGAAGGTACACTGCAAATGTGAACATAATAAATTAGCATGGTAGCGCATCAGTTAAGGATGTGTCATGGATGAACAGCTTCAGTGAGTCTGCGGGCAAATTTTGCTTCTTGGAAGATGCCTTGTGCTTTCGAATTAGGATTTTTTAAAAAATAATAAAGCTGGCCAATAGATGATCTATAGCAGTGGTGGTGAACCTATGGCACGCATGCTAGAGGGGGCACTCAGAGTCCTCTCTGTGGGCACGTATGCTGTCGCCCCAGCACAGGATTCGCCCCAACCCTCTGCAGCGTGGATGGCAGCCTGTTGAGTTTGGGCACTCGGTCTCTAAAAGGTTTGCCATCACTGATTTATAGGTTTTTTTAAAAAAAAACACAACATCAAAAAGAACAATCTTGTTTGACAAAACAAATCTCTATGCCTTGGTTTAGTGTAGTATCACCCCTCATGCTTTTGATAATCCAATTCTCTTGATTTTGAAAGTGGGGAGATTCCTAGCAATTAGCGAGAGTGGTGCAAAAATAGGCAGAAACTGCATGCTGGTGCATTTCAATTGATGTATTACATGATTACTTGCCAGGAATAGTTTCCAAATGGTAGCTTCTATTTAAAGATGACCAGCAAGAAAAAGAACACATGTGGGGCTCTCAAGATGGTACTGTAGTGTTGCACCATCAGTCAAATGCAGAGGTTTATTTATTTATTCCAAGGGTTCTCAGCCTTCATGAGCCGGGTCACGCTCCTTCAGTCAAGTGAGCGGGTCGGATTTGTGGTTCCACCTGCCGTAAACACTACTGTAAAATGCATCCGTGGCTGTCGTAGACACATTTACAACAGCTGTGGAGACATTTATGGCTGCCATAAATGTGTGTATTACAGCTGTAAATGCGGACACAGTGGCAGGAGCGAGGGGGCGGGCAACATGAAATGGTGCCATGGGCCGGATCCAGCCTGCGGGTCGTAGGTTACAAACCCCTGATTTATTCTATACTATTATTTATTTGATTTGCCGCCGACTCAGGGCCGACTCTGTACCGCCCATTTGGGTGGTATCACACTCTGGGCAGTGTACAAGCAGATATCAAATAACATGACAGAACACAACAAATCACAACAGACAACCGACAATATGTCTGGAGGACAATAATACTGGAACGGCTCGAAGGACTGGGGATCCAGGGCACTGTGTTGTCCTGGTTCTCCTCATTTCTGGAGGGCCGTACCCAGTCGGTGTGGTTAGAGAGTGAGAGGTCCAGCCCTAGGCTTCTCAAATATGGGGTGCCTCAGGGATCTGTGCTCTCTCCTCTCTTATTTAACATCTACATGAAGCCGCTGGGTGAGATCATTCGTTCCCACGGGGTGCGGTACCATCAGTACGCGGATGATACTCAATTGTACATCTCGGCCCGTGGGGACCCCAGTGATGCTGTTGAAATCCTATCCGGATGCCTGGAGGCCATTGGGGTCTGGATGGGGGCCAATGGGCTTCGGCTGAATCCCAGCAAGACAGAGTGGCTGTGGATAAGGGGCCCCATGTTATCCAAGGAGTTACCATCTTTGGTACTGGATGGGGCTGTTTTGCCCCAGACAGACCCAGTGCGCAACTTGGGGGTCCTCCTGGACTCACGGCTCCTGCTGGAAGAACAAGTGGCAGCCGTGGCCAGGGGGGCTTTTGCCCAACTTCGGGTGATTCGCCAACTGCGCACGCTCCTGGACCGGGGCTCCTTGCTTATGGTCACTCATGCTCTGGTTACTTCCCGACTAGATTATTGTAATGCGCTCTACATGGGGCTGCCCTTGACGACCATTCGGAGGCTGCAGCTGGTCCAGAATGCAGCGGCCCGGGTGGTGATGGGGTGTGGGCGATATGCCCATGCCTCACCGCTGCTTCGGGAGCTGCACTGGTTACCAGTTTGTCTCCGGGTGCAATTTAAGGTGCTGGTTTTGACCTTTAAAGCCCTATATGGCAGGGGGCCAGGATACCTTAGAGACCGCATCGTCCCAAGAGTGACTGCCCGTCCAACCAGAGCGGACCGGAGAGGCTCTCTGGTGGTGCCATCAACGAGGGGTGCACATTTGACTGGCACCCGAAGGAGGGCCTTCTCCGTGTCCGCACCAACTCTCTGGAACCTCCTACCAACAGATCTAAGACTTCAAAGTGAATTGCTGCCCTTCAGGAAAGGAGTAAAGACCTGGCTGGCAGGGCAGGTGTGGGGCCCGAACGGGACTATGGCCCCCGCCGGCTGGCTTTTATAAGACTCTCTTTCTTTCCCTCTGTGTGATAGGTGGGACGGGTTAGTGGGATATGGGTTTTAAATGGGGGTGGATGTCGGTTTTTTCTTACTGGGTGGGTTTTTTATTGGGTGGGTTTTATAAGGTTTTTATAATGTTTTTATGTATTTTCTTGAGCTGCTGTAATGCCGCCCTGAGTCGGGTTCTGCCTGAGTGGGCGGCAGTTACAAATGTGAATGATAAATTAAATAAATAAATAAATAAATAAATACTCCCCAAGTCCTGGTCTTAATTTAAGATAAACATGTACATTTCTGCTAAGGATGTTAATTGGCTGAAGCAATAGTTTATACTGATATTAAGCAGATAATGGAAATTCAGTGCAAGCAAGATTCAGAGGTTCAAAAGGATAAAACAGCACCGGGGGGGCGGTGTTTGTTAAGACTTTTATCTGCTTGCTTTTCTTACAAACGGATTCCTGCATAATGTAAATCACACAACATGGCAGCTTCTTTCCAAAGTCTATCAAATGTTACAAACTGGGGATGTGCACGCAGATTGGTGCCTAACCCACCCAGAGCTCATTTGGAGCCACTATGTCCTGATTTCAAGCCAGCACTTGAATTCTTTTTTCCTTATTCGTGTCAGATGCACCACCAACCAGCATATAATAACCATGCATATAATAACCATGAGGAACCACTTGAACAAAGAAAGCCAAGTGGCTGTTGTCAGATTACTCTTGGTACCTCTAGGGTATTTTTTTAAAGGAGGGGAACCTTTAAGAATGCAAAGTCAAGCAATATGCCAACTGACAAAAATAATTCACTTTATAGTGTGGATTTAAAAATATGCAGGAAGTGGCTGACACAGCTTGATGACCTCTTTCAGAGATCCTAGGGAATGAATTGTTTGGGAGAGGGTTTGGGCTTCATTTGGTATAAAACTGTCAATCTCTTCCTTTGCTATTGCATCAGCATCTTATAAAGTATTAATCTTTCAGATTCCCTTTCCCTCAGTTTTAACTGCACAATGTTTTTTTTTAATCTCATGAATATGGATCTTTGATCTTAAATCAAGCCAAGAACGCCACTTTGCACCAAGGTCACCTAAGAAGCCTACATGTATTCCCGATTTCGTCTGTATTTATACATTTGTTTGAAGTCAGTAGGGCTGCAATGGTTTAGTGGTTAAGATGCTGGGCTATCAGATCAGCAGTTCGAGACCTGTGCTATGAGACGGCGCTGTTGTCTTTCCCAGCTCCTGCCAACCTAGCAGTTAGAAAGCAAGAAATTGCAAGTAGATAAATAGGTAAAGCTTCAGCAGAGAAGGTAACGGCGTTCCATTCTTCCAAAGTCAGTAAAGCCAGCATATTGGGGGCAAAATGCTAATTAACTTGTGAACTGCCCAGAGAGTGCACTAAGGGGCGTTATATAAGTGTGATTGCTTTGATTTTGAGCAAGGGTCACCTCTGCTTTTATCTCAATTGAGTCCACTTTCCTATTACAAACACTAACCAACTAAAGTTTAAAAACTAGGCCTGGGCATGAGCCTAAAAATATGTAAGAAGGCCAGAACATCACAACACTGTGTAAGGCCTTCTGTAGTAAGTCAGTCTTCAGGATTGTTTCTGTCATTGAGAGGAAACCCCTGGTTATAACTAAGTACTCTAACTACTACACTACATTAGTTCTCATCATACAACACCATGATGGCGAACCTTGGCACTCCAGATGTCTTTGGACTTCAATTCCCAGAAGCCCAAGGCCCCACATGAATGGGTTTGCTGTGATTCATCCGGCCTGCGCCGCCCTAGTCGCTCCTGGAAGTGGAAGTAAAATGTGCCTGTACTTCCACTTCCAGGAGCAACAAGGGTGGTGCGGGCCAGATGAATCGCAGCAAACCCATTCGTGTGGATTAACGGGGTCTTCTGGGAATTGAAGTCCAAGGACCAAGTGCCAAGGTTCGCCATCACGGATACAACATCATCCAAAGTAGGCAGGGGCCATTACAAAATGAATGCTTTTTCTTTGACACAGTCCCATCTGTACACGTGCTTTCTTTCTACTTACTAGAGATATTATCTGGTTCCAGTTTGCACATTGAAAGATCATCTGCAGAAGTGGTGTTTCCTTCAGCACCCACACCACACCCTCTGGGGCCCATGGAGGAGGATCGCCGCCTCTCATGGATCTCATCCGAGATCATCTCCAAGTTTTTCAACGCCGTTTTGTATTCGCCCTTTGCCAAAGCCAGCTTGGCCTGCAGGTCATCCACCGTTTTCTTTAGTTGCTAATGAGGCAATCAGAAAAAGACGTTCTTATATTCAGTTCATCACTACAATGCCAAGTGCAATTTATTTTTGAACTTGGGGACACACACACACACACCAGTTGAATTCACAAACTGGAAATGTTTATACCAGTGATGTACTGTGGCCGGTTCTGAACGGTTTGTGCAAACCGGTAGCGGAAATTCCAGGCCACGCCCACTTGACCGGCCATGCCCACTTCTCACCAACCTCCCAGGGCCGAAGACGCACTTTCACCTCCGCACTTCCCTCATGCCTTCAGCCCTGGGTGAGGCGAATGGAACACATTTCCGGCAGCACTGGGAGGGGGAGGCCAGTGCCAGCCCACCACCCCGCCCACCTCCCAGCAGCACCGCCAGAAACGCGTCCCATTTTCCTCGCCCAGGGCCGAAGGCACGATTTCACCTCCACCCTGGGCGAGGCAAATGGGACACGTTTCCGGTGGTGCTGGGAGGAGGAGGAGACCGATGCCAGCCCACCAACCTGCTACACCCACCTCCCAGCAGCGCCGCTGGTGAAAACGTGCCTGGACGGTGAGGGGCTGACCCACCAGCAGTGCCTGACTGCTCTGGGACTCCTCCTCATCTCCACGAAGCAAGAGAGCAAGGTAGGTTTCTTTTTTGGGGGGAGGGGGTTTGAGGCCACGCCCACAGATAGCCACGCCCACCGAGTGGGTAGTAAATTTTTTACAGTGCATCACTGGTTTATACTATATGCCAAGCTAGGGATTAGTGAAGAATCCTGACTTGTCATGAATAAGTAGGGTCCGTTTGCAGCAGGAATAATTAAAACAGTTGCCTTATACTGTCTTGACATCGAGCAGCTTCCCTCCTCTGGTTAGTTCCCTCCAAATAAATGGGGGGGGGGTTCAAGGAGGAACAAAATAGAGAAGGAAAACTGCCCATTGCCAGACAGCATGATAAACTTCCATGGTTTGATTAATTATTCCTAGTGATCGCAAATGTGACTGAGTGGCATATAGCAAGGCATGCTGTGGTGGATCCTTAGCTTGTCATGTACAACTGCACCCAAGATCCAGGGCAAGTTAAATCTCATCCGTTTCCCCAGAAACATTAGACAAATGGATAGTACAGTATTTTGTCGAACTTCTCAATCCTACAGTAAGTCCATCAACATGTTCACTGAGCTCAACCCGATATTCCCCTATCCAACTTGTCACCAGTTCCTAAGTGACAGAAGTCAGACTCTTTATATAGCTTTCAAACTGTCATTCAAAACTAACTTTACAATCTCACAAATTACCTCTTTACTCTCAACAGCTAAGTTATACTCCTGGTCCACTATAAAGGTACCTTTTGAATGTATTTCTTTATTCTCTCCCCCAGTTTTTCTATATGGATGTCACTCCAAACACCAGATTAAGTGCTATCCCTTACCAGGCAGATGAATATTGTCATCATATATAAGCAAGCATCTATTGCTGACAGCCCCATTGCCAGGCGAGGGGAAAATACATTGGCTCTGTCTGCTACTTCTCCCTCCTCCCCATCATGTTTTGGATTTCGACTCCAGTGGTAAAGGATAGGGCAGCGATGGCGAACCTTTTAAAGACCAAATGCCCAAACAGAGGAACGGGGGTGAACTCTGTGCTGGGGGAGTGAGGAAGCGCTCCCATTGGGCTGCTTGGCAGAGCGAACTCTGAGCTGGGGAGATGGTGAGCATGCCAACAGAGAGGGCTCTGAGTGCCCCCTCTGGCATTCATGCCATAGGTTCACTCCACTAGGATAGGGGGTCCTATAGCCCACAAATGTGTGGCAGGCTAAATGTTTCCCAGACCCACCCTTACAGGGCTTTCTGCCACTGGTAAGGCAAGGCAATGAGGCAAAGCGAACAAAAGGCTATCGTCCTAGCGTACGGCTCCATTCCACTATTCTTCCACACGACCTAATACTCTGTCAGAAAGAACCTGCAGAGTTGTTGTGTTCCAATACTGTTTATTCAGACATATCTGGAATGGATTTGTAAACTATGGAAGGATCTGTATTCATAAAGGCAGGATAACAATAATTGAAACAAAGGAAGTATCAACATCATTACATTGAGAAGACATCCTCACATTCTTCCAAAAACAAAAACTGTGTGATTTAAAATAACATTCCCCCCCCCAACTGTATAGAATATTTCCTTCCAAATATGAGTAAAGTCCTGCCTTTGATATGCACCTGGACTTCAGCTCTAAGGAGCTGTCGCCAGCACAGCCTATGTTGAGAAATGCTAGGAGTTGCAAGCCAAGAAGATGTGGAAGTCTGTGTTTCACTCAGCCTAGATGTAGACCTTTAAAACCAAACAAGATCATTCTTATTGAGGGAACAATTAGGTTTTTTTTAAAAGAGGTAAGGGCAGGATGCACTGCTTCTTTAAAGCCGAGTAATGGTTGATGTACCACCAGTTAGCAGTCTTTCTGGAAACTATTTCAGACCCACCTCTAACTGGACGTAATATTTTGCCTTGAGTTCAAAGTAAGGCCTGTGGAGACAGAAGAAGAGACGGGGAAAGTTTATTGTTATTGACAGAATCATCTGCAAATAAGTATGAAAGAGCATTCACTTTCTGTAAACGGTACAGACACTTCATGGGTAGCTCCTCTGAATTGCTTCTCTACTTCCTCACCACCCACCTACAAAATTTTGTTCCTGCAGCATCCTAGGATTTCTATCCAGGGCATAGGGCTACAGAGGGAAGATGGAAGAGGAATGCTTAGAGTTCTCTTCATTTCACTGTCCGCTCGGAAAGACTGGCTCAGAGCAATGAAACGCCATGTTATTTCTGATAGAAATTCAATCAATGCTTTTTGACCCATTTTTCAAGTACACAACTTGTGCCAATATTAAATGCTCTGGGGCTCATATTTGTACTATTTGATTACAGAATAATCCCAATACCAATTGTTTTAACGTAGGGAAACTACAGGTGAAACTCGGAAAATTAGAATATCGTGCAAATGTTCATTTATTTCACTTAAAAGGTGAAACAAATATATGAGATAGACTCACTACATGCAAAGCGAGAGATGTCATGCCTTAATTCATTATAATTGTGATGATCATGGCGCGCGGGGTACATGAGATTATGTGATGATTATGGGGTACATGAGATTGGGGGGTTGGGGTTTTCATAAACTGTAAGCCATAAGCATCAGTATTATAACAAAGTAAGGCTTGAACTATCTCACTTTGCATGCAATGAGTCTGTCTCATATATTTGTTTCACTTTTTAAGTGGCATTACTGAACTGAATGAACATTTGCACAATATTCTAATTTTCCAAGTTTCACCTGTATATGAATGCCTTCACAGGTTGCCCATGCTTTTTCCAACAAACATTTATGCCCGTACTAGCTTATCCCATAACTAAAATCAAGCCACAAGTTAAACATGTTCAGCCTCAATTACTTTAGGGGTTTAGCAACAACAATTATTTTTATTTATTTATTTCATTACCTTTATAGTGCAATCTCTGGGCAGTTCACAAGTTAATCAGCACATTGTCCCCCAACATGCTGGGAAAGATGGAAGGCTAAGTCAACCTTGATCCCCATCAGGATCAAACTCGCAACGTTTGGGCTGCAATACAGGAGTTTAGCCACTGCGCCACCAGGGCTTACCCCATTCTGCGCAGTATGGCATCTCTACATATTATAACTGGGGCTTCACAGCACATAGAACAGGGGTGCCCAATTTTTTGGGGCTGTGGGCCCTTCATGTAGTTCAGCGGGCTGGTCATGTGGTTCTTCCCACCGGAAGTGGAAGTAAAACAGACCTTGCAATCTATTTTGCAACAGGATGAGAGATTTTTAGGCTGCCATTTTCTCTGCTCAAACCAGGGGTATCCAAACTATGGCTCATGGGCTGGATCCAGCCCCTGACACCAATTTATCCGGCCTACGCTGCCCTTACCGCTCCTGGAAGTGGAAGTAAAATGTGCCCATATGGGCACATTTTACTTCTGCTTCCAGGAACGGCAAGGGTGGTGCAGGCTGGATGAATTGGTGTCGGGGACTGTATCCGAACCACAGGCCGTAGTTTGGGCACCCCTAACATAGAAGGTCCATTCATCTGCCACTACTTACATAATCAAACAGTAAGGGGGAGGGCACTAGAGGCTTTGCCCTGGGTATTAAAAGTGACAAGGCATCAACATTTAGTGGAGAATCTACTAGTGACTGTTACAAAAATAAATAGTAACACTTTGCAGCCCTAATATTCACTTTTAAAAACTATAAACTTTCAACGAAGCAC
This sequence comes from Bradypodion pumilum, assembly GCA_035047305.1. Lineage (NCBI taxonomy): Eukaryota > Metazoa > Chordata > Lepidosauria > Squamata > Chamaeleonidae > Bradypodion > Bradypodion pumilum. The sequence goes on along the minus strand of JAWDJD010000006.1, from coordinate 56,951,250 downwards.
CACATTCTCCTCCTGGGTTTCAGACCCATGCTTTGAATGGGCGGCTTGCTGCAGATGCCAACATTTCTAGCTAAAATCTGGGAATGGGAGCCTAAAAAGCATTTAGAACAGTGGTTCCCAACCTTTTTTTTTTTTTAGCCATGCCCCACCTAATCATCTCTAAAATCCTGATGCCCTCCCCTCCCTGTGACATATAATTCATATTATTCAAAAAGTAATATTCAGGTGGAAGAAGCCTAAAAGGCCATTAGCTTGGTCTAAACAAGCTTCTAAAGAACATGACATCCATGAAAGAGAAAAATAAAAGAATGAAAGGATAGTTGAAGTAATGAGGAAGAAATTCACTGTTAATAACTCATTCTCAAATTGCCTTCCCCCCTCCCCCCCCCCCAATAAAAGTCAAATTGCCCCACATTGGGAACCACAGATCTAGAAGAAGATTCTTAGAACATCTGAAGATACACCAAGGGGGGATACAGTCCTTCAGATATCCAGAGGTCCTAAACCATTTCAAGATACTAAAAGTGGGAAGTAACACTTTGAATACACCAACAGTTTGTGATTATTTGAAGGGTCATTTTGTATGAAGTTTCATAGCACTCTTCAAGGGCTGCCCATGATACAAGGTATCAGAGTACAGTAAAACCCTTACTTACGAAAAAAAGTCCGTTCCGTAGGCTTTTGCTTAAATCGATTTTTTTTGTAACTCGAAGCAAACCCATAGGAAATCATGTAAATCGGGACATGGTTTTAGCACAAAATCATTATGTAAGTCACATTTTATGTAAATCGAGGCATTTGTAAGTTGGGGTTTTGCTGTATTCTAAACAAGATTTCACTTGACTAGAGCAGGGTTGACAACCTTTTTGAATCGGGGGCTGGGTCACGCTCCCTCAAACTGTTGGGGGAGCCGGAATGGTGCCCCCCCTGCCATTTACAGCTGCTGTAAATGCAGGTGTGGCTGTCAGTTCCAGCTGTGGCAAGGGCGGGGGCTGGCCTATTTGGCACCGTGGGCAGAATCTGGCCCATGGGCCGTAGGTTGCCTACACCTGGACTAGAGCATGGAAAACTATGATCAGGAACGTTTGTCTAGCAGAGCTACTTCATAGCATGTTGAGAATACTGAGTCTAAAGCAGGAGTCTGCAAACTTTGCTTCTCCAGATGTTCTTGGGCTGCAAATCGCAGAAGCCCTGATCAGCAGATCTACTAACTTGGGCTTCTGGGAACTGAATTCCAAGAACACCCAGAGAGCCAAGTTTGCGGACTCCTGCTCTAGAATCAAGGTATATACAGGAAGAAAAAATGAATGGAATAACTTTTAGAATACCAGCAGCTCTATTATACAGACACAAGTATTAAGATATTAATAAGTGTTATTAATTTTGCATCTCATATGAAGCTTTGATACAGCTGGCCCACTTACTTCAATCAATCAAAGCTAGTTATTATGTAAATGTTTATCTGAAGAACTCTTTTCTGCTCATGGGCCACTGGGTACAGCGTCTACACAACTGTCTTGTGATAGGTTTTAATATCATTTTATTTTCACCCAACTATATCTCATGGTCTTGTTCTCATACGCACAGTTATTATTTGATGACTATACCATCAAGTGATGCCTTACATGTATGAAAAGGAAATCACAGATCAAAAGACCTGAAGACAGTTTATATCATACAATGGCCATTTCTTCTCTCAAACTCCGTCCTTCCCTCTAACGTACATACACATGTGGGGATTTGTTTCTGTTTTGTTTTGTTTCTTGGCACTAGCATTATAGATGCAAAACAATTGTACATACTTGGATTTATTTATAGCCCTCTTCAGTTTCTTCTCCAGCTGCTTCATTCTGCCCATGGCAGCATTGTATTTGGCTGCTGTCTCCTTGTGCACCAGCTCACTTCGGGTTTTTGTCTGCTCTGCCTCCATTACCTTTACAGAAGAAGAAATAAAACTGATTTTTAACCGAAGAGCTGCAAGTCTGTTATAAACTTAGCTTAGATTTCTTTTTTAGCACTACAGTATTTCACAACCCAGAAGCCTAATACCATAGTACTGGATGGATGGAAGGAAGGCAGGAAGGAAAAAGATGACAAGTCATTAATCAAAGTTGAAGTAATTCAATAAAAATATTATATTAAAAACTGTGTAATATTAGAGATGCACACTCGTCCATCTGATCAAAATTCCTACGGTGACACAGAACAAAAATCAGTTATTTCTCAAGACATAAAGAAGCAACAACTGGAACAGTGATTATGGAGGCTACCAAGAAAAAAGGCAATTCCTCACTTAATCCTAAATGATGCCTAGGATTTAACTGATGAAGTATTAATGAACAGCTTGAAAAACAGCAACTACACTACTATCAAATTCAGAACAAAATAAGGGGGAAATTGCTTAGGAGATTCAACATAGTCTCAAAGTTTAACATTTCTCAAAAACGGTACAGCTGCAGTTGCTGATCTAGATAGTCTTGAAGAGCTTGAACTGAAAGTAAGATTTCCTCAGCTAGGTTTAATTTATGCCTTTTAAGAAGGTTCAGGTTAGCTCCATATTATGTGCCATCTTGAGGCAGAAAGAGCACTCAAACTGCAACAGGTTTTACGACTGGTTTACCATTACAGAATCGTAGGTAAAGAATACTTACAGCTAGGAATTAATCTGCTCAATATCAATCTGTTGCCCATAATTCATAGTAATGTTTCAGATTGTTTCAATTGCAATAATGTTAACTGTTTGAATAATGATTCATATTTCATATTACTAAAATGAATTTGTTCCAGAGGGAACTTTGGGCTGATTAATTGTTTTTAATCTAAGTAATATGCCAACAACATGTTACTAATTATGTATAATTTATACAACAGCCATGTTTCCAAGTTCTTAGAATTCCTTTTTGATGGAGTATGGCCAATCTCATAGCCTGTTCCTTAGTGCTTTAGAAGCATATTTGTGTGTTGACACTTCACATGTGATCTGGTCTACATCTTCACATTCCTGCTTTGGGATATGAAGGGGAACTTTATGGCCTTTCATTGTGATCCATCATTCCGATGCTCTGTTCCAACGTGTGTTCCCATTACTGCAGGGGTGCCCACACTAGACCCATGGGCTGGATCCAGCCCATGGTGCCAAATCATCCAGCCCATGCCAGCCTCACCACTCCTAGAAGCGGAAGTAAAATGTGCGTGCGCGTGCACATAATGCACCCGTGTGTGCACATAATGCATTTACGACAGCCACAGGTAATTTACAGCAGCAATATGTGCATGCGCATAACGCACCCGTGCATGCACGTTTTACTTCCGCTTCCGGTGGGAGGAACCACGTGACTGGCCCGTGGCTCAAAAAGTTTGGGCACCCCTGCATTACTGAATTGCATGTCTGAAAGAGCCATCCTGGATCCACACAAAATCTAAACATTTCCTATCACCAGGCCTGGGGAAACCACTCCAACTGGGAGCAGTTCCCACATTCAGCTGTCAGTCATTCTAAATTACAATTATTTTGACAGACAAGATTCACATATCACACAAGATATTGGGAAATCAACACTGAAAATAATTTGTGTTATTTTTCTCCTGACTCATACAAAGCAGCTACGGTATTACTGAAGTGCAACCCATAGCAGACAAAGGTCTTCAAGTTTATAAGTATCATCTCATTGGCCAAATCATCTAAGAATTTCCAACTTGCTGCTGGAAGAAATGGACAGGAAAAAAACCCAGCTTCTTTCTTTTCTTTCTATTTGTATACTCTCCCTAGGGCATAACACTCTCTGGGCAGTTTGCAACAATAAATCCAGTCCAATATATAATACACCTAACATATAATGCACATGACATTAAAATAATCCACTGCCTTAGATCAACCCCAACGTTAAATATTATAAGAGCCAACAACAGATCATACCCTTTGGGTGGCATGATTGAGCATCTCTTGCCAAGCAGAATCAAACTGACGCTTGTCATCTTCAAGCAGCCTCTGCTCTGCAAGGGAAATGGTCTCCTTGGCGGCCCGAAGTACCTCAGTGGCTCTCTGAAAATCTTGGGTTGCCTTTTGAGCTTCCAGCTGGGCCTAAAGTGAGAAAGAGATCGATTTAACACAAATAGATCATAATATACAGTTAGAAAAAGGAGAACATGGATAATTCCCAGTAACGATTCCTTGTTTTGCCCGAATTTTGGCTTTTCCGTCTCTAAAAGTTACCAATTGACAGTGTTTATTTGTCTAGATATGAACTAATCATGACCATATTGCAAATTACAAGTACTGTAGTGATGATTTTTCCTGTCAAGTGTCCAAAGCGATATAACCTTCTCCTTGACATAACAAGAAAACCATGCTTACAAAAAAAAAAGGAAACATAACTTCTAAAAATAAAAAGACAAACCAGTTCCACTTAAATTTGGCAATATGTTACACATTTTTCTAGTGAATCTTTTCCCAAACTGTGTGGGTTCCAAATGTTAAGACTGTAACTCTCATTATCCTTGAGTCTTGGCCATGCTGTCTGGGAATGATGGGAGCTGTGGTCCAAATGTCCTGACAGTACCAATTAGGAGAAGACTTCTCTAATGAAACTAATTATCCAATGTGCAGTTTTGAACAAGCTAACATTTGCTCTTTCATAAAATAAAACTAAGAAACCACAGAAATTCTACCTATGCAAAGTATGTCTTCCTTTCTTCCACCACCTAGACCAGGGGTTCGCAAGCCAGGGGCCAGGCCATGCTCTCTCAGTCAGCTTTGACGGACGGATGGCCATTTTGCCCTGCCTGCATGATGGGGGGGTAGCCTATTTGTCCCAACAGATTCAAAGGGGTAGCTATTTTGTTTCTCAAATGCCATTGGAGGGGTGGAGGGCCGCATGAAATGGCCCCATGGGCCGGATCCGGCCAGTCTAGGTCAGGGGTTGGGAACACCTGACCTAGACTGTGCTAGACTAACAACCAGTGCGTGCTTTTTCCCAGCAGGTTTTATTTTATTTTATTTTATTTTATTTTATTTTATTTTATTATTTAATTTAATTTAATTTAATTTAATTTAATTTAATTTAATTTAATTTAATTTAATTTAATTTAATTTAATTTAATTTAATTTAATTTAATGCGAAGCATCAGGAGGCGATTTTAGAGCACGAGCTAAGTGACTCTCCCCAAGAATCTTGAAAAAGATACGAAATATCCGAGTAAACCGGACGGATATCAACTGCGAAATTCTGCCTTGTTCCATTTGATGAATTCTCTCCACATGGTTCCGAACATTCGGAGTACAGCGACCCCCAGTGTAGACAATCTTGTGAAAGCTACTCAGGACGCCAGCCTCCAACTATAATTTAGAAGAATAACATCAACATTACTGTTATCGTTACTGATGGAACTTTGTCTTCCAACAACATATATTATCTCATAGACTCTACAGCTTTACTCTTGGGTTATATTAACTACATGATACACGTGCTGTGACAAAATATTCTCCTGTACAATTATTGTGATTTTGATATTTGTTTTTGTACTACCTTCACAGGTTTTTCCTATGTACTCCCAGCTATATGCTTTATAAGATTTATGTCCGCTTATATACTCAAGATTGTTGATAATTGTTTGAGATGTGATATAACTAGTGTATGACCCTATTGTGGCAATACATTCAGATACGCATTTTACCATTCCATATCGCTTGCCAGGGGTTCTTTCTCCGATATTCCTTGTTCCCCATGGTATATTAAAGAGCATTTTAAAAGCACCTTTATCGCCCTATTTCTCAGGTGGACTCTTCGCAACCGCCACTACCATGTAGGGCTTTAAAGGTAATAACCAGCACCTTGAATTGCACCTGGAGGCAAATTGGTAACCAGTGCAGCTCCCGAAGCAGTGGCGAGGCACGAGCATAACACCTGCACCCCATCACTACCCGGGCAGCCGCATTCTGGACCAGCTGCAGCCTCCAAATGGTCGTCAAGGGCAGCCCCATGTAGAGCACATTACAGTCCATATATCTCATCTGCAAAGCATCAAGTCTGTCCAGTTAACTTTCTGCTGCATTTGTATGACTTTTGCCTCTTTCCATTCAGCTCAAAGGAGCTGGCAAAAGCTTCAAACATTAGAAACCCTTTCCAATCCCTCTTAAGAAAACAGCGTGATGTATAACAACTCTGCAAACAAAACCCATTACAACCACTTCACTTTCTCTTGTGACTCCTGAAATAGAATTACACAGCAAACTGGCATGGTAACGCTTATATAGTTATAATAATATGCAAGCTTGGTTGTAAATTGCCAGTGATAATATATTATTCTAGCTTTTCAGGAAGTGTCAGATCTCTATTTTATGTCACTTGACTGAAACCAAGAAGTCTGCTTAAACCCACACTTCTCAACCAATACTATTTTTTTTTGCTATTATCAATTTTATTGACTAAGCAGCACTATGATATGCTTTATGAATATTTTAGCATGTCCAAGTCATTCTTCATGGATCTTTGTTCCAACCTTTACTCTAGCACATGAGGAAGGGGTAATGTGTTAATCCCTAAGCCCCTGACACCCTCTATACTAGAAACCCATACTCCAGAAAGAGCCTTTGGCCTCCATGTGGAAACTCCAAGTGATTTAGTACCTAAATTTTCCTGGGTTTGAAAATACATAGAGAACTTTCATAGACAGCAGAGATCTTTCTCTTCAGACTGCTGTTCTTTATGTATAGAGAAATGTTTCCCAACGTGGGGCCCACGCCCAACAAGGGGACTTCCATTCCCAGAAGCCTAAGTCAGTACATTGGCTGATCAGCGCTTTGGGGACTTGACTTAGGCTTCTGGGAATTGAAGTCCAAAAACTAAAGGTTGGGAAACTTTGGTGTAGAGCAGGGGTGCCCAATTTTTAAAGCCTGCGGGCCGGTCACATGGTTCAGTGTGGCCAGTCACGTGGTTCAGTGGGCTGGTCACATGGTTACTCCCACCGGAAGTGGAAGTAAAACACGCCTTGCAATCTGTTTTGCAACAGGATGAGATAGATTTTAGGCTGCCATTTTCTCTGCTTAAACCAGGGGTGCTCAAACTACAGTGTAGAAACAAAGCAGTGGCCGAACGGTATAATCCATAGAAGCAAACACACTCCATTGGAGGCTCAGAAAAGGGTAAAATGTAATCCAAATGCTATGCAAAAATCTCCCGGGTTAGATTTTTTTCGGGGGGGGGGAGGGGGGAATCCTTCAGACATACAACATTTGAATATCTATAACAATATAAAGTTCGGTTTCACTTACCAGTGATAACTTTCGTTCTTCGAGTATATAGTTTGTGAATACACACTCATGGGTTATGCGCCTGCGCAGAACGGCCGATCGGAGGCTTGAAAAGCTATTGGTCAAAAGTTTTGGCGGTAAGACCGCCCACCGTACCGCCCACCCTGAGGCGCCCGCGCGCCATTTTACCTCAGTTCCATACTTAAGCCAAGCACAGGATAAACCAACTGATCTCATCCGTGCAGCTCAAGAGGGGAGGCAGGGTGGGTAGTGTGTATTCACAAACTATATACTCGAAGAACGAAAGTTATCACTGGTAAGTGAAACCGAACTTTCTCCTTCGTATAGTTTGTGAATCCACACTCATGGGAGATTAGCAAGCTCACACTTACTTGGTCGGTGGGCAGTCGGATGAGATGATCCCACAATGAGCTGAAGATCCCGTAGGTGGACCCGTCAGGGGCGTTGAGTCCGGAGCCCTCTGGTGAGGACGACACGGCCAAGCCTGGCGTCCGCAGTGGCTCTGGTGTCCACCCTGTAATGCTGGACAAATGTAGAAGGTCTGGACCAGGTGGCAGCCTTACATATGTCCTCCAGCGGTGTGCCGTCCAGAAAGGCAGTGGATGTGGCAACCGCCCTGGTGGAATGCGCCCTGACATGCGGTGGAGGTGGCAGTGAAGCTGACTCGTAGGCCAGGTAGATGGTAGAGGTGATCCATTTGGAGAACCTTTGAGCAGAGATGGGTTCACCCTTGGACTTTCCCCCATAAGCCACGAAGAGGCGTTGCGACTTCCTGAACTCCCTAGTCCTGCTGGTGTAAAACAATAAAGCTCGTTTCACATCCAGTGTGTGCCAAGTCCTTTCTTGGGCGTTAGTGGGGTTCTGGAAGAAGGTTGGCAAGGAGATAGTTTGTGCCATGTGGAACTTGGAGACCACCTTGGGTAGGAAGGTGATGTCTGCTTGGAGGACGACGCGGTCGTTGAAGAACTGGAGAAAAGGTGCGTCTGCTCGTAGGGCAACCAGTTCACCAGCTCGTCGTGCAGACGTGATAGCCACCAGGAATGCCATCTTCCATGTGAGGAGACGAACATCGGAGGTAGCCATGGGCTCGAAGGGAGTCCTGGTGAGCGCGTTAAGAACGGTGGACAGTGACCATTGAGCCGTCGGTGTCCGGGTCGGCGGAAAAGCGTTCCTTAGTCCCTTGAGGAAGCGCTTTACCGTTTGGTCGCGGAAAGCCCCGGAAGCGGGCGAGCCAGCCGGAGAGTGTGCTACCACTGCTGCGAGATGCACTCGGATGGAGGTGATGCTGAGGCCAGACTCCGCCAGCTGGAGGAGGTAGGCTAAAATGTCCTGCAGTCCCACCTGCGTGGGGGGCGTTTGCCGGGAGGCCAGGAAAGTACAAAAACGCCTGTATTTGGAAGCGTAGGACTTCCTTGTGGAAGGGCGCCGCGCTAGTTCAAGGATCCTGGCCAGTCTGGGGTTATCCTCCACGCGGTGAGGTGGAGGCTGGGCAGGTCCGAATGGTGCAGCTGGCCCTGCTCCATTTGGAGGAGCGTCGGTGACTCCGGCAGTGTGCGATACTGCGACGACATGCGCAACAGTAGTGGAAACCAGGGTTGGCGCGGCCACGCCGGTGCCACCAGAATTGCATTGGCTCTGTGTTGGTGCATCCTGGTGAGTACCTTCTGGACCAGAGGAAACGGAGGAAAGGCATAGAGATAGTCCTGATCCCACCGTTTCATGAAGGCATCGCCCTCGGAGTTCGGTCCGATGCCTGCTCTGGAGCAGTACCTGCTGAGTTTCCTGTTGGACTCCGATGCAAAGAGGTCGATGCTCGGTGTTCCCCAGACCTCGCACAGGGACTGGAACACTCCGTCGTCCAGCTCCCATTCGTGGGTCGTGGAGGTGAGACGGCTCAGGTGATCTGCCAAAACATTCAACGTGCCCTGAATGTGCACTCCAATTGGGAAAATGTGCCTCTCCAGACACCATTCCCACAACTGCACTGCAAGGTACAGGAGGGTGGTGGACCGTGTTCCTCCCTGCTTGTTGAGGTACGGCACCGCCGTGGTATTGTCCGAGGCCACCTGAACCGCCTTGCCGGTGAGCAGAGTCTCGAAGGAACGTAGAGCCTTCCAAATGGCTAGCAGTTCCAAGTAATTTATGTGGTACACCGTTTCGTGCGGTGTCCAGGTGTCGTTGACCGTGAGAGTCCCGCAGGCAGCGCCCCAGCCGAGGTTGCTCGCGTCGGTCAGTATCTGCAACGAGGGTTGCGGGGGGTAGAAACTCTTCCCCGTGGCCACGTTGACTGGTGTAGACCACCACAGCAGTTGGTCCCTCAGTTCCGGAGATGGGATCAGCCGTTTGGACTGGCTCTCCCGAAGTGCGTCGAACTCGTGAAGGAGCCATGATTGCAGGGACCTGAATTTCAACTTGGCATGGGGGATCACTGCCGTCGTTGAGGCCATCAGGCCTAGAAGTCTCTGAGCCTTCTTCGCCCGGATGCACGGTTTCGTGCGCAGTTCGCTCACCCCCTGCGCAATGTCCCGTAAGCGTTTCTGGGGGGCGTAGGCTCTTGTAGTGAGCGAGTCGAGTACCGCTCCAATGTACTCGACGCGCTGGGAGGGAGTCAACTTCGACTTGGTGAAGTTGATCCTGAGGCCGAGACTCTCCATGAGGTGAACCGTGTATTGTGTGTCCCGAACGGCCGACGGTTCGGTGGGGGAGACGATCAACCAATCGTCGATGTACGGGAAGACCCTGATGCCCCGTTGGCGGAGGAATGCAGCCACCGGAGCCATGCACTTGGTGAAGACTCGCGGTGCCGTGGCCAGACCGAACGGTAGGCATCGGTACTGGTACACGGAATTGTCGATGCGGAAGCGGAGAAACCGTCTGTGTTCCTCGAGGATGGAGACGTGGAAGTAGGCATCCTTGAGGTCTATGACTGTGAACCAGTCCCCTTTGTTGATGAGGGGGAGGACGGTCTGTAGGGTCACCATCCGGAACTTCCTGGTGTGGATGCATTTGTTCAGGCGGCGTAGGTCCAGGATAGGGCGAAGGCCTCCGTCCTTCTTCTGGACCACGAAGTACCTCGAGTAGAAGCCGTTGTCCCAGTCTGACGGTGCTACCCGCTCGATGGCTCCCTTGGAGAGAAGGGTTGATATTTCTTCCTCCAAATGGGGGGACGAGGTGGTGAGACGATGTTTTCCTACTCGAGGCACCCGCACGAACTCGATGGCGTAGCCAGAGGACAAGATCCTTAAGACCCACTGGTCGTCCGTGATGCCCGACCATGCCTGGAGGAAGTTCCGGAGGGGGAGGTACGGGATGTGGAGCGAGAGAGACTCGGCCGTCGCAGCTTCAAACGCGGGGCTTGGGCCTCGCGTTCGAACGCTTGTCCTGTCCGTAGGGCCGGTAGCGGGGTTTGTGTTGTCGCCGCTGTTTGTAGGAGCTGGATCTAGGCTGCTCCGTCGGTCCCTGCTGCTGTGGGTTGCCCTGGAACCGCCGTGTGAAGGGCTGGAACCTCGGCCTGGTGGACGTAGCCGGCGTGGTGAGCCCCAGGAACTTCGCCGTGGAATTGGTCTGGCGCATCTCATTCAGGACCTTATCGGTGTCCTGACCGAAGAGGCCCTGCCCGTCGAAGGGAAACTCCTCGATGAGCTTTTTCATAGCGTCATCGAGGGAGGTGTCCCTGAGCCAAGCATGGCGACGGAGGTAGATTGCGGAGGCCATGTCTTTTGCCGCATAATCGTTGATATGCCGGGCAGTGCGCATCAGCTGCTCGGCGACGAAGTCCCCCTCGGTAGCCAGCGCGTCAATCCTCTTCTGGGCATCGGCGGGCAGTTTAGCCGTCTCAACCTTCACCTGCTCCCAGAGGTGAGATTGGTACAGGCCCATGGCGGCCGAATAGTTGGCGGCCCGAAAGAATAGGGAGCCGGTAGCGTAAAACTTACGCCCCACCGCGTCCAGTTTCTTTCCCTCCGGCGTCGACGGGACCGGGAATCCGCTGGTGGCCGTCCTGTGCTGGAAGGCCTTGACCACCAGGGAGTTCGGCAGGGGGTGGGCCTGCAGGAACTCGACGTTCTCGTCCAGGACCCGGTACATGCTGTCGAGCCTGGACGAAACGGAGTGCGCCGCCAAAGGTTTCTTCCATGTCGCCCTCGCCGAGGTCATCATGGAGGGGAGCATGGTTATGTGGACCGGCCGCACAGCACGCCTGTCGAGCTTCGCGGTCATCTGATCCTCACCCTCCAACGGCGGTTGGTCGACCTTCAGGTTGAGGGCGGTGCCGAGCCTCGTGAGCATGGCGGTCAGTGAGCGCTGGTCCTCACCACGCGGTGGGTCCACTGAGCCGATGGCCTGTTCCGGCGTGCGCTCGGCGTCGACGTCTCCCTCGTCCTCCTCCGACGACGAGCTGGACTCATCGGAGGACGAGGGAGGCAGTCTTTCGTCCACGTCCGGGCCGCGCCAGTACGGCCTGGGCGGGCCGGCGGGATGGGCGTCCACCGCATCGACGTCCGGACCACACCATGACGGGTTGGGTGGGCCGGCGGAGCGGGCACTCGACCCACGGGAGGTCGGTGGGGCCGCGGCAGAGCCGGGATGCCCGGGGCTTGCGGTGGTCGGAACCGGAGCCGCAGAGGCCGCAGGCGTGGAGGTCTGGAACCTGGTCGCAAACGAAGCCATGACCTGGAACATCTCTCGGACGAGGGCCATCTGAGACGCGTCCGAGTCCGCTGGCGGTGGAGCTCCGGTAGCCGGCGGAATGTTGGCCCACGAAACGGTGGGCGCCGAAACGGTGGCCGGTGTCGGTGTCGGCGAAACGGTCGTCGGAACGGTGACGACCGCGTCGTCCGTCGGCGTCCTGGGCCGTGGGGAGACGGAGGCCTGCCTCGGCGAGGAATTTCTTCCCCGAGGAGGAGAGGAGAGCACCTGAAGTGGGCGAGCTGGAGCCCCAGCCCTGCGTCCTTTCTCAGGTGACCCGGAAGACGACCGTCCTCCCCAGATGGAGGATCCCGGAGAAGGACATCGGGCAGTCGAGAACGGCGGCGAAGGCCCGGGAGAGGCGGGTGTGCGCGGAGTGGGGGGAAGCGACCGTCTCTTCTCCGACCCACGCTTGCGCTTCTTCTCACCGTTCTTGTCCTTCTTCTTTTTCTTCCTCAACGGAAGCACGGAGGAAGAGGCCGGCGGTGGTTGAGCGGCAGCGGCGGCCGTGGAGGCGGACGCGGCGGGAGCCAGAGCGAGCTCCATCAGATGAGCCTTGAGGCGATTGCTTCGGTTCTGCACCGCGAGGCGCGTAAACTTTTTGCAATGCGGGCAAGACTGGCTCTGATGCGACTCTCCCAAACAAAAAAGGCACAGGCTGTGTCCGTCGGAAGACGGAAACTTCTTAAGGCAAGCCGTGCACTGTTTGAACGCTGCAGCCATCAACCGCGGAAAAAATTCTTCCAGTGGAAGTTTCTGGAGACGAGTACCCCGAAGGGCCGACCAGCCGCCACCCCCTTGAGGGGGGAGACGGTGATCGAAGCGAAAAATTGGCTGCTGAATCCACTCAAGAGAAGAGACAGAGCCGGGGTGGCGATCCTGCCCGGAGGACAAGATCACCAAGAAAAATTGTTAAAACTTGCCAAAAGACTTTCCCTCAGAAGGGCGAAAAAATTGAGGAAGCTCTCAACGATCGTCCTGCTGCTACGGCGGAAAGAAGAGAACTGAGGTAAAATGGCGCGCGGGCGCCTCAGGGTGGGCGGTACGGTGGGCGGTCTTACCGCCAAAACTTTTGACCAATAGCTTTTCAAGCCTCCGATCGGCCGTTCTGCGCAGGCGCATAACCCATGAGTGTGGATTCACAAACTATACGAAGGAGAATGTGATTATTGAATGTTACAATTTAGTAATTTTATAATTTTATAATGTAATAATTCTATAATGTAGAGTATAATAATTTTATAATAATTTTTAATACACTTAAATAATGCACAATAAATCCAGTTCGAAAGCAACCCATTGGGATCTTCGAGATTATGCCACTTCGAGGGTTTATAAATGGAGATACCAGATGAGATCTACTGCCAAAAGAGTCTCCTGGCATAATCCTACTTCTTCCTCGGATCCCGACACTTCTGATTCTGGACAATCTACCTCTAACGATGACTTATCTACCAGATCCTATGATCTAAGACAACCCCCAGCCACCTCTAGATGTGCTTCTGGTACTCCTTTTTTATCCAACAGGAAAGCCCCCCGCAAGAGGAAAACCTTAGCCTCCTTTCATTGGGCCTGGGATTCGTTTCCACTCCACCATATCGTCCCTTTAATACTCGGGTGGGCTTATACAAACTTATACGTTTGCTTAAACTTAAAGTCCTCTTTAAGGGTATGGATTCTTCTTCTTTTGAAAATTTTAGATCTAAATCTACTTATTGCCCACCCATTGAAAACCCATCCATCGAAGTTTTCAGAAGGTTAGTTCTTAGAGATATTGAGAGGTTGGAATGTGGCAGAGTGAGAACATGTAATAACCTTAACTTACAGGATCGCCAGATCTTAGAGCAAATTACTGCAGACAGAGATGTTATAGTTAAATCAGCTGACAAAGGGGGAGCCATCATGGTCTTAAACACTACTGACTATGTGGTGGACGCTAATAAACAATTAGCAGATGAATCATTCTATACTAAGCTAATCTCAGATCCCACTTTGAAAATTACTAATTTGATTAAAACTGTATTATATGAAGGGATGGCCATGGGCTACATTACAGACAAAACTGCTAAATTTTTGTTAAACAAATATCCCAGAGTTCCTCTGTTTCATCTGTTGCCGAAAATATATAAAGACAGGGCTCCGGATGGTTTACTCCCACGGAGACCCATTGTTTCATCTGTTAATTCACTCTTAGAGCCATTAGCAAAGTTTTTGGAATTTCACATTAGTACATTTTCATGCAGAATCTCATCTTATGTCAAAAACACCACTGATTTTATTAGACAAGTTGAAGAAATTAGGATCCCAAACCAAGGGGTTTTTGTTACCCTGGATGTCCAGGCTCTTTACTCGCACATTCCTCTCGATGAGGCAAGAACTATTGCCCAGACAGCACTCGACTCTAGTCCAGATCTTCACCCTCCAACGCATTTTCTTTTGGATATTTTGGACATTATTTTTGATAACAATTATTTCCGGTTTGGTAGCACTTGTTATTTACAGGTCCGAAGTGTCGCCATGGGCTCTTCCATTGCCCCATCACCAACAAATATGTATATGATTAGGTTTGAAGAAGAGTTCATTTTTAACACAGACACTAACCCCTTCCTTCAACATATTATTATTTATAAATGTTTTATATATGATTTGTATTTTATTTTTGATTATTTGCATTGCATTTCTGAATTTGTGAATTGGAATAATGGACTTAATACTAATCTTAAATTCACCCATAATGTTAGCCACCAGGCACTCCCCTTCTTAGATGTAACAACGTATCTTTCTCATGAACGAACAGTAAGGGTTAAACTCTACAGAAAACCCACAGATAGAAACTCTTATCTGAATTTTGCATCTCAGCAGCCACATAAAGAATAATTTACCTTATGGGTTATTTCTGAGAGCTAAAATGAACTTGTTTTCGTTTCATCCATCCAAAACATCAGACAGTACTTACAACAAAAGGGTTACTCTGACAATATTGTTAACATCTGTTTCAATAAGGCATGCACAACTCCTAGGCAATGATTGCTTATCCAAAAAGAGAGATCAGGTTAACCCAAGACTCACCTGCTCCTTTGAGTTTTCCCCTTTAGCCACCAAAATTAAAGGTATCATTCATAAGTACTGGCATATAATTGAAGATCTACCCAATTGTAAGAGTAGACCTCTTATTGGTCTAAGGAAAACCCGTTCCATCGCCCATATGGTCACACATTCTGATCACAAATGCCCATTGAGAGCTGTTGCGCCCATCACACTAGGACACTATCGCTGCGGCAATTGTATCCAATGTAAACTCAATTGAGAAACCAAAGAAGTTAGCGTTCTGGATTTTAAAAAATTCCTTTACTCTTAAGGAATTCACCACCTGTAAAACAAAAAATTGTGTCTACCTTTTAATATGCAAATGTGGTCTCGGCTATGCGGATATGACTACGGGGGAATGTGGGGGAACACAGGTCAAAAATTCGATCATTGAGTTTACAAGCCCCACTGGTCAGTCACTTCCTAGAGAAAAACCACACTGATTGTGACTTTAGATTTGTTGCCTTAGAAACTGTTAAACCACGATCTTTTTCCCGCGTCAAAATTGAGAGACAGCTTTTACAGCAAGAGGCTTACTTCATTCACCGCTTTGATTTATTACAGCCTAATGGACTCAATTCAGAACAAGATTATTCCTGTTTTCTTTAACTCTTGACTACTATGTAATCATTTCAGCTGTTACAATTCAAGTGTATGAAGTGCTATTTTTTTATTAAAATGTGGTAAAAATTCAGTTTGTTGACGTCCGTCGGCACAAAAAGAATCTACATTTTGAGGCATAGGACGCGCTGTTTAAATACTTTATACTTTATATCTACACTAGCAGAGGTTGCCCGGTGTTGCCAGGCTGTTTTAAATTGTGTTGGAAGGTTAAATTGTGTTAATGTTTTTTAAAAATTGCTTAGTCTGTAATTTAAATTTTTAAAATGTTTATTTATGTAAATTTTTTTGGCTTGGCTGTTATTGTGATCTGCTTTTTTGGTGTTTTTTTGAGGATTAATAAAAGAACAAAGTATGATAAAAAAATCAAATTGTTTTATGTAAGCGAATGTTTTAGTTTTTTGAATTTTTTAATTAGTTGTACCGTAGGTAATAATTTTAATAATGTAAAAGTAAATGTGTTTTACATTCAATGTTTTTAAAATGTGTTTAGATGTTTTGGGTTTTAATTTGAGTTAAAACTCAGCACAGGATTTTTAAAAGTTTCTATTGTATTTTATTGACATATGTTTGTGATTTGTATTAAAGTGTGTTTTAGTGTAATTTTTTGACTTGTTTTTATTGCTGTGACCTTTTGTGTAAAATTGTGAATTTGTGTTATGTTTTTGATTTGTTTTTACTCTTGTGGCCTTTTGTTTGGGGCTGTTGTGTGTTTTTGAATTGTTTTTACTATTGTGGCCAGCAGGTGGTGCTGGTAGGGGTTATTGTATTTTGACTGTTTTTTCTCTCCTGGCCTCTGGGTGGAGCTTCTTCTGGTAAGTAGTCTCTTTCTTTATTCATTTATTTCCGGTCCTCGTGGAGGTAGGACATCTTTTGGTAAGTTTGCTTGTTTTCTTTCTTGTGTGTGTGTGTGTGTGTGTGTGTGTGTGTGTGTGTGTGTGTGTGTGTGTGTGTGTGTGTGTGTGTGTGTGGAATTTGTATTTTTGTCTGTTTGTTTTGTTTTTGATTGTGTTTTTGTTTGTAGTTTTGGGTGTTATTTTTGTTTGTTTTTGTGTGATTTTTGGATTTTTTGACTGTTTTTAGTAATTTTTAAAAAATATTTATTTGGTGGTGTGGAGGGGGCGTGGCCATTGGGGGTTAGGAAGGGTGGGCTAGGTGGTGGAGAGGGGGTGTGGTTGTTGGGGGTTAGGAAGGGTGGTTTAAGTGGTGGGGAGGGGGCGTGGTCATTGGGGGTTATGAAGGGTGGGCTAGGTAGTGGGGAGGGGGGGCGTGGTCAGTGGGGGTTAGGAAGGGTGGGCTAGGTGGTGGGGAGGGGGAGTGGTCGGTGGGGGTTAGGACAGGTGGGCTAGGTGATGGGGAGGGGGGAGTGGTCTGTGGGGGTTAGGACAGGTGGGCTAGGTGGTGGGGAGGGGGGCTTTATTGTGTTATGGTGCTTTGGTTGTGTGGAGTCGTGAAAGTAGATTGGTGTTTCCCCTTTAATATCAGAGGGTGGGGGGTTGCGATCCTCCTCTCCGCTGGCTCCCCTGGGGTTGGGAGTTTGGGGGGGACAAAAGGGGTATGTCCCCACCCAACCCTTCTGGACCCAGGAGACCAGGTTGGTTTCTTCTCTTTAAAGACGGAGTTTTTTTAGGAGGGGGGAATCGGACCCCTTTCCCTGGTCTTCTGGGTCTAGAAGGGTTGGGGGGACATACCCCTTTTGTCCCCACAAACCTCCCAACCCTAGGGGAGCCAGCGGAGAGGGGGATCGCAACCCCCCATCTACTGATATTAAAGGGGAAACTCCAGTCGGGACCTTCAGGCGCCGTTGGTGAGGGAAAGAAGGGTGGTTGGTGTTTGCATGGCTGTGAGGCGGTGAGTTTTTTTAAAAAAAAAACGGGCGACTCTGGGGCTTGTAGTTATGGGTTTGTGATTTGTGGTTGTGCTGCTTTTTCCTGTGGCTTGATTTTGATTGGCCGCAGCGCGTTTTTCAATGTTCTTTGTGGTCGCGCCTCTCAGCCTGATTGGCTGTGGCGCGGCGCGGCACAAAGAACATTGGGAAATGAAGTTGTTTCCTTTTTTCGCGTTTGTGGGGCTGTTGCCCCACTGCCGGTTTTCTCAATCCTTCGTTGACCTGCGGACCCAGTTCGGCTGTGTGTACGATTGGTGGGTGTGGGTCATTAGAGCGAGGCTTAGGAACCTATAGCAAGTTCCAACAGTTAACCCTTGGTTTTATAGGTTAAGATACTATACAGGTAATTTTCTTGGTTGTTTGTCCCATTCTTAGATAATACCAATGATGTCTATATGCTTTCCCGACTCTTAAGTAACTTGTATATAAATGTAATTGTATATAATTGTATATAGCTGCATTGATGTATGTATAGCACACATTATTACCTTGATAGTAATTCAGTTGTTTATTAATATTTATTAATCTTTATAGATTCCTGATGAAAGTGATCAGAAAAGCCATTTTTTTACCAGAAGGGCTCAGAATCTTATGAATGATGAAATATGGACAACTTTTGAATTTTCACTAAACACTGAATTTATGAACTTTTGAATTTTCATTAAAACACAAGACTTTTCACGTCATTTGTGTCTCAAACGGTTTCTTTTCACTTATTGTTCTCACCGTTTGGCCCCTTTGTATTTCAAAAAGCCCAAATAGCCTATCTTTATTTATCTGCTGTGATGTTTAATGGGAAATAGAAGAGTCTATGTCCACCATCTGAGTACTTATATATTTTCACTTCTCTGCCAATTACCTTTTAAAGAAATCTTACAAGACACAACCATTTAAAGTTGCCTTCTCTAAGTGCTCTGATATGTTAAGTCATTTGAGACTGTCTAGTTGAACCTCCAGCATGTTCTGCATGAACTATTTCTTTCCTGCAGCATAAATATTATATAGCCACAGCATAC
Source organism: Bradypodion pumilum (assembly GCA_035047305.1). Taxonomy (NCBI): domain Eukaryota; kingdom Metazoa; phylum Chordata; class Lepidosauria; order Squamata; family Chamaeleonidae; genus Bradypodion; species Bradypodion pumilum. Next base: position 56,932,682 of record JAWDJD010000006.1, on the reverse strand, counting down.
AAAGTCCTGATGGCCTAGTTTATTATACTATTTTTTTCTTCTGCTGATGAAATGCCTTGCAGGCGTTATTGTTCCAAGAGTTAAGAATGTCACAGCTCCCAAGCTTCAACAAATATGACTCAACCTTTATCATAAATTGGGGCAGATATAGGGTTCACAGTATTAAAATCAAGCTTCTGATGAAATTCGTTGAATAACAAATTATACATAATTCAGTGACATGTGCCTTGGAACAGTTATCTCTGCCATTTTTGAATGTATTTACCCCTCCAATGCTCTGAAATCTATACTTTTTTTTTACTCTACATAATTGGAACCCAAACAAAGCTTTGCTCGCTTTCATGGTTCTGATCCGGATGTGTCCTTTTCTTGTCACCATCACCCCAAACAACAAATGTGACCTAAAACAACCTTCTTGAAAGAATTCACTTTCATACAGGGAACTGTCTTTATTTTGCTTTCTAAAGACCACTGCCAACAACCCACAAAGATGGCTTTAAGAAGTTCTACTCTTACAGTTGTAATATACAGTTAATGCCCTGGAACTGAATACAAATATAAATTAGTATTACACTCCCACTAGAGAGCAAGTGACTAGCTTTTGGCTTGTAGATTCTATTTCAGTTTTTCACTCATATCCACAAGGACCACAAAGAGGAAGCAGGTGTAAAACAGTGGCTCAAAAAAGCAGATCTGGAACTGAAAAACAAGGTGCATCTGAGTAGGTACTCAGTTCAGAAACTTGTTTTTACTGTCAGTCAGAACTGAAGCTTGCACACCATTTCTTACACACATAAGATTTATGCTTGTTTTCCTCATCTCTAATTGCTGGATTTTGGCATCTTAATTTAAGAGAAGTCAAGATTTTTGTTGTTTTTGCTATCATTGAACTCTTAGGAATTGGAAAAACTTGCCAAAATACCTGTACTTCTGCCAATCATATTGGTATCTACTTCTTCTTCTGTGTCTAGGCCAGATGTAAAATTGCCAAAATTAAGCCACCTTTGGGTGAATTCATTTTGCAGTTCCTTTCCCCTGACCTGGTGTGAAAGATTAGTCAGCACAACTAATAGATCCCCATTTATGGTCTGCCCAACCAGAATAGTATAATGGTTAAAGTACTGTACTAGACCCGCATTTGAGAGGTCTAAGTGTAAGTCCCCATTAAGTTATAAAACATACTGATATCAATGACTAGTTACATAACCTGCCCTGCCTCATCCGATTATTATAAAGCTACAGCTTGAAGGAGGAAAGCCACATACACACCTTAAACTAAACGGAAAAAAGATAGGATATGAAAGTAAAAAGTAAATACTCCGCTGACCAGAATTTTTCTTAGTTTATGTCGGCATAAATGCCATGGCATACATTGTCCTGACAAAGTATTGTTAGTTGTCAACTTGCTACGTACACTCTTCAGCATGCAACAAATCATGCAGCTGATGCACAGTAAGGAACACAAATGACAATTTGTTAACTAGCAAGAATTTGATGGTGCAATTTGCACTACTACATTCATACCACTGTAACTAACCAATAGGATCTCTTGGCCACTACAAAACCTTTACACAGAGTCTGCTTTGTTTTATCCCTCTCCTGATTCTAAAGTTAATAAAAGTATTTCGTAACAGCTGTTGAACTGTCAAATTCTCATATTCTCTTTTCTACCGAAAAAAGGACATTTTTGCTGGAACTGTGTGTGGTACTTTGGTTGGCTGAATAGCTCAGTGAGGCTGTGACTATGCTGATTTACAGCCTGTATTATATTTGAAACCACATCAGCTCTTTTACACAAGGGTTACAGATAGATTCAGAAGTTCACCATTCAAGGTGGATGCGATTTGCATTCCAGCCCACAGCCCACACTTCTATTCTTCCATCCTCTGGTTCTGCCTCTTACCAACTCTTTTACAGTCTTCCTTCCTTTGATACCACTTCTGCTGGTATTTTTATTGTTCAGGGAACTAACGGGGGGCACAAAGATGGGAAAGAGCAACAATGACCAAGCAGTAAAGTGATAGGGTGATCTAGTGCTAATCCTGTACATATAAGGTATTGTACTTTTTTAAAAAAATGGAGGATGATCGGGGAGAGAAAAGAATGTGGCAGCATGTTCTCCCAATCTTGAACCTCATGTCCAACACACACACACACACACACACACTATATATATATATATATATATATATATATATATATATATATAGATAGATAGATAGATAGATAGATATAGATATAGATATAGATATAGATATAGATATAGATATAGATATAGATATAGATATAGATATAGATATAGATATAGATATAGATATAGATATATATAATTATTTTTTAAATCAGCCTTTACATCATGTGGTCAGTAAAAATAACACATTTCAAATTCACTCATTTTTATTAGTGGAGTAAAGCCTGCAGTATTTGACCATGCAGTTACAGTTTGAGCGAAAGGCATGCCTGCTTTTGAGACTTTGTTTCTCCACTGTGTGTCTCAGGAGAAGAGACAGCCTGTATAGCCAGGGTCAAGCTGTACAGCTGCAGAGTGTCCCAAGAAGAAGGGAATGGCAAACCACTTCTAACACCGCTAGAAAAGTTTGGGAAGGTCACCATAAGTCAGAACTGACTTGATAACATATTGTTATTATGAATTATCTTTACAAGCTGGCTGGATAGCTCAGTGGTTTAGGCATCTGATTGCATGGCCGGTAGTTGGGAGTTTGATTCCCCACTGTGCCTTAGGGAGAAGATCCAGCCTGTGCAGTCATGGGCAAGCTGCAGTCCCAGGGTAAACCCTGGGAAAAGGGAATGGTTAATTACATGTAGGGACTGTGGTAGCTTGATGGTTAAGATGCTGATCAGAAGGTCAGTAGTTTGAGAGCCAAGTGCTACATGACAGTGAGCTCCCATCATCTGTCCCAGCTCCTGCCTACCTAGCAGCTCGAAAGCAAGACATTGCAAGTACAGTAGACGCTCTCATAATGACGTTGCTAAGTAGTAGCATTAGTAGTAGCAGTAGTAGTAGTAACAGCATTGCTAACAGATTTTTGTTGTTATACGGGTTTCTATTCGAGTTTCCTGCATAACAAAGTTTTTAGTGTCATTATCCGGATAATGACAGTTATTTTAGCGTCATTGTCCGGACGACACTAAAAACGTTGCTATGTGGGGGAACACGTGGTGCATAATGATGCATTGTTAAGCGAAAACTATGCTATCCGAACGCATTGTTATGTGAGGATTGACTGTAGATAAATAGGTACCATTACAGCGGGAAAGGAAACAGTGTTCCTTGCGCTTCAGCTTCTAGTCATGCCTGCCACATGATCATGGAAATGACCCTTTGCGACCCCATGGACCATTATATGTCAGGTTCCTCTGTCTTCCACCATCCTCCTCAGCCCACTCAGATCTACGCCCATTGCATACTTTTGCCTAAACTACACATACAGTATATATATTCTCTACCTAGAAAATTATGGGAAGGACTGCCATAAATCAGAATTGACTTGATGATATTTTATTATCACAGCTCCATAACTCCATGTCTATGGAAAAAAAATCTGTCAAAGGCAACTCATCAAAATGTTGGATTAAGCCAATTTATACAGTATAGCAAACACCATCTGCTCATGGTAGATTTGTGCAGAGCCAAAATACTGCAGTTCCAACTCTCTCTTCCCACTTTGCATGTCAAGATTAAATGCTAAGATACTAATAAAAATTATAAAGCCCTGAAAATAAATCTTTTGAACAACACCCAGTACAACTGACACGGAGAGGACACAACAGTGGAGAAAATACCAGAAATTCAAGACAGGAAGATGAAAACATCTTAGAACCTTTCACTTAAAACTCTTTGAGGAAACTTGTCTGTGAATCAGAATCATATTTTATTCACAAGCAAAGCAATCCCTGTGCTTTGATCTCAGGCCCAGAGTGTGTTAGCAACACATCAGTAGGTTAGATGAGCAGTTTCCCATCCCCTGAGATTTCAGGACCAAAATCCAGAACATGACACTTTGTGATGTCACAGGAGGTGGCTCTTGTGTAATAAGCACAAGAGAACATATGTGTTGCTTTCTCTTCAGCACAGTACAACAGACAATGTGAATGTCCTACATTACTTCCTAAACATACCTGTGCAACTCACATACAAACACTTCACCATACCTGTCAAGTATCCCGGATTGGCCAGGAAAGGGGTTACTGCGCATGTGTGCAGGGATTACTGCACATGTGCAGTAACCCAGTAACCCCTGCGTACATGCGCAGTAACGCAGTAACCCCTGCGCTCACACAGTAACCCCTTTCCTGGGTGAAGGGGTTGTTGCGCATGTGCGCAGGAGTTACTGCGCATGCGTGCCGCTGCCTCTGACAGCCGCACATGCGCAGTAACCCCTTTCCTTCCCAGCGCCTCGAAACTTACTGCGCATGCGTGCCTGGCTCCCGGATTTTGAAAACTGTGGCTTGACAGGTATGCACTTCACACTGAGCCAGACCACCTTAGCATTATTTGGAAATTAGGGGGAGAGGGCCATGTTGGCATAAAAGCATTCGATGAAACCAAAGCTGGTGGTGCAGTTGACATCAAAAAGTTGTGAGTTCGATCCTGACCAGGGCACAAGGTTGACTCAGCCTTAAATCCTTCTGAGGTTGGTAAAATGAGTATCCAGCATGTTGGGGCAAAATGCTAATTAACTTGTGAACCCCCCCCCCCAGAGAGTACGCAAAGTGCTATAGGGTGGTGTATAAATGTGATTGCTTTGCTTTTTGCTTTGCTTCTCCAACACTGCCCACTTTGAAATGCCCTCCCTTTAGAGAGGTGTGGAAAAAACAAAAATCCCTGAGATCTGGCCATCTTAAAAGTAAAATAATTATCTGTAGTGAGTTTCCGTCGTAAACATGACCTTATCAATGTAAATCCATCAGAAGTAACAAGATTTGGACACTCTCATACTCAAACAACATGAATATTATGTAAAATGAGCTTTACGTACCACACAGAAAACAGGAATGTTTGTATGTTAATTGTATTAATGTGATCACACTAAGACCACTGTCAAAGTATAAAAATATACCATATTTGTTGGCGCATAAGACCCACTCCCCACCTTTAAAAACACTGGAAAAATGGAGTGCATCTTCTACTGTTTATAGTGGCCTATAATGGGCTATTTTGGAAATTATAGTGGGCAACTTATACTCCGATGCATCCTATACGCCGGTAACTATGGTACTTTAGGCATGCAGCAAATCATGCAGTTGGTGTCCGGTAAGGAACACATATAATTCACAATTCAAGAATCTACCAAGAACAAAGCAAGCAGATATGTCATGGACAAAGAAAAAGCACTTCCAATAAAATCCGTTTTATCTGACAAGCAGGACTGTCAGACTTAGGATGGAAAAGAATTTTATTGGGTTAATTTTTCCTTCAGAAAATATTTCTTTTGTGCCATCCTGTCTCAGAAATCTGTGTATATTTTCAAGTCTTGTGTTGGTGAAGAAAAAATTCAAACAAAATCATATATACATCTGAAAAATCTGTACAGCTTTAATCTGTACAAGTATGTTTTGTTCAAAATTGAGTACAAATTAGCATACCATATCCAGGAAGTCTGTGCATTTGGGTGAAAAGTGTACAGATTTCCTCTGTATCATGACATAGAGAAAGAGCACAGATTAAGAGTGTCAGTGGGATACGGGAATATGCAACAACAGTGAGACTGTTAGGTCTCCCTCTCCTTTTTTACGCATGACCAAAGTTTGCATCATCCAAGCGGTAGGTGTGATTTTTTTTTCCAGATCAATCCAAACAGGGAATTATGTACAAATTTACACATTCCAGTTTCTCTGGATTACCAGTTTTCCTTACTGCAAGTTCATTTTGGCCTCCGTTCATTTTATGAGTACAGTAAAGTTTATTCAAATGGTTAGCAGATTTTTGTGCAAATGTGTGTTACTATAGTTTTGTTCAAAGGTTCTTGTAGTACACATACTTTTTGCTCTTCTCTAATATTACTGTACCCATTTTTCTGTAGTGTATACATTTTAGTTCACTCATTTTTGTTTCAAACTGGATTGTCATTCCAAAAGGTTGTATTTCAGGATGCAAATGTGTTTGCAGTTTCCATAAAGGTTTTGCTTATGCTAAACCTGCTGACCAACCTATGAGCAATCCGACTTGACATATTTCTCTTACATCGATACCACAGAGCAGAGCATTTGCTTAAAGTATGCGTACTACACAAACATGTGAACAGACAAAAAATTTGCAAAAAAAAATCTGCTAACCATCTGAACAAACTTTACAGTTATATTCACAAAATGAATGGAGGCCAAAATGAATTTGCAGTAAGGAAAATGGGAAATCTAGAGAAACTGATATTTGTACATCATTACCTGTCTTGATTGAGCTGAAAAAATGTACACCAATCATTTGGAAGATACAAACTTTGGTCATGTCTTTAAAAAAAACTGTGAATTCAAGAGTCCTATTGTTTTGATTAAGAGCATTACGCAACCTATGCTGTCAGGCTCAAAATCTATGAAATCCTATGGACTGGATTAAAAGAAGACACAAAACATCACATTCAGTTTTGAGAGCAGAATATAAATGGGTGTAATTACTTTACAAATCGCTCAAGCACCTGGTATGAATAATTTCCTTTCTCAAACCCAGCCAACATCCTGCTGTAGAGAATCAACACCCGTTATCTGCTCAGAAAATTCCAGTTTTGAAGAACAGGAAGCCAATTCACTCCCTTCAGCAGTTTTTTTTAATCAGCTCACATTTCCATTCTTCCTAGAATTCAACACTGAACTTGAGCTGAGTTTACATAAAGCTACCCAAACATGCTCCCAAGCAGATATGATTTCAAAACAAGGGGAAAGGGCCTGTTTGCTATGCCTCTGTGAAGCAAACTCTCAAGACATCTTGAATGTCATATTTACTTAGCATCTCCAAAAGGTGGAGGAAGGGAAGCACCCAAGATTTAACGATAGTTCTTGGACATAAATGAAAGAGAAGGATTGCTACGTAGAACAAGCCCAGAGGCAGTAATAAATCATGAAGGGGTCATGGGAGCATAAGGTCCAGGACAGAGGTGCTCAAAGCTTACAGTGTACTCCTACATCACTGCCTATTCTAGAAGAGGCAGCGGTCAAAGAGGCTTTTTCTCATTCTGGGGGAAATGGTAGAGACAGGCCCTTCGTTAGGGAGAACAAAAGAACATCAATGCAGCAGTGTGAGAAGCTATGAATATAAAAAAGGGGAAACTTTGGCTCAGACAGAAAGTCACCCCCATATCAAGAGCTGTCGACAAGTAAAATGAAGAACTCTACTACTATACTTTCTAGGTTGTTTTTAAGACAACTGTGTCTATTTGTTTTCAAACATCATACTTCATATTAAGCCATGTTTTGGGCACTGTTTCTACCCAAGACAGAAATGGCTGCTGGCAGAAACAGGACATTTTGAGTGGTGGTGAACCCACCTCTAGAGCAGGGGTGCCCAAACTACGGCCTGCAGCACCAAATCATCCAGCCTGCACCACTCCTGGAAGCGGAAGCAAAATGCTGCCATAAATGTACCTGCAGCTGTCGCAAATGCATGTGCAGGCACATTTTACTTCCGCTTCCGGTGAGAGGAACCACATGACCGGCCCGCTAAATAATGGAGTGCTGTTTGGTGTTACCATCATCATATTAATGTCAAAACGGCTTTTTAATTATTATTTATAAGTTCATAAGAGAGAAAAGATTTGAAGCAGAGATTTCCCAAATTATCATTCAGATACTTAACCTATTACAGTAGACCCTCGCATAACGACGTTGCTTGGTTCCCCAAGTAGCGTCGTTATGCAGAAAATGTCATTATTCTAATAATGACAAAAAACATCATTATTCGAATAACGACAGTAAAAATACCGTCATTATTTGAATAACGACGTTTTTGTTGTCATGCGAATAATCACATGGGGTGCATCGGTAGCGTTGTTAATCAAAAAATGATGCTATTTGAACGCGTTGTTAGGCGGGGGTCCACTGTATGTTACACTAGCTCCTAAAGGACTTCAACAACCTTACTTCTTGCTCCATATGGAAACATACAGTATCGTCTGTTTCCTTGACCACTTCTTTCAAGGCAGTAAAGAAGAATTCAGATTAAGATAGATGAGATAGATTGGATAGTTTTTAAAAATAAAAAAAATACACCAGAAATTAATTTCTTGAGTTACAAATAGTTAATCAAAGTGTCACTGAATCAAAAGAGGTCTGCCAGTTATTCTACTGGAACTATGCCAGCTCTTTTGATTCCCACCCAACCCCAAATCCTTGGCAGGCAACCAAAAATGGAATGCGACTCTGCTCTATTTTCACCAAGAGGGGTTTTGCTTCTCAAGCTCATCTTCCTTCCCGCTCTTGCCAAGGAGCATTTTGCAAGACAACCCAAAAGGATGTGCTTAGTTGGACACTAATTCCACAAAAGTTAAAGTTTAATGAATCTGAAGATTGTTCCAGTGTATCAAATATGAATTAAGCTTGTTCACAGTGAGTTTCAAAATGTGAGAGTATTCAATTGTTTTTACACGAGTTTTAAAATCAAAGCTGCAGGGACTTTTTAGTGTATGGGACCAAAGACACCAGGACAGCCGAAGAGCTGGCTTAACACAACTTTATTACATGCTGGTCAGAGGGAACATGAGGTAATGGCGGACGAACAGCTCAATATATACAGTGGCTATACATTTGAATGTGGCTCCCTTGATAGCCTATTGGCTACAGGCTGCGTGACGTCATTGCAGGTCACGCCCTTCTTGTCCAGGTGAAGGTAGTGGTGGGAATCTTCCCGCGCTGTTGTTCTAGGTGAGTCTTGGGCCAATGAGCTTGGACGCTCGCTATTGCCATCTAGTGGTCACTAGCTCGCGTCCTAGTAAGGTTGCAGTGTAGGTTACATTGTTACACATAGAAGAGGTTACATTGGATACACATGGATAGGTACATTGTTTAAAGGCACAGGCTTTAGGACACAACACCCCTCCCCCCTAGGATGAGACGAAGTCTCTTAGCCAAGATGGTTTATTGCACTCGCGTTTGGGCCGCGATGTGGGTTGGCCCACCCGGGGGCCGCTCCCACTTCCTTGTTCCCTGGATCCTTGTCCTGTAATGGGAGAGGGAGACTTGTTAGCGGCTTGCTGTGGTTTTGCAGTTTTAGGGGAAAGGGTAGATTCCGTTGTGGTTGAACCGGGGGCACCAGGGGCTAACGTAAAACCCCTCTTCTCGCTTGGATGGGTGGGGGACCACTCTGAAACCCCCCCCCCCCCGGTTCTGAAAATCAAAATCAAACTCTGTTGGGGGATCCCGCGGGATATCTACGAGGACAAATTCCTTCTCCTCCCCCCTTGGTGGGGACTCTGGACCCCCCTCTCCTCCCCCTTGGGCTAAACGGGTGGGGGAGAACCCTAACGCTGAATTTGTTTTTCCGGCGGCCTGATTTCCTGGGACCCGGCTCCGGAGCTGGTCCGCGTGCCGCCGCAAAAGTAAGCCTGTGTTGGTCTCCACGCGGTACGAAACGGGACCGGTTTGTTCCACGACCACCCCCGGCACCCAGGCTGGCCCCGCGCTGGCGTAGTTCCTGCAATGTACCGGGGCGCCCACGCTGAAGCTCTTGCTGGCTTCTAACCCTATGTTCCGCCCCTTGTCCTCAACTCTCGTGGGATCTAGTCTAGTGAGTATGGTGGTCAACTTCCTGCACATTAGGAGCTCCGCAGGGGAGTAGCCTGACGCTAGCGGGGTCACCCTGTACCCTAGCAGAAACTGACACACTTGCAGGTTGAGATCCCCGGGGCCCATGCGCCGCAGCGCGTCCTTCGTGGTGCGTACGAGGCGCTCCACTTGGCCATTGGTGGCCGGATGGAAAGGGGCGGAGGTGATGTGCCGGATGGCGTTAATCTCTGTGAATGCCCTGAACTCAGCGAGCGTGAAACAACTAGCGTTATCGCTAATTAGGGTGTCGGGTATGCCGAACGTGGAAAAAATTCTCCGCAAATGCTTAATTGTCGCGGCCGAGGAGGTGCTCGTGACTGGGATGACCTCCAACCACTTGGAGAAGGCGTCCACAACAAGGAGAAAAAGGGTTCCTCGGAACGGGCCCGCGAAGTCTATGTGTATCCGGGACCACGGCCCCTTAGCCGCGTCCCACTCCCTGTGGGGAAGACGGGCCTCCTCTGGTCTGGAGCATTGGCAACTCTCGCAAGTGCCGACCATGTGCTCGATGTCGGCGTCTAACTGGGGCCACCAAAAGTAACTTCGGGCCAGCGCTTTGGAGCACACAATTCCGGGGTGGCTGACGTGCAGCAGTTTAAGCACCCGCGGTCGAAGGGATGTAGGGACCACCACCCGCTGCCCCCACAAGAGGCACCCCCTCTCTAGGGACAGTTCCAGCTTCTTCCTAAAAAATGGGGCGAATTCCTCTGCTGGGGAGGACGCCGGCCACCCTTTCTGTACCCAGGAGCAAACCGCCGCCAACGTTTTGTCCTTCCTTGTCGCTGTGGCAATGTCAGCGGGCACTACGGGGGGGCGAATCCAGTACCTCTATCATGAGAACCTGATGGTCCCGCTCCCCCTTGCTCACCTGGCTGGGCGTCAGGGGGAGGGGGGACCTCGATAGAGCGTCCGCATGGCTGATTTCTCTCCCGGGCCGGTACACCAACGCGTGCTGGTAGGCGTTGAGAAAAATGGCCCACCTAAGCATTCTCGGGAACAGGATCTGTGGCGTGGGCTTGTCTGCGGTAAAAATGCCTAGTAGGGGCTTGTGGTCAGTCATGATGGTGAAGGGGCGGCCATACAGAAAATCGTGAAATTTTTTGATCCCCGCAACTATCGCCAGCGCCTCCCTGTCTGTTTGGGCGTAGTTTCTCTCCGCTTGGGACAGGGACCTGGATAGAACGCTATTGGGGCCTCCCTTCCGTTTTCCAACACGTGGCATAACACTGCCCCCACCCCCACCGGGGATGCATCACAGATCAGTACCACGGGCCGTTTGGGGTCGAAATGGGTCAGAATGGCGTCGGACGCCAGGAGTTGTTTAAGTTCCGTGAATGCCCTCTCCTGGTCATCGCCCCACATCCATGCCGCATCTTTCTTGAGCAACTTGTGAAGCGGCTCGGCCACCGCAGCCTTCCGTGGAAGGAAGGAGTGGTAGAAATTTAAGAGCCCTAGGAACGACTGCAGCTCGGGCTTGGATGAGGGGCGAGGGGCTTTCTTTATGGCGGCAACCTTGGATTTGGACGGTTTGATCCCCTCGGGAGTTACTCAGAACCCTGAGAACTCAACCTCCTTCGCGAAGAAGACGCATTTGTCTTTTCGCAACCTCAACCCCGCCTGTTCGAACGCCGCCAGGACCTTGTTTAGCCTTTTAGCCAACTCAACCTCGCTCCCCCCCCCCCCCCGTTATCAATACGTCATCAAAATATGGTAAAACGCCGTCCAGCCCTTTGAGGAGGCGTTCCATGAGCGACTGGAAAATTCCAGGCGCCGAGTTCACGCCGAATTGGAGGCGCGTCACCTGGAACGCCCCCTTATGCGTGATTATTGTCTGTGCAGCAGCTGCGGCAGGGGTTACCATGAGTTGCTGATAGGCCTGAGCCAGGTCGAGCTTGGCGAAACACTTTCCCCCATGTAACCTGGCTAGCAAATGGCTGACCACCGGCACCGGGTATGCATTAGGGCGGATTGCCTTATTAATGGTGCACTTATAATCGGCGCAAATGCGAACCTCCCCATTGGCCTTCAGTGCTGTGACAATTGGAGTTTCCCACTCCGCGGAATCAACAGGAACAAGAATCCCCTGGCCCACTAATTTGTCCAGTTCCGCCTCTATTTTGTCCTTGAGTGCAAAAGGCACCCTGCGCGGTTTGAGTCTGATTGGGCGGACCTCCGGGTCCAGGTCGAACGTTACTGGGGGTCCATTGAATTTCCCAAGTCCCTTCTTGAAGACCTCGGGGTGCACGTCGCACACCTCCTGTATCGGGTCAGATACAAACCCAGGGGCTGAAACCATTGAGTCCCGAGGAGGCTGCAATTACCTCCCTTAAGAACAACTAGGGGGAGTTCCGCGGTGTGCCGCTTGTACTGAACCTGGAAATTCCCAACCCCCAACACCAGGATACTGTTCCCTTGCACGTCCCGAAGCGTGGACCTTATCGCTTTGAGCTTGGGCCGTGCTCGGGGGGCAATTCTCAAAAACTCCCTCTGGGAAATAATGGAGTAGGAGGAGCCAGAGTCAATCTCCATCCTAACAGGGGCCCCTTGCACCAGTACCTCAACAAAGTAATGGGGGTGTCCCAAGGACACGCTGAAAACCGGGGCGTCGTCGTCGCTGTCGTCGGAGATGCAGCCCACACCGTCCTGCTTCCTCGTGGGCCGGGCGCCATCCTTTGGTCTCGTCGAGCGGTCTGGCCTCGTTGAGCGGTCGGGCGAGCTCCGCCGGTCCCTCGCCGGGCGGTCGGGCGAGCTCCTCCGGTCCCTGCGTCGTTGTCTGCAGACTTTGGCTATGTGCCCGCGTCGCCCGCAGTTGTGGCACTCGGCCTTTCTGAACGGGCACCTGGTACGGTCGTGAGCTGCCCCGCAGCCGTCGCACCGCCGGCCCTCCTTCCGGACCCTCCGGACGTCCTCGTCGTCGCTGTTTTCGGCGGACGACTTCGAAACTCGCCGGGCTGCGTGCACCGAACTCTCTGCTTTGTCGGCCTTCGGCCGCCAGTCCTGGAGCTCTTGCACCCCGGCCTTCGTGGCTTCCGCGGCCTGTGCCGCTTTCAGGACCTCCTGCAACGTGGGGGGCGGCTCCTGATTCATTAGCGTGCGCTGAATCTCGGCGTCCTTCAGGCCACATAGCACGCAGTCCCTGAGGGTGACTTCCAAATTTTCCCATTTGCACGGGCCGGCAGCCAGGCGCAGGGCCGCTACGAAAGCGGCGACCGACTCATCAGGCGCTTGGACTCGCCTCCAAAACGCGCTCCGAGCGGGAAACATCACTACCGAGGGCCGGAAATGGGCTCCCTTGATAGCCTATTGGCTACAGGCTGCGTGACGTCATTGCAGGTCACTAGCTCGCGTCCTATTAAGGTTGCAGTGATTCAGCTGTAGGTTACATTGTTACACATAGAAGAGGTTACATTGGATACACGTGGATATGTACATTGTTTAAAGGCACAGGCTTTAGGACACAACAGACTTCCTTATGCAACCAGACTCCCATTTTCTCAAGGTTCCTATCACATAGAGGGGAATACCCCAAATACATATAGTTTCCAGACCTATGTGACAGAATATCTGAAAACTGAGATAAAATGGCTGAACAGAAGGAAACAGAATATATGGCAGAGGTCTTTTATTTTGGCAAAAATCCAATACCTCTCTACTTTAGCTGTTCAAGGATTCCTTCCTTCTTTTTTTATGTGGGGTAATCAGCAGAGTATTGCAGAAACTTGATTTCCAAAACATATTAAAATATGTAAATGAACAACTAACAAGATATGTTTTGTTTGGTATCAAGCCTAATGAATACAGTCCAGGAGACTCCCGTGAACTGCAAGGAGATCAAATCAGACCCTCCTAAAGGAAATCAACCCTGACTTCTCCTTGGAAGGACAAATACTGAAGCTGAAGCTCAAGTACTTTGGATACCAAATGAGAAGAGAGGACTCACTGGAAAAGGCCCTGATGATGGGAAAGATTGAAAGCAAAAGGAGAAGGGGGTGGCAGAAGATGAAATCGCTAGAGAACATCGTTAACACAGTGGTCGTAGATCTGGGCGAACTACAGAGGATGGCAGATGACAGAGGTGGTCCATGGTGGTCAGACTCAACTGTGCGACTGAACAACAACAACTAATGAACTGCTAGAGTCTAATCCTTCAAACTAGGGCTAGCAACAAACATCAACAATGATGTATAGGCCACTAACTAGTTCATTTGGAGGGGGCACATTCAGTCTGTGCAAATTGGGTTCTGTCAGCTCATCTCGAAGGTACACAAAATGATGCCGCTGTCTTTCTAAAGTCCACCCAAAGCTCAGATCCTGATTCACTTCCTTACAACCAATAACCAAGGCTCAGGTTATTTTCAGGCAAATAGCTCTTCCCGTTGGCACTCAAAAGGCATTGTGCAGTTATGTCATCTTTCACTCCCTCAGGACTGGTCAGAAAATATGTGAAGGCTACAGCTGGAAGATGACATCATCTATAAAAACCAATAGCACGGAAAAAGTCTAATCTGGAACAACTCTAATTTTGGAATGAAACAGCAGCCATCCAGCTGCTGCAATCTAACTCTGAAAGAAAATGAACACAATGTGAAAAGAAGATAAAAATGTGGCCATGAGAATTAGGCTCCAAATGTGATAAACTAGAAGAGCCAAAGATAGAAATGTTTTCCCTACTTTTTACAACAGGATAAATGGATGGTAGTTACGGCATTTGCACCAATGAATGTTGTTTATTCACCTTCTACATGTTTATACCACTAGGTAGGTAAGGGTCTCTGGCCATTTCACAAATTAAAAGTGAAAAGCATTATACAGTGATGCCTCATATAATTATTTTAATCTGTTCCATGGGGTTCATTGTTGTACGAAACAATTGCTATACGATACATGCATCGTATAGCGATTTCCTCTATGGGATGCATCGTACAAAGATTTATTTATTTTGCTAAGTAGTTTTTCCCATTGAAAAATTTTGTACAATTTTTTCTATAAGGGAAAATTGTTGTACGATACGCCATTTCCCCCCCGAAATCTAATTGTTGTGCGATTTCGTTGCTATGTGGGGCGATTGTTATATGAGGTTCCACTGTATTAGAAATATAATAGAAAAATGTTAAATTAGAGTTGCCATAATTCTCTCCAACAAAACCAGGACAGAAGTATATTTGACAAAAATGGGCAGGTAATCAGGTAATCTACAATATAGCCTTTTTAAAAACAAACATAATATAATGACAGCTATAAAACACTTTCATATTAAATATATTAATACATAAATGAATTGATTCACAATAGTTAATTCTTACTGTAAGAGTTATACTTTTGAGAAGTCATGTCACAGTCAACAATTAACGTCCTCAGTTCTAGGAAACACACTGGTCACACTTATCAGGCAGTGGTGTGCGGCGAGGACATTAAGATTTGTCTCCAGGTATACTCCAACTCCAATGTGGCAGGAAATCACTCCTTTGATGGCGAGAGTTTGAATTTATTTTAATGGTGTGTATACACAATCAGTAAGTTTTAAAAATCCAGGACTTTAGCTTGATTTTTATTGAACTGGCTGAGACAATTTTTCTGACCTTGAATCCAGGACAATCCTGGTTTTCCGGTACATATGGGAACCCTATGTTTACTGTATTTTGAAAACACCTGCAGTTTAAAACAACATAAAACTAACAGGAAGGAAATAAAAAGCTCAAAACAAAATACTATATTTCTAGCATAATGAAAAGATCTTTACCTGGCACTAGACAGAGTAAAACCATGGCCATACAAGTGTACTGTAATTGCTATTGCGATCTCAGGTGGCAGATGCTAAGCGGCAACAACGGCAGCAGTCCCTTCCCTTTATTTCCCAAATCTCCTAGAAATTCCTCTTTCTTGGAGGACACAGCAGTGCCGTACACAGCTATGACCTTCATCCGCTTAATCGGTTTGTTACCTTCAGGTATGGTAACAATCCTATCCCATTCACCAGTAACTGAGAGCGATTTCAACTCACAGTCTGATCAGCTTTTATGGGTGGAATGGATGCCATCACAATAGAAGTGATCATCTGAATGTCTATGGGGAGCGTACTTCACAACCAAGGATCACCACTGAAAAGGTTCCCTTTCACCTTTAAACTAACCATATTGTTTAATCTCATAAATTTAGTGCTGGATCATTTCAACCTGGCTGGAGTAAAAATAATAATTAAAAAAGCAATTTTGACATTAATATGATGATGGTAAAACCAAACAGCACTCCATTATTTAGTGAAATCAACTCATAATTAGGTCATATTCCAGTCTTCAGAGAGTCACTTAACCACCCATCACCAGTTTTTCCTTTGTAGCTTGTAAAAATGTTTTGGGTTTTTTAAGGATTGAGAGACTGTGAGATATTTTGTATTTCAGCTCCCTGTCAACTGATTCATCAAGCAATGCCCCAAGAATTTTCCTATTACAATAAACTCATTTTATCTATTTAAGAGCTCAGCTTCTAATATACTGATTTTTTTAATTAAAAAAAGTTTCAGTATAAAAAAATGGCTGTGACGCAATTACAACTTCTGGGAAAGAGCACTATGAGTAGGTTGTTGCAAATTTCTGAACAATCATTTGTAATAAAGACTGGAGGAAAGAATAGAACAAGTTCATTGACAGCTTATATCTAATGTGGGCGGTACTCACAAGCTCACATGGGGAATGAAGAAACACTGTGTCATCAGCTCCACAAGAAACACTCAATTGAAATGTCCACCCTGGCATCAATCAAATGCCTATACATCAGACCCTATAAACACCACTATTGCACTTTACATGTGCATTTTGTAACCGGAGTTGCACCCATCTTAATTAACTTTCAGCAAAGCTGTTACCTGTCTGGCAATCCTCCGCGCTTCCCAGTAAGGTTTTGAATCTTCTACAGCTTTTCCAATCTTCTTCACTAGCTCATCAAGTTTTATTGTAGCTTCAACCAGGACAGACCGGAATCTCTGACGTGCATCCTGCAAAGGAAAAACAACATTTACTAAATCTCTCTTTACTAATCATTAGCAAACTGTGCAGATGTAATAACTTAGAAGAACCTTACAGAACAATGTTTCTTGGGTCAATATGAGAAATGTGGCTCAGTCTACTGTGTTAAATTAAAGATCATCATGAACTCTGAGCTGAGACCAATGTCTTAAAAGCATATAATACCTTCCAACAGTACTCAAATTCGAACATGTTTTCTGGCAAAGTCAATAAAGTTTGAATATAATTAAAATTCAGTAAATTTTATTGAAATCCAAACAGGGAAACATAAATTCCTTAGTTCCTTGAAATTATACTCACTGAGCTGCAGTCAAACAATTTTCTTTATCTGCACAAGGTTTTCCAAACTTATAATAGATAACCCAACTGGTCCTAAGTAAATAGCTAGACCAACATGTTTATCTATTGGCCATAGCGTAAGTGGCGATTGCCTGGTTCAAAGCACTGTCGCTTCTATTTGCATGAAGTGAATACCCCTATGCATGAGCTCCAAAACAGTCAAACAATTCATGAAAGAGACTACATCATAAGTAGAAGCAAGGAAGAAGAGTCTGCTCCCGACCTTTAATAATTTTACCAGTTAAGAGGACTGCTATTCTACCTGAAATCACCTATGTCAGTGATGGTGAACCTTGGTACTCCAACTGTTCTTGGACTTCAATTCCAAGAAGCCCAAGTCTCTGTAAATCCACACGAATGGGTTTACTACAGAGACTTGGGCTTCTGAGAACTGAAATCCTAGAACAGTTAGAGTGCCAAGGTTGACCATTACAGACCTATGTAATCTGGGACTTTCAATTTTTAAAATGCATGTTCAAATCTGGTGTGCTGTCAGTTTTGCTCTTAATTTTTTACGTCTTTCATTGCACAGTTCTTAAGATACATTTTGCTTATTTTGAATAGCCAAAAGAACTTGGTTACAAATAAACAGCAAATAGGTTTCTCCTTCCAAATAAATAGCATAACCAAAAGCTCTTTTTCACAATCTCTACATAACCTAGGGACTGTACTGGCTCAAGTGGCTATGACACTGACTGGAAGGCAGGAGGTCAGCAGTTCAATATCCGAGTACTGCAGGACGAAATGAGCTCCCAGTCTTTGTCCCAGCTCCTGCCAACCTAGCAGTTTGAAAGCAAGAAATTGCAAGTAGATAAATAGGGACCACTTCGGTGGGTAGGTAAACAGCATTCCCTGCACTCTGGTGTCTAGTCATGCCTGCCACATAACCATGGAAACGTCTGCAGAAGCAGACAGCACTGGCTCTTCGGCTTTGAAAAAGAGATGAACACTCAACCCTACAGTCGGATACGGCCTCAGGCATAAAGTTTACACCAACACAGTTACTTAAAATTGCCAGACATTTACTACAAATTATAGATATTCTCAATGACTGACAACACAAATGCATTACAGTACAGTATTTTCATTAGTCCTTTCCACCCCACAATCAAAAGTTACCACACTGAGGTTAACAAGTAAACCTCCCAAGCACAATGCAATGCGAAAACCGAGGCATTATCTTCAAGTAATTTTCATTTGTAAACTGATAATTACGTTAACCGAGGCGTTCATAAACCAAGCTACCACTGTATGAGATTTAAGCAGCAGAGATATACCTCTACTGTGGTCTACCATGCTAAGCAACCAGATTTTAGCTGGTGATTTTAATAAACATTACCCTTCAGGGTAGATCTTGAAAGAATTGTTTATTACGTAGCAAACAAAGACATGAAGCTATGCTCTAGCTAATTCCAGTTGTGAAATACATAATTATTCTTTCACCGCAAGCAATAAACCAACACTAGCATACTCGAATATCCAAACAACAACCAAGAAGGAAGAGATAATTTGCAACAAAAACAGATTATTATCAATGAAGCAAAAATTTTAATTATACACTAATACCTCATACAACGTCCAAACTTGGTTCCACAAGTTTGGACATTGTAATAATTCCAACTTTGTATGAGGCATGCAAAATCCTATCCGCAATGCCTCATACAACTTCCAAATTATTGCCACTGATGCTTTGTATAACATTGTTCCCCTTGTGAGAGCGGATTCAGTTGTGAGGCGGGCAGCGTGGCGCATAAGACCAGCCACGCCGGAGTTTTGATCGCTTCCCCGCTCTCGCCAGGGAAGCGTCCCTTGATTGAGAGCTGGGAAGGGAAGCAAGACTCCAGCGTGGCTGGTCTTCTTATGCGCCACGCTGCCTCTCGCTTCCCTTCCCCGCTCTCGCCAGGGAAGCGACCTTTGGTTGAGAGCGGGTAAGTGGGAGCGAGACTTGCCGGCGGAAGCAAGAGAAGCAACCAGTGTCCAAAGAGGAGGAGACTCGTCGGGTCTCCTGCTGCCGCCCCAGAAGCGCCATTCTTCCTCCTGTCCTCGGGCGAGGGTGCTCAGGGCCGCTTGGATATTTTGGGGGATTCCCCCATGGTCGCTTCTCTGGCTGCCTCACAGCTGGGGCCAGTTTCGCTCCCACCCGGTTCCTAATGCCTCATACAACGTCCGGCGACAGTGTATGAGGCATCTTTTTCCCCAGAATTGGGCGACGTTGTATGGATCCGACGTTCTATGAAGAGGACGTTGTATGAGGTATTACTGTATCCAGCATTTTTAAAAAAACCACCTGTTTCTGATTTACTAAGAATTGTCTGCATGGATGACAGCAGTTTTTATAAATTAACACATCATGCAAAAGTAGGTCAACACGACGAGACAGAATGAAACTATAATATGCTCTCTCTTGGAAGTTAGCGGGTGGGTATATTGTTGCTGTATGCTACTTGATTCTGCTAAATAAGAAGGAGCTTTCTGTGAAATTATGGACTTGAGTATAATGCAAGTTTTAAATTAATTAAACTTTTAAATAAATTTAAATAAATATTAAATATTTAGTGTTTATTATCTAACAAGTGTCGTCGATCTGGCCAGGTTATCCTGCTATGGTAATAGAGTAGACCATACTGCCAGCGACTCAACACCAGCAGCGGTTAACTAACCTGACAACCCTGAGGACCCTGAGGACCAACGGCCTTGGGTGCTGAAGTCCACAGGGAAGGGTGATGGTCCCCAAGTGGATTAAATCCCACTTGAATCCATCTAGAGATGGACAGCAACAGCTTCATCAATACTGGCCTGAAGCTGATGAGGATTTTGTGTGCCAACAGGGCTCAGGACCAGAAAGTGACTTCTGGAACTGGATCAGTAAGGTATGAGGGTCATGCTGCGATGCAGAAGGCAGGTGAAAGGCCACTGCATTATATTCTCAGGACAATGTCCACGGCTGATCACCATGATGATCGTCAATAGAGTATTTGGAAACGGAACTGGATACGGAAGAAGACAAAGATGAAGAAGAAAATGGTGATGATCTAGCAACAGTGTAGGACAAATGAGATTTGTTCTTCAAAGAACTGGATTTCTGGACAGCCAAAGCTAACTTTCAATTCTATCCCCAGTGCATAGATCAAAACATAATACAGAAAAGTGTTCCCCTTTTTGTCATAGTGAGTTAGCATGGTCATGTCTCCTACTATATGGTGAATAACCACATATTTTAAATGCAGTGCAGTCCAGTCCATATTCAGTTCAAAGCTTTAAAAAAACTAAGAAGGGAGAACAGACGCCTTGAAGCTGTCCATCAGTAGGACCAGGTCAGCAGGTTCAGAAGGCTCACAAGACACATTGCCACAGCTATGGGGAGATACATTTCATTTCTATTCCAGTTATAGAAATGATGTGTCATCAGGTCATTTCACAACTTCTGGCAACACCAATAAGATTTCAAGGTACATGAGATGTTCAAGAAGTGGTTTATCACTATCACACCACAGTGAATTTCCAAGGCCAAGCAGAGAGTTGAACCTAGGTCTCTTGTGCCCTAGTCTGGCCTTCTATACTACATTGGCTCTCATGCTAAATACAGCAATTATTACTTCTAAATATTCTAGACATAAATTAGCAGGTGCAAATCTGTGTACTCTACTGCTCTTTTTGGGTGATGAATTTCTTCTTCTTTGGCAATATGAAAGTGGCCATCTAATCATACTAATTTTAAGGCACTTTTAAAAATGCAGCAACTATCAACCCTGAAACCATCCTTATGCATATATAGTACTAGCAGAGGTTGTCCGGCGTTGCCGGGCTGTTTTAAATGGTGTTGGAAGGGGCGGTGTTTGTTGTTGTTGTTGTTAATGTTTGTAAAGAAGAGGTTGGTCTATAATTGAAATTTTAATTTTTTTTATTTATACACATTTTTTGGCGTGCTGTTATAAACTGTGATCAGTTTTGTTTGGTGTTTTGGTTTTGTAGATTAAAAAAGAACAAAGGATGATACACTTTTTTAAAAAATTTATTTAACCAAATAATGTTTTAGTATATTTTTTAATAGTTGTACCGTAGGTAATAATTTTTAAAATGTGAAAGTACATGTTTTTTTACAATAAATGTTTTTAAACTGTGTTTAGATGTTTTTGGTTTTTATTTGAGTTAAAATTCAGCACAGGATTTTTGAATAGTTTTTATTTTATTTTATTGATATATGTTTGTGATTTGTGTAAAATTGTGATTTTGTGTTATGTTTTTGACTTGTTTTCACTCTTTGGGCCTTTTGTGTGGGGCTGTTGTGTCTTTTTGAATTGTTTTTACTATTGTGGCCAGCAGCTGGGGCTGGTAGGTGTTATCTTGTATTTTGATTGTTTTTTCTCTCGTGGCCTCTGGGTGGAGCTTCTTCCGGTAAGTAGTCTCTTTCTTTATTCATTTCTTTTCCGGTGGTCGTGGAGTGAGGTCGTGTGGTGGTGAGTTGGCTGTTTTTCTTTATTATATTTTTTTGGGGGGGGTTGAATTTTGTGGTGTTTGGCTGGGTGCTGTGTGTGTTTGAAATTTTTGTTTTTGTTTACTTTGTATTTTTTTGGTGTTATTTTGGTTGTTTTTGTGTATTTTTGGATGTTTTTGATTGTTGTTTTTTCAAATGAATTTTTATTTAAATTATTTATTTATTTTTAAAAGCTTTTTTGTTGTTGTGGATTTGGGGGGGGGGAATTGGAGAGGGGGTTCCCCCCCAAAACACTCCGTTTTTAAAGAGAAGTAACAGTTTGGTTTCTTCTCTTTAATAACGGGGTGTCCTACAGGGGGATCCCCTCTCTGCCGTGTCCCCTGGCTCTGGAAGGGTTGGGGGGACAGACCCCTTTCCCCCCCCCAAACCTTCCAGTCTCATGGGACCCAGGAGAAGGGATCGAATCCAGCCCACCCTCTGATATTAAAAGGGAAATCTCAATTGGTCTTTCCCCTTTAATAAGTGTGTGTGTGTGGGGGGAATCCCCTCTCTGCCGGGTCCCCTGGGGTCAGGAGGGTTGGGGAGACAGACCCCTTTTGTCCCCCCAACCCTCCCAACCCCGGGGAGCCAGTAGAGAGGGGGAGTGCAACCCCACCCACCCAGTGATATTAAAGGGAAAACTCCGATTGGGAGCTTCAGGTGCCGTTGGGGAGGGGGGGCTTTGGTTCCCACGGCTTGGCCTCGCTGAAAGCGAAACCCTTTTGCGGTAAGTAAAGTCAGCGGACGGAGCGCCGTCCGATGGCTTTGCTTACCTGGGAATGGGTTCACTTTCAAGGGGGGCCCAGTGTCTTTTTCCCCCTTGACCCCCCCTGTTTTTGGTGTTTTTTTCTGTGAGGTGCTGTGTCCGGCTGCGGCAGACTTGCACTCCCGGTGTTTTTTATTTTTATTTTTCGCTCGCCAGCTTCCTCAGTGTTCTGCACGCTCGTAGCGCGCAGGACACTGGGGCTTGTAGTTTGGCATTTGCGTTTTCGGCTTGTGCGTCTTTTTTTCCTGCGGTTTCCTTTTGATTGGCCACGGCGTGTTTCCGAACGTTCCTTTTGCTCGTGCCTCTCAGCCTGATTGGCTCTGGCGCAGCGCAGCGTAAGGAACGTTGGGAAATAAAGTTGTTTCCCTTTTTCGCGTTTGTGGGGCTCTTGCCGCACTGGTGCATTTCTCAATCCTTCGTTGACCTGCGGACCCAGTTCAGGCATGTGCATGAATGGTCGGTGCGGGCTAGTAGGGCTTGGCTTAGGATTGTATCTGAAGTTCCAACGGTTAACGCTTGATTTTATAGGTTAAGATACACACTTGTAGATAGTAAATGAATAACCAAAGTGAGGTAAGCAGGGTTTTTCTCCAGAATGCCAAATTTAAAGGGACCATTTTTATGTCAACATGGTCTACCACTATAGGAAAAGATAGCCAAATCTCTCCACGACAAATCCAATTTTCTGCCAGTTTTACACCTGGTATATCACAGCGCCAGGGGTGGGGGATATGGAGGATAAGCAGTTAGGATACCAGGCATCACTGAAACAATGGAAGGCCTTTGGCTCAAATGGAGGGGGGAGGGAGTATCCAGATGGATGACTAATTAGTCTATCTGAATCATAGGTAAACTATACCTCACCTGTTGGAAGGCATGGTTACCTAGACCAGGGGACAGCAAACTTGGTTCTCCAGGTGTTCTTGGACTTCAGTTACCAGACTCCCAAGTCAGTACACCTGCTGATCAGGGCTTCTGGGAATTGAAGTCCAAGAACACCTGGAGAGCCAGGTTTGAGGACCCATGGTCTACGCCAGTGTTTCCCAACATGGGGCCCATGCCCCACAGGGGAACTTCAATTCCAAGAAGCCTAAGTCAGTACATCGGCTGATGAGTGGTTTGGGGAACTGACTTAGACTTCTGGGAATTGAAGTCCAAAAAGCAAAGATTGGGAAACACTGGTTTAGCCTTTTGGACATAGGAACTGCAAGGACTTTCCAATACCTAAAAGGTGCCCAATGAGTAAAGAGAAACACATCTTTTAAATCAAAATAAAACAAAATTATTAACCAACCGATTTAGATGAAAAGTAAACATTCAGCGGTCAATGGAAAAAAAATTAATATTACAGTTACAGTAGAACCTCGGATAAGGTCCAAACTCCGTTCCACAAGTTTGGACTTTATCCGATTTTGGACTTTATTCAAATCAAATGGGCGATGCATCAGATAACGTCAAAAAATGGATGTTATCCGAGATTCCTATACCAAATACCTCGGATAACGTCCATTTTTAGTGGTTTTGTATTTTATGTGATGCATCACGTGTGCATGAAAACCGCGACTTTATCCAAATCTGACTTTTTCCAAATCTGACTTTATCCGAGGTACCACTGTACCTGTGGTCTGCTTGTTAGCAAAGCACCCAGAATGGCCAAGCTGCTAGTAGGGAAGATAAGACCAAGAGGAGGCTGACCTAAAGAACCATGAAGACCAGAAGAAACAATGGTATTTTCTTGTAAGAAAGGGAGAGGAAAAACAGCAGTAGAGGGAGAAACAGCAGTGGTTTGAGAAAGGGAGAACAGCTTGGGTCTGAGGAAGAATACTTTGAGGGTGATAGCTGTAAGCAAACAGGTTGGAGGGCCACACAAGAGCTTGGCTGGAGAAGACCCCTGGTCTAGATAGAACAGAAAGTCAACTTATTAATATGTATTTATGGTGTGCTAACAAATATAGTACCTATCAATCTCACACATTTTTGGGAAGGGGTAGTTCTGGAACTGATGCTGATCCCTGTGGAGGATGGGAGGCGCTAGAAAAGAATTCAGCAGTGTAATTATTTCTTGCACAACAAGCTGCTTACCCCAGGTGCCAAAATTGCTAAATATAATTCTGCAAGTGAATCCCAGTCCAGTTAAAAGACAGAACTGATTCTCCTGCCCTTCAAGGATGAGAAGTTTTCAGATATGCTGGTTAGAAAGAGAGCATTAAATCCTCACTTCTGTGGCTGGGAAACAGCTATACACTGCAAGCACGATTGAGAATGAAATTTATTCATTTTCTGAGTTTCATATAGCAGAACAGTTGTATTATCCTCTTGACAACCCATTACACTGGAACTGCTATCTATTGACAACCCCATTACCCAGTGGAAAGGAATAAATTACTGACTATAAGATATGTGTCCTTTGAAGCAGTGTACACTTTAAAACTGCAATTGGCTTTATTAATCCAGCATTAAAAATTTAAGTATTCAGAGTCAGGCTAATATGCCTACATTTTAAATTGCCAGATTTTCAAAGAAATATGATTTACAGCACACAAAGGCCGCATTCAAAGGGAATAGGCCAGAATTTTGAAGAACCATGTTTTAACATGAGCACACAGCATGCTAGGGTACACTTTTGCAAATGTCTCCCTCCTCCCAAGTGGCTTAATAAGCCAGATCACTTTTTGTTTATCAGTTGCATGCTCTAAGAGCTATAAGCATGGCTTTGGTGACCCACTTTTGACCCATAGGCCATTCAATTCCCAGATTTGAGTAAAACAAAGTGCACAGTCTACATATGTGTACATACTATGAGCAAATACAGGAAGAGTAAAGAGAATATTTTCTAAACACTATTGAGAAAAGCCAAGTAGTTCAAGAATTTAAAACCCAAATGAAAGCAAGATTTCTTTAAACAAAGGATCAAAAGGGTAGATGACAAGTTCCTAACGTGTGAATAGCATATATGAATACTTTAATGAAGCATAACTGATTTTTGGTAAAGAACTACCCACTTTTAATTTTTACAGTAAAAATAGATTTTTACTGAGCCCAAGACTAATAAGATCAAGTCCGCAAATGAAGTCAGCAGTTTGTTTGTTTTTTGTTTGTAAGTCTGGCCAGGTTATCAAGCTATGGTAATAGAGTAGACCATACTGCCAGCGACTCAACACCGAGCGTCAGGCGGCAGTTAACTAACCTGACAACCCTGAGGACTAACAGCCTTGGTGAAGTCCACAGAGAAGGGTGATGGTCCCCAAATGGATTAAATCCCACTTGTTCCATCTTGATGGAGGGCAGCAGCTTCATTGATGCTGGCCTGGGGCTGATGAAGACTTTGCGTGCCAAAAGGGCTCAGAATCAGAAAGTGACTCGCGAAGCTGGATCAGTGGTACGGGTGTCACGCTGTGATGCAGAAGGCAGATGAAAGGCCACGACATTATATTTGCAGGACAGTCTTCATGGCTGATCGCCATGATGATTGCCAATATTCGGAATCGGATATGGCACAAGAAGAAGAAGAAATTTGTGTTTTAAGCAGCCAAGAAAGTTCGGTTTCACTTACCAGTGATAACTTTCGTTCTTCAAGTATATAGTTTGTGAATACACACTCATGGGGGGGGGGGTTATGCGCCTGCGCAGAATGGCCGATCGGAGGCTTGAAAAGCTATTGGTCAAAAGTTTTGGCGGTAAGACCGCCCACCGTACCGCCCACCCTGAGG
Source organism: Bradypodion pumilum (assembly GCA_035047305.1). Classification (NCBI taxonomy): domain Eukaryota; kingdom Metazoa; phylum Chordata; class Lepidosauria; order Squamata; family Chamaeleonidae; genus Bradypodion; species Bradypodion pumilum. The sequence continues at coordinate 56,906,600 of JAWDJD010000006.1, read as the reverse complement.
CGCCCGCGCGCCATTTTACCTCAGTTCCATACTTAAGCCAAGCACAGGATAAACCAATTGATCTCATCCGTGCAGCTCAAGAGGGGAGGCAGGGTGGGTAGTGTGTATTCACAAACTATATACTCGAAGAACGAAAGTTATCACTGGTAAGTGAAACCGAACTTTCTCCTTCGTATAGTTTGTGAATCCACACTCATGGGAGATTAGCAAGCTCACACTTACTTGGTCGGTGGGCAGTCGGATGAGATGATCCCACGATGAAGATGATGATGACGGTCAGGCAGGGTGAACTGTCAAGGGCGATGAGCCCGGAGCCCCCTAGTGAGGACGACACGGCCAAGCCTGGCGTCCGCAGTGGCTCTGGTGTCCACCCTGTAGTGCTGGACAAATGTAGAAGGTCTGGACCAAGTGGCAGCCTTACAGATGTCCTCAAGCGGTGTGCCCTCCAGAAAGGCCGTGGACGTTGCAACCGCTCTGGTAGAGTGCGCCCTGACATGCGGTGGAGGGGGCAGCGATGCCGACTCGTAGGCCAAGTAGATGGTAGAGGTGATCCATTTGGAGAACCGCTGCGCAGAGATGGGTTCACCTTTGGACTTGCCCCCATACGCCACGAAAAGGCGTTGCGACTTCATGAACTCCCTAGTCCTGCTGGTGTAAAACAATAAAGCTCGTTTGACATCCAGCGTGTGCCAAGTCCTTTCTTGGGCGTTAGTGGGGTTCTGGAAGAATGTTGGCAAGGAGATAGTCTGTGCCATATGAAACTGGGAGACCACCTTGGGGAGGAAGCACCACACGGTCATTGAAGAACTGGAGAAAGGGTGCGTCCGCCCGCAGGGCGACCAGTTCACCAGCTCGTCGAGCAGACGTGATGGCCACCAGAAAAGCCGTCTTCCATGTGAGGAGACGAGCATCCGCGGTAGCCATGGGCTCGAAAGGAGTCCTGGTGAGCGCGTTAAGGACGGTGGAGAGTGACCATTGGGCCGTCGGAGTCCTGACCGGCGGGAAGGCGTTCCGCAATCCCTTGAGGAAACGTTTCACCATTTGGTCGCGGAAGGCGCTAGAGGCGGGCGAGCCAGCTGGAGAGTGAGCCACCACCGCTGCGAGGTGTACTCGGATGGAGCCGATGCTGAGGCCCGACTCCGCCAGATGGAGGAGGTAGGTCAAGACGTCCTGCAATTCCACCTGCGAGAGGGGGGTCTGCTGAGATGCCAGGAAAGCACAAAAGCGTCTGTATTTGGAAGCGTAGGACTTCCTTGTGGAAGGGCGCCTGGCTAGTTCCAGGATCCTGGACAGTCTGGGGTTATCCTCCACGCAGTGAGGTGGAGGCTGGGCAGGTCCGAGTGGTGGAGCTGGCCCTGCTCCATTTGGAGGAGCGTTGGTGATTCCGGTAGCGTGCGATACTGAGATGACATGCGCAACAGCAGCGGAAACCATGGTTGGCGAGGCCACGCTGGGGCCACTAGGATGGCTCTGGTCCTGTGCTGAAGTATTCTGGTGAGGACCTTCTGGACCAGGGGAAACGGAGGAAAAGCGTAGAAATAGTCCTGATCCCACCGTTTCATGAAGGCATCGCCCTCGGAGTTGACACCGATGCCCGCCCTGGAACAGTACCTGTGGCATTTCGTGTTGGACTCCGATGCGAAGAGGTCGATGCTCGGAGTCCCCCAGGCCTCAACACCTCGTCGTTCAGTTCCCATTCGTGGGTCGTCGAGGTGAGGCGGCTGAGATGGTCGGCCAGGACATTCAGCTTGCCCTGAATGTGCACTCCAATCGGGAAAATGTGCCTCTCCAGGCACCACTCCCAGAGTTGCACAGCGAGGTAAAGCAGTGTGGTGGATCGTGTTCCTCCCTGCTTGCTCAGGTACGCCACAGCCGTGGTGTTGTCCGAGGCCACTTGGACCGCCTTGCCCATGAGCAGGCTCTCGAAGGAACGGAGGGCCTTCCAGATGGCCAGTAGCTCCAAGTAGTTGATATGGTGCACCATCTCCTGAGGCGACCAAGGGTTGTTGACCGTGAGAGTCCCGCAGGCAGCCCCCCAGCCGAGGTTGCTTGCGTCAGTCAATATTTGCAACGAGGGTTGCGGGGGGTAAAAACTCTTCCCCGTTGCCACGTTGAGTGGTGTCGTCCACCACACCAGCTGGTCCCTCAGCTCCGGGGACGGAGTTAGCCGTTTGGACTGACTTTCCCGGAGCGCATCGAATTCGTGCAGAAGCCACGACTGTAGGGACCGGAACTTTAACTTGGCGTGAGGGACCACAGCCGTCGTTGAGGCCATAAGGCCTAGCAGTCTTTGAGCCTTTTTCGCCCGGATGCACGTTTTGGTGCGTAGGTCGCTCACTCCCTGCGCGATGTCCTGCAGGCGCTTCTGGGGTGCAAAGGCTCTGGTGGCAAGCGAGTCGAGTACCGCTCCAATGTACTCGATGCGTTGAGAGGGGATCAACTTCGATTTGGTGAAGTTGATCCTGAGGCCGAGACGCTCCATGAGGTGGACCGTGAACTGCGTGTCCCGAATGGCCGACGAGCTGGTGGGGGATACAATCAACCAGTCGTCGATGTATGGGAAGACCCTGATTCCCCGCTGGCGAAGGAAGGCGGCCACCGGAACCATGCATTTGGTGAAGACCCGCGGTGCCGTGGCCAGACCGAACGGTAGACATCGGTACTGGTAAACCGAATCGCCGATGCGGAATCGAAGGAACCTTCGGTGCTCCTCGAGGATGGAGACATGGAAGTAAGCGTCCTTGAGGTCTATGACTGTGAACCAGTCCCCTTTGTTGATGAGGGGAAGGACGGTCTGCAGGGTCACCATCCGGAACTTCCTGGTGTGGATGCATTTGTTGAGGTGGCGCAGGTCCAGGATCGGGCAAAGTCCTCCGTCCTTCTTGTGGACCACGAAGTACCTCGAGTAGAAGCCGTTGTCCCAATCGGGCGGGGCCACCCGCTCGATGGCTCCCTTGGACAGAAGAGTTGATATTTCTTCCCCCAAATGGGGGGACGAGGTGGTGAAACGATGTCTTCCTACCTGAGGCGCCCGCACGAACTCGATGGCATAGCCAGAGGACAAGATCCTTAAGACCCACCGGTCGTCCGTGATGCCCGACCATACCTGAAGGAAGTTCCGGAGGGGGAGATACGGGAGATGGAGCGCGAGAGACTCGGCCGTCGCAGCTTCAAACGCGCGACTTGGACTTAGCGTCCGAACGCTTGCCGTGTCCGTAGGGCTGGTAGCGCGGCTTGTGCTGGCGTCGTTGCTTGTAAGAGCCAGACCTGGGCTGCTCCACGGGGCCACCCTGTTGTTGCGGGTTCCCCTGGTAGCGCCGCGTGAAGGGCTGGAACCTCGGCCTGGCAGGCGGAGCCGGCGTGGTGATCCCCAGAAACTTGGCGGTGGAGTTGGTCTGCCGCATTTCATTGAGGACCTTGTCCGTGTCCTGCCCAAAAAGGCCTTGGCCGTCGAAGGGAAACTCCTCGATGAGCTTCTTCATAGCGTCATCGAGGGAGGTGCCCCTAAGCCAGGCGTGGCGACGGAGCAGGATCGTAGACGACATGTCCTTCGCCGCATAGTCATTTATATGCCTGGCGGTTCGCATCTGTTGCTCCGCCAGGAAATCGCCCTCGGATGCCAGCGCGTCGATCCGTTTCTGGGCGTCGGCAGGTAACGTCGCCGTCTCGGCCTTCACCCGCTCCCAGAGGTGAGACTGGTACAGGCCCATGGCAGCCGAGTAGTTGGCGGCGCGGAGGAAGAGGGAACCGGTGGCGTAGAATTTGCGGCCCACCGCGTCCAGCTTCTTCCCTTCCGGGGTCGACGGAACCGGGAACCCGCTGGTGGCCGTCCTGTGTTGGAAGGCCTTGACCACCAGGGAATTCGGCAGGGGGTGCGCCTGCAGGAACTCGACGTTCTCGTCCAGGACTCTATACATGCCGTCGAGCCTGGACGAAACGGAGTGCGCTGACACCGGCTTCCTCCACGTCGCCTTCGCCGACGTCAGCATGGACGGAAGCATGGTGATATGGACCGGCCGTACCGCACGCCTATCCAGTTTTGTGGTCATCTGGTCCTCACCTTCCAGTGGCGGCTGGTCCACCTTCAGGTTCAACGCGGTCCCCAGGCGCGTCAGCATGGCCGTGAGCGAGCGTTGATCCTCACCACGCGGTGGGTCAACCGCGCCGATGGCCTGGTCCGGTGTCCGTTCGGCGTCGACGTCTCCCTCGTCCTCCTCCGAGGCGCTGGAGTCGTCGGAGGACGAGAGAGGAACTCTTGCATCCACGTCGGGACCGCGCCAGTACGGCCTGGGCGGGCCAGCGGCATGGGAGTCCACCACTTCAACGTCTGGACCAACCCGCGACGATGTGGGTGGGCCAGCGGAGCGGACACTCGACCCTCTGGAGGTCGGAAGGGCCACAGCAGGGCCAGCATCCCTGGGGCTTGCGGTGGTCGGTACCGGAGCCGCAGAGGCCGCAGGCATGGAGGTCTTGAACTGGTTGGCAAAAGTCTGAGCCATGACCTCAAACATCCCCTTCAGGAACCCCATCTGGGATGGGTCCCCCACCGTCGGGAGCGACGAAACGGTGGCCGACGAAACAGTAGCTGGCCGAGTCGGCGACGAAACGGTGGCCGGTAGGATCGGCGACGAGATGGTGGTGATCGCCGCGTCGTCGAGCGTCGGAGTCCTGGGCCTTGGGGAGACGGAAGCCTGCCTCATAGGCGAGTGGGCCCTCCCACGAGGCGGTGACGGGAGTACCTGAAGTGGGCGAGCTGGAGCCCCAGCCCTGCGTCCTTTTTCAGGCGAACCCGAGGAGGACTGTCCTCCCCAGATGGAAGACCCAGGAGACGGACATCTCGCGACCGAGTATGGTGGCGAGGGTCCCGGAGACACAGGGGTGTGCGGAGTAGGCGGGAGTGATCGCCTCTTCTCCGACCCGCGCTTCTTTTTCTTGTCTCCGTTCTTGTCCCTCTTCTTCTTCTTGATGGTGGCGGAAGAAGAGGTCAAAGGCGGCGGAGGCTGAGAGACGCTAGCCGAGGTAGAAGCGGCTGCAACGGGAGCCAGAGAGAGTTCCATCAGGTGCGCTTTGAGCCGGTAGCTCCGGTTTTGCACGGCCAGACGGGTGAATTTCTTGCAGTGGGGGCAAGACTGGCTCTGATGAGACTGTCCGAGGCAGAAAAGGCAGAGGCTATGCCCGTCGGAAGCCGGAAACTTTTTCAGGCAAGCCGAGCACTGTTTGAAGGCTGCGGCCATCAAAGAAAAAATTCTTCCAACGGAAGTTTCTGGAACGCGGTTACCCCGAAGGGCTGGCCAGCCGCCACCCCCTTGAGGGGGGAAACGGTGACCGAAGCGAGTAGGTAACTGAGTCCACCAGAAGGAAGAAACAGCACCGGGGTGGCGATCCTGCCCAAAGGACAAGATCACCGAGAAAAATTGTTGAAATTTGCCAAAAGACTTTCCCTCAGAAGGGCGAAAAATTTGAGGAAGCTCTCAACGATCGTCCTGCTGCTACGGCGGAAAGAAGAGAACTGAGGTAAAATGGCGCGCGGGCGCCTCAGGGTGGGCGGTACGGTGGGCGGTCTTACCGCCAAAACTTTTGACCAATAGCTTTTCAAGCCTCCGATCGGCCGTTCTGCGCAGGCACATAACCCCCCCCATGAGTGTGGATTCACAAACTATACGAAGGAGAAGTATAGAGAAGACTAGGAAGGAAAAGGAGCATCAAATGCGTAAGTAGTGATGAGATCAAAAAGGCCACATTATTAGTTACAACACAAAATATTTTAATACAGCATAGGCCAGGAATCTAACTACTTTTGTTGAACAACTAGCCTGAAGAATAAACCCTCAAGTCTGATACTACCAGCCACAAAACCTGTGTGGGCCAAAGCATGTATCCCTCCATTTAACTGAGGTTTTGGGGTCAATATCTCAATCTTTGAGTGGGCTGAAACCTATGGATTCATCTCTAAATAATCCCTTATGGGAATCCCCTGTGACTAGCACAGTAACTATAAATCTACTCTGCTTACTCCTGAAAGGATCCTTGCCCAGTGCCCAAACAAGAGACCCTCCTCCCTTATGTAGAGGTAAAGATTTCCCACTGAAATCTCCTTTAGGAATTCTTTTGTTTAAGCACAAATCTCTTAATGTATTGTATAGAATATCCAGAGAAAGTGAAACACTGGCTCCTCAGCATTTATACTGAGACCATAAACGTCCAGTATGAAATGACTTTGTTCAATATCCTACCGGATCTACTTATTCAAAGGGTTTATAATGCAAAGATAAGGTGGACCAAAAAGAATACTTACTTGCACAATTCTCAACTTTTCCAAATCATGACAACAATTCTAAACTGTCAAGGAAAATCCATAGGTTACACATCACATTCACCTCCAACTCAGTCAAAATCAGCTTCTTCTCAACTGGGGGCAGGGTGGCAGAAAGAAGTAAGATGTTTTGGATAGAGAACTTCATTTACTAGTACTGTACTTCTGGAGTCATTCTGTCATCTCTTACAGCTGCTCTGCAGCAGTCTTCACTGCACTTGACCAGATGTCCAGTATCCATAGGGCAATTAGATATTTCCTTTTATTCTTCACCACTATTACATTTGGCCTTTTGTTTCTTAAAACATTTGTATCACAAATGACTTCACTCTGTTCCTGGCCTTCTTCTGAACAAGCGGCCACTGTAATTATTTGTTCTGTTATCTATGACCTTGTCAGTAAACCAGTTCAGAAAACAATTAGTACATGCGGACTTTTATACATTTGAATGTATACTTGTAATTATAACACAGGTAAAAAGTAAGAAACTAGAATAGAAGCCTTGACTAAAACTATGAAAATAGGATATGAACCCAAACATATTTTGCTGGATTTCTTCTATTTAGGGATGAAATTAAGTAATAAATGGTACCCAAAAGCAAAATACAGTAGAACCCTGTATAGCAATTTTAATCCATTCTACGGAGCTGATCACTATGCGGTTTTCATCGTTGTACGGTCTTCCCTATGGGAAAATCCGTACGTTTTTCCCTATGGGGAAAACCATACAATGATGTTTGGCATGAAGCTGTTTTTTTCCCATTGGAAAATAATTGTACAGATTTTCCCATAGGAACGATCGCTATGCGGAACGGCTTTTCCCCCTCCAAGCCTCATCGCTATGCAATTTCATCGCTGTATGGGGCGATCACTATACGGGATTCTACTGTACATAATTTGAGATGCCACTAGTGAGGAAAGGTTCATAGATTTGCATCATAACTCTGCTGCACTCAAGGAGTATGACCCTAGAACAGTATTTCCAACACACACACATTCCTCCCCCCCCCCCCAAAAGGAAGTTTTCTGGTGTCACCAGTCCTCAGTACAACAAACCTGTGTGAATGAGGGAAAACTCTTTTCATCTCAATAGTGTTGGCTAGCAATGAACAGGAACCAGATCTAGAATGGGCCTGATGTATCACTAAAGAGTGAGGGGGAAATGATTTTCATAAGCATTTAATATGCTACTTTAAATTCATAAAGGCAATTTGTAAAATAATTGCAATTTAAATAGATATATAATACATCTTAACATAGCAGTGAAAACTATTATTAAGAAACCTGTGTGACTGTTAAGTCTACTGTCCAAGTGTTACTTACTGGTAAGCGCTTTTAAAGCCTACAGTCTTTCTTCTTACAGATCTTCATCTTTTAAGTGGATTTAAGTTGATCCTCTTCAGACAGAGGATCGTCCTAAATACAGCAGATCATATGGCTACCCTTTTAGGCAGGGTACAAAACAAGGGCCACTTCTAATTGCAGAGATTAGAGCAATTCAGAATAGAATGGGGGGGACACTTATGATATTTCGGTAGACAGAGTGCTAGTATCTCTCTTTTTTTAAATAAAAAAAAACTATAATTCCTAACTCTATCCTCAAAACCTGAATTACAGTAAATACAATATACAGTACTAAGCAATAATTCCAGTCCTAAACTTACCAGTGATGAAGTGACACCAGAATTAGAAAAGAGTCGACCTCCACAGGCATACAATCGAAAGACACACAACAAAGGCAACAGATATGGAAGAGGGGGAGCTGCACTTTTAATGGGCAGTGGAAATGGACAGGCCAAGCTCCCTTTGCCATATTATTCTACACAAGAGGCAGACATGATTTTCCCCACCAACAGCCATAGCTAGAGTCTGCCAACCTTCACGTCTGCAGACCTAAGGAAACACGAGCAAGTCATTAAAAGGCATAATGCAGAATACATAAAGGTAGAACAATGGCAAGTCTGAAGATATTAAAGAGCATTTAGAGATCAATGATTCAATGCAGAGCGCGTCTTTCCCTCCCGTATTCCCACCAATTCTGAATGCTTGAGATGAAAATATTTTCTCTCTCACCACACAACTCCATGACTAGTTCTCAAAGGTCACCATTTACAAGCTCATGAGCTTCATGCTCTCACGGAAAGCAAACAAAGACATAAATACAGGTCATCGTAGCTCATGCTCAGTGCGTCATTATATTCTGGCTGTGCATTTTAGCAAAAATGCTATGTTGCAAAACGAAGGACTCTCATACTCTGTGTACCCACACAGGCTTGCCCCTATTCCATGAAGGTTTTTCAGTCCTGCCCTGATATTCAGTTATTCTGAAGCACACAACTTCCATTTTCTCCACATTCTATTACTCCATTCTGCTTCTTCCGTGCCTAGGCATACCTGTCAAGTATCCCGTATTGGCCGGGATTTCCTGTATTCTGGTGCTCGTTCCTCCCCTTTCCTGCCCCCGTCCCGTATTTTGAACGGTGGGGAAAGGGGTTAGTGCATGCACACGCAAGCGCAGAAATTTCCTGTATTTTTGGGAGCCACGCTTGACAGCTATGTGTCTAGGTCAGACGTGAAACATCCAAAATGAAGCCACCTTTACTCCCATTTATTCAATAGGTCTCTATCAGTTCTGAAGTGCTTTTCTATCTTTTCATTCCCTTGTTTGGAAGGGTATGCCCCTGCTCACTCATAGTACTGGTAAAGGTCACCGTTGTTCGAAAACCACTCATGTTCAACTCTGGGATTTGGTGCTCAACTGCATTTGCAGCCAAAGAGCCAACGCTTTCTGCATATGCAGACATTTCCATGGTCATGTGGCAGGCATGACTATACACCAGGGTGTACAAAATATTAACTTTCCACTGAAGTAGTATCTATTTATCTACTTGCAATTCCTTGTTTCCAAACTGCTAGGCAGGCAGGAACTGGGCCAGAGATGGGAACTCACTCCACCGTGCAGCACTCAGGTCTCGAACTGCTTACCTTATAGTCATCAAGTTCAGTGTCTTAACCACTATGCTCATATCATAGGAAGCCATAATTAGCAGTTGGTAAGGGACATGGCCACCCAAACACCACCACCCCAGGACCAACTGCAAGGTGTACACAGTTATCGCAGCTATAAGCATGCTCACTTTCTCAAGAGCCTAGTCAGAATAGAGGCAATCATTTTGGGGTGGAATGATTGGTGGAATTTCTGAGAGTGAAATAAAGTAGAGGGGGGGGACTGTATAGTTGAAGGCCAAGCAGAGCCAAAGTATAAAAGAAACAAAAAATTCATTGTAAGATCTCAGGGGGAAGGCGTCGACTTTGGACTAGAACATTTTCCTTCATAACTGTTATTATTTAAAACAAATGAAGTGCAGTACTGTATATGCATTTTCCCTTCTTGCTTTTGCAAAAAATCTGTACAGAGACAGCATAAGCCATTTCAATCCAAACTCTACTCTCTTAGAGGGAGATCTCATTAAATATGCTGCCTATTTTCATTCCTGTGCATGTGCACCATTATCTTTCCGTGTGGTCTGCGGCTGGGCACTTACATTTAGAGGTAATTATGCATGGCACAAGAAAGCGATGATTAGAGTGTGAATAACTTGTACTAGGATTGTAGCAGGAAAACCTACAGTGATGGTATGGGGATGTCAACACTGTATATTATACATGGCCCCAGCATATCTCAAAATACAGTCTTGAGTTATATCTCTAGCCAAGAAAAAATTAAGAAACTTAGCAACACCTTTTTTTAAAAAAACAGAAAAGAAATATGCTAGAATACTTGAAAACCAGTTTCTGTCTTTCATTGTGAATATTCAAGGACATGTCCACTTTAGACATGAAGAAGTGGATATATCCATAACAGCTCATACTGAAATGTAACAGCTAATCTTTTAAGTGCCACAATAACTTTGTTTCCAATTTGTTTTTATTTTTGTTTGAATAGCCAATAAAAATTAACCCACATAAAAGAATAGAATAAAAAGCCTTCAAGCAACTTGAAGGATAAACTCTTTGCGAAGTTAGATGTAATTCATTTGCACTTTTAAACAAAGTTGTGCAAGGGGGTATACAAACAAGGTTTGGGAAAGTGTCCCCCCCATTATTATTATGTGTTTATATATATATATATATATATATATATATATATATATATATATATATATATATATATATATATATATATATATATATATATATATATATATATATATATATATATATATATATATATATATATATATATATATATATATATATATATATATATATATATATATATATATATATATATATATATATATATATATATATATATATATATATATATATATATATAAAAAGATTTTTATTTTATTTTTTACAAAACATGCACATTAACTCTTAGGTGTCAAACAATGGCATGTCTTATTTGAGACTGCCTCTTGACTAGTGCCTTGCAGAAAAGATTTCTTGGCCTAGTTCATTCCACACCCAAACTAGAGTTATCCAAGACCAAAACTCAATTAATATAAGGCCAGCTAACACAGAAACACTATCATCAGGAAGTCGACAAAAACTCCTTGCTGTGTACATCAGCTTTTGCCACGAGCATCTCTGCAGTAGAATATGATGCCCCAGTGTGGAGCGCATCCACACATGCAAAACAAGTTGACATCACTGTTAATGAAACAATGTGTATAGTGACAGGATGCCTCAAAGCTACATCAGTTGAGTAAATATACCCTCTTGATGGTATTGCTCCACCTAAGATAAGGAGAAAAGCAGCAGCGGATGCCAAAAGAATTAAGCAAGAGAATGACCCTCAACATCCTTTGAACGGATATGAGCCTCAAGTCTGCCGACTCAGATCCAGGAAGAGCTTTATGGAAGAATAAACATTCTTGAGGGTACCCAAAAGCAAATTAAAATATGGAGGAAGGAGCTCAATCAATCAATTTGTTACTGTCAAAGCATTCAGAACATAGTGGACCATACTATAGCAGGACTACAAAAGAGATTTTTGAATGCTCTAATCAGACTCAACCAATAACATAAGAACATAACATAAGAACAGCCTTGCTGGAACAGGCCACAGCCCATCCAGTCCAGCATTATGTCTCAAACAGTGGCTCACCATTTCCTTCAGGGTATTCCCAAGCAGATGCCTTCACCTGCTTAGGATTCCCTGGAAATGGCATTGAGAGATATACTGCCTATCTCCCCAACCCAGAGTTTGTCCTTAAGTATCCATAATTATAGCCATTGATACCCTTGTCCTCCATGAATTTGTCTAATCCTTTCTTAAAGCTGTCAAGACTGACAGCTGTCACCACTTCTTCTGGCAGGGAGTTCCATAGACCAGTGATCCTCTGGGTGAAAAAGTACTTCCTCTTATTTGTTTGAGAACTAGTACCCAAAGGTTTCATGGAGTGTCCCCTAGTTCTAGTGTTAAGCGATAGGGAAAACAGTTTTTCCTTATCTACTTTGTCCACACCGTGCATGATTTTATAAACTTCAATCAGGTCACCTCTTAGAGGCCGTCGTTCAAGAGTGAAAAGGCCCAAACGTTGCAGCCTCAGATGGTAAGGAAGGTGTTCCAGTCCCCTAATCATTTTGGTTGCCCTCCTCTGCACTTTTTCCAAATCCATAATATCCTTCTGGAGGTATGGCGACCAGAACTGTACACAGTATTCCAAATGGGGCCTCACCATAGATTTATAAAGAGGCTAAATGACACTTGCTGACTTATTTTCTATACCCTTCCTAATGATCCCTAGCATTGAGTTTGCTTTTTTCACTGCTGAGGCACACTGGGTTGACACCTTCATTGAGCTGTCCACCAGGACACCAAGGTCCCTTTCCTGGTTTGTCGCAGAGAGTTCAGTTAAAATCACATTATGGTACAGTATATGCAATTATATTAAGAATACAGTATGATATAAAAGGATGTGATGTAAAATGTAATATGGGATAATGGGATATCCCCCGCATAATGAAAAAAGTTCATTATATGGGGTTTCCATTAACTGGGGTATACCCCGTTTAACAAAAACCCCGCATAACAAGAAAAATTTGTTATGCAGGGTATTGCCTTTGCATAACGAATGCTTCATTGTATGAATTTTTCGTTAAACGGAGCATTCGTTATGCGGAATTCCACTGTATCAGTAAAAATAGAAATATTTAGTGATTTAAATATTTACTACAAGGACTACGTTACAGAAACTGGCCCGGCATACGACAGCGAGCGTCAACTACTTTTAAAGGGATCTGAAAGTCACGTACTTTGAGATGTAGTATGCCCAAACCCTGAGCTTGTGGAAGAAGGAGCTCATTGAACAAGGAATAAGATTAAAGGTTATGGCTAAGGAACTTGATATTTCCTATGTCACTTAGAGGACCCTGAATAGTCTGAAGGTCAGAATGCCTAAATGTAAGACCAACATGCTCAAGTGGGGGCTGCTGGCAGACAACAACTCACTTTGTAAATGTGGAGAGATACAGAATCCAGCTCATTTGCTGTTTTGCTGGTTACTACCAGAAACATGTACTGATGGGGGTTTAAGTTTGGCAAAAGCCAAGAAGGTAGCTTCGTTTTGGCAGTTTAAAGTCTGATCTACACGCAAAAGAAGAAGACAGCATAGAATCAGCAACCTTATGGAAGGGGAGTGCCATCTATAACAGGACTGAGGTACTGTTAGCTATCTCTTTCACACTAAAGGTATCATTTCCACTGCTACCAACCTGCAAATGCAAGAAGAGACAAAAATTCAGCTCAAGTAGTTTACTGAAGCCATTTCGTTGTCAGAGGCAACACAGAATATGACATCCGTTAACCATCCCATGTCCAAAAGCCATGACACTAGAACCCTGAGGGCAACAAGCCATTTTAGGATTCTGCAGGCAATGTGGCATACCCTTCAACAGAGCAGAACAGGTTCAGGAGGAAAGGTTGAGGGACACTGCCATTTCCCATCTTTTTCCACCTGAAGCAACTGCTTCATTCTGCCTACTGGTAGGGCCAGCCCAGAAAAGTACAGCACTTGTTCATCTTGTTAAACAGTATTAATAATATTTCATTTCCACAAACGTTTCTGTCATAAACAGGAATATTAGACAAGGCATGGATTAAAATCCCTCTGAGAACTTCCATAATCCTTTGATGCACACAGCATTAGCATTCCACTCTGCACTTTGTGCCAACAGAGTTATGGATTTTAACCAAACCTAATCAAAGGCTCATTAAGATGCATTAGATTAATTCATCCACAACCATCAACAGCCCTGTGCCTTTCAGAATTCATTTTCACTCTGCTTTGCAGAGACAACCACAGCAATCCACAAAGCACTCCCAAACCATCAGTGAAGCAACAAATGCTTTAGAGTGCAACATATACAGTACATACGTAGCAGATGTAGGATGTTATTTATTGCCTAACAAAACAGAGAATGCAAACAAGATTGGCTTTTCAAACTTCTAGACAGTGTTAAAAAGGCTGCTTAGTCATACTGAAAAAAACAACATATTCAATGCTTGTCTGTATTCTGATTGTTATGGGAATTGTTTGCTGAATGAAAACCTTTCACGATTGATCTATCCATAGAATACACAATTCTAATTGTACATCCACCATCATGCACTGAATTCACATTCTGACACAAGGTCTCAAATCATCCCAAAAATGTCAATTAGTTGTCTTGCTTCAAAAGCTGAATTCAAAGCAAAGAGGGCAGTCACCTGCCATGAGTTGGAAGTTGGCACATGACAATAATTTCTTGCATGGCAACCATAGATATTAACAGTTCTAAGAATAAGGGAGTGATATACAAGATGCATGACCCAGTGGGAATGTCCATGAAACAGCTAGCCAGGTTGCAGAATCAAAGAATCTGAAATAACCTTAAAGTCCAAACAAGTTGGCAGAGGAGAGACAGACTAAAGTACAGAAACCAAACCCTCTAGCATAGAAAAGGAAGGGACAGATTCTTTTCTCTTCTGTCAGCCCACCAACTCAAAATTCATGGTTACCAACTGAGTTGTTAAATACAGGAAGTATGTTACACTGGTTATTTACTGTCCCATGAATCTGCTGGTGTATATCACCGAAATGAAGAGTCGAGCTACCACATAATTCAAACTAAAACAACCACCTGATGCCCCTAAATTAGAGGGGAATGCCCTCAAGTGCCCTTTGCTTATGATGACTGTTGCCCAGATCTCTCATCTGAAATTGCTACAGTTTCCCAGAATAGCCACCTCTTCCTTTACCAAGATCCAGAGTGCTGATCTGACATCACTGGTTATTGGTCAGCTGGAGACGGAGTGTGAAAGTTTAAATGTCAAGCAACAGGAAATGCTATACTATAGTATTTAAAAGCAAATGCTATGCAGCCTCCCCTTTTCAAACAACAGGTGAACACAACAAATACATATTTGCACAACTAGGAGCAAACAGGACAGAATATGTAAAAGGGTACAAATGAGTCCAAAGAATGACCATTACAAATAAATTTTGCGTCAGAAATTACCATTTACGATAGATAGATAGATAGATAGATAGATAGATAGATAGATAGATAGATAGATAGATAGATAGATAGATAGATAGGTAGATAGATAGATAGATAGATAGATAGATAGATAGATAGATAGATAGATAGATAGATCTTTATTGTCATTGTCCTGCACAGAACGAGATTATGGGGGGGGGGACACTTATCAACCCAACAAAACCTAAACAAAATACAACTATACAAAATTATCAACATACTCCCACCCCACATATACACATTTAACCCCTAAAAAGCTCTAAAACTCTTAAAACTCTAAAAACTCTAAAACTCTAAAAACTATATACAGAAGCTCCCTCATATACTGCATTGCACTGCATTCAAAGCCAGAACCGCTTTTGGGTAGAAACTATTTCTCAAGCGGCTGGTCCTGGTCTTTATGACCCTATACCTTCTTCTAGGAGGCAGAAGCTGAAAGATAGTACGGGGTGCGTACTATCTTGTGCAATCTCTACAGCTTTCTTATAACACCTGGTGGCATAGATTTGATCTAGAATGGGAAGAGTACGCCCGATTATCCGCTCCGCAGTCTTTATGACCCTGGACAGCATTGTTCTTTCCCTAGCTGTACAACTCCCAAACCATACACACAGACCATAGGTTAACACACTCTCTATGGTACAGTGGTAGAATGCCAACAGCAGGTCCTTTGAAAGATTGTTCTTCCTGAGGATTCTCAAGAAGTATAACCTCTGCTGTGCTCTCTTCGTCAGATCTTTGGTGTTTGCTCCCCATGTTAGCCTACTATCATTCTGTTCTAACAGTCAGGGTGCACTGGATTAAATGCATATAGTACTAAGTTTTAGTTCTCTATGTATCGCATAAATATCTTTACCTTGAAAAAACAATTATGACGAGCACTGTAGCACCACTTAAGTCCTAACTCGGGGGTTCCCAACCTAAGGCCCATGGGCTGGATGTGGCCCATGATGCCATTTCATGTGCCCCCCCCCCACACACACACACCTCCAAGGGCATTTGAGATACAAAACAACCACCCTTTTGAAGCTGCTGGGAGAAAATGGTCACCCCATAGTGCAGGTCGGGCAAACTGGCCATCTGGCCCTCGAAGCTGATTGAGAGAGCGTGACCCAGCCCCCAGCTTGAAAAGGTTGGGAACCCCCGTCCTAACTGATCCATTATGGCATAATTTCTCATTTTTTTTCTTGATGCCACAAGATTCTTAGTACCAGTTAGAGAAGCAGAAAAACACAAAACACTGAAGCTGCCCAGAGTGTTGCTTGTACCAGATGGACAGGGTATAAATGAAATTAAATAGGAATTTGCACTGATAGTCCGTAAGTAAACAAACAGCAAGGCCCCAAAGGGTATATTTTCCTGTATTTCAAAGCTACACTTTGTTACCCTGCATACCTTAATAAAGACATTGCAGGAAATGCAAAAGCACCTCCGGATTAATCACCATTTTGACTGCTATGGATTATCCCTTGGTATAGGATATATCAGAGGATTACTGAAATGCTAAGCAGTTGCATAATAGTATCATTTCATTTCAGTCCTGTATAGGGCATATTTGACCTAGTTTGGTTTCACCCACTGGCTTAAGACATGCAGACGCTTTTAAAAACATTTTATTTCAGTTTCTTTTGTGTGTTCTAGTAGTAGTCAAAAATTAAATCCCATTTCCTACACAAAACTGAGGTTTTTTTAAAAAAAATAATAACAAGTGTACAGGAAAGTCTCCCACAAGAATGTAGTTTAGACAAAACAATAAAAAGAAACTGTACCTCAAGCTCAGTTTCTCTCCGATTAATTTCATCTGTGGATTGATTCAACTTTTCTAGCTCCCCCTGGAAGAAAGCCATAAAAAAGAACATGTTGAGAAATAAGACACTGACTGAATTGGGAAGGAATAAGGTTATTAAGTGTCATCTGGCATTTCACACAGAGGCCCCAGCTGGAATGTTAAATGAAAACAGAAGAATGGAAGGAAGGCTGAGGGAAAGAAATACTGAGGGAAATACTGAGGCTTTGCTACAGTAAAACTCCATGGCCGGAAGGGGAGATAGATGTTGGATTCCTGTCAAGGGTTACTTTTTAAATGTAATCTAGCTTAATTTTTTTTGCATGATTTCCTATTTAGATAATATCCCATGTGTCTGTTTAGGGTACAGCCTTTGTAATCATGACTAAAAATGGCCCAGTAAATTGGATTATGAAGACACTTAGGATAACAGGCCTAAACTTTGGTTCAGTTGCAAGCAGACCAGAGTTGAGAATTCGTTAAGACTACCTTCCACAACATTCATCTAAAATTCTTGTTTCTATTGTTGCTACCTTTTCTCCGCTGCTTTTTTAAAAGCTCTTGTATTAAACCAGTAAAAAGTATTTACAGTAATACCTCATACAAAAGTCCACTTCATACATCATCGGATTCATACAACATCGCCTAATTCCTTGAAAAAAGTTGCCTCATACAAAGTCGCTGCGACTTTGTATGAGGCATTGGGGTTTTCCCAGGTTGCATTGTGCCTGGGCAGTATAAAAGGCAGGACACATGTGTGCAATGCTCTTGTGGGTTTTGCATGAGGCGAAGAGTGTTTAGGAGTGGTATTGAGTGTGATTTTGGATTTTTTTTGGATTTTTCAACAGAATTTTTAGAAGCATTCCTGAGATTTTTGCAGCATTCTTCAGGTTCTTGGACAATCAGGGTTGTTTGACATGTTTTTGTAATGTTTTTAGCCTTTAGACCAGTGTTTCCCAAACTTTGGTTTTTGGACTTCAATTCCCAGAAGCCTTAACAATTCCCCAAATCAATGATCAGCCAAATTTACTGACTTAGGCTTCTGGGAATTGAAGTCCCCTGTGGGGCCTGTGCCCCACTTTGGGAACCACTGCTTTAGACAATGATTTCTTAAAGTTCTGTTAGTTTCCTGTCTGTTTCCTTGACTTTGCCCTGAAGTCTGTGCTGTTACAGTACAATGTATCTCTATGGAAATGACGTTGTACGAGGCGTCACGGCAAGGATTTGGACGTTGTATGAGGCATCGCGGCTAGGATTTTGCATGCCTCATACAAAGTCCAAATCCGTATAAAGTCCAAACTTGTGGAACCAAGTTTGGATGTTGTATGAGGTATCAATGTATCTTATTACATTTTTAACTCAACCTTTCTCCAAACAACGCATGACTGTATATACAGTACAGTTCTTTTCCTTGCTCAAACAGCCCCACCTTTTATCCTTACAATAATTCTATGAAATAGGTTAGGCTGAGAAATGTTCACTGGCCCAAGATCACTTCGTAAACTTCATGTCTGAATAGATTTGGACCTTACAATACTGTAAACACTATTTTATAACATCCACACAGGAATGTTTAAATGTCTATAGTAGGAAAACAGTAGGAAGAAAACAACTTTGGAACACCTATTACAGTATATGTACGTTTCATGTGCTCAATGCAAGTAATACACTGTCTCCATTCTAAAGATGGCTGGTTTCAGTCTAACCAAGTTCATGGCCAAGAAAATATTTGAATTAATGGCTCTCTGTACAATAATAGATCTAATTTAACACATGCCACTAAAAACACTTGTTGCTGCTCTGTACTTGTATAAAAGCCATAAAGCCCATTTTAAATGGACTTCCATCTGAGCTTTTAGAGAACGAAAGCCATGCAGGATGGCAGATTTATATGTGTACATAAAATTTCATTTCTTTTGTCTCACCTCTGATCAAATCATCACATTCTCCAGCACACTGATCTCAGCACAATTAGAAGTTGTCTTTTCACAGATTAGCCTTTTGTTCATGTATGAAAGTACTCTTCTATTGTACCCAATTTTTTTTCCTTTTCCTGACTATGGACATCTGTAGATCTACTGTTTATTAGCCACATTCACTTCAAAGATTGACAAGGTTGGTGACATCCTTATTAATTTCACTGGCATGTATATTTTCTTTTCCTTCTCTTCAGGACATGTATATACCCAAAAGTAGTGCAAAAGGGGTTATATCCAATTGTGAATCACAAATAAAATAGACCTACTGAATCAAGGAGACTAATATAAGCCCTGACTTAATAAATCCCATTGATTCAATAGATCTACTGTAGTTCTGATTAACAAAAAGATTTAATCTTGTTTTTTTATTGTAGTCAGTGGAACAATATCTTCTTCTCTTCCCATCAACTGATCCTAAACTTTTAAAAATCACCAGTTATTTAATTTTATTTATTTATAATTTTATCCAAAGATCTGGCAGAATAAGTACACGTTTAAAATTCAAAGGCAAAATAAAACGCCAGATGATATACAAAGCAGCAAAAAGCATAATCAGCAAACTCTAACACTGCAATAAAATCAACCATAAGGTGCCAAGGGGACACTGAAGGCCAAAGATCTGGAGCAATAAAGCTACCCTTGTAACTTTACAAACATCTGTAAGATGAGGCCCATACTACTTTCTGTGGTGGAGAGTTCCACAGTCTAATACTGCTGCTGCTGCTGAAAAGGCCCTGTCTCCATCATCAGCTTCATCTCAGGTGGTGACCTCAACAAACTAATGGAAACGGAAATGGTGGTCTTCTAAAATAAAGAGAGTATGAAAGAGATTTCGTTAGAATTCTCAGAATCCTTCCTCATTAACTACGTTGAAGTTGTAGGGGTCACAGTTGCCCACCTCTTTTACATGATGGACTGCATCCAGATAGTCAATGGGCAACCTTAGCAACCATTTGAGATACAGCACAAGGGAGATGCTAGGAATTGGAGTGTAGCAACTTTTATAACAGGACGCTTCTGGAACAAGTGGTGTGCTGACACTAAGCTGAGCAGGCAGGTTGGTCTAAAAATGACCTCCAGGATTTCTTCTAACTCCCAAGGTTTTCTGGTTCAGGGGATTTTCTAGAAAACATTAAACCTCTTGACTGTGCACTTTGGGCCCTACTCACCACTTCCCTATTAAGGATGTCTACTCTGTTACTTATTGTTAAAATTGGAAAGTAGACTGTGAATTTGAGCAGGCCGAATGGTTTAAACTAAGAACCATGGAATATTGCAATAAATGACAGGTTGACAGGCGAATTAAAGTTAAAGAAGGAAATTTCAAACAGAAATGATCTATATATGTGTAGTCAAAATAAATAAAATATGTTGTTATTGTGGTTGTTACTATTGTTAGGGGGTGGGCTTTTTTTGGTTTATAGTACTTTTTAAATTAAGGGACTGCAGTGGCTCAAGTGGCTAAGACGTTGACTGGGAGGTGGAATGCCAGCAGTTCGATTCCTGAGTACTGCAGGACGGAATGAGCTCCCGCCTTTGTCCCAGCCCCTGCCAACCTAGCAGTTTGAAAGCAAGAAATTGCAAGTACAGTGATACCTCATACAACGTCCAAACTTGGTTCCACAAGTTTGGACTTTATACGGATTTGGACTTTGTATGAGGCATGCAAAATCCTAGCCGCGATGCCTCATAAAACGTCCAAATCCTTGCCGCGATGCCTCATACAACGTCGTTTCCATAGAGATACATTGTACTGTAACAGCACAGACTTCAGGGCAAAGTCAAGGAAACAGACAGGAAGCTGACAGAACTTTAAGAAATCATTGTCTGAAGGCTAAATACATTACAAAAACATGTCAAACTACCCTGATTGTCCAAGAACCTGAAGAATGCTGCTAAAATCCCAGGAATGCCTCTAAAAATTCTGACGGAAAAATCCAAAAAAATCCAAAATTGCATTCAAAACCACTCCTAAACACTCTTTGCCTCATGCAAAACCCACAAGAGCAATGCACGCATGTGTCCTGCCTTTTATACTGCCCAGGCATAATGCAACCTGGGAAAAAACCCTATGCCTCATACAAAATCGCAGCGACTTTGTATGAGGCAACGTTTTTCAAGGAATTAGGTGATGTTGTATGAATCCGATGTTGTACAAAGCGGAGTTTGTATGAGGTATTACTGCAGATAAACAGGGACCACTTCGGTGGGAAGGCAAACAGTGTTCGGTGCGCTCCGGTGTCTAGTCATGCCTGCCACATGACCACGGAAACGTCTGCAGAAGCAGACAGCGCTGGCCCTTGTGAAACAGAGGTGAGCACTGAACCCTAGAGTTGGAAACGACTGGCTTTCAAGCAAGGGAAACCTTTACTTTTTAAATTATTTTTTTAAAAAGGGTGTCCACCCTGGCTCAAAAGAAATAAGTCTGTCCTTGCCCGCTTTTTCTATACAACCAGCCCACCTTCAAATGTTCTTGCAGCGTCTGCCTGCCATCTCTTTCCCCCAGTCTTTCTTCTCAGTAGCTACATTTCCCATGTCCTCAATGGCAACCACTGAGAACTGGAGGGCTGCTAAATCCAATTTAAACATTCGCTCTAAAAGCAAGCCCTCTGAAGCAATGGGGGCACGGGTGAGCTCTTTTTAAAAAATAAAATCCCTCTCATTCAATGGATCTATTCTCGTGGGGATTAACCGCTGGATCAAACCCAGCGGTTGTTGCTGCAGATGCAAGGAGGAAACCGGAGAAGGGCCTCCCCATCCCAAACCCCCTTTTTGGGAAAGGATCAGCAAAAACCTCCCCTTTCGCTTTGTTTTGCAAGGTATCTTGCGAAAAACCCCATCAGAAACCTAATGAGAAAGAGAGAGAACCCGTGGCGGGAAACGCCCCCCTCCTCTGTGCTGGGATCATCCCCCACGCGGTTGCAATGCAAAGGCAGTAAGTAAATAGGGAGGAGGGGAGGAGAAAAGAAGAGGATCTAAAACAGAATCACCTCCTTTTGCACAACACTTTCCCATTTTATTAAAAAAAATAACAACCACACACACACACACACACTGCATCTCTTTCACCTTTGCTTCTACATCCCCCCCAATCCCACCACCGCATCATCCCCTTTCGCAGGCTGCAATCGCTGCTCTGAAGGAGCATGGTGGGGGACACACGACTAAACCCGATCCCCCGGTTGAGGACCGAATCCGGATTCCTGCCACATTCCTCCTCCGCCCTTCCCTCCCATCCCCTCCTCTACCTGAATCCGAGGGTCTACTTCTTCCTCGTCTTCTTCTTGCTGCTGTGGCGGTGGCTGAAGATCCTCCTTCTTCTCCGCCGCCTTATTCCTCCTCACGCCCGGATCCATGTTGGCTCCGCTGCTGAGCTCTTGTGGACAAGGAGGGGGAATGGAGAGGGCGCTTGGTTGGGAGGAAAGAGGGAGCGAGCGAGGGCTAGGAGGCGTCAGTGTCTGTTGCCTTTAATCCGGCGCCTGGGCAGGCTCGTCTTTTTCGGGCTCTGTGACTTAAAAGCCGCCACGTTTGCGCCGCTCGCTGCCACCCTTCTGCTTTTAAGCGCCTAAATTGGCGGCCAGGCTAAGCTGCCGACTGGGGGAACGAACCGTTTCTGGGCGAGATGAAAAGAGGGGGAAGGAAAAGCGGATGGACGCCTCGCTCGCTGCTGCTGTGTCGCTTCTTGTCACGGCCGCCGGTGTAGTTGTCACTGCACTGCTTTTCCCCGGGCGCGTCCCTCCCTCTGACCGCCTCCTTTCCAGAGAGCATGGCTTGCCAACCCGTACGGTAGTTACCGTACGGTACGGCAATTTGGCCCTCCGCACGATGTACGACTACCATACGGAGATGTACGGTAATTTTCAGTAATTTTTGAAAAATAATAATAAAAAAGATTATTTCCGGTTCCGTCCTGGGTGAAAATGAAAAAAAAAGCAGATTACTTCCGTTTTCTTTCCTCATAAATATTTTTTTAAAAATGCCCGCCCAGGCTCTGCCCATAGCTCTGCCCATAGTTCCGCCCAGACTCCGCCCAGTATGCACATGCATGCATGAACTCCGTACGGTAATGTACGGTAATTTTTGCGCAGCCCGTACGGTAATGTACGGTTTCCAGGTTGGCAACGCCCCCTCAGTTCCAGTGCCGCTTCTGCTGCGGCTCTCTTTGCCTCAGTGCTTCTCTTCAGACACCAGTTGCCACGGACGGAATCGGGGCGGAGAAGCTATATTGGAACTACGGTCGACATATTTGCTGCGTGTGGCGCTCTCGAGGGATTTAGGGTTCCAATCATGTCTGACCCAAATCCAGTATGAAACGAGCCTCATTCTGGCAGGGGCAGCCACTGCCCTGCAAAAATCCTTTCAACCCAGAGTAATCTCTGACAAGAAAACACACATTGAACAATTCACATTTGCAAAACTCAAGTTTTGGATTTGGAAATAAGGGAAATTTCCTGGCAAAAATGGGAAACTTGACAGCTATGCTTATCCTGTGCTGCCCTCCAATGGTGGCAATAGGGCATTGCAGTCTAATAAGGGATGACGGCGGGAAAGAGGGTAAAATAATGGGTTTTCCCGGCCAATAAGGGATACTTGACAGCTATGCCTCCAGTGATCTGAAGGTGGCTTAACATGATGGCTGCCCTTCTCACTTCATCCCCAGAAAGAGCCTCCTCCTCAAAAATTGTGGTACAGTATTTCTGAACTATTGCAATCTGCCTACCGCAGCGGTAGAAAAGTAACAACACGCACAAACTTCTTGGACGGTCCAAAGTGAGACGGCTCTCTCCTTTATTTTACAGCTAGTATTTATGATAAAACCTGGCTAAACCTTGAATCAGCAATCCTACTATTCTAACAAAGGAACTACAGTTACATGACGAATCTCTGTCATATTACACTGACGTACTTCACATAAGAATGCCTGGCGTCAGATGGCCAGGGAGTTTGTACAAAAAGAGATTATTATTATTATTATTATTATTTATTAAATTTATATACCGCAGTTCTCTGCCCAATGGGAGACTCAATGCGGTTTACAAAGTACAATTTACAAGTTACAGTATAAAAATATCACAAAAATATCACAAAAAATACAACATATCAATATCATCATAACAACATCGCAATAAAGTATCAAAAATCAATATCACAGTAAACAAAGCATTACAAAAGCAAAATCACAGAGCATGAAATACAATGTTAGAAATACAGATACAATACAGTAATTTAAACAGTAAAATATGCAATAAACATTCAAGCACCAACACAACAAATGTTTAGGGTAAGATACATATGTTTAGGGTAAGGAGTTCTAGGGAGGAAGATTAGTAAGGCCCCATATCAAGGTCAGAAATTCTTCCACACAACGGTCAAAGTACCATTGTACTGAATCGCAAGTTCAGCTAGGAAGTGTTCTTGGAGAAAAGAATGAAGACTCCCAGTTTGCCAGGAGTTCCAGTGATACAAGATGGCATCACTGCCCCCACCTTTCAGAACTTGCTAATGCTAAATAACAATGATTATAAATTTAAGGCGATCATGGGGTCAAACTAATATATATCATTACAGTGATACCTCATACAACGTCCAAACTTGGTTCCACAATTTTGGACTTTATATGGATTTGGACTTTGTATGAGGCATGCAAAATCCTAGCCGTGATGCCTCATACAACGTCCAAATCCTTGCTGCGATGCCTCGTACAACGTCGTTTTCATAGAGATACATTGTACTGTAACAGCACAGACTTCAGGGCAAAGTCAAGGAAACAGACAGGAAACTGACAGAACTTTAAGAAATCATTGTCTAAAGGCTAAATGCATTACAAAAACATGTCAAACAACGCTGATTGTCCAAGAACCTGAAGAATGCTGCAAAAATCTCAGGAATGCTTCTAAAAATTCTGACAAATAAATTCAAAAAAATCCAAAATCGCGTTCAATACCACTCCTAAACACTCTTTGCCTCGTGCAAAACCCACAAGAGCAATGCATGCATGTGTCCTGCCTTTTATACTGCCCAGGCATAATGCAACCTGGAAAAAACCCCTATGCCTCATACAAAGTCGCAGCGAATTTATATGAGGCAACTTTTTTCAAGGAATTAGGCGATGCTGTATGAATTCGATGTTGTACAAAGTAGACTTTGTATGAGGTATTACTGTATTACAGAAACTAATATATCATTACTACACTGAACCACAATTTGGGGGTGCCCCGGGCAAGGGCAACCTTTTAGCCGGCTAATCTTTCTCATCTCCTGCCAACCTAACAGTTCGAAAGCAAGAAATTGCAAGTAGATAAATAGGGACCACTTTGGTGGGAAGGTAACAGTGTTCTGTGCGCTCCGGTGTCTAGTCATGCCTGCCACATGACCACGGAAAACGTCTGCAGAAGCAGACAGTGCTGGCTCTTCGGCTTTGAAACAGAGATGAGCACTGAACCCTAGAATCGGATATGACTGGTTTTCGAGCAAGGGAAACCTTTACCTTTACTAATCTTTCTCACACTAGGTCAGGTGAAAGGAACTACAAAATGAATTCACCAAAAGGTGGTTTTATTTTGGCAGTTTCACTTCCGACCTAGACACGGAAGAAGAAAAACTTAATCCCCATAGTTGAAATTTTTTAAGTGGTAGCCGTGTTAGTCTGTGCAAGCATATCAGAGAGTAAACAAGACAAGGCAAAAAAAGTTGTGGCACCCTAAACACTAACTCCTGTATTTAAATATGAGCTTTCGTGGATCAAGTCTACTTCATCAGATAATGTACTTGAGCCACAAAAACCTCACATTTAAATTTAGGAGTTAGTCTTTAAGGTGCCACAACTTGTTTTGTTTGCTCTCTGATAATCATCCCCATTGGATCCGTGCGGTAGTTAAACAGGCAAAGTTGTGCTGTCAGACCCAAGGTATTTACTGTTCTCTGAAAGCAGAAAAAGAAATCTGTGGTGGTGCTTGAATAGCAAATAAATTGAAGATGATAGGATTAGGTCAAGAGTTATCTAGAGGCAGGGAGGTTAAAGAAAGCTGCTGAGTCAAATTTATGAGGTATATGAACCTGAGTTATAACACAATCTTGATGCCTGTGGCTTTGCTGCCCTTCTGGGTAAGCATGGGTCACTTGAGATTAGCAATACTTTACTAGAAAGTTAAGTGAAAGCTGCTCTGAACACACTGGGAAGAAATAAATCACTGGAGTAGATGGGATACCAACAGAATTATTTCAAGCCACAGAGACTGAATCCATCAAAATCCTAACAAGAATATATCAACAAATACAGAAAATAAAGCAATGGCCTACAAACTGGCAATGTTCAGTGTACATTCTAGTCCCCAAGAAAGGACATACAGTACCAAGAATTGCAGTAATTATAGGACCATTGTTTTAATTTCCCATACAAGCAAAGGGATTAAGATATTGGAACAACTCTATACTATATAGAACAGGGGTTCTTATGTAAATACATCTGCTTCCAGTGGCGGCAGCATGGGCCACATGAAATGGTGCCATGGGCCACGGCCAGCCCACGAGCCATAGGTTTCAAACCCCTGATATAGAGAGTAAGAAATTCCTGATGTTCAAGATTTCAAAATGGAAGAGGCACTCAAGTTCATATTGTGTTTTCTACTCTTCTTGGTTACATGACTGCAGGGATTGTAATAATGAAAGCATAAACCTCAATGAACAGAACAAGAACAGACCAAGCCAAGCTTTTGCCCACACACATGATGGCAATATTATTACTAGTTTGTGGGCATATATTCCTCTTTACAGGTTCCTCTTAATTTTGAAGTTAAAGATACAAACACTTCTCTCTTTGAAGATATCATAGTTGTGTGCAGAAGTTCTGGTGTTGGAAAATAAACCAATAATTTTTCAGAGTAGCCAAAGTACCTATCAAAAACCACCTTGAGCACCCTGAACATTCTGATAACAGGTAAAGCAGCAGCTTAGATTGGTCAGTCTCAAAATTTGTAAAAAAAAAGTTGTAGTCTTTACCTATAAGGAGGGACGTTAACCATTGGACTCCGGCATACACGCCCGCACCTGTCCATAGTATCCCGTAACGAGCCACCTGCACTCGCCTTTACCCGGCCCGCAGAGCGCTGCAAGGGTCCCGCAGTCAGCAGTGGGGCAACAGCCCCACAAATGCAAACAAAACAAAACAACTTCAATTCCCAACATCCTCCGCCCCCCGCCGCCCCTCAGCCAAACAGGCTGACAGGCAAGAGCAAGCAGAACGTTGGAAAAGGCAGCGTGCCCAATAGAAACTGAGCCACAGGAAAAAAACACCACATGAACACAAACAAAATAAACTAAACTTCAAGTCCCAGCATCCTACAAGCTGTGAGCACTTCAGCCAATCAGGCTGAAGGGCATGAGTGCACAGAATGCTGAAAAAGCCGGCGCACAAAAAATAAGGTAAAAAATGCCTCATGCAATGGGAGTGCAAGGCCGCCACAGGCAGAGGCAGCGCCTCACAGCCTCGCAAAAAAAACCCCCGCAAAAAACCACGACAAGACAACCACCGGCCTTCTTTCCCAGAGCAACGGGGAGAAGAGGGACTCCCTCTCCTCCCCGCTACCCCGCCAAAGACACAGCGAGACCACCGCTGGCCTCAAGGTAAGTTGAGCCGGGGTGTGAAAAAAAAGCAGCAGGGAGCAATTCGTCAGGGGAAGTACACTCCCTGGCGAATGACTGGATGCTGCCTTTCTACTACCCACACTGCTATTTCGAGAACTAGCACGAAACAGTGGTGGAGGTAATAGAAAAGCAGCAGCCAGCAATCCGCAAGGAAGAGCACCACCCCTTACGGATCGTTGCCTGCCGATCTCCCGTTAGGTAAGCCAGGGAAAAAGGAGCAGAGAGGAGAGAACCATCGTAAAGAAGATAGCTCTTCTCTTCCTCCCTTTTCACCCGACCTACCTAACGAACATTACCGGACGAAGAGCGAGCTGACTGCTGGCTCTTCCTTTTCCCCATTGCTGCATCGAAACCTAATTTCGAAGCAGCAATAGGGAAAGGAGGAAATGACAGACAAGGCCATTCTTCACACAACAACAACAAAACCAAACAGTTAACCAAAATGCCAAGCACCAAAATTAATAAAACACCAATAAATAAACAAATAATTAAAATAAACCCATTAAACAACAAAACAATAAACAACAAAATCAACAAAAACACCCAAAATACCAAAGACTAATGAAAAACCATAAAAGCACACTAAAAACACCTATCTACAACATGAAAATACCGAACACAACAAACAATAATATCACAAATTAAACAAATAAATATTGAAAAATCAAAAAAATAAATTACAACCAGAAAGAATTAAAGCACTTGAACACATCAAAACCCATAATACAAACAAACAAACAAGCTGAAACACTTTTTTTTGGGGGGGGTTAAGTAGAAACTCTCTACTTAACACCCCCCCAACCCAACACCACAAAATCAAAACAAAATAAAAAACAGAATAAACAATCAAGAAACACTTTGGGGGGTTTAAGTAGAAACTCTACTTAAACCCCCTTACCCAACACCACAAAATCAAAACAAAATAAAAGTAGAATAAACAATCAAGAGCACTTACCAAACACGTCCTCCCTCCATGCCTCCGGAACTAAATTGAACAAAGAAAGGAATATCACAGTAATCTTAATAACAGCCCCACCTAGAGGCCGGAAGAGTAAAAACAGTAAAAAATATGTAAAAAAATCAAAATGACAAATAAATAAAATAAAGTCAAAAACCACAAATTCAAAACGCCACCACCCAAACCACCCCTAACCAAAAAAACACACATAAAAACTGTCTGGCAAGGCCGGGCAAACTATGCTAGTTTTAAGATATTTCTGATATACTTGGTACGAGTAAGAATAACTAAAAATATTGGTCATCACAACTACTTCTACATTCTTCACTGCTTGAAAGTGCAGTAACTACATTTATCTGTCTGGTACTGAGGTTGAAGAGAATTACAATCTCTTAGGAGTTCAGACCACAAATTCTAGATAATGCTAACCAGTTTGGCCTATATATTTTTTCTCCCCCATGCAGCATTATAAATGATCTCCAACCTTCTTAACAGGAGATCTTTCTATCTGGTGTATGCTCTTCATTTAACAAGGAGCCACATGCTTCCAACAGGACAAAATCAGGCCGCTGTTCACAAACAGCCTTTTTTTTAGTAACAGGGGACCTTATTTTTTTGTTCTCAGCCAGACGAGTGGCTGTTTCCTGCTGCTGTTCATCACCAGTAGTGGGTCTCCTGGGAGAGAAATATTTGAATATATCTGCAGAGAAATAAGACAATCATAAGATCTGGGTTTGGTTTGTTTTTCGCCCCAAACCATCCTTTATCCCCTCAACATTAGTAACACCAGCAGAAAGAAGACAAGTGCTGCATGTCTAATGCCTTGTCCCAAACATCTTCAAGGCCAGCCATTACCCACAGGATCATCTGAGAAGCAGCTATGCTATGAAAACAAGGAGCTGGCATCAGTGGCAGAAGTTAGAAAAAGGTGAAGGGCCACCACAATCATCCAGAGTGGGAAGTAGTGATAACCAGGGGCAAATGTTAAACTCTAGCCCAAAAAGCTTCCACCTCTTCGTCACAATATTCAACTACCAGTAATCATTTATGTGTTTGCTAAAGATAATTAAAAAATGAAAATAAAAATATTTCCTTTATTTTTGTTTAAAGGTTAACTGTGTGATTAGAAGCCCTATATATATAACTGGGGGAAATTCTAATCTTGTACAAATACAAAAGTCATTCACATGTACTTTCCCCATTAATCCAAGAGTGAGAAACTTCCTAAATTGGAAGGACCATAATATTCTCATACTCACTAAGGGCTAGATCACGAGTTCTCAACCTTTTTAAGACAGGAGCTCCCTCAGACAGCTTTGGGGGCAGATGGCTATTTTGCGCTTCCTCCACCACATAGCACTTCTGGTTGTGGGGGCCCACATGAAATGGTACCACAGGCCGCATCCGGCCCATGGACCACAGATTGAGAATCCCTGGGCTAGATCCTGCCACTGCCTTTGACATTCCCCTGGTTTTAGTGGTGGTGGGTTTGGTAGGCTTTGCTCGAAAGCCAGTCGTATCCAACTCTAGGCTGCTGATTTCCGTTTACAGCCAAAGAGCCAGCACTGTCTGCATTTGCAGATGTTTCTGTGGTCATGTGGCAGGCATAACTAGACACCATAGTGCACGAAAGGCTGTTACCGTCCCACCAAAGTGGTACCTATTTATCTACTTGCAATTCCTTGCTTTCAAACTGGCAGGAACTGGGACAGAGATGGGAACTCACTCCATCATGCAGCACTTGGGTCTCGAACAGCTAACTGCCAACCTTTCAGTCATCAAGTTCAGCATATTAACCACTAAGCCACCGCAGCCCCGTATAAGGCATCTTGCTTTGTTAAAATTAAATATTAATTATTAAAATGTATCTTACAAACTGTCCACTGGATCCTGATTTCCTCCGTACATTGGAAGGGTGTGGATTCCGCGTGCCCAGTTGGCACGCATGGCCTCTGGCAGAGGTTAAACCTAGCGAGCACGCTCCTGGCCCCTGGCCCTTGCCAGTAGAGAGAAATTAAGGGGGGTGGATAAATGATAGGGTTTGATTCACCCAATTCCTTGACCTGACCAGCGGACCTGCTGAGAGAGCAAATATGTTACCTATTAGAGTAATCCCTCATCTCCGAGTCTCAGTCTTATCCCAGAAGCAAACAGGAGTCATGATTGCCTTAGTCTAAGCCTTGAACAATGGTGCTTTCCCAGTCAGTGTTTGCCCGCACTAATTAACTTCCCCAAAAGAGATTCCCAATTAACCTGAGTAAATAGGTGATGTGATTTTCTGTCAGATAACCATCCTACCATGCGCAGCCTTCTGCATAATATATACTGATGATTTTCCCTCAATAAAGCACTGGTCTTCTCTCCATCTTGCCTCATGTTGTTCCTTTGACCAGTCTCCTCCGGGATCCTAAGGGCCTCCTCACGGCCCCAATCCTACATCTGGTGACCCCGACGTGATCTACTCGAGAGTAAGCGACCCCCGAGCGGTCTAATCGTGAGTAAGCGATCAGCACAGCCAGGTTCTGCGCCAGAACCTTGTCCCATCATCCCGGAGGACAGCGCGGCAGCCCGGTCGGTAAGCCAGCCGATCGGGAAGACGGCCCAAGCGGCGAGGCATTACAGAAGAGGCTTCCTACAGCTTGCTCCCGACTTTCGCGGCGGCTTGTGCCAAAGGGAAAAACGTGTTCCGCTCAGGGCAGCTGTGAGCCCCTGACAGCGCAGTGGCCACCGAGGGCCCGTGGCCACAGTCCACGCTCCGAGTTCTACCCAGAAGCGTCATCGCCAGAACCTATTGCCTGCCACAGACGCGTTGACTCGTCCCGAGGAGGAATCTTCCAAGGACCCAATCGCAGGTAATATGGGGACCTGTCCTCAGCGTCAGCGTCCATCCGCTAGCCAAAGAACTCGTGAGGGAGAGTTCAGAATCCTGGCCAGGGTATTTAAGTTGCGTTTTCACAGCAGGGAGCTAGCGAGACTTTTGGTGTACCTAGGGGAACACTGCCTGCTTTACCCAGAAGTAGGTATGTTAACCTACTAACCTAGGAGACTGCATTCAGCAACCCCCGAAAGCTCCAGAGGGCATAATTCGCACATGGAGCAAATGTAGGAAGCTCTCAGCAGAGGTAGACCCAGTCCGGATAGAGACCCAGAAAAGCCCAGCGCAGTCAGAACCATCAGCCCCAAGAAGTCTCTATCCACCATTTCAGCTTAAGCAGGGCAGTGTAGGGAGCATTCCCTCAGTGACAGCTGCAGACGTCACTGAAGGAATTCATGGCATGAGAGGCCCTGGCGCTTCTCTGACAGTTAAAAGTCCCCTGCCAATTAAGAACTCCATTCAGCGCATGGGTGAGGAAGATCCATTCACGGGGAAATTGCCAGTGGCACAATTAGCTAGCGCCCAACTGCTGTGCTCAGCCTATCTGAAGGCAGACACACGTTCAGGCAGGGCTGCTCAGCACCCACTGCTCACGGAAATCTGCACGGCCCCTGGCCACGCAGGACTCCAGAGCAGACCCATTACCACACTCAGGCGCAGAGCAGTGCCAAAACCCCAAGGCGCCTGCTTCCAGTGTGGTAAAATGAGACACCTTAGAAGAGAAAGCCAATCTAGACCAGGCAGATCTTCAAAAGATTATCTTAATGCCAAATGGCCACCCTGGCATGCATTTGGCCCAGGCTAGAAAGGAGGCAGCCATCGCCCTGGCTGTGCCAGAAGAACCATCCCAGCAATAGTACCCCGAGTTCCCCCAGGGCACAGGCAGAACCTACTTGTCTCACCTTGGGAGTACCCCAGAGAAACTTGCCCCTAAGTAGAAGCACCCAGATGGCTGTAAATAGCCAGCTGTGTATTAGCCATCTCCTCATGTGTAGTATAGAACGCTGCAGATCAGGGGAGGAATGTGCGAATGCGTAAATAAATGTGTGTATGCGTGGTGCACCACTCAATGTATGACTGCAAGAACTGTGTATGATTGCAAAAGCCTTGTCTCTATGACCACAGTATGACTGGAAAAGGGTTCCTTGTGTGTAACTGCGTGGTAATGTCACTGTGAAATATGTGTTAAACAATTTGCACTCTGCTCATGGGCAGGAACTATTTAAAGTTTGAGGAAGCATGATGAACAAAGCCCCTTGCCTTGCCTGCTTAGCAGCTTAAGCAGGAGAGGAGGGGGGGAATCCTAACCTACAATAGGGCGGGGTGGTTCCCCCTTCCTCCCTGGCGACTTTTCTTTGTCAAAGGATTAAGCCACCCTTGGAAACCGGTTTTGCAACCCTGGCCACAGGAAAACAGATTTTTCTTTTCAGAAGCGCGATCTGAAAACAAAAATCACTTCTATGAGTTTTCCTCACTGTATCATAAGCTATGGGGCCCCTCCCTACGTCTGTGTTCCTCAAACCCCCATCTCTGTGTTTAAGGTTTTTTGAATGTCTCTTAGCGTCTGGAAGTCGTATCTCACTAGGAGTGAGAGAATTGCATTGTCTTCATGTGTGTATTGTGTTATCATCTTGTAACCTCGGTTCTCAACCTTTTAAAGTCAGGGGCCAAGCTCCGGGGCCTCAGGCAGCTCTGGAGGTCCGGACAGTCATCCTGCCCTTCCTGCACCACACAGCCCTTCTTGGCTTGGTGGGGGTAGTGGCAGAGCAACGTGGGCCACTTCCGGCCCACTCGCCCACATCTGGCCGCAGGTTGAGAATCGTTCTAACTCTCCTTCATTCTCTTAGGAAAGATATTGCTCTGGTATTTTGACTTTAATCTGTGCAAAGCAACTCACTCATTGCACCCCTTTCACAGGAAAAAGCACGCAAACATTCTTGCGCTCTGTATATTCAGAAAATACTTACCCTTTTTATAGGAACAAAATTCCTCTCCAGGCCTTAACCAATTTCTTTCTTTCTACAGCCTTAAATTGCTTCCTTTCACAGGCTCCAGAGTTACCTGACCTAATCTGATTTCGTTATGATAAGAGTTGTTGCATTCCCATTGTGCTAACTTCTGACTTGTCTTTCCTCCTTCCCTCCTTTCGCCAGTGGAACTCCCTGCTGGAAATGTTTAACTTGTGTGTCTTTTCATTTTTTTGTGTATTATTTCCTTACAGCTGGCACGTCATAGTTGGCTTGTTTTAATAAGCCCTAGTAGGTCATTTTAAGTATGGCACCTGGCCCACAGCACCCTCTCTAGTGTGCAGACACATTTTGCAAACTCCAGAGCACAGAGGAAGGATTAGTCCCTGAGCTCCCGAGCATGTGCAGAGTGCCACCCATTAGCCAGGACTGCCTAGGACCATTTTAAGAGTGCAGTCAGGTCACACCCTTCAATCAGATACAGGCATTTTTAGGCCACCCCTTCCCTTTTGGCTGCTAGTCTAAGCACAGGCAAAAGGCTAAGCCACCATCTGGCACTCTTCTAAACGTGTGCACGCACGCCATGGGCGGATGTGCGCAGGGGGGCCTTCTTGAGAAATTTACCCAAGGGAAGCCTGGCGCTTCATGCGCCAAGGTTTGCCATAAGACCCCAGACTCGTCTCGCTTCAAACACAGATAGTCACCTTGTGTGAATTTATGTCACTGGTTCCTCTTCAGGGGGCTAGGACAGTTTTCACTTATGGGGGTCGCACATATTAGGTTCTTACCTGGCAAGAGGACCAAGCTTGGCGCACGCTCCTGACTCTTCCGCAAGCGGGCAGAGTTGGCAGCCGTGAACCTCGCTTTGCGCACCTTTGCCAAAGAACGCTTAAACAGAATTGCTGACAGCCAGTTTCCTAGGAATTTGCTTCACAGTCTACCGGGAGCATACATCACTCCCGCGATAGACAAAAACTTGCTAAGTTTGTTCCTCACTACTCCAATTCAGAGTCATGCATTCTTTCACCAAAATGCCAAAGCGCTCGCAAGGCAGTTCAACCTGCCACTTTCCCAAGCCCAAGGCATAGTCCGTTCCTGTCTGCATCGTGCAGGGACACCGGGGGGGCCCTCGTGGGGGGTCAACCCACGAGGGACAGAGGCCATCCAGGTGTGACAAAGGGACGTCACACATCCCCACATTTTGGCAAATGGCAGTACATGCACGTTTGCATTAATACCTTCCCACAGTTTGTTTGGGTAACAGCACAGAAGGGAGAAACGGCTCCCCATGTGGAGCAGCATCTCCTTTCCCACGGCCAAGGGCGAACCTCGGCACACGAAGTCCGATGACGCCCCAGCTTATAGCTCCAGACAGCTGGCCACCTTCAGGGCCACCTGGGATATTAAGCTCACTTTTGGCGTTCCTTACAATCCGCAGGGGCAAGCGATTGTGCAACGGGTCTATCGGACGCTTAAGTCCTACGTTGACAAACAAACAGAAAGGGGGGGAAACCACGTCCCATAGTTGCACAGCAATTGCTACCCTATAAGTGCAAAAACCAACTAACTCTTTCAGAATTTTTATCTCCCAAACAAGTCTCTTCCCCATGCAGGTCCCAGAGGCCAGAATCAGACCCGGACGATTGCAAAGAGCGGCACCAGTCACTGTCCTGGATGTCATCAGCTGTCCGTCTTCCTTTATGACTTACATCTCCAAAGACATTTCTATGAACATTTTGCACACTCAGTGCCACTTCTAAGGACTTTTCCAAACTCAAGTTGCACATGAAGCCCCACCAAGAAGGGAAGCCTCAAGAAGCAGCTGAATGTTTTTCATTGCTATTATTACCTGTAGTTGCTCTTTATTTATTCATGCCTTGTACAATGCTCCAGTTGGGATTTGCAAGGGACACTTGAATTTCTGTATATTGTTAATAACGGCCAGCTCCCACCAAAGGAAGCCAGACCGGCCCATGTTTGCACCGACCCATTGCTTGGAAAGATTGAGCACCCGGTAGCCGGTAATCCCCAGTTTATCTTCACACCTCCCCATAGGTGTTAGAAAAGACATTTGCACAATGCCAGAAGCTGCAGAGATAGCTTAGAATCAACCCAGGTCACAGTATCAATGACACATCTCATTATCTTGCCTTGCTACAGAAAGCAGTCTGAATTCAGACCCACAGCTCTGAAAAACCAGGCTGTAGTCAGTATATTCAGCGTGTCAGGCTTAGCCATAGGCAACGCTCTGAGAATTGGTCAATTGGCTTGCGGATTAGCAAAAGCCATCAACCACACCTCCTCAGCAATAGCGCTGCTCAACCAGGAGCAGGCAGAGCTTCGCCATGCCATACTGGATAATCAAGCAGCTATCGATTATCCCCTATTGTTACATCATATGGGCTGCAAGTCTGTCCACAGCATGTGTTGCTTAAATCTCACAGACAATACCCACAAGATACAGAGCCAGCTCACGGACCTCCACACCCTAGTTAGGGACATCAAGGAGGATTCTTCATGGGGGTGGTAGGACTCCTTGTGGTCGTGGCTCCCATGGGGACGGCTTCAGACGACACTCAAAGTGATTGTGGGGGTGGTAATACTGGGCACAACAGTGTGTTGTTTCGTGCAATGTATTCCCTCACTGCTGTCGAGATGTCCCCCATGGAGGGAACCCCGAAGTGTCATTCCCGCTCATCAGCTGGTACCCCTCTTGCGTAGAGTCGTCGGTCAGGTCCTTAAATAAAACAGAAAGGGGAGATGTGGATTCCGCGTGCCCAGTTGGCACGCATGGCCTCTGGCAGAGGTTAAACCTAGCGAGCATGCTCCTGGCCCCTGGCCCTTGCCAGTAGAGAGAAATTAAGGGGGGTGGATAAATGATAGGGTTTGATTCACCCAATTCCTTGACCTGACCAGCGGACCTGCTGAGAGAGCAAATATGTTACCTATTAGAGTAATCCCTCATCTCCGAGTCTCAGTCTTATCCCAGAAGCAAACAGGAGTCATGATTGCCTTAGTCTAAGCCTTGAACAATGGTGCTTTCCCAGTCAGTGTTTGCCCGCACTAATTAACTTCCCCAAAAGAGATTCCCAATTAACCTGAGTAAATAGGTGATGTGATTTTCTGTCAGATAACCATCCTACCATGCGCAGCCTTCTGCATAATATATACTGATGATTTTCCCTCAATAAAGCACTGGTCTTCTCTCCATCTTGCCTCGTGTCGTTCCTTTGACCAGTCTCCTCCGGGATCCTAAGGGCCTCCTCACGGCCCCAATCCTACAGAAGGGGATTAGCAACAAAAAAAAGGCTACAATATTTTTAATAAATGAGGTGTAGTGAGAGTTTGTGGCTTGTTTTCAAGCACAATTATGCTTCAGGGAGGTTTTCAGGAAAGCAACTCTGACTGAAAGCGAGGCATGTTTTCAAAGCAAAAGCTTGCTTTTTTTCCCTTTACTGAAGCATTGCTGAAATCTGACAGCACTGTAGCAAATCTGGAGTTTAAAAAACAGATGGAGCATACATGAAACAAGGGCTGAGTATTGCCCAACCCCCCACAATAATTTGTCAGTAAATTCAAATGCAGACAACCATATAAAGTTTATAAACAAGACAAGAATGCTGAGAAGCAAGGGAGAAGTACTTTAACAGCATGTTTCGGGGAAACTGAAACTCACAAAAAATATTCAAGCGAGGGGACCTAAAGGAAACAAAAATATTTTCTCTCTCTCTCTCTCTCTTTCTCTCTTCTGCATACTATTTTGCATTACCGTATCGGTATTCACACATGGAACAAATGGCTTGAGAGAATAATTTTTACTACTAGGAGCCTCCAGCCACATGGTCAAGCAGATGAGATCAGAAGGCTAAAGCATTGGCTCACTTCCCAGGACACTGTAGGGTCCATGAGGATTTTCCAGATTGTTCCCCTTCCTCACCTCCCCCAGCTCTCAGCTGTTTCCTCATTCACTGCCAATCTTGCTTGGGATATTGATAGCAGCACAGGTGGCTCTGTAAATTTGCATTACAGTATATGTTTCTTCTAGGGCTGGCTAGGCTAGGCAGATTATTTCTTTGGTTTCTGTTGTCTCTCATTGCTCTGTAATGATTCTATGCCACACTTTTCAGTCTCTCCATTCTCGCAGAGACCTGTTCCGCAACTCTAACACTGAGGGGTAGGTCCTACCATCATACAGATTGAGGCAACCATCTCAAATGCCAAGTGCTGGGAGACAAACATACCTGTAGTTGCTCCTCAACCTTCTTCCTGAACCCAGTTTTAACTCAAGATGGCATAGACAGCGTTCATCCTGTCCTAAATGTGGGGTCAATACTGTCCTCTTTTTAACATTCAGGAAAACAAGGTCCTCTGGAGACCCATAAGACTAAGAAACAACATTGATACTTTGGTGTCTTTTCCAGGAGGCATAGAAGGAGTCGCAGTAAGGACTAACACAGGTTTATTGGTTGATGATCAGAACGAACATGTGCTAATGGCGGAGATACCTCACATTATATACAGTAGCACAATACATTTGAATCTGGCTGCATGGTAGCTCATTGGTTGCTAGCGGCGTGACGTCATCTGGGTCACGCCCATCTTCGGTGGTGGATCGGTAGTAGTTTGTTGTTGTGGGGAGTTCCCGCAGCTGCAGGTGATTTGAGGAATGATAACCATGTGAGTTGAACACTCGCAGCTGCCCTCTATAGGCAGCTTGCTTGCGTTCCTTTAACAGCTCGGTTACATTGTGATTGTGGCCAGGTTACATTCATACATTTCTTAAAGCGACAATGTACATACATATCAAGCAACATTGTACATACACAACATCCCTCCCCCCTAGGATGGGACGAAGTCCCTCAACCATTGTGGCTTGCCGCACGTGCGCCTGGGGCGAGCGGCCGCTTGGCCTAACACAGGGGAGCCTGGCTCTGCGGAGTCCTGTCCTGCAACGGAAAGGGGGGACTCGTTAGTGGCTCGGTGTGGGCTCTGTGGTAACCTTGTATTGGGGGACGGGAATGGAATGAACAGTTGGGAAGTGAACTCCTGCCTACCGTTTGAGGAGCTGGGGGTCCCCCCCAGCACGAATCTCGGGACCGACGAAGAGACCCTCGTGGTCTCGCCACCCCCCGTTCCCTGCCTGGGAGTTCTGGGGACTGTGGTGGGTGGGCTCCCCCCCAATGCCTGCCTTGGGGGTGTTGGTCTCCGGGGAGCTGGAGCTATGGTATATTCTAACACAAAAGGACTGGGGGGACTGGAGGTACCAGGGGCTGAACTGAAACCCCTCTTTTCGCTAGGACGGGTGGGGGACCACTCCGCTACATCCCCCTGGTACCGCAACTCATAATCATCATCAAACTGATCCCTCTCTTCCTCCTCTGTGGTTGGGAACCGAGGATATGCATTTGTATCCCCGGGTTCCGCCGTGTCTCCCCCTTGGGTAATGCGGGTGGGGGAGGACCCTAACGCTGAATCCCCTTCACTAGTGACCCGCCTTCTGAGTTGGTCGGCGTGCCTCCTCCAGAGTAGACCCGAGCTAGTCTCGACCCTGTAGGACACTGGCCCCGTCTGCTCTATGACTGTCCCTGGAACCCACGCTGGCCCTGACGCCGCGTAGTTCCTGCAGTGAACCGGGTCCCCTGCCGAAAAACTTTTGGAGCTCCCTCCCCCTATGTTTATGTTTCTCCCTTCATCCTCCACCCTGGACGGATCCATCCGGTCAAAAAGTGTTACCAGACGCCTCCTCATGAGGAGTTCGGCTGGGGAAAATCCTGAAGCTAAGGGGGTTGTCCTGTAGCAGATGAGGAACTGGCACAAATGAAGGTTCAACTCACCGGGACCCATGCGCCGCAGTGCATCTTTCGTAGTGTGCACTTGGCGCTCTACCTGACAGTTTGTGGCGGGGTGAAACGGGGCAGCGGTGATGTGCCTGATGGCGTTCCACTCAATAAACGTCTTGAACTCTGCAGACGTGAAGGTACTAGCGTTATCGCTAACAAGGACGTCTGGCAGGCCGAAACAGGCAAAAAGCTTGCGCAACTGCTTGATGGTTGCGGCGGAGGAGGTGCTGTTCATGGGGATTACCTCCAACCACTTGGAGTAGGAGTTGACTACCAGTAGAAACATGGACCCGCGGAAAGGGCCAGCGAAGTCGACATGGATCCGGGACCATGGCCCGCGGGCCGTATCCCATTCCCTATGGGGTAACCGGGACTCCTCGGGCCGAGAGCTCTGGCAGCTCTCACACGTGCCCACTAAACACTCTATGTCCCCGTCTATCTGGGGCCACCAAAAGAAACTTCTGGCCAGAGCCTTGGAGCGCACGATCCCGGGGTGACTGGTGTGCAGTAGTCTCAGTACCTTGGCCCTCAGCTTCTCTGGGATAACTACCCGCTGGCCCCAGAGTAAGCAGCCCCTTTCCAGCGACAGCTCTACTCTGCGCCTAAAAAATGGCCTGAACTCTTCATCGGGGGGAGTCATGGGCCAGCCCTTCCTAACCCAGGAACTAACTTGGGCCAGCATCTTGTCGGCCGCCGTGGCCTTGGCGAGGTCGGCCGGGACAATGGGGGGTGAGTCGAGAGACTCGATCAGTAGGACTTGGTGATCCTGCTCTACCTCGCATGTGGGGTCCCCTATACTTGGGAGGGGAGATCGGGACAGTGCGTCCGCATGGGAGATCTCCTTCCCTGGGCGATAGACTAGCTCATACTGGTAGGCATTGAGGAAGATGGCCCAACGCAGCATTCTGGGGGATAGAATTTGCGGTGTGGGTTTGCCGGTAGTGAAGATCCCCAAAAGTGGTTTGTGATCGGTCACTACCGTAAACTCGCGGCCGTATAAAAAGTCATGGAACTTTTTCGTTCCGGCGATGATGGCTAGGGCCTCCCTATCAGTTTGCGCGTAATTGTGCTCGGCCTTTGAGAGGGACCTAGAGTAGTACGCTACCGGGGCTTCCCTCCCGCTCTCCAACACGTGGCACAGGACCGCCCCCACCCCCACTGGGGACGCATCACAGACTAATACCACTGGTTTTTTCGGGTCGAAATGGGTCAGGACAGCGTCCGAAGACAGGAGTGACTTAAGCTCCTTGAATGCTCTCTCCTGCCTGTCCCCCCACCGCCAAGCCGCGTCCTTTTTGAGCAGCGCGTGCAGTGGCTCCGCGACCGATGCCTTCCGAGGCAGGAAGGTATGATAAAAATTTAGGAGCCCTAGAAATGACTGCAGCTCCGGTTTTGCGGTGGGGCGAGGGGCGTTCTTCACGGCTGCAACTTTTGACTCAGAGGGTTTGATCCCGTCCGGGGTTACCTTAAAGCCTAGAAACTCCACCTCCCTCGCAAAGAATACGCATTTGTCCCTCCTCAGTCGAAGACCTGCCCTCTCGAACACTGAAAGGACCCCATCTAGCCTCTTTGCCAACTCTAATTCGCCCCCCGCCGTTATCAACACGTCGTCGAAGTATGGGAGAACGCCTGGAAGCCCCTTTAAAAGGCGTTCCACGAGGGACTGGAAAATTCCGGGGGCCGAATTCACGCCAAACTGAAGGCGCGTTACCTTAAACGCACCCTTGTGCGTCACTATCGTTTGTGCGGCGGCAGCAGCCGGGGTTACAGAGAGCTGCTGGTACGCCTGAGCCAGGTCTAACTTGGCAAAACACTTCCCCCCATGTAACGTGGCCAGCAAGTGGCTGACCACGGGCACTGGATATGCATTTGGCCGAATGGCCTTGTTAATGGTACATTTATAGTCTGCACAAATCGTGACTTCCCCGTTCGACTTAAGGGCGGTAACAATCGGCGTTTCCCACTCCGCCGAGTCAACTGGAACCAAAATCCCCTGCCCCACCAATTTGTCCAGTTCCGCCTCGATCTTGTCCTTTAGGGCGAAGGGCACCCTCCTTGGTTTGAGGCGGATGGGCCGTATTTCTGGGTCCAGCTCGAAGGAAACCGGGGGCCCCTTGTACTTCCCGAGCCCCTTCTTGAAAATGTCCGGGTGCGCATTGCACACGTCCCGCATTGGGTCAGTCTCGATGGCGTTAATGCCGGACAGTTCGATTCCCAGGGGGGCAAACCACTGCGTTCCCAAAAGGCAGCACCTCCCCCCCTTGAGGACCACTAGGGGCAGTTTCTCGGAGTAGCTCTTGAACTTCACCTTGAAGTTCCCCACCCCCAACACTGGGATCCCATTTCCCTGCACGTCCCGTAGGTGTGACCTCATGGCCCGCAGTTTGGGCCGCTTGTCTGGGGGAATACGCATGAACTCTTTTTGGGACAGGATGGAATAAGATGACCCCGAGTCTATCTCCATCCTCACTGGGACCCCTTGCAACAGTACCTCTACGAAAAACTGCCGGTGCTCCAGGCCCACGCGGTTCACGCCTTCCTTCACTGTAGCTGGCTGCGACCTTCCTGGTGCCGGCCGCCGGGATGGCTGGAACTCCCCTTGTCCTCGACTCGTCCTCGCCTGCATACTCGGGCGATGTGCCCCTTTCGGCCGCAGTTGTGACACTCGGCCTTTCGAAACGGGCACCTCGTGCGGTCGTGGGACGCCCCACAACCGTCGCAACGGCGGTCCTGCCGTTCTCGGGTCTGCCGCTTCTCACCACGCTTCTTGATCCTCTGGACGTCGTCGTCCTCGCTGGAGTAGGGGTCCGCTGTCGTGGACGACTCCTCGGACGACATTGGTGTGCCGTCGGGCGGCTTGGGGGCCGCCTTCGCTGGTGTCCGCCAGGCCGCCTATACTGGTGACTTGGCCCTCTC
Source organism: Bradypodion pumilum (assembly GCA_035047305.1). Lineage (NCBI taxonomy): Eukaryota > Metazoa > Chordata > Lepidosauria > Squamata > Chamaeleonidae > Bradypodion > Bradypodion pumilum. The sequence goes on along the minus strand of JAWDJD010000006.1, from coordinate 56,864,791 downwards.
GGACGTGGCCCCTCGGGACTTGAACAGTCTCACCCCGCTCCTGGCCTCCTCGGCTGCTTGGGCCTCCCGCAGTACCTCGTTGAACGTGAGGCGTTGGTCGCGGGTCATCAGCCTTCTCTGCAGTTCCTCGTCCCTCAAGCCACACAACATGCGGTCACGGAGGGCCTGGTCCAGGTCATCCCACTGGCAGTGGACCGCCGCAAGCCTGAGGTCCGCCGCGTAGGCGGACACGGATTCGCCCGGTCGCTGGTCTCGCCTGTGAAACGCGACCCGTGCTGGGAAGATCGAGACGGGCGGCTGGAAATGCTCACCCAGTCTCTCCAGGATACGGTCGATGGGGATGTCGTCTACCTTCCGGGGGGCCACCAGGGTCATCAGGATCCGCAGCGTGGCCGGCCCCACTTGGGCCAGGAAGTGGGAGCGCATCTTCGCGTCGTCGTCGACGCCCGCGGCTTCCATCGCGTGCCGAAACTGGCACTCGTAGAGCTCCCATTGCTCGCTCACATCGAACTGGTACGCCTTGACCTTGGGATTCGCCATCGATCCCACCTTCGTCGCCAATTTGGTGTCTTTTCCAGGAGGCATAGAAGGAGTCGCAGTAAGGACTAACACAGGTTTATTGGTTGATGATCAGAACGAACATGTGGTAATGGCGGAGATACCTCACATTATATACAGTAGTACAATACATTTGAATCTGGCTGCATGGTAGCTCATTGGCTGCTACCGGCGTGACGTCATCCGGGTCACGCCCATCTTCGGTGGTGGATCGGTAGTAGTTTGTTGTTGCGGGGAGTTCCCGCGGCTGCAGGTGATTTGAGGAATGATAACCATGTGAGTTGAACACTCGCAGCTGCCCTCTATAGGCAGCTTGCTCGCGTTCCTTTTACAGCTGGGTTACATTGTGATTGTGGCCAGGTTACATTCATACATTTCTTAAAGCGACAATGTACATACATATCAAGCAACATTGTACATACACAACAGATACCTTTACTATTTTACTTAGATCCTGGGGAGACAACATAGTTTATTCATTACCTATGTATTTGCCAAAGGTCATCTTACCTTTCTTCAATGAAGTCAACATGCATCTCTTTTTTCAGATGTTATCCTCTCAAACAGAGGATTGTGTAGGTTAGGTTAGTATTGTTTAACTGGCCTAACATTACCCTGAGAGTTTCATGGCTCAGTGGAGATTTAGGGCTCCCAGCAGTATGTCCCAAATCACATTCCTGACCCAACCACTAGGCTACCCTTTATGGATGAGAAGAATGGGATTATGCCAAAAATTCCTATTTCTTACCTTCTTGTGTTGATGAAGTCTTCCACTCCTATATTCTCCCATAATCTCATCTATATATTTTTAATACTACAGACTTTGTCCATACTACCCATGAACATGCAGCTCATATGTGTTTATGATCTGTACAGGGGACCAACCTGCCTGGCTTAACCTACAGTGAGATCAGACGCACACACTATGAAGGATGCTTAAAGGATACACAGTGTGCCCCAATTTGAAGCAAACTCATATCATACTTCACCAACCCAGCATCTTCTAGGTGTTTTGAACAGCTGATAAGAGTTGTAGTCCAAATACCTGGAGACCCCCAGGTCTGGTCTAAAGAATAGTTTATCAAATGAAGAGAAATAGGGAGTTTGGAGAAAAACTAAAGAAAGATGCCCAAAGCTGGCAGGATTCCTCATTACAAATCTGCAGAGCAAGACAGAGGAATAAGGACAAGAGGTAATTCTCTTTTATTCTCTGTTCGAAAGCACAAGGGTTACCTGGAAATTCTCCAGAAGTCATCAAAAATTATGACTGGGACAGGCCACCCCTATTTACATACCATACATATCTTCTGACATGGGACAGAACATGTCCTCCCCCTCAGTTGGGGATGAATTAAATGCAAAGAGCGAGGAAACTAGGACCAATCATCTATACCAGTGGTTCCCAATGTGGGGCTCATGCCCCAAAGGGGACTTTAATTCCCAGAAGCCTATGTTTGGTACATTGGCTGATCAGTGCTTTGATGAATTGACTTAGGATTCTGAGAATTGAAGTCCAAAAACCAAAAGATGGAAACACTGATTTATCCTATTTTGCCAGTCCTAGAAGAAGGGGAAATGATTCTGAAAGATACCATCAGACAATCAAGTAAATGAAAGGTAGGAAAAATTTGGTTTCTGATCATTTTCAGAGCTTAGAACAGGGGGTGCCCAAACTATGGCCCATGGGCCAGATCCGGCCCCCAATGCCAATTCATCCAGCCCACGCCACCCTTGTCGCTCCTGAAAGCGGAAGTAAAACACTCCCAGAAGCAGAAGTAAAATACTCCTGGAAGCAGAAGTAAAAAGGGTGCATTTTACTTCCGCTTCCGGGAGCAATGAGAGCAGTGTGGGCCGGATGAATTAGCATTGGGGCCCGGATCCAGCCCACGGGCCTTAGTTTGGGCACCCCTGGTTTAAGCAAAGAAAATGGCAGCCTAAAATCTATCTCATCCTGTGGCAAAACAGATTGCAAGGCGTGTTTTACTTCTGCTTCCAGTGGGAGGAACCACATGACCGGCCCGCTGAATCACATGACTGGCCCATGGCCCAAAATGTTTGGGCACCCCAGGCTTAGAACATTAATGTAAACATACACATACACACATTCAGCATTATTCATTGTTCACACTCACACTGGCTTATTAACATGTAAGGCACTACTCAGTATCTTTTCCCCAAAAGCACCATATGGAGCATCATGTATCACACACTAGCTGAAGAAATTGATGGCATGTTTCTTTTTAATTACAACATCAACATCATGTGCTTTTCTCCTTACAGCATCACTCACATTAGTTGCAACATAATGCAGAAAGGCAATTACAAATAGAAAAATGGCTCCAAAAGTCCAAATTTCTTCTCAAATGACCCCCAACAGTGACAAGTAAACATTAAGTATCAGATTATACAAAAAAATAATGATATCACCAGTCACTATGTTGCTTTGCAAAAATAACCTTATTGTATATTTGCTACCCTCTTCAGTAGCATGTTACAAATAGAATAATTACTCATTATTTCCAAGCTAAGGTCATTTTCACTCCATACTACCTTAGAGATATCTTCCCTCCCGAAATATTTAAATACCAAAGTATTTCTTACAGCTCCAACATTTGCATGAGGAAATGCAAATCTAGAGGATAATGCCATGTTTAAGGTAATACTGTGTACTTCCCCTCAGCTAGCACCATCCTTTCTCAGTTCCTAATTATCTTGTAAATTTGGTTTCTTTTTGAGTTTTCAAGAACTACCTGCCACAACTGAATGAACCCAAAACACAATTCCAATCATTTTCTTGGATTGTCATATATACACATCACTTGCAGCCTGGCAATAAGCAAAAGTTTCATCTGAATGGGAATTTCTCCTGCCTATCTCCAACCATTATGTTGCCCACCAATGTAATCAAAATGTAATAGGGTGATAATGGACTCTAGGGTATATTTTAAAAACCCTAATATGCAAACATGAAGAACACCAGCAGAGACTCACGTGAAAACAGACTTGTTCTGTTGTGAACTGGCTGAATGTTTATTTATTTTTATTTATTCGACTTATACCCCGCCCATCAGGGATGCCCTCCCACTCTGGGTGGCTCACAATGTTAAAAAAGTAGAACAACCACCATAAAACCATAGAAAACTCTCCACCCACCCAGTCCAATCAGCACCAAGGACCACTAGCCAAAGTGGCCATGTTGGGAGGGTCTCCTATTTAAACTTCAACAAGCTGCCAAATGCTTCCTAGAAAAGAAAAGTTTTCAGTTGCTTCTTAAAGGACCCTAAAGCGTCAATCAAAAACAGCTCTCCAGGTAGAACATTCCAGTTAGCTGGGGGTGCTACTGAGGAAGCCCTCTGACGGGTAACAGACTTTCTAGCAAACCTGGGAGTTGGTACTTGGATAGAGTTGCCATAATTCTCTCCCACAAAACCGGGACAGAAGTATACTTGACAAAAATGGGAGGGTTATCTACAAAATTGCCTTTTTTAAAACAAACATAATGTAATGACAGCTATAAAACGCTTTTACAATAAATATATCAATATATATTATAAATGAATTTATTTACAACAGTTAATTCTTACTGTAAGATGATCTGTTGTACTTCTGAGAACTTGCGGTCAACTCTTAACATCCTCAGTTCCAGGAAACACACTGGTCACACTTATCAGGTGGTGGTGTGTGACAAGGATGTTAAGATTTGTCTCCAGGTATACTCCAACTCCAGTGTGGCAGGAAATCACTCGTTTGATGGTGAGAGTTCGAATTTATTTCAATGGTGTGTTATCTATATAACTAAGATCAAGGTCTGGTGCTGTATGTTCCTTATACAAATCCACACCCCTGCACGGATTGTGCTGAAACTCAGCACATATGTACCTTGGGCAAAAAGACACGGTCACTGTGGGGGTGTCAAGCCCCATGGGGAGGGGTACGCCCCCTAAATCAATCCGCAAAGGGGATGAACGCACCAACAGGAGAAAAAGCAAAGGGAAAAAATAAAACCAGGGGGGATTGTGATGTCATTGCCACAGTTCAACCAATTCCCAGCTGACCAGATCTGGGGCTCCTTGACATCACAGGGCTCCCTCATACAAAGCAACACCCATGCACCAATTGCGCTGGAAACTGCATACATGCCTACCTTCAACGTTTGGGGTGGCTGGCGTGGGCTGCAAGCCCCCCCCCCCGGACGGCAGAAATGACCATGGGAGGTGACTGTGCATACGTGAGAATCCATGCATGTGCCTAACCCTGCTTGGCGTTCCAGGCTTTGGCACATGCGTGAAATTCCATGCATGCGCCAAAGTCTGCCTGGCATTCCAGGTGGCGCACAGCCTAGCCACCAGTACGGACGGTGGCAATTATGGCCATTACAGCCATTCCCACTTCAGCGACTATGGTTGGTGGGCGGCCACCGTGGCATGGCTCCTCTGCACTCGATGCAAGCCTCGGGGGAGGGGAGAACCCATAGCCGGGGGGCAGGCGGAGGATGGGACCAGGCTGCTGCCTTCTGCATGCCTCCCTCCCCACGGGTCCTCTGCCCACCCACCCGAATGGAGCCTCCCTTCCGCTTGACACAACCCATGGGAGGATGGAGGGGCCAGGCTGTGATGGCTACCCACTGACTGTAGTCGCTGGGGAGGCCAACGGCGGCCAGAGTCAGGTTGAGACAGCACCTCGCGGCGGGGCTGAGAGAGCGGCCATGATGACAGCAGACAAAAAGGTAGGGCAGCTGAGGGGGCAGGGGGGACAGGCCCAGGTCTCTCCTTGGCCCAGGTAAGGCACCCCTGGGCAACGCTGGTCCTCTGCTAGTAATACACAATCAGTAAGTTTTAAAAATCCGGGACTTTAACATGATTTTTATTGAACTGGCCGGGACAATTTTTCCGACCTTGAATCCGGGACAATCCCGGTTTTCCGGGACATATGGCAACCCTATAATTGGAGTTGAGTTGCAAGATAAACGCGGGTGAAGTGGGCCTGATTTCTGAGGGGTAGATGCTCTGCAAAGTAGGAAGGTCCCAAACTGTTTAGGGTATGGATCCTCAACCTGCATTCCATGGGCCGGATGTGGCCCATGACACTATTTCATGTGGCCCCCACTGCCTCTACCATACCAGGAAGTGCCATGTGGTAGAGGAAGGGCAAAATTGCCATCCAGCCCCAAAAGCTGAGGGAATGTGACCCAGCCCCCAGCTTTAAAAGGTTGAGAACTCCTGGTTTAGGGCTTTGAAGGTCAACACAGCCACCTTGAACCTGACACAGAATGCAATAGGAAGCCAATACAATTCTGTCAGGACTGGGGAGATATGTATGAATTTTCTTGCCCCACTAACCTGTCTGGCAGCCATATTCTGCACGCTTTGAAGTTTCCATTACAGGAACATGTTTTGCTATGTTTTAAGGGTTTTAAAATTGTTTTATATTGGTTTTAACTTGTGTACACTGCCCAGAGTCCATTGGATAGGGTGGTGTATAAATCTATTAAATTAAATTAAATTAAATTAACATGGAGAGCCCCACGTAGAGAGCATTACAGAAATCAATATGAGAGATTACCGGCGACATAACTAGTCTTATGAGGGACCGTCTCTCCTAGTAGGGATGCAATTGAACTATTTGTAGAGATGGAAGAAAGCAGCTTTACACACTGCTGCAATTTTTGCTTCCAGGGTCAGATGGCGATCTAATATGACCCCCAAGTCGCGTACTTGGTCCTTAGGGGATGAGGCCATCCCATCTAGCGCTGGGATCAAGGCCCCTAGTCGGGCAGACGGACCCTCGAAAACAAGCATCTCTGTCTTATCTGGGTTCAGTCTCAACTTGTTAGTTTTGGTCCATTCCAGTACCGTGACCAGGTAGTCATCTAGACACTGGACCGCACCCACTGCAGATGATGTAAAGGAGAGAAAGAGTTATGTGTTATCTGCATATTGGTGAGAGTGTACCCTGAATCTCCGGGTGACCCCTCCCAGCCGCTTCACATAGATGTTAAATAGCATTGGAAGATGTGATCCTCTGAATTTTAAAAATGGGATTTATCAACTAGCTCTTGGTAGAAAGAGCCCCTGCCAATAAAATAAAGGTTTTTTTTTTCAGTTAGGAATCTAGTGGTAAAATAGAATAGTTATTTTTTCCCCTGAGGACAAATTATCTGGTGGTTATTTTGAAAGAGAACTATAAAAATCTAAAAGTAAAGTATATTGTGCAAGCCGCCCTGAGTCGGGTTTCCTGATTGGGCGGCATACAAGTGTGAGAATTGAATTGAATTGAATTGAATAATTATGTGTCATTTTCCTCTTCTTTTTTTTTTTGGGGGGGGGGGAGACTATTTCCTTTGCATCAGCTTAAGAGAATGACTGAAGACATCAGTTCCCAAAGGAATGGCCCCAAAGGTTTAAGAAGAGTTGGCTAAGGGCCAGAAGGCAAAGGGCAAGCATAGCCTAAGCATCAGTTTCTCTAAAGACAAAACAGAATACAATAAGGATAAACCAATTCTTAGAGAAATAAGTATCACCACTTTAATCCAGGCTCTTATGAATGCTAAAAGACAGCCATTACAGGCTTATGAAGAGATAATTTAACAGCAAGAATGGGAGTTTGGCATGTAATTACCTTTTATTTCTTTATTTCTTTTCTTTCTAACATCAGTTGCCATGTTATTTTTGTTGTCACTCTGCAATTAAAGTCACAGTTTGTGAAGGGTAAAAGCCAAAGCTGTAGTTATATAGGATAGAAAGGCAAACAATGGTTAGATTAGAAAAACAGCTAGAAGATGAGCTAACTGTATGAAATCAGTATATACAACTGTATGGAATCAGTATACTGATCTTTTCCAATCCTGTGGCCACTGTTTTGTTTTCCAAATCTGCTGGCATATTGAATGCAGTTATTTGACTCCATCATCTTTTAGAGCTTTGAAAAATTCAACTGAGATACCATCATCTCCACTAGCCTTTTTGTTTGCAGTGCTCTTTAGGGCCTTTATGACTTCGCTCTCCAGGATGTCTGGCTCAAGTCCAATTTCCTCATCATTGTGATTATCAGGAGTGTTGAGGTTCTTTTTGTAGAATTCTTCTGTGTACTCTTGCCATATTTTCTTAATCTCTTCTGCATCAGCTAATTCCTTTCCGTCTTTGTCCCTTATCATGGTCATTTTTACTTTAAATGTTCCCTTGATTTCCCTGATTTTTTAAAAAAAGATCTCTAGTCCTGCCTCTTTTGTTATTTTCCTCCATTTCTTTGCACTGTTCTTTTAGGTAGTTTTCCTTATATCTCCTTGCTTTTCTTTGAAATTCTGTGTTCAAATGATTGTCTTTTTTCCTTTCTCCTTTGACTTTTGCATTCCTTCCTTCCTCTGCTATTTTAAGAGCCTCATCAGACAACCACTTTGCTTTCTTACGCTTCTTTTCTTTTGGTATGGTTTTCTTTGTTGCTTCCTGCATGATGTCCCTCATCTCTGTCCATAATTCTTCTGGAACTCTGTCTATCGAGTCTAAGCCATTAAATCTGTTCATCACCTCCACTGTGTATTCTTTAGGGATGTTGTCTAGGTGGTATCTGTCTGGTCTACTTGTTTTCCCTATTTTCTTTAGTCTAAGCCTGAATTTTGCGATCAGTCGGTTGTGATCTGAGTCACAGTCTGCTCCAGGTCTTGTTTTTGCTGACTGTATAGAGGTTCTCCATCTTTGGCTGCAAAGTATGTAGTCAATCTGGTTGGTGTTGGCCATCTGGTGATGTCCATGTGTTAAGTCACCTCTTGTGTTGCTGGAAGAGAGTGTTTGCTATAACCAATGCGTTCTCTTGGCAGAACTCTATCAATCTTTGCCCTGCTTCGTTCTGTGTACCAAGACCAAAGTTGCCTGTTATTCCATTTACTTTTTGATTTCCTACTTTGGCATTCCAATCTCCTAAGATAATTTGGACATCGTTTATTGGTGCCTGTTCTATAAGTAATTAAAGAGATGGGAATACCAGAGCACCTCATATGCCTCCTGAGAAATCTGTACACAAACCAAGAAGCAACAGTAAGGACAGAACATGGAATGACAGAGTGGTTTGAAATAGGAAAAGGAGTAAGACAAAGCTGCATTTTATCACCCTGCTTATTCAACTTATATACAGAGCACATAATGTGCAATGCAGGAATGGAGGAATCACAATATGGGAATAAAATTGCTGGGAGAAACATCAACAATCTGAGATATGTAGACGATACCACCCTAATGGCGGTAAGTGAGGAAGACCTAAATAATCTCTTGATTGGGCTGAAGGAGGAGAGTGCAAAAGCTGGCTTGGGACTCAATATCAAGAAACCCAAGATAATGGCAACAGGCCCAATCAGTTCCTGGGAAATAGATGGGGAAGAAGTAGAAGCAGTGACAGATTTTACATTCTTAGAATCAAAGATCACTGCAGATGGGGATTGCAGCCATGAAATAAAAAGGTGACTGATTCTTGAGAGACAAGCTATGAGAAACTTAGGTTACATAGTGAAAAGCAGAGACATCACATTGCAAACAAAAATTCGAATAGTCAAAGGGGTGTACCCCTCCCCTTGACATCCCCACAGTGACAGTCTCTTTGGCCCAAGGTACATATGTGCCAAGTTTCAGCACGATCCGTGCAGGGGAGTGGATTTGTATAAGGAACATACAGCACCAGACCTTGATTTTAGTTACTAGCAGATTTTGTCCGGCGGTGCCGGGCTTTTAAAAATTGTGTTGGATAGTGAAGGGTTTGGGGTTTTTTTTTCTTGAAGAAATGGTGCTGGGCTGTTTTAAATGATGTTGAAAGGTTTTGTGAATTTGTGGCTTCGAGGCGCTGCGCCCGCCTGCGGCAGACTTGCGCTGCCAGTGTGTTGTTTATTTTTATTTTTTGTGCACCTGCTTCCTCAGTGGCGGGCTCTTTAAAATGGTTTTGGAAGGGTTTTGTTTTATTTTTATGCAAATGAGGTTAGTTTTTAAATATGGTTTTTTAATTTTTAATTTTTACGCATGGGCTGTTAGAAACTGTGATTTTTTTATTTTTGGTTTTGGTTTTTTGGTTTTTCCAAAGAGGAAAGGATGATATAATTTTTTATAATTATTGTATTTAACCAAATAATGTGTTACTATGTGTCTTTTTTTTTAAATAGTTGTGCCTTGGATAATAATTTTTAAAATGTGTAAGAATATGCTTTTTTTAATCAATGTTTCAATAATGTGTTTAGATGTTTTGTTTTGTTTTTTTGGGTGAAAACTTATTTCTTTTTTTGTGGATTTTTTTGTGATTAGTGTGAATATTTTTGAATGATTTGATAACTTATTTCATTAATTTGGGAAGTATTTCTTATTTTGAATTATTTTGAATGTGTTTTCTCTTGTGGCCACTGGGTGGAGGTGGTGAGCTTTTCTTCTACTCTACAATTTTTCTCTACTGTCCTCTGGGTGTGGCTTCTTCTTCCGGTCAGCCTGATTGGCTTTTTTATTTTCTCAGTTTAGTTCCGGGCCTCATGGTGTGAAGACGTCTCATGGTAAGCTCTCTGGTTTTATTTTTTTTTTGGGGGGGGGTTGTTTTGGGTTTTTGGGTGGGGGGGTCTGTGTGTTTTTTCTTGTTTGTTTTTGGCTGTTTTTGTGTTTCCTTTTTGATTTTGAGTGTTTTGCCTGTTTTTGGTTTGTGTTTTTGTGGTCACTTTTTTAGGGGCGGGGGGGGGATTTCTTTTCTGTGGGCCAGGCTCAATGCCTGGCCCATGGAAAGTAAAGGCAGGGGCGAGGGGGTGTGTGTCTTTTTTTTCCCGGGCCAGGCTCAATGTCTGGCCTGTGGAAAGGAAAGACCGGGTGGGGGGTCTTTTCTTTCCGTGGGCCAGGCTCGAAGCCTGGCCCGCAGAAACGAAAGGCAGCAGCGGCTGGGTTTTTTTTTACTTTTATTTTTTGCGTGCCGGCTGCCTCAGCGTTCTGCATGCTCATGGTGCGCAGGACGCTGGGGCTTGTAGTTTGGCGTGCACGATTTTAGGTAGTGCAATGTTTTTTTTCCTGCAGCTTATTTTTGATTGGCTGCGGCACATTTCCGAACATTCCTTTTGCCCACGCCGCTCAGCCTGATTGGCTCTGGTGCAGTGCGGCGCAAGGAACGTTGGGAATTGAAGTTCCCTTTTTTTGCGTCCGGGGGGCTCCTGCCCCACTGGCGCAAATTCCAACCTGACAGTTACCTGTGAATCCCGTTCGGGCGAGTGCAGGGAGGCTCGGACAGGGCTAGTGGGGCCTGGCTGAACATCCTTTGTCACATTCCAATGGTTAACGCACCATTTTATAGGTATAGATATAGATGAAGCTGAAGTACTTTGGACATCAAATGAGAAGGGAGGATTCACTTGAGAAGGCCTTGATGCTGGGAAAGGTGGAGGGCAAAAGAAGAAGGGGGAGGCCAAAGATGAGATGGCTAGATGGTATTGTAGACACAATGGGCACAGAACTGGGAGGGCTGAGGGGGATGGTGGAGGACAGAGGCGCCTGGAGGACAATGGTCCATAGGGTCGCAAAGGGTTGTGCGACTGAACAACAACAAAATGGAATCAGTATATAATTCAGGGGTACCCAAACATTTCAGGCCATGGGCCAGTCAGGTGGTTCAGAGGGCCAGTCACTATGGCCCATGGGCTGGACCAGCCCCCTATGCCAATTCATCCAGTCCATGAAGTCCTCGTTGCTCCCGGAAGCGGAAGTAAAATGTGTATGGGCACATTTTACTTCCACTTCCAGAAGCAACGAGGGCTTCATGGGCTGGATGAATTGGCATTGGGGGCCAGATCCAGCCCATGGGCTGTAGTTTGGGCACCCCTGATATAACTGATGGAAAAAACATCAGTAATTTAAGATATGCAAATGACACCATCTCACTGGCAGAAAGCAGCAATGGACTTGAATTGACTTTTAATGAGTTTGGGTGGGGAGAGTGTGAAAGCAGGCCTACAGCTGAACATTAGCAAGACAAAAATCATGACAACAGAAGATCTACCCAATTTTAATCTTGATAATGTAGAAATTGAAATAGTGCATTATATACTTGTTTCAATCACATATCCAAATGGGGACTGCAGCCAAGAAATCAGAAGACTCAAATTGGAAGGATAGGAATGAAATAATGAGGAAAAATATTAAGTGTAAAGATGTGCCACTGTACACCAGTAACATTAAATAACATGAAAGGAATAACATTAAAGAAGGACATGGCTGAGGAACTTGACCTTCCCTCTGTCACTTGGAGGAGCCTGAATAGGCAGAGGAGTGGAGTCCCTACTTGCAAGGCCAACAAGTTCAAGTGGGGGCTGGTGGTTGACAACAACATGCTGTGTAAATGTGGAGAGATACAAAATCCAGCTCATTTGCTGGTCTGCAAGTTACTGCTAGAAACATGTACCAATGAGGATTTAAGATTGCCCAACGACAAAGCCGAGAAGTTGGGTTTCATTCTGGCAGTTCAAAGTATGACCTGGACATGAAAGAAAAAGGCTGTAAACCAACCCGAAACCTTCCACACTAATGTATCCCATATACAGGTGTAAAATCCAAACAGCAAAGAAAACTGACAGGAAAACAATTACTCATTTGAAATACGGTGCTGGAGGAATGCTCTGCTGAAAGACAAAAAAAATTGATCCTAGAGCAAATCAAGCCTAAACTATCTCCAGAGGCAACAATGATGAAATTGAGGCTTTCATATTTGAGGCACATCATGAGAAGGCATTCTTTGAAAAAGACAATAATGAAGTTTGTCCTATTTTGGGCACATCATGAGAAGGCAAGATTATCTGGAAAAATAAAATAATGCTGGGAAAGGATGATGGCAAGAGGAAAAGAGGAAGACTAAATATGAGATGGATTGATGGATTTATTTATTTAGGGGATTTATACCCCGCCCATCTGGTAAAATGATTAACTCCTAATGGAACCACAGCCTTGAGTTTGCAAGAGCTCTTTGGTGTCATCTGTAGTCTCACCTGTCTGCTACTTTGAATATAATATTCAAAGCCAATAACTAAAGCGGGGAGCAACCATGGCTTTGAGCCAGAACCCCAAAATTTAGCAGAGGCAAACTTTTGCTTCTGATTGTCCAATTTTTTTTATCTAAACACCAAAAAAAATCCAGCTAGAAATAAAACATCTAGGAAACTGCTGCTAGATCAAACTGGGGTGCACACCCACAAAAAATAAGAACAATAGATTTGTCTTTGTGCAGAATATGTGAGTGTCATCTTTACCTATAAGGAGGGATGTTAACCGTTGGAATCTGGCAAACGCGCCCGCACCCGTCCATACTATCCTGTACCAAGCCGCCCGCACTTGCCTTTACCTTGCCTGACCATCGCCGCAAGGGTCCAGCAGTCGCCAGTGGGGCAACCACCCCACGAACACAAACAAAACAAATCAACTTAAAGTCCCAGCATCCTCCGTGCTGTGCCACCCCTCAGCCAATCAGGCTGACAGGCGAGAGGAAGGAGAACATTGGGAAAGCCGGCGCGCCCAATACAAAATGAGCCCCAGAAAAAAGCTGCTGCACGAATCCAAACAAAAGACAGACAACTTCAAATCCCAGTGTCCTCCACGCCGCGACCACTTTAGCCAATCAGGCTGAAGGGTGCGAGTGCGTAGAACATTGAAAAAGCTGGTGCGTGAAAAATGAAATAAAATAATGCCTCACACAATGGGAGCACAAGGCTGCCGCAGGCAGACGCAGCACCTCACACAACAGGAGCGCAAGGCCACTGCAGGCGGAGGCAGCGCCTAACAGCCTCACTAACCCAAACATGCAAAAACCACGGTAAGACAACTGCCGGCCTTATTTCCCAGAGCAACAGGGAAAAGAGGGACTCCCTCTCCTCCCCGCTACACCGAAGACACGGTGAGACCACCACTGCCCTCAAGGTAAGTTGAGTCAGGGGGGAAGCCACCAGCGGGCAACACTTTGTCAGGGGAAGCACACTCCCTAGCAAATGACTGGTTGCTGCGTTTGTACTACCCACATCACTGTTTTGAAAACTAGCATCAAACAGCGGAGGAGGTAATAGAAAAGCAGCAGCCAGCAATCCGCAAGGAAAAGCACCACCCCTTACAGATCGTTGCCTGCTGATTTCCCGTTAGGTAAGCCAGGGGAAAAGGAGGGTGAGAGGAGAGAACCATCGTGAAGCAGATAGCTCTTCTCTGCCTCCTTCTCCCCCGACCTACCTAACGAACCTTACCAGACGAAAAACGAGCTGACTGCCGGCGCTTCATTTTCCCCATCACTGCATCAAAACCTAATTTTGAAGCAGCAATGGGGAAAAGAGGAAAAGACAGACAGGCTGTTCTTCACCCCGCAAAACACAACCACAACAAAACAATAACAGTTTAACATAAGGCCAACCATCAAAAATAAAAAACACAAATAAATAAACCAATAATTGAAATAAACCCAGTAAACAATAAAACAATAAACAACTAACTCAACAAAAAACACCCGAAATACCAAAATCTAATGAAAAACCATGAAAACTCACTAAAAACACCTATCTACAACACAAAAATACCTAACTCAACAAACAATAGTATCATAAATTTAAAAAATAAATACGGGAAAAAAAATAACAACCAGAAATATCCAAAACAATAAAACACATCTAAAATCCAAAATAAATACAAAAGAACAAGCAAAAACACTTTGGGGTTTAAGTAGAAACTCTCTACTTAAGCCCCCGCAGCCCAGCAGCCCAGAATCAAAACAAAAAAAAAATAAAAATAAATCAAGTGCACTTACAAAAGACGTCCTCCCTTCATGCCTCTGCAACAGAACTGAGTGTGTGTGTGTATTGTGTGTGTGTACTTGTGTTGTGATTGTGTAACCCCTACCACCAAAAACACACGCAAAAAAGCCCGGCAGTGCAAGTAACAAATAAAGTAAGGTAATACAGCACCAAACCCATCCACTTCATGGACACCAACCTCCTCCTAGATCAGCATTTCCCAAACTTTGCTTTTAGGATTTCAATTCCCAGAAGCCTAAGTCAATTCCCCAAAGCACTGATCAGTCAATGTACTGATTTAGGCTTCTGGGAATGGAAGTCCACCAATGATCCATGGAACATAGTTTGGGAAATGTCCTAGATTATGGCTTAAATTGAGGAAACATTTTCTCCACTTTTCTCACACTCTAAATATTAAACCAGAAGAGACTAGGCTAAACCTGTGGAAAGAAAAAACTACAACACACCTTGTTGAACAGATGATTGCAGAAGAATGTCTCCCATCAGGACAAGATTGTGCCTGGTCCATCTGGAAGTCACTTAATAGACTTTGAAGTAAGAAGCTCAAAAACAGGGCTACTTGGATACAGGGCAAATTTTCTATGAATGTGGAAAAATGCAATCTGTGCAACATTTACGTGCATGCAACTTATGTCCCCCCATGTGTACAACAGAATGCCCAGTAAATGGCTGAGATAATGTCATTAAAGTACCCCACTTATGGTCAAAATAGTGTGATTATTATCATTATGTTTTGAATTTTAACTGTCTTTCCGATATGTCTACAATTATTTGTGCAATGGTCTGATAAGAATAAAGAAACAAAGATTTCTCTGCATCATTCAAAATATACTAGAATCTGCAGTTAGTGGAAAATATAAGACCAACACCTATTATTCTGATTACATGCGTTTTCAATTTTTCACCCTTTATTAATAGAATTTTTTTTGGTAATTATGTTGTATTTATCCCAGTAGTCACTAGAAAGAGGCAGGCTCCTGTATGATTAAATAGTTTTGTGGCATATTTTTTTATTTTTTGCAGGGGTAGCTTGTCATGAAAGCTATGCCTGCTAAAAAGTTTTTTACCACACAACAAAAGTACACAACTCCTGTTCTTTACGTGGCTGTCCCTACAACAGTTTCATATAGACTACAGACCCAAAATCTTCCTCTATTGCTTTGGTGCAATGCATACAACAGGATTCACTTATAAAATAACACACTTATTCAGGATAATTTATACTCCACGTGGATTTGCCATTTCTCTTTCTCTTTGTTTTTAACACTAGGGATTTGTGCTTAATTGGTACACAGATGCACACAGCTAGTTCAGCTGATTATCAAGCGGTATGCAGTTATCCCATCCTGGTGAAACTGGATATTATAGAGTTTAGTGGAAAATATTTTAATTTTCCAAATGACTATAATTATGCCTTTATCTAATTACTACAAATGGGAAATTAGCAATCTCTTACACTAATTTGGGAATAACATGGCAAAATGTGGTACCGTAGAGATCAACGTGACTTCATGGTTTTCATACAGACTATGGGCTCATGATTACAAAATTCTATATAGCTGGACTGTGCTAGTTATTAAGAACCTTTTAGCGCCTACACTCCTGTGATTCTCTTCCAAATCTTGAGAGTTGTTTCGTGGCTAGAGCCAGTCACAATGAATGCAGAGGTGGAGTCTGCTAGTGTTGATGAGTTGTTCTTCCGAACAATAATAGATGTTTATACTTCTCACTGCTTCTCCCCGTATCCTCAAACGTGTCTACCCACATTAAAGTAACCATTAGTTAACTTTTCCAATATGATCAGATTTATGCATACCAAAAAAAAGCTTGTCACAGTTATTTCGGGCAGAGCTTGAACAAGTAACTTTTTGAGCTCAAAAATTCCCTCTGTCAGGATGGCCACTGGCCATTCTGGCTACAGGATACTGGGATCTTTTAGTGTAAGGGACCAAAGACAATGAAACAGCCGAAGGGTTGGCTTAACACAGGTTTATTGCATGATGATCCGGAGGAACATGTGGTAATGGCGGATGAGTAGCTCAATATATACAGCTGGCTATACATTTGAATGTGGCTCGTCGACAGACTATTGGTTGCTGCCTGCGTGACGTCGTGAGAGGTCACGCCCTTCTTGACCAGGTGAAGAGGTGGCGGGGAATCTTCCCGCGCTGCTGAACCAGGTGAATCTGAGCCATGAGAGCTGGACGCTCGCTATTGCCATCTAGTGGTCACTAGCTCGCGTCCCCTTATCAGGTTTACATTGATACAGCTGATGGTTATAATGTTGCACACAGAAAGGTTACATTGTTAACACATGGCAAAGGTACATTGTTAAAGGCACAGCTTTACAGAACACAACATCCCTCCCCCCTAGGATGAGACGAAGTCTCTCAGCCAAGATGGCTTGTTGCATGTGCGTTTGGGCCGTGAAGAGGGCTGACCCCCCCGGGGGCGCTACTTCTTCTTTGTTCCCTGGTCCCTTGTCCTGAAATGGGAGAGGGAGACTTGTTAGTGGCTTGCCGCTGTCTGGCGGCCTTAGGGGAAGGGAAAAACTCCATTGTGGGCAGACCGGGGGCAGTCGGGGCTAACGAAAAACCCCTCTTCTCGCTTGGACGGGTGGGGGACCACTCTGAAAACCGCCCCGGTTCTGAAAATCAAAATCTAACTTAGTAGGGGTATCCGCATTTGTGGGGACATCCCGCGAGATATGTATGGGGTCGGGTTCCTCCTCCTCCTCAGAAAGATCCCCTAGGATATCTACGAGAATATCCCCCTCCCCCCTTGGTGGGGACCCACGGCCCCCTTTCCCTCCCCCTTGGGCTGAACGGGTGGGGGAGAACCCTAACGCTGATTTTTTCTCTATTTGGTCTGTCCCCTGCTCATCGGAGACCCTGCGTCGGAGCTGATCCGCGTGCCGCCTCCACAGGAGCCCTGTGCTGGTCTCCACGCGGTATGACACGGGGCCGGTTTGCTCCACAACTACGCCCGGTACCCAGGCTGGGCCCGTGCTGGCGTAGTTCCTGCAATGCACGGGGGCGCCTACACTGAAACTCTTTGTAGCCTCTAGCCCGATGTTCCTTCCTTTGTCCTCTACCCTCGTGGGGTCTAGCCTAGTAAGGATGGTGGTCAGTTTCCTACGCATTAAGAGTTCTGCGGGGGAGTATCCTGACGCCAACGGGGTCACCCTGTACCCTAGCAGAAACTGGCACACTTGCAGGTTCAGATCCCCGGGGCCCATGTGCCGCAACGCGTCCTTCGTGGTGCGGACGAGGCGCTCTACTTGGCCGTTGGTGGCCGGGTGAAACGGGGCGGAGGTGATGTGCCGAACGGCGTTGATCTCCATGAATGCCCTAAACTCGGAGGACGTGAAACAACTAGCGTTGTCGCTAATTAATGTGTTGGGTATGCCGAACGTGGAAAAGAGCCTCCGCAAATGCCTAATGGTCTGGGCCGAGGAGGTGCTCGTGACTGGGATAACCTCCAACCACTTGGAGAAGGCGTCCACTACGAGAAGGAACAGGGTGCCTCTGAAAGGGCCCGCGAAATCAACGTGCACCCGGGACCACGGCCCCTTAGCCGCGTCCCATTCCCTGTGGGGAAGGCGGGCCTCCTCTGGTCTGGAGCATTGGCAACTTTCACAAGTGCCGACCATGTGCTCGATGTCGGCGTCCAGCTGGGGCCACCAGAAGTAACTCCGGGCCAGCGCCTTGGATCGCACGATGCCGGGGTGGCTGACGTCCAGCAGTTTGAGCACCCGCGGCCGAAGGGAAGTGGGAATCACTACCCGCTGCCCCCACAAAAGGCACCCCCTCTCTAGGGACAGTTCTAGCTTTTTTCTGAAAAATGGAGCGAACTCCTCCGCTGGGGAGGACGCCGGCCACCCTTTCTGCACCCAGGAGCTAACTGCCGCTAACGTCTTGTCCTTCTCTGTCGCTTTGGCGATGTCGGCGGGCACTACGGGGGGCGAATCCAGCACCTCTATCATGAGAACCTGATGGTCCCGCTCCCCCTTGCTCACCTGGCTGGGCGTGAGGGGAAGGGGAGACCTAGATAGAGTGTCCACATGGCTGATCTCTTTCCCGGGCCGGTAGACCAACGCGTGCTGATACGCGTTGAGAAAAATGGCCCACCTGAGCATCCTCGGGGACAGGATCTGTGGGGTGGGCTTATCTGCGGTAAAGATGCCTAGCAGGGGCTTGTGGTCCGTTACAATGGTGAAGGGGCGGCCGTACAGAAAATCGTGAAATTTTTTCGTCCCCGCGACTATTGCTAGTGCCTCCCTGTCTGTCTGTGCGTAGTTTCTCTCCGCTTGGGACAGGGACCTGGAGTAAAATGCTATCGGGGCCTCCCTTCCATTTTCCAACACGTGGCACAGCACCGCCCCCACCCCCACTGGAGATGCATCACAGGTCAGAACTACTAGGCGTTTGGGGTTGAAGTGGGTCAGTATGGCGTCGGACGCCAGGAGGCTTCTTAGCTCGCTAAATGCCCTTTCTTGGTCATCGCCCCACTTCCATGCCTGGTCTTTCTTTAGCAGTTTGTGTAGCGGTTCAGCCACCGCTGCCTTCTGGGGGAGGAAGGAGTGGTAAAAGTTGAGCAGCCCTAGGAACGACTGCAGCTCGGGCTTGGAGGTGGGGCGGGGGGCTTTCTTAATGGCTGCCACCTTGGACTTGGATGGTTTTATTCCCTCAGGAGTCACACAAAACCCTAGGAACTCAACCTCGGTTGCGAAGAAGACGCATTTGTCCTTTCGCAGTCTCAGCCCCGCTTTTTCGAATATTGTCAGGACCTTCCCCAACCTCTTGGCCAATTCAACCCGGCTCCCCCCCGTTATTAACACGTCATCAAAATAAGGCAACACCCCCTCCAGTCCCTTCAGGAGGCGTTCCACGAGTGACTGGAAAATTCCAGGCGCCGAATTCATGCCGAACTGGAGGCGCGTCACCTGGAACGCCCCCTTATGGGTGACTATGGTCTGCGCAGCAGCTGCGGCAGGGGACACCGTAAGCTGCTGGTAGGCCTGTGCTAAGTCGAGCTTAGCGAAACACTTTCCCCCGTGTAACCTGGCCAGCAGATGGCTGACTACCGGCACCGGATATGCATTCGGGCGGATTGCCTTGCTGATGGTGCACTTGTAGTCGGTGCATATGCGGACCTCCCCATTGGCCTTTAGTGCGGTTACAATTGGAGTTTCCCACTCCGCAGAATCAACAGGCACAAGGATTCCCTGGCCCACCAATTTGTCCAGTTCCGCCTCTATCTTGTCCTTAAGTGCGAACGGCACCCGGCGTGGTTTAAGACGAATTGGGCGGACCTCCCGGTCCAGGTCGAATGTCACTGGGGGCCCCTTGAATTTCCCCAGTCCTTTTTTGAAAACTTCGGGGTGCGCCTCGCACACCTCCAGAATTGGATCAGTCCCAACGGCGTGCATCCCAACGGCGTGCACCCCCCCAATAAACAAACCCAGGGGCTGGAACCATTGAGTCCCGAGGAGGCTGCAATCTCCCCCTTTGAGCACGACTAGGGGCAGGGACGCGGCGTGCTTCTTGAATTTAACCTGAAATTCTCCAACCCCCAACACTGGAATGCTGTTCCCTTGCACGTCCCGTAGTGTGGACCTCAATGCTTTGAGCTTGGGTCGCTTGTGGGGGGCAATTCCCAAAAACTCCCTCTGGGAAATGATTGAATATGAGGACCCCGAGTCAATTTCCATCCTAATGGGAACCCCTTGGACTAGTACCTCAACAAAATAGCGGGGGTGTCCTGCAGACACGCTGAACACTGGGGCGTCGTCCTCGCTGCCATCGGAGATGCGGCCCACGCCGTCCTGCTTCCGCGTGGCCTGGGCGCCGTCCTTGGGTCTCGTTGAGCGGTCTTGTCCCGCGGAACGGTCTGCGGAGCTCCTCCGGGTCACGCGCTTCTTCCTGCACACCTTGGCGATGTGCCCGCGGCGGCCGCAGTTGTGGCACTCGGCCTTCCGGAACGGGCACTTTACGCGGTCGTGGGCCGCTCCACAGCCGTCGCACCGCCGGCTCTCCTTCCGGACCCTCCGGACGTCCTCGTCGTCGCTGCTCTCTGTGGACAACCTCGAAGTTCGCCGGGCCGCCTGTACCGGAGCCTCTGCCTTGCTGGACTTCGGCCACCAGTCCTGGAGTTCTTGGACCCCGGCCTTTGTAGCTTCTGCGGCCTGGGCCGCTCTGCCGACCTCCTGCAACGTGGGAGGCGGCTCTTGGTTCATTAATGTGCGCTGGGTTTCGGCGTCGTTCAGGCCGCACAGCACACAGTCCCGGAGGGTGATTTCGGCATTCTCCCATTTGCACGGGCCGGCCGCCAGCCGCAGGGCCGCCACGAATGCGGCGACCGTCTCCCCGGGCGCTTGGACTCGCCTCCAGAACGCACTCCGAGTGGGAAACATCGCCGTGGCGGGCCGGACGTGCTCACGCAGCATCTGCATGAGTTCCTTGGCCTTGAATTCGCTCACCCTCCTCGGTGCAATCAGGTCCACCAAGGTCCTTTTGGTTTCTTGTCCGAGCATCCTGGTGAAGATGGCCCTTTTCTTTGCCTCTTCTGTGACTTCGGACTCGATCAGTGCTGCCTGGAAGTCCATCTCGAAGATCTCCCAGTCGCCCGGTTTCCTGATTTCGAAACCGGCGCATGTCTTGGTCCCGTGGGCTGCCATATCCCACCTTCGTCGCCAATTTAGTGTAAGGGACCAAAGACAATGAAACAGCCGAAGGGTTGGCTTAACACAGGTTTATTGCATGATGATCCGGAGGAACATGTGGTAATGGCGGATGAGTAGCTCAATATATACAGCTGGCTATACATTTGAATGTGGCTCGTCGACAGACTATTGGTTGCTGCCTGCGTGACGTCGTGGGAGGTCACGCCCTTCTTGACCAGGTGAAGAGGTGGCGGGGAATCTTCCCGCGCTGCTGAACCAGGTGAATCTGAGCCATGAGAGCTGGACGCTCGCTATTGCCATCTAGTGGTCACTAGCTCGCGTCCCCTTATCAGGTTTACATTGATACAGCTGATGGTTATAATGTTGCACACAGAAAGGTTACATTGTTAACACATGGCAAAGGTACATTGTTAAAGGCACAGCTTTACAGAACACAACAGATCTATAGTTTAAAGACACTGCTTTTCTGAGCTTTTAACAGAAGTAAAGTAAACCTTGCTCGAAAACCAGTCGTATGCAACTCTAGGGTGCAGTGCTCATCTCTGTTTCAAAGCCGAAGAGCCAGCACTGCAGACGTTTCCGTGGTCATGTGGCAGGCATGAGTAGACACTGGAGCGCACGGAATGCTGTTACCTTCCCACTTAAGTGGTCCCTATTAATCTACTTGCAATGTCTTGCTTCGAACTGCTAGATTGGCAGGAGAAGGGACAAAGATGGGAGCTCATTCCGCCCTGCAGTACTCGGGAATCGAACTGCTGACCTTAACAACAAAAAAATGCTTATGTTAAAAACACTTTTTAAAACATGGACAACATTAAAAAATAAATTATTTCCAGGGTTATCACCAATCACAGAATTGAGGGATCTAAAGTCATTTCCATTGGTTATGGATTGTAGGTCTGAAGAGATATTGGCTAGGTATAAAATAATCGGTCAGGGGAGATGGGAGCGTTGGCGCTCTCTGTGGTGAGAGTAGGGGGGCAGGGAGGGAGACAGAGGGACTGGGGCTGATGTTTGACGGCTGGGGAAGTTGGGCTGGGCACAATATGGGATGTGAGCTATGCTTCATCCCTTGGGGATTTTGTTAATATGGATTACTTTTGATGCTTTGTACTTATGTATTATGTGTTGTATTGATATTGTGCTTTTCCCCTGAATTTATTTGATGTAATTGAACTGTATTATTATGTGTCATTGTATTATTATATTGTATTTATTGTCCGCCATGTAAACCTCCCTGAGTTGGGTTGCACCCGAGTGGGCGGTATATAAGCGCGAACATTAAATTAAATTAAATTAAATTAAAAGATTGGTTAACGGTATGCAAAGAAAAGGAAAAAATGCTAGAAATATGTAATCAACTGAAGTTAAATTGGCTTCAAATTGCAACAGTGAACAATTGGAATAAAAATACATGGAAGAAGTGAATTTAGACAGAGACAGGACAAAATTTGAGGAATTAGTATATAAATTAAGAAATGGCCAAATATAATTTAAGGGTTTAGTAAGTAAAATATATAAAATATTAGATGATTCACATAAATCTCAGACAGTTTTAAAAACATTGTGGGAACAAATCCTAAACATCAAAATTACTGACGAATGTTGGAATGGAAAGTGGAAAAAAGGATAATGAGGTCTTTATCTGTAAGAATTAAGGAACACAACTTTAAGTTATTGTGGAAATGGTATATGACCTCAGTGCGGTTGCATCTAATAGATAAATCAAAATCAAAAGTATGTTGGAGGTGTGAGGAGGGTATAGGAACGTACGAGCACATGTGGTGGGGGTGCAAGAAGATGAAACCTTTCTGGATGAAAGTAGAGTATGAAATCAGAAGAATATTGAATACAGAGTTTAAATTGGATGTAGCGGTGGACACGCACAAATAATAATTCTTAATAATATGGTAAGCTTTCTTAATAATATGGTAAGCTTTCTTAATTTATCATTGTTATACACTATGCTATTTGTATTACTCTAAAAAACAGGTAATTTTCTCCCCATATGCTTCCAAACTAAGTTCAGTTACTAGATTATTTTGTATAGTGCAGATTATGTTTGGTTAGCATTATTGTAAGCTATATTATTTTCTGTATTATGTACATATGCTATAATTATTTTTTTATTAATTGTTGTAGATTCCTTGATAAAAGACAGCAAGTCTGAAAAGCTAATAAACCGGATAGCTTCGGAAATATCCTCATTTCTACACACTTATCTACAAGTCATATCATAAGGACCTCAGCTATATCTACAGTCCCTCGTCTGAGGACCCCAATGTTCACCTGCGGTCCTTGACTTTCATTAATATTATTGTTTTTTCTGCATATTTTGAGCATATATTCTATGTTACCTTTATTTTGGCTCCTGACCTCCTCTTCTGAGAGATATTGTTTCTTCTATTATTTGTTGTATACCTGACTCATGGGATATTTAGCTTTCAACTTGTGAATTTTTTGTACATGTTAATAGGACTTTTTTGTCCTCTTTCCATTCATTGACTGTACTTTCGTTACTTTTTGAGTAATAGCTATGATTTTTTACAAACGTTTTTTCTCTTGTTCCTCTTGTTGCTACACCGTTTGGCCCCACCACTACCTTTTGCTACAGTTTTACTAACAGATGTAGATAAGGTTGACTGTTCTAAGAGAGAACTATTGGCAATTATGTTATCAGGTGCCAGACATTGTATAGCGCGGTATTGGAAAAACGAGGTCTCCCCAAAAATTGAAGAATGGTACAATGAGTTATGGAATATTGCATTAAATGATAAACTCACCTGGGAATTAAATTTAAGAAAGGGATAAATTAAAGAAAACAAATTTCAAGAAATCTGGAAACTTTTTATAGATTATGCTCTGAATAGTGGGCAAGGACAGAAGCCAATGCCTGATCAGCTTACATTCTGGAATTGAGTTTAGATGAAATGAGGTAACTCCGTCTCTATGGCAATGTATATAGCACGTGGTGAATGTTCTCTTTTATGTTGTTGTGTTATATAATCTTTTACATATCTGTAATGTAGTTTTATGTAAAAGTTACTTGTATGTCGATGTTGTTTTATTAAATAAAAAATATTTTAAAAAATGCTTAGAAAAACAATGGATCTGGCAAGGGTGAGATTCCACACAATCTTGCTTGATTTCAAGGCAGTTTTTGACCAATAGAATCATTCAAACATGAGGAGGGCTAAGTTGAATAGCTGTAGAGCAACAACCTCCCATGATCTGATTTTTGAACATAAAGCTTCATCTTTCTCATTGGTTAACATCTATTTTTTGCAAACGAATACAAAGAGATACTGCCCTTCCCATTGTTGGCCCAAACTAAGGCACATATCCATTTATTTATATGCACTCTGAAGTAACTCCCAATGAGAATTAGAAGTTTACTCGTTGTTGCAATGGCTCCCAGGTGTTGGAGTGGCTGGCCGCAAGGAAGATACGCGAGACAATCGTGCGATGAACTCCAGCCCCGACCTGAGTCGGGTGGTACGTATTTATTACCCTGCCTTGGGGTGATGCACGACTAGGATGTGTGTGACCCTCTAATACAGAAGGCTTGCATACGTGACCTCTTCCGGTGGTCGAGCTGTCACGTCAGCTCTCAGAAGTTACCCTGGGGTTGCTGAGTGTTGCTGAGCATCTACAGGTTGCTGAACATCTTGAACCTAATTACCTTGGGCTGGTGAAACCCATTGTTCCTGCCCTAATCTCAGAGTCTATGTGTATTGACTCCGGGTGCCTAAATCTTCTGTTGTCTGGCACGGCTTATTTGCCCAACCTAATCTGCAGCCAGAAGCGGAGGATTGTGTATTTCCTTTAGAGTTATCATCTTTGGTTTTTGCCCTGTTCCTATTGTAGCCATCAGCCAAGGCTTTATGATTTGCCCCCCAAACTAGCTAACAAGCCCGTACCCCAATTGCCTTTCCAGCAAAGTCCGGTTGGTCCCCGGATCTTTTGAAGGCCGGGCAAACCCCTTGGGAAAGGTTTGGCCAATTATTCATGCGGGCAACCCACAACTTGTTCTTTAAATGATACAATTGAGGGGAAAATGCTATCTTAATTGTTCAAAAAAGAAAATGTCCAAAGCTTTTCTCTACTCAGCAAAATACAAAATCCTGGTGTTATGGCGCCACCCAATGAATAAAATGCAAAGTGTAAAACCATTGTAAGAGATAAATACTGCACTGTACTTGGTTGATCCATTTTTTACACATCTAGTTTTGACTTGATGGATTGAAGCATCGTGTCCCATGAGATTTTAGTGGCCTCTCGCCATCGGGAGGTCCTACCACTACCGTAGTAGGGTCCGATGGTGCACAGGGACTGAGGCCCATTGTTTTGATGCTCCTTTAGCCATTTTAAATACGATGACACAGCTGACTGGGCTCATGTCGAAGTTGTCCATGTTAGAGCAAAGCAGTGGCCAGATGCATTGCCCTAGTAACCAACCCCACTTAGCTGACCTGCAGTTCCAGAATGGAGAACTGTTCCAGACCACTAGCATGCTTGAACCTTTGTGGCATGGTTGAACCTGCCAGGGGAATACACCTTTGCCACCATAGCTGTGGGACGGCCAAGCTCACCACTGCGCCAACATTAAGGCATGAGGTGGGATTTGCACCAGAAAATGCAGATTTTAATTCTTGAAAGACATGGGAAAGGATTTACATGCAATCTCTCCACATGCAGGAAAGAGACCACATGGGTTAGCCGTGTATACCACTCATACCATGCAAAACCAACCGCCAATTCAGTGGAAATTTGTAAGAATGAGTTCTCCAAGGACAGATGCATCCAATAAGGTACTCCCTGAATATAGGAAAGCATGGAGGGCTCATCGTCAGTAAGCTCTTGGATGACAACAATAATTCTGAGCTAAGATAAAATTCTAATAGCAGGTAGGATAACTTTCTATTCTATTCTCTCCAGACAGAGCTGCTGCCCTTCAGGAAAGAGCTGAAAACCTGGCCAGTGTGGGGAGGTGGAGAGGGAGCAACCACCCCCACCACCCCACTGGCTCATTCAGAGCATGATCACACATGCTTTTAAAAGTTTTTAACTAGATTTTTAATTGGTGTGGGTGGGAGGTAGTTTTTCAGTGTTTTTAGGAATTTTAAGGGTTTCTATAGTTTAAATGTTGAGGATTTTATGTACGTCGCCCAGAGTCGCATGTCGATTGGGGTAACTATACAAATTGAATAAATATAGTAAAACCCCTACTTACAAAAAAAGTCAGTTCCGTAGGCTTTTGCTTAAATCGGTTTTTTTATGGAACTCGAAGCAAACCCATAGGAAAAAATTATTTTTTTACGTAACTCGAAGCAAACCCATAGGAATTTTAAAAAAAATATATAAATCGAAGCAAACCCATAGGGAAAAGAATCTTTATGTAATTTGAATTTTATGTAACTCAAGGCATATGTAAGTCGGGGTTTTACTGTATACTTGAGGAAATTGTGTGATTCTCCTACTGTACTGAGGATTAGCTTCACATTTTTGATGGATTTGTATAAACACTGTTATATTTTGTCCCTTCCCATTGCTAACCAACCAGCCAATGATTTAATATAGTCAAAGACCAACATCCCCAACTGCCAATTATCTTCCTCTTCTGTAACATTAACTCCATCATTGCTGGTCCCAAGCCAGGATGAGAAAGGAGGAGGGTCCACACACACACATACATATATATATATATATATATAAATAAAATAAGGAGTTATCTTCTTGCAATTCAGCTATATGTTTTGTCATTTCTGAGCCAATGGACTAGATGTGTCCCACAGGGTCCTCCATCAGGGCACAAGCTTCTTCTGCTTTCATCTCCAACAAGTAAAAAGGCTCTGTAAAGCCCAGAAAGTTGTTATGTGGACCTGAGTTCTGGCTTTGTAGTCTAGAAAGCTGCCACACAGAACTGAGCAAAAGACATCCAATCTGTATTTCTTCTTTTTTCTTAATTCCATTCCATACTATATTAATGGTATTCCTTTTCACTTCATCTTTACAACCACCACATGAATTTACACTAGGGCAAGAGTACCAGTTTCAAACATACATGTAACGGTTTTCAGTACATGACAAATAGATTTGTATTTTAGAAGAACAAAGCATGTATTTAGCTGGATCTCAAAAATGGTTGAGAACTATTTCTATAACCACTGGCACACTCAGTGATGTTTTCCCACATTCAATTCTCATCTACATATCAGGCTCAACAGCTGGATGGTTAGTAGGTCCGGTGGCACCTTCCCACAGAAAATCTACTATCCTTCATGAGCACTGGAATAAATTTAAACTGCAGGGAAATTGCTTACTGAAAAGCTTTTAATGGGGGGAAAAGAAGCCAGGGTGCAAAATCCACCAGTTTTAATAAAACAGAGATTGATAATTCATATTCACCCATTACATTTTTTTTACAAAGATAAAAATATTGGAAAACTTAAACCAGAACATACTGGGAGAAAAATGCCAGCTAAGCTAGCTTTGCCTTGAAGATAGTGGAGCTGTCACAAAACATGAGGGTTGTTCATGTACCTAGCCCAGTGATGGCGAACCATTCGTGTGGATTCACAGGGACTTGGGCTTCTGGGAATTGAAGTCCAAGAACAGCTGGAGTGCCAAGGTTCGCCATCATGGATTAGTCTGTTTCTTCTTTTTCTGAAGATCATTCAGTTACAAAGGTGATAAAACAGCAGAGAGACACTTTGGTAAGCAAAATCACTCCAGTATCTTTGCAGTCGTGCAAGCAAAGGAAATACTCAATTGTGAAACAGAGTTTAACATTGTCAGAATAAGTTGTCTTCTTACTGGCAGATAAACTTCTACAGTATAGTAGCAAAGAGCACTTTGGACACTTTTGCTTCTTGTTTCTATTAACTAATGCTCACCCAAGTCATCCAAATCAGAAAAAAATAGGGGTTGATCTTAACCCTGGTTAGTGAAAACATGCCAGGTTTTATCAAGCTGTCTTGTTCTCACTAGCCATAGTCAACTTCAACTTAGGGCTTTCAAAACATTGGTGTGCAGTTCATCTAGATATGGACACTTCTATTGAAGCTTTCACGGCTGCATCAGAGAAGAAGAAAACAGGGAGCTCAGATTAAAACTATGCTCATTTTCTTAAAAACAAACCCATGATTTAGATATCGTAATGCCAAAATACAGTTGCTGTCCCCAACAGCCCAATTGCCGATCAGCAAAAATCATGTTTCCCTTTGAGGCTTTTGAAATTTGCTTTGGAGAAAAACCCTTGGTACACACAAGCCTTCCTTCTTGTTCACAGTTTCTCGCAACACATATTCATTGACCACTTGCTTGAATCCCACAGATAGGAAAAGTTCTGCCAAGAATTCTGAAGGGAAGACAAAAAAAGTATTAAATGTAAATAGATGTACAAACATGAGATGACAGAAAACCTAAATACAGTAAGCAGGTTGCTGTTCTCCAATGCAACCTATTAAATTCTTGGAATTTTAATACCAGAGATGGAGGCTTCCAGAAAATGTAGACTATCTTCCAATTGACAGCCTTTAACTAACTAACTAACTAACTAACTAACTAACTAACTAACTAACTAACTAACTAACTAACTAACTAACTAACTAACTAACTAACTAACTAACTAACTAACTAACTAAACAAACAAACAAACAAACAGCTTATAAAAGGTTAGAACAGAGATTTTCAACCTGCAGCCTGCGGGTCGGATGCGGCCCACAGCACCATTTCATGTGATGCCATAAGGAAGTGCCATGTGGTGGAGGAATGGCAAAATGGCCATCCGGCCCCCAAAGCTGTCTGAAGGAGCATGACCCAGCTCCCGGCTTTAAAAGGTTGAGAATTCCTGGGTTAGAACATCAGTTATTCACTGTGAAAATTCTTTCTGGTTTAAAGTATGACAATATCTATTGTGAGAAATCTCTTCCCATTCATTTAGAAATACAAAGCAGCATGTGATCTAGTGTCTCTTAGTAAGCTCTTCCTCAGGTCTGATCAGTGACCAAGTCTGCTGTAGTAATAATAACACTTGAGAACGGTGGAAAAACAAGATGTGATAAATCATTGTATGGAAGTTTTAGTTAATGGGCTATACACTGATGGGGAAAAATGGAAGATGGGGATGGGGAAATGAGTATAACTGCCAGGTACTTGATGGAGTGTCATCTTTAGATACCTCTGCACACGAAACCAATAAGAAATATTTATGGTAAGAAAATAACACCTGGTTTCTTCTTTGATCCACGAGATGCCCAAGATGGGATATACAAAATATATGTGTGATCCTGGGTGGGTCAGATGGCTGTACTATGATAAAGACAGGAACATGCTATAGAAACCTAGAATGCATGTGTTTCCAGTACAGTGATACCTCATACAATGTCCAAACGTTGTTCTACGAGTTTGGACTTTATACGGATTTGGACTGTATGAGGCATGCAAAATCCTAGCCATGATGCCTCACACATCATCCAAATCCTTGCAGAGATGCCTGTTTCCATAGAGATACATTGTACTGTAACAGCACAGACTTCAGGGCAAAGTCAAGGAAACAGACAGGAAACTGACAGAACTTTAAGAAATCATTGTCTAAAGGCTAAAAACATTACAAAAACATGTCAAACAACCCTGATTTTAGGGGACAAACCATACAACAAGTTTTTAACTTTTGAAAACTTTATGAAGTGCAGGTTTAAAAGTTAACATGTCCCATCATGCAGCACAGTGTTAATCTGCAGCCATGAAGCCGATCATCCATTTTGTACAAGCTACTGTAAACAATTACTGGATGGAAGCAAGGACAAAATGGATTCCAACATGTGCCAAAGAATGGTCCAAAAATCTGAAGAATCCTGCAAAAATCCCACGAATGCTTCCAAAAATTCTGATGAAAAAAATCAAAAAAATCCAAAATCGCGCTCAAAACCACTCCTAAACACTCTTCCCCTCATGCAAAACCCACAAGAGCAATGCACGCATGCGTCCTGCCTTTTATACTGCCCAGCCACAATGCAACCTGGAAAAAACCCTAATGCCTCATACAAAGTTGCAGCGACTTTGTATGAGGAAACTTTTTTCAAGGAATTAGGCGATGTTGTATGAATTCGATGTTGTATGAAGCGGACTTTGTATAAGGTATTACTGTATCTCAAAAGACATCTAGGATCTCATAAACATGGTAGGGATCATGCGGTAACTAAGCCTGTGATTGTAGAAAATGTTACTCATGTAGCCAATGATCCTGTAGAGTGGTTTGAGGAGGAATTGTGATTCATACATCAAAGAAACACAGGGAGAAGGTCAAATAAGAAGCAACAATGCCATGAACAGACTGTGTCTACAGATACTTAAATAAAGCAACAACCAAAAGACACAGAAGTACGAAAAGAGAAATGTCATTGCAAGAAAAGAGAAATGGGCCTATGAAGATGCAGCAGAGAGGGTTCCTATACCTTCTACTGTGTAAAAGGCAGAGAAGAACAGATCTGAGACTACCAAGCAAGCAGTCTGACTGTCAAAAGCTAGGTCATACTCTTCTCCATCTTTCTAAGGGGTAGGGGGCTAGCTCCGTTTGAATACCTCTCACACCAAACCAGAGAATAAGACTTTGGAAGTTTTGAACCATCAGCTTCTATATTTTATTTGCTGAAGAAGCCACACGTTTCATAGTCATGCCACTTCTTCCTTCCTGAACTGCCTGAACGTTAATCTAAATTTTGTAGGTGGTCTCCCCAAAAAGGTAGGAGGGTCTCTTTAACTTTGACAGACTCTGATGCAAGGAACTGAAAGTATAATTAGCTATTCTACACAAATTTTACTGTCTTCTTCTGTGACTCTGGAATCTAACCCTTATCTAGTTGCAATAACAATAAGGTCTCTTTTGTTACTCTGTTCTGCTACAACACATTTGTACAGGGGAATCTCGGAAAATTAGAATATCGCGCAAATGTTCATTCAGTTCAGTAATGCAACTTAAAAGGTGAAACAAATATATGAGATAGACTCATTACATGCAAAGCGAGATAGTTCAAGCCTTACTTTGTTATAATATTGATAACAGCTTATGAAAACCCCACCCCCACCCCAATCTCATGTACCTCATAATCATCACATAATCTCATGTATGCTGTATGCCATAATCATCACAATTATAACGAATTAAGGCATGACATCTCTCGCTTTGCATGTAGTGAGTCTATCTCATAAATTTGTTTCACCTTTTAAGTGAAATGAATGGACATTTGCACGATATTCTAATTTTCCGAGTTTCACCTGTATCTCACATGAAAAAATATTGTCATCTCTCTTGGTTCAGAAAATGAAAGCATTAGCAAAGGAAGAGACTCACCATCTGCAAAAAAGAATGATCTTGTTCCATCTTGTCTTACATAGAAGTTTTCTCCAAGCTTGTTAGCAGGCTTAAACCTCAGCATTGCATGATCATAAAGACCATAATCTCTGAACAGCACACATTTACCTGGTTTTAAAACCTGTAGGCCAATGTGCAATACATTAATATTCTGAATTTTACATAGCAGAACCATGATGAACATAATAAAAATGAAACATTTTATGTCAGCGAGAATTAGTTGTTTGATATACACTTCTTTTACAAGAGATTTAATATAGTGATGTCTATATTCTAAAGATCTCATTGAATGCTGCTCTCACAAGTTCCATCTCAATTTTTTTATTCTTTCTGATTAACATAGGAAATTATTATTTAAAACATACGTACCTTATAAATATTGTGCAAAACTAAATGCATCTTCTCGGGATGAATGGCAGAGAGAACAAATATCAACATTACAACATCTACAGATTCTGGTGGTACATTTTCCAGAAGGTCATCTTTCGTAAGGTCACACTGGAATACTTTGCACCTCTGAGTATCATGTAAAGGGTTTTGCTAGAAAGAGAAAATGTGGTCATTTGCCAAGAAACATCTACAACCAAGTGTTTGATTTTATACTTAGGACTGACTACTTTGAACTGTGGTATCAAAAAAGGCACGATGCTGAGAATAGCATGAACACAAACCGTTCCGTTGCCCGATTTGAAAATTCTCATTCAGTAGAAATCCACACAGTATTAAGTTGAAAATTACATTTTCAGAAAGATCTTTGTTATTCGACAAGTTTGGAGCTACAGTTGTGTGCCACTTAAATATGTGGGGCTTTCAACACTTCTGCAGGAAAGGGAAAGAGAGGCAGACCAATTTCCCCCCTCCTCCCTTGCCTCTAAAAATCTCTAAAAATGTGTGAGATGGCCCTGAGCAATGTAGGATGATGGGGTTGGTGAAGATCTCTACCTCTTTTCTCCAGCAAAGAATCTTTACCGAATCAGTTTCTTTGCTGGTTTCTCAGTTTTTGTATAGCTTTTTAAAATGCCTATCCTAAAGCCTACTAATTGGCAGTAAGAAGATTAAGCCAAAATACTGTATACCAATAATACTGGTTTTGGCTTTTGTCCTCACCCCCCTCTTACTGGAACAAACTCCTCCCAAATTTACAGAAATTGATTTCAACTCTGAAGCTGAAAGAGATTCCTCACCTCTGCACCATCTTAAGCATGGGAAGTACTACATGATAGTTGGGAAAACGTTTGTGCTCACTTATTTCCAAACCCTACCTATCTGTTGCACGCAAATGCCATTGTTGTTGTTACGTGCCGTCTAATCAGAAATGACTTATAGTGACCCAAATAAGGTTTTCAAGGTAAGTGAGACATTTAAGGAGTGGTTTTACCAGTTCCTTGTACCTAGCGCAGCATAATAAGAGTGATGGGCTTAAATTCTGGAGGCCAGAGGCCATGGAAGTTCATGGGAGGAGTGTAACCAGTAAAGGTAAAGGTCTCCTTGCTTGAAAGCTAGTCATATCTGACTCTAGAGTTCGGTGCTCATCTCTGTTTACAGCCAAAGAGCCAACACTGTCTGCATCTGCAGATGTTACTCTGGACATGTGGCAGGCATGACAAGACACCAGAGCACATGGAACATGCCGAAGCGGTACCTATTTATCTATTTGCAATTTCTTGCTTTCAAACTGCTAGGTTGGCAGGAGCTGGGAAAGAGACGGACGCTCACTTTGTTGTGCAGCACTCAGGTCTCAAACTGCTAACCTGCTGGCCTTCCAGTCATCAAGTTCAGTGTCTTAACCACTAAGCCACTCTTTAAATATTCAGTATTACTTACCTTGAAAGCCTGATTAGGGTCATAATAAGACAGTTGTAACTTGAGCGGCTGTGGTGGCTCAGTGGTTAAGAAGCTCGCCTTGTTAGCTGGAAGGCCAGCAAGTCAGCAGTTTGAGACCTGGCTACTGCATGACTGATTGAGCGCCCATCTCTTTCCCAGCTCCTGCCAACCTGGCAGTTCGAAAGCAAGAAATTGGAAGTAGATAAATAGGGACCACTTCGGTAGGAAAAGATCTTAGGGACAGGAAAGGAGCCTCATTCAGGCGTCCCGAGTGGAATTTCTCTAGCAAAAATCCTTTCAACCCAGAATAATTTCTGACACTAAATTCTTATTAACTTGATATTATGTAACTAACTCTACCAATTCCCCCCTGAGTAGGTTTTTATGGGAGAGCTGAAAAAATCATTACCAGGTCTCTTGAGTAATCAGGCTATTACTGTTCCCTACATGACACTGGGTAAGCAGGTAAATACCTATTTATGACTTATTGCACCAACCTTTACGTATTCCACAGCTCGAGGAGAAAAATCACAGGCATAAGCAAAGATATTAGGATCCTCTTCTAAAAGGGGAAACAAACAGTTCCCAACACCACAGCCTGCTTCAAGAATCGTCAGTTTCTGATCTGCAAACTGTATGGTGGAAAGACAATGACATTTGTTACATCCTTTCAAAACAATATAATGTCAGTTTTGAAAAACCAAGAGAGTTTTCAGAATCAAGGTACAAGCTTGTTTTAGAAACACAGGGTGCATACATGGGGTTTCCTGTGGTTCTTATATAAGCACTTATCAACCTTCTGATTCAAAATCATATACTCTCAAAACCATTCATTACCTTAAGCTGGAATCTATTAAACTTGATTGCTGTCCTGTTGGTAGGAAAACATCGTAATACCCACTTATCCTCCAACCATCAAAGAACCGTAATGAGGTTTATGCAATTTTGACTCAAGGTTCTTACAATATGTTACACAATTTCATTTCAGTAAAACATAGAGTATGTGTGAGAGTAAGGCAAGGTGATTAAGAGCTTAGCATTTTACTTTTGATTTGTTGGGTGGTGCTCTCCCCTTTTGGAAAGTAACTTTTTGTCATTATTGAATTTTTTTGCAATAGTAGCTGTGTTAGACTGTGTTCCAAGTATATCAGAAAGTAAACAAAACAAAGCACTCATTATTAAAGAGATGAGTTATTCAATTACTTTTTACCAGTGATTTACTTTTAGTTGTTGTTAAGCTATTTTATAAATGTTTCAGGGGAAATGGCTCCAGTCATCCTGAATGATCTCCACAGTTTAACATTTTAGGAATACTGTACAGTAATGGGTATATGATACAAGTTACATCAATAAAACAACTTTGTTATCAACCACAACATTATTTTTAAGCAACCTGGAATGCATTACCTATAACTCACAACTTCCAATTCTAAAATAAATACACATTAAAACCTTAATCCAGAAGCAACTTTATCCTTTGTTGATAGAAACATTAAAAAAAACTCACCTTGCGACAGGCTTTTAATTCTTCAAACTCTCTTGTTGTCCAGTGCCTATCCTTGAAAAAGTTGGTACTGTTCCTTTTGTAAAACAGATCCCAATTCTTTTGTGCTTCTTTTTCGAGTTTCTGCTGCTGAAAGTCAGATACTAAGACCTTATTCTTGGCCAGTTTCTCAGCTTCTTCGGGGGTAAGTATTCTGGTCTTGTGCTCTCTCTTTTGAAAAGCATCATCTTCACAACATGTTATTATTGCATCAGGCTGAGACCCAAATAAGTCACTTTGCAGATGTTTGGATTCATTCATTTCATTAGGTAGGTCATGGCAGCTTCACGGTTGCTTTACTCTGTAATTACCATAATTGCTTACTACACATTATCAGGTAAGAACTAGATTCAAGAGTATTCTGCAACATTTACTTTTTGGCATTAAACAGTATAGCATCCTTATGTCACCTTCAACAAATATGATGAAATAAATCTTCAGACAGCTATAGCACATGGAAAGCATACTAGCAAAACAGAAAGGGAATAAAAATACAGTAGTGGCACATCCTTTCTAGAATAGGTTTATTTCCAACAACTTTCCTTCAGCTGATGTCTTCCATACATGTTGGACTACAACATGTAAATTGAAGCCAGTATGGAGTTGATGGGACTTATAGCCCAAACGCACCTATAAGGCACAAGGTTTGGGTGCAACACTATATAGTAAAAGTAAAAGTCACCCTTTCTCGAAAGCCAGTTGTATCCGACTCTAGGGTTCAGTGCTCACCTCTGTTTATAGCCAACTAGCAAGGGTTGCCCGGCGTTGCCGGGCTTTTTTCTCCGTGTGTTTTAATAAAAAATGAACCAATTTTATTTTTGCAATAGTTTTAAATTGTGTTGGAAGGTTAAATTGTGTTAATGTTTTTTAAAAATTGCTTAGTCTGTAATTTTAATTTTTTAAATGTTTATTTATGTAAAATTTTTTTGGCTTGGCTGTTATTAACTGGGATCTGCTTTTTTGGTTTTTTTTTGAGGATTAATAAAAGAAGAAAGTATGATATAATTTTTTCAAATTGTTTTATGTAAGTGAATAATGTTTTAGTTTTTTGAATTTTTTTAATTAGTTGTACCGTAGGTCATAATTTTAATAATGTAAAAGTAAATGTTTTTTACATTCAATGTTTTTAAAATGTGTTTAGGTGTTTAGAGTTTAAATTTGAGTTATAACTCAGCACAGGATTTTTAAAAGTTTCTATTGTATTTTATTGACATATGTTTTAGTGTAATTTTTTTTACTTGTTTTTATTGGTGTGACCTTTTGTGTAAAATTGTGAATTTGTGTTATGTTTTTGATTTGTTTTTACTCTTGTGGCCTTTTATTTGGAGCTGTTGTGTGTTTTTGAATTGTTTTTACTATTGTGGCCAGCAGGTGGTGCTGGTAGGGGTTATTGTATTTTGACTTTTTTTTCTCTCCTGGCCTCTGGGTGGAGCTTCTTCTGGTAAGTAGTCTCTTTCTTTATTCATTTCTTTTT
Source organism: Bradypodion pumilum (assembly GCA_035047305.1). Lineage (NCBI taxonomy): Eukaryota > Metazoa > Chordata > Lepidosauria > Squamata > Chamaeleonidae > Bradypodion > Bradypodion pumilum. The sequence continues at coordinate 56,828,552 of JAWDJD010000006.1, read as the reverse complement.
TAGTCCTGGTGGAGGTAGCACATCTTTTGGTAAGGTTGCTTGTTTTCTTTGTTTTGTGTGTGTGTGTGTGTGGGGGGGGGTTGGAATTTGTATTTTTTGTCTGTTTGTTTTGTTTTTGATTGTGTCTTTGTTTACTTCGTATTGTTTTTGGTGTTTTTGTTTTTGTGTATTTTTGGATGTGTTTGACTGTTTTTAGTAATTTTTTTAAAAAATTATTTATTTATTTGGTGGTGGGGAAGGGACGTGGTCATTGGGGGTTAGAAAGGCTGGGCTAGGTGGTGGGGAGAGGGGCATGGTCGTTGGGGGTTAGGAAGGGTGGGCTAGGTGGTGGGGAGAGGGGCATGGTCGTTGGGGGTTAGGAAGGGTGGGCTAGGGGGTGTGTGGTCATTGGGGGTTAGGAAGGGTGGGCTCGGTGGTGGGGAGGGGGGCTTTAGTGTGTTATGGTGCTTTGATTGTGTGAAGTCGTGAAAGTAGATTGGGTTTCCCCTTTAATATCAGTGGGTGGGGGTTGTGACCCCCCTCTCCGCTGGCTACCCTAGGGTTGGGAGGTTTGTGGGGAGAAAAGGGGTATATTGCCCCAACACTTCTGGAACCAAAAGATCAGGCACAATGGATCGAATCCCCACCCCCCCTCCTTAAAACAACTCCGTTTTTAAAGAGAAGAAAAGACGGAGTTGTTTTAAGGAGGGGGAGGGGTGGGAGCGAGCCACTCTGCCTGATCTTTTGGTTCCAGAAGTGTTGGGGCAATATACCCCTTTTCTCCCCACATACCTCCCAACCCTAGGGTAGCCAGCGGAGAGGGGGATTGCAACCCCCACCCACTGATGTTAAAGGGGAAACTCCAGTCGGGACCTTCAGGCGCTGTTGGTGAGGGAAAGAAAGCCGGCTGGTGTTTGCTTGGCTGTGAGGCAGTGAGTTGTTTTTCATTGGGGGTTAGGAAGGGTGGGCTAGGTTGTGGGGAGAGGGGGCGTGGTTGTTGGGGTTAGGAAGGGGGGGCTCGGTGGTGGGGAGGGGGGGCATGGTCATTGGGGGTTAGGAAGGGTGGGCTAGGTGGTGGGGAGGGGGGCTTTAGTGTGTTATGGTGCTTTGTTTGTGTGGAGTCGTGAAAGTAGATCGGGTTTCCCTTTTAATATCAGTGGGTGGGGGTTGTGACCCCCCTCTCCGCTGGCTACCCTAGGGTTGGGAGGTTTGTGGGGAGAAAAGGGGTATATTGCCCCAACACTTCTGGAACCAAAAGATCAGGCAGACTGGATCGAATCCCCACCCCCCCTCCTTAAAACAACTCCGTTTTTAAAGAGAAGAAAAGACGGAGTTGTTTTAAGGAGGGTGGGGGTGGGGGATCGATCCACTCTGCCTGTTCCTGTGGGTCCAGAAGGGTTGGGGCAATATACCCCTTTTGTCCCCACAAACCTCCCAACCCTAGGGTAGCCAGCAGAGAGGGGGATCGCAACCCCCACCCACTGATATTAAAGGGGAAACTCCAGTCGGGAGCTTCAGGCGCTGTTGGTGAGGGAAAGAAAGCCGGCTGGTGTGTGCTTGGCTATGAGTTGTTTTTCTTTTTCATTTTTCGGGCGCCGGTTTCCTCAGCGCTCTGCGCGCTCATGGCGCGCAGGACGCTGGGGCTTGTAGTTATGGGTTGCTGCTTTGTGTTTGTGCTGCGTTTTTTTAAAATGCTTTTCTTTCGATTGGCTGCGGCGCGTTTCCGAATGCTGCGCCGTGCGAGAGCCTCTCAGCCTGATTGGCTCTGGCGCGGCGCAAGGAATGTTGGGAAGTGAAGTTGTTTCCCTTTCTTCGCGTTTGTGGGGCTGTTGCCCCACTGCTGTTTTTTTCAATCCTTCGTTGACCTGCGTACCCAGATCGGCCGTGTGCACGAAGGGTGAGTGCAGGCAAGTAGGGCGAGGCATAGCAACCTATAGCCAGTTCCAACGGTTAACCCTTGGATTTATAAGTTAAGAAGAGCCAACGCTATCTGCATCTGTAGACATTTCCGTGGACATGTTGGCAGGCATGAATAGCCACGGAAAGCTGTTTACCTTCCCACTGAAGTGGTACCTATTTATCTACTTCCAATTTCTTGCTTTCGAACTGCTAGGTTGGCAGAGCAACACTACATACAGTTAAATAAATATAAACCCATACCAGAGATACATAGATTACAATCCACATCACGCACATCTCACACATTTTCTGTCATTTGCGTGCAATATGAACAGTAGGAGATTGAGGACATATTTTTAAAAGTACTTCTTCACACAGCACATACTATAGTTTATGTATGGAATTTGTTTTTGCAAAAAAAGTGTTGATGGCTACCAACCTGGATTGCTTTAAAAAGCAATTAGGTAAATTCATGGAGGATAAAGCTCTAAATTTTCTAGCGTTATTTTATATATACTTCTATCATGTCTTTATACAAAATTAAATTATACCCTTAAACTGTGGAATTCGCAAGATTAGTAACAGTTTCTAATTTACACAGCTTTAAAATAGACAGGATAAATTTCAGGAAGAGCAGGATTATTAGTATTACCAGGTAAAGACTTATTTCCTTCAGTTCCAAATGCAGCATGCCATATCGTACACTAGTTGCTGGGCAGCACAATCGGAAGGAGTGCCCTTGCACTTATATTCTGCTTGTGGGCTCCTCATAGATAACTGGCTGCCCACTGTCTTAGATGTATGCTGAGCTTAACAGACCTTCTGTTCGGTCCAGCAAGGCATCATTGATGTTTCTGCATAATCCCCTTATAAAGGACCTCAGAACTAAGTTTCTTTGATTGGAGATGTGCAAGACTGACGGGTAAGTTATAATGAATTCTGTCAAGCTGTAGGCATATTGTTTTAAAATAAAAGTAATGTGCTGACAAGTGATTCTTACTTAGGGTGACACCTTCTAATCTAAGGTATTTAGGTATGCAGTACAGGTTGACAATCTGTATCCACGAGAGATATGTTCCAAGACCAAATAGCAGATACCTAAAAATGTGGATAACAGTGCACCCTGTATTTTACATTGTAGACAGTGGCCAGCTCTGGTGAGGTACCATAGAAATACATCTAGGCATTTCAGAACACTTTTACATCTGCAGATAACTGTAACTATGGGTAGCGAACCCAAAGATATTGGGGACAAACTGTACATAGACATGGTTTACTTGAAAGAAAATAAAACAATGGTGGGTGCCTGAAAAGACTGTTCTTTATGTGGCTGAGTAAGGTAAACAGACTGCAGTGGCTCAACTGGCTAAGACGCTGACTGGAAGGTGGGAGGCCAGCAGTTCGATTCCTGAGTACTACAGGACGGAATGAGCTCCTGTCTTTGACCCAGCTCCCAACAACCTAACAGTTCAAAAGCAAAAAAATTGCAAGTAGATCAATAGGGACCACTTCGGTGGGAAGGTAAGGTGCGTTCCGTGCGCTCCGGTCACGATGTCTAGTCATGCCTGCCACATGACCGCGGAAATGTCTGCAGAAGCAAAGTAAAGGTAAAACCTTTACTTTTACCTAAGGTAAAGGTTGCCCTTGATCAAAAGTCACTCCGGTCCAACTGTAGGGGTCGGTGTTTGTTGTGTATGCATGCAGTTCAGCTGCTCGCCATTAGCACAGCTGTGCGGAGCGTCACATGGCTCCATTTCCTCCAATGGTAACTTCCGCGGGAAACCTTCCCGCCACAGGTGAAGCTATGTTAGGTATGCACAAAGGTCCGACTACGTCAGAAGGACGTCACTATGCCTGTAACCAATGGTGCGCCTCCGGGCCAAATTCAAATGTACTGTGTCTTATATAAGGGGGCAAGGCTCCACCATTGCCTCATATACAGATTGACTATGTTTCAATAGTGTTTAGCCCGCCTGCCGGCTTGTGTGCATTCAATCTGCCTACATCAAAGTGTTCATCCCCATTTACAGACAAAGAGCTAGCGTTGTCTGCGCCTGTAGACGTTGCCACAGTCACGTGGCAGGCATGAATAGGCAGAACACCGTTACCTTTCCCGCCAAAGCAGTACCTGTTTATCTAGTTGCCATCTGTTGCTTTCGCTGAGAAGGAGAGCACATGTTTTGCATACAGAAGATTTCCTTCTGCTCAATCCCAGGCTTCTCCCATTCTACGTCTCCCAACCAACCAACCAACTTTGCCCAGGTACTCTGGGCCTCTATATCAGATGTATAAATGTATACTATGACAATCCACTCTTATATCTGATGAAGTGGACTTGTTCCATGAAAGTTAACATTAAAATACAGGAGTTAGTCTTTAAGGTGCCACAGCGTTTGTTGTCTTCTTGTTTTATTTACTCACGGATATGCTTGCCCAGACTAACACAGCTAGTAAAGGTAAAAGTCTCCCTTGCTCGAAAGCCAGTCGTATCCTACTCTAGGGTTCAGTGCTCATCTCTGTTTCAAAGCCGAAGAGCCAGCGCTGTCTGCTTCTGCCGACGTCTCTGTGGTCACGTGGCACTATGGCAGGAATGACCAGACACCAGAGAGCACGGAACGCGCCTTACCTTCCCACCCGAAGTGGTCCCTATTGATCTACTTGCAACGTCATGCTTTCCAACTGCTAGGTTGGCAGGAGGGAGCCACTCAAGTAGCCTTAGCACGGAGAGAGAGGACCTTCCCTGGCCTACCCAAGTCCTGATGAGAGTCCAACTGAGCGCACACACGCCGCCCTGGGTGAAACCGCCGATCTCAGGTTGCTATGGAGGGAGGGGTTCAGACGTGCGTGGTCCCACCTCCCTAGAGTCGCGCGTGTCACCCACCTCGTCCAAGCCCTCGAAAGCATTCTGGACATGGGCAGAGGGCTGTGCCTGGTCCGCCTTGCCGCCGCCCCACTGTCGAGACCCCCTCCGGGGCTCCGGCTTTCGGTTTCTCTGCCTTGTTTATTCGCCCCAAAACCAGGCTTTGATTTCGGCCGGCGTCCTCTCGGGTCCCGCACACCGGAGCGCTTTCCCGGTTGCACCGCCAGGCCGCCGAGCCCGGAAGAGAAAGCGAAGCGCAACGCAGGCGCCTGGCAGGGGAAAGTTGTGTGTGGTTGGTTGGGGTTGGGGTTGTTCCTGTTGTTGTTATTGTTGCTGCTGTTGTTGTTGGCACGCAGCGCCACAGTCATGAACGGGGCGGCGAACCCGCTGCTGGACAAGGAGGAGCATCCATTGCAGCTGGGCGAGAGCTTCGAGCGGCACCCCAAAACCTCCTTCCACACCATCCGCTGTGAGTGAGCGACCGACCAGCAAGGAGGGGGCCACCGCCCCCCCTGATGTGGGTCTCATTTAGACCCAAAGAGTGTAAGCCAGGGGTTCCCGACGTGGGGCCCAGGCCCCCCACTGGGGGACTTCAACTCCCAGAAGCCTAAGTCAGTACATTTGGATGTTCAGTGCTTTGGGGGAGTGTGATGGCGAACCTTGGCACTCCAGATGTTCTTGGACTTCAAGCCCCTATGAATCCACACAAATAGGTTTACTGCGATTCATCTGGCCCGCGCCGCCCTTGTCGCTCCCGGAAGCAGAAGTAAAACGCACCCATATGGGCGTGTTTTACTTCCGCTTCCGGGAGCGACAAGGGCGGCGCGGGCTGGATGAATCGCAGTAAACCCATTCGTGTGAGTTCGCGGGGGGCTTCTGAGAATTGAACTATCTGGAGTGCCAAGGTTCGCCGTCACGGACTTAGGCTTCTGGGAATTGAAGTCCAAAATGACCAGAGATCGGGAAACACTGGAAGCAGAGGGAGTGTTGTTTACTCTGAAATCACTGCCACGGAATCCAGTGGGACTCAGTCCTAGAAGTTGTCTGTGTAGGATTATAGATGCTCTTTCATACTGAACTCAGTAAGAGTTTACTCTTGAGTAGAATGAGATGGCTGGAGGATGTTGTAGATGCAAATTGGGCACAGAGCTGGGCGGGTTGAGGAGGATGGTGGAGGACAGAGGTGCCACTTGAATCCATCTTGATGGAGGGCATCACTTTCATCAATACTGGCCTGGAGCTGATGAGGACTTTGTGTGCCAAAAAGGCTCAGTACCAGAAAGTGACTCGCGGCAACTGGATCAGTGGTACAGGTGTTAGCTATCATGCTGAAGGCAAATTATATTCTCAGGACTGATCACCATGATGATAGCCAATATTCAGAATCGGATTCGGCAATTGAAGAAGAAGAAACATACAGTATAGTACTGCACTAGCAAGCAAAAACACCTTTCCCTTTCCCCCCCCAAGAATTTGCCTTTTCTTTGTTGCCCTAGTTAGTGTTGTGTCCTTTAAACAGAAGGCTCACACCCAGCAATTGAACAGATGACATAGAGATAATTAAGAGGGAAGCTTCCTTTCATAACTTTCTGGTGTGACAGACACAGGAGCAGGACAGCTAAAAATTTGTTATCCCCGTTGCTCTTTGTTAGGAGACTGGGACAGAGATGCTGTTCCTTTACTTTTGCATCTAGGATTGCCAAAGTCGGTGTGGAAATCAGTAGTTTTTAAGGAGCCGTCCGAGTCCTTTGCTGCAGCATAATTTTTTTTAAAAAAAATAGCATCAGCAGCTGGCATTTCTTGTGTTATGAAACTAAATATGCGTATTTGATAATTGCTGCAAAATAAAAGAAATGGTGAGGACTTCAGCTAAAAAGTTGGCATCCCTTCCATCAAACGTTGTGTTATCTTGAAACAGATTCCAATTGAACAGATTTCCCTTCTCCATTTCCAAATTAAAAATCTTAACTGGAATCATCTGCACACTTGGCCTCCTTTTATTAAGGTCCACAAAAAGCATGTGTTTCAAACAGCTGTCTATAGTTAATGTTGCCCCTATAGTTTTCTCCACCCCTATATTGTTAGCAGTAGGTTGCTGACATCAGCAACCTTATCCCATGATGGGGGGAAAAACCTATTATCTGTTGATTTCTGTGGATCAAGCTGCTTTTAAAGGCAGAAGAGGGCAACATCTATCAAGCATGCTAACAACCCTGTGTGGCAGAGTTAGACAGGACAGAAGCAACCATTTTTGAGATGGTAGCCATGTAAATCTTTGTTTCAAGCATTATCAGAGAGTAAACAAAACAAAAAGACAAAAAAATATTATGGCACCTTAAAGACTAACTGCTGCATTTTAATCAAAATATTTCAAATTATTTAATTATTTATATTATTATTTAATCAAAATACAGACGCAACCATGTTACTGTTTCATAGGTAAAATCATGATGATATCTGTTTTGTTTGCGGGAGCTTTGTGCTCCTCAAACAGGAGTGGCTCCCAAATGATGTTGGACTACAATGCCTATCATCCCCCACCACTGGGTAGGCGGTCCAGAGTTGACAGCAGTTGCAGTCCAACAGCATTTGGAAGGCCATCACATTCCCACCTCATCCCTGAAATAATGCCAAGACAGGGAATTAGTCATAAATATGGAGTGTGTTTAACTGACCAAATTTAGGAGGCTGGATTACTAGCTTTAAAAAACTAGTACTGTATTGAATTTTAGCAGCATTCTTAACATGCCCAAATTAATTAATTAACACTTCCTGGCATATCAGACAGATGTAGAAAGTATAAGAGACAGGATCAAGAAGTAACAGTGCTTCTGCGTAGGAATCGGGGCCGCAGAGGGCCGGAGGTCCCGGAGGAGACTGATCAAAGAACGATACGAGGCAGTATGGAGGAGGATAAGATCAGTGGTTTATTGAGGAAAAGGCATAGCCATTTATAGATCAGAAGGCAAGGTAGAAAAAACCGTCACCCAACAGTCAATCACATCACCTATTTACTCAGGTTAATTGGGAATCTCTCGGGGGGAAGTTAATTAGTGCGGACAAACACTGGCTGGGACAACACCATTGTTTCGGGCTTAGACTAAGGCAATCATGGCTCCTGTTTGCTTCTGGGATGAGACTGAGATTCGGAGATGAGGGATTACTCTAATAGGTAACGTATTTGCTCGCTCAGCAGGTTCGTTGGTCAGGTCAGGTAATTGGGTGAATCAAACCCTATCATTTATCCACCCCCCTTAATTTGGGTGCTCGCAGAGCCCACGGGCCAGGGAGCCTTTCTCCCGAAAGTGGCCTCTGCCGGGCCGTTCCGTGCCCACGGGGGCACGGGGAAACCACATCTCCCCTTTTAATTTCTTTTAAGAGCCTGACCGGCGACCCTGCGTAGGAGCGGGACCAGCTGATGAGCGGGAATGACGTCTCGGGGTTTCCTTCTGGGGCGGCACCTTGAGATCAGCGAGGGAATACATTGTGCAAAGCAGCAGAGTGCGATGCCTAGTATAATCACCCCCACAACCACCTTGAGTACCGTTTGGAGCCACCCCCAGGGGATCCATGACCACATCCAGTTCCACAATGAACTCCACCAAGCCCCCCATGCAGAACCCTCTGTGATGCCCTGGACTATGGTGTGGAGATCAGTGAGCTGACTCTGCACTTTGCGGGAGTTGTCAGTAAGGTTGAAACAGCACATACCATGAAAGGATTCACAACCCAGGTGGTGCAACAATAAGAGGTAGTCGATAGCCGCTCGATTGTCAAGAATGGCATGGCGAAGCTCTGCCTGCTCTTGATTAAGGAGCGCTATCGCGGAGGAGGTGTGGTTGATGGCCTTTGCTAGACCGCAAGCCAAGCGACCAATCCTCTTTGCGTTGCCGACGGCTAAGCCTGGCACGCCAAAGATGCTGACTGCCAAAGAGAGATATTCGGCAGGGCTCATTACTCTAAAGCTGCTCTCACATGAGCTGTCTAACTGGGTGGTGCGAGTGTGCCGTACGAGTGAGGGAACATTTGAAGCATTTGTAACATTTGTGCTTGGGGTGACCATATCCTTGGTAGGGAGTAACAATGTCAAACGACTGATACAACATATAGAGTCTGAAACATTTGCAGGAATGTAGTTCCACGTGTACTGGTTGCATGTGAAGAACCAACCAGATGGCAGGGTTATATGAGCGTACATGGTGCCAAGTGGTACCGGGTTATTGCAAGTCCAATTGCCACTGCCAACGTTGAGGCAGCGGCGCCGGGTACGACCAGCTGAAGCGCAGCCGTACATTCGTCCACAGGTAGAGTTCGGGCTGACCGCCACCCGAGGAGTGTGGAGGGTGGCTGCATCAGCCGGCAAGGTCATGGTTAGCCGCATCTCCCAACGGGCATACTCTGAAGAAGCCGCTGGAATGTATGGGCTGAAAAGTCTTTTCACAAGCCAATCCCCATCCCTGGGGTGCGCGCCTGGAGAATGGCACACTGGGATGAGGCAGGTGCTGAGGATCGAAGCAGAACCAAGGTCCTGCCTGAGGCAAAAATCGGACTGGTTGACGAGACCCGCCAACCTCTCCCAAATATTGTACTGCATCCGGGCAGAGAGGTCTCCGCCGGGCAGCAGATCGTTGGCCTCCAATGAAGCGGCCTGAGCGCCTCCCCCCAAAAGCAGGGAAAGGGTCAGGATGATGGTGAGCGCCAGGGTGTTGGCATGAATCTGGGTGAAAACGGCAGCTGTGAGGTTCTCCGGCGTCGGCTCCTTCCTTTCGCGCCGGACGGTGTCCTCTGCCTCACGACAAAGGATCTGGACCATCCCCCAGGTGATCTTGGGTGCTGTCGTCAGTGGCCGCCTCTTCCGACGGGTCCTCTCGGTCAGGGTGAGGTCCTCCATCTCCGGGATCGGACTCTGGTCGGTCGGGGTCCACGCCATGTGGCTCCAAGTAAGGCTTGACACACCGAGCTGGAATCCAAACGACACCTGTAGGGGACATAACTGCAGCATACCCTCTTCCCCAGGTTATGAGCGGCGCCGGGCCCCTCCAAGAAGGGTCCGGTGGCACCCGGTATCGGACCATCGGTCGCGGGAGAGCTTCCGAGCGGCGGAAGTGCTTCTCCTGCGGCGTACAATCCGAAAAAACATTAAGGTGATTGTAAGTGAACAATACCTTATTCAGGCAATGCTGTGCCTGGCCCTGTGACTTGGGGAGGGCTGGTGGCTCCCCCCTTTCTGTTTGTTTGTCAGTATAGGACTTGAGCGTCCGATTGACCCGTTCCACAATCGCTTGCCCCTGCAGATTGTAAGGAACGCCAAAAGTATGCTTAATATCCCAAGTGGCCATGAAGGCGGCCAGCTGCCTAGAGCTGTAGGATGGCGCGTTATCGGTTTTAACGTGCCGAGGTTTGCCCATGGCTGCAATGCAGGAAAGGAGGTGCTGCTCCACGTGGGAAGCAGTCTCCCCTTTCTGCGCCGTTGCCCAAACGAACTGAGAAAAAGTGTCTATGCAAACGTGCATGTACTGCCATCTGCCGAACTGCGGAACATGCGTGACGTCCATCTGCCACACCTGATTAGCCTCTGTCCCTCGGATGGTGCCCCTGCACAATGCTGGCATGAGCGAACTATGCCTTGGGCTTGAGAGAGTGGCAAATTGAACTGTCTGGCGAGTGCTTTGGCATTTTGGTGAAAAAATGCATGGCTCTGAATTGGAGTAGTAAAAACACCCAACACTGAACGTTGCTGAATTTCCTTTGCTGCCGCATCCGCTCTGCTATTGCCCGCGGAAATCGGACCCGGTAGGTCTTGATGACTTCGGATGTGGGCAATATAGAGTGTCTCCGTGCGGTTTCGCAAGTGAAATTGAGCAGTGAGAAACAGGCTAAGCAAATTCTTGTCTATCGCGGGAGTAATGGATGCTCCCGGTAGACTGTGAAGCAAATTCCTAACATACATACTCTCAGTAATGATGTTTAAACGTTCTTTGGCGAAGGTGCGCAAAGCAAGGTTCACCGCTGCCAACTCTGCCCGCTGCGCGGACTTCTGTGGAAAAGTTAGCAGCGTGCGCCAAGCTTGGCCCTCCTGCCAGGTCAAGACACCATATGTGCGACCACCATCCGTAAAAACTGTCCTGGCTCCCTGAAGCGGAACCAGCGAGAGCAATTCGAACAAGCTGACTGTCTGCGTTTGGAGTGAGACAAGTCTGGGGTCCTTTGGCAAGTGGTATGCCAAGCATCCGGTGAATCCTTCCAACGCAATTGGAAGCGAGTCACCGAGCTGCATTAATTGCTGAACTTGTTCCTTGGTGAACGGGACTACGATTTTGGCCAAATCATGCCCTGAAATGTCCCTAGCTCTCAGCCTTCCGCGGTAAACCACCGCGGAGACCAGTTCTTGGGGAGGAACGATGTTTCGTGAAGAGGTGTTCGGAAGGTACACCCACTCCACGATACTCGCCCCTTTCTCGGCATCTACGCCGAGCGCTCCTGTGAACATGGATCCTGACCGTACGATGTACAAATTCAGGATCGGAGCATATGGCCCTGGGGAGATCCTATCTACCCATCGCTGGCTGAGAACTTGGTTAACTTTCTCGAGAGCCAAGCGTGCGTCTCGAGAAATCGTTATCCGGTCTGCTGGCTGCTTGCCTAAAGTTAGCAGCGAGAAGAGCGGTTTCAAAAGATCCGTATCCAAACGAAAATACGGTCTGGCCCAATTAATATTCCCTAAAACCTGCTGCAATTCTACCAAGGTGACTGAGTCCTGTAAGTTGATCTTAGGCAAAACTGGTGCTGCGAAAGAGCGGAGAAGCCGATGACCCAAGTATGAGAAGGGCTCGGTTCTCTGCACTTTCTCTGGGGCAATGAGTAAACCTTTGTCCCCCAGGCTGGCCTGGAGGTCAGAAAACATTTCGCTGCCGAGTTGCGGCATCGCGACCAAGATGTCATCCATAAAGTGGCAAACTATGGCTTTAGGGTAAAGGCTTCGGAACTTTGCCAGTGCGTTGTGAACATAAATTTGGCACAGGGTGGGCGAATTGAGCATGCCCTGTGGCAAGAATTTCCACGTGTAACGCTGCGTGGGCTCACTGTGGTTCACAACTGGCACCGTAAAGGCGAACCTTTCCCGGTCCCGGGGGTCTAAGGGGATTGTATAAAAGCAATCCTTGAGATCTACGACCAGGATCTCCCACCCCTCGGGAATCATGTTTGGATTTGGGATGCCGCATTGAAGCGGGCCCATTGGCTGTATGCACTTATTGATCTCTCTGAGATCGTGGAGGAGTCGCCACTTCCGCGACTTCTTTTTAATCACAAAAATTGGCGAATTCCAAGGACTTGTGGACCGTTCTATATGTCCTGCGTCTAGTTGTTCTTTAACTAGCTGCTTGAGGGCAACTAATTTCTCTCCCACTACCGGCCATTGTTCTACCCAAACCGGCGTGTCGGTGAGCCATTTAAGTGGCAACGCCATTACCCAAAGGTAAGCGTAGCACCGTACTGCTGCAAGATGTCTCGCCCCCAAAGGTTGATGTGCACGTCAAGAATGTGCGGCCGAATTACCGCCGTGCCGTCAGCCCTTGGGATTGTGACTTCCACCCACTCTCGGCTCCTAAACGCTTCCTGGACGCCGCCTACCCCCCACACATCGGAGACCGGCTCAATGGCCCACTCCCTTGGCCACTGGCTTCTGCTTATCACGCTCACATCCGCTCCGGTATCGAGTAACCCTGAGAACGCTCTTTTGTTCAAAAATACCTCGATAACGGGGCGCTGCTTCCATTCAATGTTGGTCTCCACTGTCGCTAAGACCTGGTACCCTTGTACTGCCTCACTGGTGCTCGAGCGGCCCTCTGACCGGAACTCGGAGCTGTCACTGAGCCTTCCCTGGCTATCTGCTGGCGAGTGACAAGGAACCATGATCAGTTGCGCTAAGGTGTCTCCCTTGTGAATTGTTTGGGGCAGATGAGTCCAAAGCTGAACTTGGAGAACGGCTGAAAAATTCGAGTCAACGACTCCTGGAATTATGAAAATTCTGCGTGCTCCAGCTACGCTGCGGGGCAAAACTAAACCTATAAAGCCCTTGGGCAGTGGACCCATGTACTGGGAGTCCACCAGATAGACCGTGCCTGGCAGGTCGCATGTAACGTCCGCCTGACAAGTCAAGTCTAACCCTGTACTACCCTTGGGGCTGGCCTGTGCCCTCGCAATGTCTGGAGTGTGACCGGGCTTTAGACTAGCTCTGGTGAGCTTTGGGTGAGGGGAGTCCCTGTTTGGACCGGGGCCAGAGACATGCCCGCGTTCCGGTTTCCCGAATCCGGACAGTCTCGAGCCCAATGGTAGCCTCTTCTACACTTCGGACACTGGGTTTTCGGAGCCTTGGGACGGCCGGACTTTTGTCTGCCTCCCTTGGATCGGCACTCCCTAGCGAAGTGACCGACCTTGCCACAACTGTGACATGCTCCTTGGGTCTTTCCTTTTGGTCTCTTACCCCCTTGCACCGCTGCCGCTAGCAATCCCATCTTGTAGGATTCTGTGCCAACGTCGGCGCAAGCTCTAATCATGTCCGTAAGGGTCAAATCAGGATGATTGCCCAGGGACTGCAAGATTTTACGGCAGTCTAAATTGGCGTTGTCCTTGGCTAACTTCATCATGAGCTCTTGCTGGGCCTGCTCATTGTCAATCTGCCTGCTAATGGCTTCTTCCAGGCGATTGATGAAGTCAATATAGGGTTCCTGGGCTCCTTGCTTGATAGCGGTGTAATTTTTAGCCGCCTTGCCAGTTGCTGGGACTTTGAAAAACGCCCTGAAGGCGGCCTCGGCCGACATCTGGAGAGTGGCTAGAGGCAAGTTGATTTGGGCATCGATGGGCTCGAAGGCACCTGAACCATACAACTGGTCAGGAAGTACTGCGCCTCCCATCCTGGCGGCCCTTGTCTGCGCCTCTAGGCGAAACTCGCTGTCCCAAATTAAATACTGGCTAGGGGTGAGCATCATCCGCATGACGGCTTTCCAGTCATGGGGAATCCACATGGTGTTCTCGCACACTTGCTGAAGCGTGCCCCTTGTGAAACGACTTTGGAGCCCTGTCTCGGAAATGGCTTTCCGTATAGCCATGAGAAGCTTATACGGGACTGGGGAGTGTACTATCTGCTGGGCGCCCGTAAGCGCGTCCATCTCCATGCGGATTGGACATATCTGACTGAGCTCTGCTAGCTCCTCTACTGGCAATTCCCCCTTCCTGAGTTCTTCCTCTACTGTGCGCTGAAGGGCACTTTTGGTAGCTAGGGAACCTGTTGCTCTCTGAGAAGCGCCTGCGCTCCTCATTCCTTGCATTCCGCCGGTGACGTCTGCAGCTGTCACCGAGGGAAAGCTCCCTACACTACTCTGCCTACATTGGAGTGACGGATAGAGCGCCGTAGGCGCCGTTGGTTCGGCTGGCACATCTGGCAGACTTGGGGGTTCTTTGGCCTCTACCCGGACTGGCTCTATCTCCGCCAAGAGCTTCCTACATTTTCTCCATGTGCGAATTACGCCTCCTGGAGCTTTCGGGGGATAGCAGTCTCCTATCTGATCCCAGAGCTCAAGGGTTAACGTACCTACTTCTGGGTAAAGCAGGCAGTGTTCCCCTAGGTACACCAAAAGTCTCGCTAGCTCCCCGCTGTGAAAACGCAAATTAAATACCCTGGCCAGGATGTTGAACTCCTCTACACGAGTTCTTTGGCTAGCGGATGGACGCTGTCGCTGAGGACAGGTCCCCATATTACCTGCGATTGGGTCCTCGGAAGATTCCTCCTTGGGACGAGTCGACGCGTCTTTGGCAGGCAATAGGTTCTGGCGACGACGCTTCTGGGTAGAGCTCGGAGCGTGGACTGCGGCCACGGGCCCTCGGTGGCCACTGCGCTGTCAGGAGCTCACAGCTGCCCTGAGCGGAACGCGTTTTTCCCTTTGGCGCAAGCCGCCGCGAAAGTCGTGAGCAAGCTGTAGGATGCCTCTTTGGACTGCCTCACTGCAGGCCGTCCCTCCGATCGGCTGGCTGCCGGCCGGAGTGCCACGCTGTCCTCCGGGATGATTCGGACACGGTTCAAGCGCAGAACCGGACCGTGTGATCGCTACTCTGAGGAAGACCGCTCGGGGGTCGCTTACTCACGAGTAGATCACGTCGCGGGTCACCAGGTGTAGGAATCAGGGCCGCAGAGGGCCGGAGGTCCCAGAGGAGACTGATCAAAGAACGATACGAGGCAGTATGGAGGAGGATAAGATCAGTGGTTTATTGAGGAAAAGGCATAGCCATTTATAGATCAGAAGGTAAGGTAGAAAAAACCGTCACCCAACAGTCAATCACATCACCTATTTACTCAGGTTAATTGGGAATCTCTCGGGGGGAATTTAATTAGTGCGGACAAACACTGGCTGGGACAACACCATTGTTTTGGGCTTAGACTAAGGCAATCATGGCTCCTGTTTGCTTCTGGGATGAGACTGAGATTCGGAGATGAGGGATTACTCTAATAGGTAACGTATTTGCTCGCTCAGCAGGTTCGTTGGTCAGGTCAGGTAATTGGGTGAATCAAACCCTATCATTTATCCACCCCCCCTTAATTTGGGTGCTCGCAGAGCCCACGGGCCAGGGAGCCTTTCTCCCGAAAGTGGCCTCTGCCGGGCCGTTCCGTGCCCACGGGGGCACGGGGAAACCACACTTCTGATGTTTCTGATACTGAGCTCACACATTGGTAAGCTATATTGAAATTAATGGAGGACATGATGTATGTTGTACCGTGAAGATTTGATTTTTATGTCAACCAATGCATTTCCCCTCTGAACTAGGGCCTTCAAATCACATTTTTACATTCACTCTGAGAAACTGAAAGCAATGGTAAAGACCACCATACAAATGATAGTATCAAGGAGATGGTTGTGTCTCAAACTGAAGGCAATCAGGATATGGTAAATTGAGTTACCGGTATATTTAATATCAGTTCTTCTCCTTTCTAGATGATTTTAAACCAGCATCTATTGACACTTCTTGTGAGGGGGAGCTTCAAGTTGGTAAAGGAGATGAAGTCACTATTACACTACCACACATCCCAGTAAGTTTACATTTGTGACAAATCCCCCTCAAATTATGCTTCTTCCAACTTTTTCTCTGAATTTTGATTGCCAGGAAGAACAATGTATGCTTGTTAAGAACTGAGAACAGTTATAAAAACAAGAGAGCTCAATGGGAAATAATTTGCTTTTCCTGTTCATTATTTTATTCTGAAGAGTCTGCAATAAACTCTGGGCAAAATCCTGTTGGCATAACTTTGCATGGCATCACCTAGATTGAGTGCTAGAAACATTTCGTTTAAAGCAATTAACAGCTTCTTACCTCTTATAGGTTCCAAAGCTCTCTAGGGACTTTTGCCCTTGGAAGCCTTCGGGTTTCTCAGAATGGGGAGAGCCTCTAATAGATTTTTGTTTTAAAGTCATCACTGGTTCACTGTCAGTAGTTGCAATCTGACAGTTTTTCTCTCTCTCTTAAAGCCTAAAGGCTCCTATCCCTGTCCTGAGGTTCCCACAGGCTTTCCTAGGGCAAAAGGTAGCCCTAAGGTGCTTCAGAACCTAAAAGAAGGATATAAAGCTTTTAATTACTATAAATTAAGTGTTTCTGGCACTTGATTTGGGTTACAGTAAGGGACTGCTGCGGTGGCTTAGTGGTTAAGACACTGAACTTGTGACTGTAAGGTTGGCAAGTCGGCAGGTTGAGACCTGAGTACTGCATGATGGAATGAGCTTCTGTCATTGTCCCAGCTCCTGCTAACCTAGCAGTTCGAAAGCAAAAAAATTGCAAGTAGATAAATAGATACCACTTCATTGGGAAGGGAAACAGCGTTCCGTGCACTCTGGTGTTTAGTCTGCCACATGTCCACAGAAACGTTTGCGGACACAGACAGCACTGACTCTTTGGCTATAAACAGAGATGAACACTGAACCCTAGAGTTGGATACGACTGGCTTTCGAGCAAGGGCGGCCTTTACCTAGCGCACAATTATGCCATAGGATTTTGGCCCCATGTCTGATATATTTAAAATGATACTTTTCTCTTTGGCAACATCTTTCGTGTATATCAACCTGGGCAATTAGATTTGCCAAATAAGCCTTTAGCTGTCTTCTGATGATTAGGTGCAGGAAAACCCGCATGATCTTATAGAAAAACATATTTTACCATATTAAAAAGTGATAACGTTTACTAATTTGACCCTTAAATCTATATCAGCTCATTAAAGAGGAAACATGGTGGTATAAAACTTAGCTTGGAAATGAAGTTTTAAATATGGCATTTAAGTGTGTTTTTCTTGGCACGTACATATGCACTGATTTAGATTTAAGTTTAGTTCATGCTTTTCTTGAATACCAGGGTTCTACTCCTCCGATGACTGTGTTCAAAGGAAACAAAAGGCCGTATCAAAAGGACTGTGTACTTATCATCAATCATGATACTGGGGAATATGTGCTTGAAAAATTAAGCAGCAGCATTCAAGTAAAGAAGACGAGGTAAAAATGGCTGGCTCAAGCATGCAGGGTCAACTCGTGTGTGGAAAAATGTCACGTGCCACAAGTCTCCCAAGGATACCAAAATTTGTATTATAAATAAGTAGCAGATTTTTTTGGAATAGTAGCTGTGTTAGTCTATGTTTTAAGCATATCAGAGAATAAACAAAACAAAAACAAAGATGTTCTAGCACTTTGAAGACTAACGAAGTTAGTCTTCAAAGTGCTACAGCATTTTTGTTTTGTTTATTCTCTGAAGTAGCAGATTGTCAGTGAAATCCAGCTAACAGTCTTCATTGATGAAAGGCTGTCATGAGTAGAACAGTGGGTAGAAGAGAGAGAGAGAGAGAATCTCCTTTCCTATGGTCCCCCATACTCTATTCTAATTACTATTTATTAGTATTAGTATTATTAAACATAAATATGACTTACTAGCCTTGTGGGAAGAAAAGTATGCTAATACCTTTTTACCTGATATAACAGTCTTTTCCTTTGGTTCGAAGTATTTTGAAATGTGAGAAGTTACCTAAATATACTGTACATCACATCCAGTCTTAAATATTAAAGTCAAGACAGGACTGTGTCATATGTTGCTTCTGTATACAGCAGTGGTGGCGAACCTATGGCACGCGTGCCAGAGGTGGCACTCGGAGGCCTGTCTGTGGGCACCCATGCAGGCATCACAGCACAGAATTTGCTCTGCCCAGCAGCCCAATGGGAGCACTTCCTCCCACCAAACACAAAGTTTGTCCCACCCCTCTGTCCAGCAGCCCAGTGGGAGCACTTCTCCTTCCACCTAGCACAGAGTTCACCCTGTCCCTCTGCCCAGCAGGTCAATGGGAGCGTTTCCTCCCTTGTTGCCATGTTGGCACTTTGCAATAAATAAGTGGGTTTTGGGTTGCAGTTTGGGCACTTGGGTCTCTAAAAAGTTCGCCATCACTGGTATATAGTATATGAATTATTCTGATTGGTCTTTAAAATTAATGCGAGACACTACAACCCAGGCTATGTTTTATATTTTGAAGGACATTTTATTTCCTTGGGAGACCTCAGCATTTGCTTAATTCTCTTATGGAATCATTGCCAAACCTGCATGATTTGTGCATCAGATTTCCCCACTACTTTTTTTTATACACACATTTTTATTTGAGCTAATTTTGGATGTTAAAGATACTGTAGAAAGGATGGAAATGGGTAAGAAGAAAAAAGACAGAGTAGAGATGAAGGCATAATTTTTTCCCTCTTCCAAATATTTTGTTTCAGAGCTGAAGGCAGTAGTAAGATCCAAGCCCGGATAGAGCAGCAATCTGCCCGAGCTACACAACCTCCTCCTACGCAATTCAGAGCACCTACAAAGCCAGCAGCTGGTCCCAAAACCTCTCCATTGAAAGATAATCCTTCACCAGAGCCTCAGTTAGATGATATTAAGAGAGGTATGGAAGCCTTCATAGCCTTACTTGTATGGTTATGTTACTGCGTATTTATTGACAATGTTCATCTTCCCTTTATTGACAATCCTACCTATCTAGATATCATGTCAAGCAGTTAACAAAAGTTATGGAACAAAACAAACCTATAATGTAAACAACATCGAACATGTATTAAAGCACTACATTCAACCAACATAAAGAATCAGAAGCCAGGACAAAATGACACAAATGTAGTTAAGCTCAAATGCTTAATTGGGGATGTTCAAAGGATTAAGGGACTGCGGTGGCTTAGTGGTTAAGATGCTGAACTTCATGACTGGAAGATCAGCAGGTCAAGAGCTAAGTGCTGCATGATGGAGTGAGCATCTGTCTCTGTCCTAGCTCCTGCCTACCAAGCAGTTCAAAAGCAAGAAATTGTAAGAAGATAAATAGGTACCACTTCGCTGGGAAGGTAAACAGCATTCCGTGCTAGTCATGCCTGCCACATGTCCACGGAAACGTCTGCAGACACAAACAGCACTGGCTTTTTGACTATAAACAGATGAGCACTGAACCCTAGAGTTGGATATGACTGGCTTTCGAGCAAGGGCAACTTTTACCTTGACCTAAAGGAATAAGATTTTTTTATTACTATTTTTTTTTGCAGCTGCTGAAATTATTATGTAGCTGTATTACTATTTTCTATGAGTACTGTGACAACATATTAGATTTGGCTTTATTAATCTATTAAAAGTAAGGTAAAGGTTTCCCTTGCTCGAAAACCAGTTGTATCCGACTCTAGGGTTCAGTGCTCATCTCTGTTTCAAAGCCGAAGAGCCAGCGCTGTCTGCTTCTGCAGTCGTTTCCATGGTCATGTGGCAGGCATGACTAGACATCGGAGCGCATGGAATGCTGTTTACCTTCCCACCGAATTGGTCCCTATTTATCTTCTTGCAGTTTCTTGCTTTTGAACTGCTAGGTTGGCAGGAGCTGGGACAGAGAGACCGAACTTCACGACCGTCGTGCAGCACTTGGGTCTCGAACTGCTGACCTGGTGACCTTCCAGTCATCAAGTTCAGTGTTTTAACCACTAAGCCACCGCAGTCCCTATGAAGATGTCCCTAGGCCTAACTTTTTAGGAAATACTGTAACAGACGACTATGTTTGTATATTTCTAACACTTGAATCTGTTAGTTTTTGAGTGAGTGTTGTAGCAGTCTGAGTTGTGATGAGTCCAAGAAAGAAGACTATACACCAGGCTTGGATAAATCAAACTGGTATATTAACATCTACAGTCCAAGTAAATAAACATTACATTCAGCATTATTCAGCTCTGCTCTGCAGCTTCTGAGTTTCTGCTCTGCAAGCCCTGCAAAACAAGCTTTGCAAGCAACTTCTGTTTCTACAGGAAGCAAAACACTTAAGGTTACAATGTATCTTATTAACTGTCAATCACAGCGGAGGAGCTAGATGATTGCTCGCACCTGTTCCTTTTTAACTGACCTTAGCCTGACCCTATTATTATCTCTACACTTTGCCTCACTAACTATAAGCATATTATTGACAGAATCCTGTCTATATAAAAAAGCATCCTACAGTTAAACCAGCTTATACTGTGCTATTTATATTTATCCAAATTTACAAACTGTAGGAATCGGGGCCGCTAGGACGGCCGTTGGGTCCCGGAGGAGACTGATCAAGTAACGATACGAGGCAGTATGGAGCGAGATCAGATCAGTGGTTTATTAAGGGAAAAGCATCATCATATATAGATCAGAAGGCAATACAGGGAAGAACCGTCATCTGACAAAAAATCACATCACCCATTTACTCGGGTTAATGGGAAATCTCTCTAGGGGAAGTTAATTAACTCGGGCAAACACTGACAGGGGAAATCCATTTCCCATAGGTTGTAGTGCATCCGGGCAGAGAGGTCTCCGCCTGGCATCAGATCGCTGGCCTTCAGTGAAGCTGCCTGAATGCCTCCCCCCGCAAGTAGGGAGAGGGTCAGGATGATGGTGACTGCCATGGTGTTGGCGGTAATCAGGGCAAAGACTGCAGACACGATGGTCTCCGGCGTCGGTTCCCAGTCCTCGCATCGGACGACGTCCTCGGCCTCACGGTCTTGACCATCCCACAGGTGACCTTCGGCTCCGTCTGCTGTCGCCGCTTCTTCCGTCGGGTCCCCTCGGTCAGGGTGAGGTCCTTCATCTCCGGGATCGGACTCGGGTCGGTCTGGGTCCACGCCATGTGGCTCCAAGTGAGGCTTGACGCACCGGGCTGGAATCCAGATGACACCTGTAGGAGCCATAACTGCAGCATACCCTCTTCCCCAGGTTACGAGTGGCGCCGGGCCCCTCCAAGAAGGATCCAGTGGCACTCAGTAATGAACCAGCGGCCGTGGGAGAGCTTCCGAGCGGCGGAAGTGTTTCTCCTGCGGCGTGCAATCCGAAAAAACATTGAGGTGATTGTACGTGAACAACACCTTGTTCAGACAATGCTGTGCCTGACCCTGAGACCTGGGGAGGGCTGGTGGCTCCCCCCTTTCTGTTTGTTTGTCAATGTAGGACTTGAGTGTCCAATTGACTCGTTCCACAATCGCTTGCCCCTGCGGATTGTAAGGAACGCCAAAGGTATGCTTGATATCCCAGGTGGCCATGAAGTCGGCCAGCTGCCTAGAGCTGTAGGCCGGGGCGTTATCGGTTTTCACGTGCCGTGGTTTGCCCATCGCCGCGAAGCAGGAAAGGAGATGCTGCTCCACGTGGGAAGCTGTCTCCCCTTTTTGCGCCGTTGCCCAAACGAATTGTGAAAAAGTATCAATGCAAACGTGCATGTACTGCCATCTGCCAAACTGCGGGGCATGTGTGCCACACCTGGTTAGCCTCTGTCCCTCGTGGGTTGACACCCCACGAGGGCCCCCCCGGCGCCCCTGCACAATGATGACAAGAGCGAACTATGCCTTGGGCTTGAGAAAGTGGCAGGTTGAACTGTCTGGCAAGCGCTTTGGCATTCTGATGAAAGAATGCATGACTCTGAATTGGAGTAGTGAAAACACCTAACACGGACCGTTGCTGAATTTTCTTTGCGGCCACATCCGCTCTGCTATTGCCCGCGGAAATCGGACCAGGTAGGTCCTGGTGACTTCAGATGTGGGCAATATAGAGCGCTTCTGTGCGGTTTCGCAAGTGAAATTGAGCTGTGAGGAACAAACTCAGCAAATTTTTGTCTATCGCGGGATTGATGTATGCTCCCGGTAGACTGTGAAGCAAATTCCTAACGTACTGACTGTCAGTAATAATGTTGAGGCGTTCTTTGGCGAAGGTGCGCAAGGCAAGGTTCACCGCTGCCAACTCTGCCCGCTGCGCGGACTTCTGTGGAAGAGTTAGAAGCGTGTGCCAAGCCTGGCCCTCCTGCCAAGTTAAGACACCATATGTGCGACCCCCGTCAGTAAAGACTGTTCTGGCCCCCTGAAGTGGAACCAGCGAAAGCAATTCGAACAAGCTGACTGCGTTTGAAGTGAGACAAGTCTGGGGTCTTTCGGCAAGTGGTATGCCAAGCATCCGGTGAATCCCTCCAAAGCAATTGGAAGCGAGTCACCGAGCTGCATCAATTGCTGAACCTGCTCTTTGGTGAACGGGACCACGATCTTTGCTAAGTCCTGCCCTGAAATGTCCCTAGCTCTCAGCCTTCCGCGGTAAATCACCGCGGAGACCAATTCTTGGGGAGGAACGATGTTTCGGGAAGAGGTGTTCGGCAAGTACACCCATTCCACGATACTCGCTCCTTTCTCGGAATCTACTCCTAAGGCTCCGGTGAACATGGATCCTGCCCGAACTATGTACAAGTTCAGGATCGGGGCATATGGCCCCTGAGCAATCCTGTCCACCCACCTCTGACTGAGAATTTGGTTGACTTTCTCGAGGGCCAAGCGCGCCTCTCGAGGAATTTGTATCCAGTCTGCCGGCTGCTTACCTAGCATCAGCAGCGAGAAGAGCGGTTTCAAAAGATCCGTATCCAACCTGAAATACGGTCTGGCCCAATTAATGTTTCCTAAGACCTGCTGCAATTCTACCAGGGTGACTGAGTCCTGTAAATTGATCTGAGGCAAAACTGGTGCTGCGAAGGAACGGAGAAGCCGATGACCCAAGTATGAGAAGGGCTCGGTTCTCTGCACTTTTTCTGGGGCAATGAGTAAACCTTTCTCCCCCAGGCTGGCCTGGAGGTCTGTAAACATTTCGCTGCTGAGTTGCGGCACTGCGACCAAGATGTCATCCATGAAATGGCATACTAAAGCCATGGGATGAAGGCTTCGAAACTTTGCCAGTGCGTTGTGAACATAAATTTGGCACAGGGTGGGCGAATTGAGCATGCCCTGTGGCAGAAATTTCCACGCGTAACGCTGCGTGGGCTCACTGTGGTTCACAACCGGCACCGTAAAGGCGAACCTTTCCCTGTCCCTGGGGTCTAAGGGAATTGTGTAAAAGCAATCCTTGAGATCTACAACTAGGATCTCCCACCCCTCGGGAATCATATTTGGATTTGGGATGCCGCATTGAAGTGGACCCATTGGCTGTATACATTTATTGATCTCCCTGAGATCGTGGAGGAGTCGCCACTTCCCCGACTTCTTCTTAATGACAAAAATTGGCGAATTCCAAGGACTCGTGGACTGCTCTATGTGTCCTGCGTCTAGCTGTTCTTTAACCAGTTGCTTTAGGACGACTAATTTCTCCCCTACTACCGGCCATTGTTCACCCAGACCGGCGTATCGGTGAGCCATTTAAGTGGCAACGCCATTACCCGAAGGTAAGCGTAGCACCGTACTGCTGTAAAATGTCTCGCCCCCAAAGGTTGATATGCACGTCCAGAATGTGCGGCCGAATGACCGCTGTGCCGTCAGCCTTTGGGATCGTGACTTCCACCCACTCCCGGCTTCGAAACGCTTCTTGGATGCCGCCTACCCCCCACACATCGGAGACCGGCTCAATGGACCACTCCCGTGGCCACTGGCTTCGGCTGACCACGCTGACGTCAGTTCCGGTATCTAACAGCCCTGAGAATGATTTTTTATTCAAAAATACCTCAATAACTGGTCGCTGTTTCCACTCAATGTTGGTCTCCACTGTCGCTAAGACTTGGTATCCTTGCATTGCCTCACTTGCGCTCGAACGGTCTGCTGACCCGGACTCTGAGCTGTCCCTGAGCCTTCCCTGGCTATCTGCTGGCGAGTTACAAGGAACCATAATCAGTTGTGCTAATGTGTCTCCTTTGTGAATTGTCTGGGGTAGGTGCGTCCAAAGCTGAACTTGGAGAACGCCTGAAAAATTGGAGTCAATGACTCCCGGAATTACAAGAATTCCGCGTGCTCCTGCTACACTGCGAGGCAAAACTAAACCTATAAAGCCTTTGGGCAGGGGTCCCATGTACTGGGAGTCCACCAGATAGATTGTGCCTGGCAAGTCGCATGTGACGTCTGCCTGGCAAGTCAATTCTAGCCCTGTACTACCCTTGGGGCTGGCCTGTGCCTTCGCAATGCCTGGAATGTGAATGGAATCTAGTCTAGCTCTGGCGCGCCCAGAACAAGGGATGTCTCTGTTTGGACCGGGGCCAGAGACGTGCCCGCATTCCGGTTTCCCGAACTCGGACAGTTCCTGGCCCAATGGTAGCCTCTCTTACACTTCGGACACGGGGTGTTTGGAGCCTTGGGACGGCCGGAATTTTGTCCGCTTCCCTTGGATCGGCACTCCCTAGCGAAGTGACCGACCTTGCCACAATTGTGACATGCTCCTTTGGGTCTGGGTTTCCTGCCTCCCTGCACCGCCGCTGCCAACAGACCCATTTTGTAGGATTCTGTGCCAACGTCGGCGCAAGCCCTGATCATGTCTGTGAGAGTCAAGTCGGGACGGTTGCCCAGTGACTGCAAGATTTTACGGCAGTCTAAATTGGCATTATCATTGGCCAACTTCATCATGAGCTCTTGTTGGGCTTCCTCGTTATTGATCTGCCTACTGATCGCTTCCTCTAAGCGATTGATGAAGTCCATGTAGGGCTCCTGGGCTCCCTGTTTGACTGCGGTGTAATTTTTAGCCGCTTTGCCAGTTGCGGGAACCTTGAGAAATGCCTTGAAGGCAGCCTCGGCTGACATTTGGAGAGTGGCTAGTGGCAAGTTGGTCTGCGCATCGATGGACTCGAAGGCCCCTGACCCATATAACTGGTCAGGAAGTACTGCGCCTCCCATCCTGGCAGCCCTTGTCTGAGCCTCGAGGCGATACTCGCTGTCCCATAGCAAATACTGGCTGGGGTTGAGCATCATCCGCATGATGGCTTTCCAGTCGTGCGGGATGAACATGGTGTTCTCGCACACTTGCTGAAGCGTGCCCCTAGTGAAGCGACTCTGGAGTCCTGTCTCTGTGATGCCCTTCCGTATAGCCATGAGAAGCTTATACGGGACTGGTGAATGAACTACCTGCTGGGCCCCTGTAAGGGCATCCATTTCCAAGCGAATTGGACAAATCTGACTAAGCTCAGCTAGTTCTTCTGCTGGCAATTCCCCCCTCTTAATTTCCTCCTCAACTGTGCGCTGAAGGGCACTCTTGGTCTGGGAGCCTGTAACTGTCAGAGAAGCGCCTGCGCTCCTCATACCATGCATTCCATCGGTGACGTCTGCAGCTGTCACCGAGGGAAAGCTCCCTACACTACTCTGCTTAAACTGGAGTGACGGATAGAGCGCTGTGGGCGCCGATGGTTCGGCTGGCGCTGGGGGTTCTTTGGCTTCTACCCGGACTGGACCTACCTCCGCTAAGAGCTTCCTACATTTGCCCCATGTGCGAATTACGCGCTCTGGAGCTTTCGGGGGTTGCTGAATGCAGTCTCCTATCTGATCCCAAAGTGGAAGGATTAACGTACCTCCTTCTGGGTAAAGTAGGCAGTGTTCCCTTAGGTACACCAAAAGTCTCGCTAGTTCTCTGCTGTAAAACCTTAACTGAAACACCCTGGCCAGGATTCTGAACTCTTCCTCATGAGTTCTTTGGCTAGCGGACGGACGTTGCCGCTGAGGGCAAGTCCCCATATTACCTGCGAAGGGTCCTCCGAAGTTTCCTCCTCGGGACGGGTCGACGCGTCTACGGGCAAGTAATAGGTTCTGGCGACGATTCTCTGGGTAGAGCTCGGAGCGTGGCCCCGTGCCACGGGTCCTCGGTGGCCTCTGCGCTGTCAGGGGTTCACAGCTGACCCTGAGGGGAACGCGTTTTTCCGTAACCGCAAGCCGCCGCGAAAGTCGGGAGCAAGCTGTAGGATGCCTCTTCGGTACTGCCCCGCCGCTTGGGCCGTCTGCCCGATCGGCTGGCTTACCGACCGGGCTGCCGCGCTGTCCTCCGGGACGATCGGACGCGGTTCAAGCGCAGAACCGGACCGTGTGGATCGCTTACTCTCGAGTAGATCACGCCGGGGTCACCAGGTGTAGGAATCGGGGCCGCTAGGACGGCCGTTGGGTCCCGGAGGAGACTGATCAAGTAACGATACGAGGCAGTATGGAGCGAGATCAGATCAGTGGTTTATTGAGGGAAAAGCATCATCATATATAGATCAGAAGGCAATACAGGGAAGAACCGTCATCTGACAGAAAATCACATCACCCATTTACTTGGGTTAATGGGAAATCTCTCTAGGGGAAGTTAATTAACTCGGGCAAACACTGACAGGGGAAATCCATTGTCTGAGGCTTACGCCGGGGTAAACATGGCTTCTATTTGCACCAAAGATTAGGCTGATCTGTGAGTCAGTAATTGCTTAATGGGTAACGGAGGTTAGCGTTCTGCTCTCTCAGCAGAACCGCCGGTCAGGTCAGATGTGGGTGAATCAACCCCTATTATTAATCCACCCCCCTTAATTTCTGTGCCCGCAGAGCCCACGGGCCAGGAGCGTTCTCGACTGAGATGGCCTCTGCGAGGGCCATTCCATGCCAACTGGGCATGGGGAATCCGCAACAAACAATTCTGGTATAATGAAGACAGTGGTACCTCGGATAAAGTCCGATTCGGATAAAGTCTGATTCGGATAAAGTCACGGTTTTCATGCACACGTGATGCATTGCATAAAGTCCAAAACCACTAAAAATGGACGTTATCCGAGGTATTTGGTATAGGAACCTCGGATAAAGTCCAGTTTTGGATGTTATCCGATGCATTGCCCATTTGATTCGGATAAAGTCCAAACTTGTGGAACAGAGTTTGGACTTTATCCGAGGTTCTACTGTATATCCTGGCAAGTTCATGCATCCTCTGTTAACTGATTCTTTTTGTTCTAGAGCTAAGAGCTGAGGTCGAAATCATTGAACAAATGAGTAGCACTAGTGGTAGCTCATCGGATTCAGAGAGCTCGTCAGGGAGTGATGATGAAAGCTCTAATAGCGGGAAGGATGATGCCGCTCACCCTTCTCCTTCTCAGCAGTACAACAATAAGAACTCCGTTGCTAATGGTACCAGCAGGCCACAGGGAAGCAATCAGCTCATGAATACACTAAGTAAGTACCTTCCTTTCCACAGGTACCAGTCACAGGCCATACATTTTCTAAAAGTTGGAGTATATGTTACAGACATGTAACCGAGACACAACATCCATTTTTAAAA